>OY744515.1:129228523-129528523 GCA_963556195.1 Sepiola atlantica
TTGGGATGTTTTTAAGTGATGTTTCTAAATTCATGTTTTTTAATGTTTATTTTATCTAGTGATGAAATTAATTATATTTGCAACTGTTCAACGTATATAGGAGCTATTTCTACTATTCCTGTATATACATATCTAATATTATAATGTGATATAATAATGTGTGTTTACATTTTCAGTATTTACTTGAACAGTGCTCAATACGTGAGATATAGTAGTATGACAATATATGTATGGCAAGTAAAGGCCTCTATATTCATTCCCGCACGAAATCATCGGGATGATTCTGCAAATGTATTGTTTGAGATTCTTTTTATATCTAAGTAGTGTTTACTTAAGCTAACTAACACATTTGATTTCTTCTTATTACTACCTCTCTGGTTATTATTTTAATTGGATAGTGGCCGAACTCCTCTCAAACAAATACTTGGTTGCCCTTTGTTTGGCGCCTTTTATTTTGTTTGTGTGTTTGGTTGGCACATTTAATTTTTAAAAAAGGCAAATTAATTTAAATTTATTTTAACACGTAGGAACTGAAATAACTTATTTTTTCATATTTATTTTATTACTAATTGTTGACTGACACATTTATTTAGTTTCTTATTAATTCATTTTTTTCATTTAATTGAGGCTTCTTTCTTTTTATTAAATGAAAGTAAAAAGAATCCCAAAAAACACTTGATGGATACACTTCGTATATGAATGAATTAAGAACAACACTTATTGTTGTCTTTACTATTGTATATAATTAAAAAAACGGCAGCTATACCTAATAAGAAACTGAGCAGGCTAAACCTTTTTCATATATTATTTGGACATTCAGATTTACTATTGGAATTTCCAGCTACATTTCTTGCACCTTTCCCAGAGCACCATCAGGGGTGTTAAGTGTTAAGTATGTTTCTAAAACGAAGCTTCTCTCCTTTCATCACTAATGCTCAGATCCTCACTTGAAATGAACCGTTCTCTCCCTGAATAAACCCCTTCTTTCATAAGCTTTGAGGCCTAACTTTCACTCCAGATCTGAAATGGAAGACTTACATCAAATCTGATGCTAATGTTGCTGGAAAATCGTTCGATCGTTTTATCGCTCCAGAAAGTACCTCTCTCCTGTCGCAATATTCTACTTACATAAAAGCCAAATACGTCCTAGAATAGAGTACTAAGGTCATAAAAAGCACTCGTTCGTGTCTTGACAAAGTACACAATCGACTTCGTCATTGGGGATGATCTGTTCTTGTCTCTAAAGCTTGTTTCACACAAAATAAATAACAGATGATGTTAGTTCCTCTCTATTGTCTCGTTATGTTCATGGTAGGTGCTTGACTGAGCGCTAATCTTAGGTTATTCCCTTGTAGAACATTCACAGTAAGAACTTGTCCAACTACAACCACAGCAAAAAATTATATCTTCAGTACCAAAAACTAAACGGAACTTCTATGAACAAAGTCTTTTTCCTAAAACATCCCATATGTGTAAAAATAAACCACAGGTATTTGTCCCAGCCGACTACAGCATGCTTGTCTTCGAGTAAATATAGACGCCTTTGTATAGACTACTTGCCATTAATATATCATAATTAAGCTCTACTCACGTATTGCGCACTGTTAAAGTAAATACTGAAAACGAATGCACACTTAGACGTATACTTGTTAAGCCATTCTCTTAAATAATAATTTTTTCTTAACCCTTCAATGTTTTTGTTTAATATTGGTTTAACATTGATAATACATATTACTGTAGTGACGGCTCAGAAGGAGACAGTCGTAACACCGAGGCGCGAACCCACGCCCATTAAATTACGAGACTGAGAGGGTTGCATTATGCAAATTAGGTGTAGCAAGAAGGCTACATAAAAGGCGGTGTCTTTTGGATCGGGGGCAGTCGAGTAGAGAACGTCACGAAGATCGGATACGTTGGGAGAAGACGGAAGTAAAAGAAGGAAAAACGCGTTGCACGGTTAAAGAAACACAATTCATTACATTACTATTACAAGTTATTTCGGCTTTTTTGCTATGGCGCAGGTACGCATACACAGTGACATGGTAAAGCCATTTACTGGCGAGGGAGACGTGGTAGCATGGCTTAAGAAACTGAGACTGGTGGCGAGACTTCAGAAGGTGGATGATGTGGCGAGCCTGCTCCCATTATATCTGGAGGGGGACGCGTTGGCCCTGTACTTGGAGATGGACGAGAGCGACAAACTGGACGTAGAGCAGATAGAGGCCCAGTTAAGGGAGGCGTTTACGGACGGCGCATTCACAGCCTATAGGAAGTTGACCATGGTTAGATGGGCTGGCGAGCAGGTGGATGTTTACGCCAATAACATCAGACGGTTGGTCGGACTAGCAGGTTTCGATGGCGTCGGACTTGAGAAGTTTGTCAAACTGGTTTTTGTCACGGGATTCCCTGAGGCCATCTCTATTGGACTCCAACAAGCGCCAAACATTGAGACTCTAACCATGGGAGACCTAATAGCGAGAGCAAGGGTACTAACAACAGTTAGGGACCAAAGCCAACATGTGATTGCAGCCGTGTATCCACCTGGCAGTAAAACAGCAGTTCCCAAGAGCTGTCACAGCGCTGGTATAACCTGCTACAGATGCGGCGGCAGGGGTCATATAGCAAGAGACTGCCGAAGACGTGAAACACGTTGCTACCAATGCGGCAAGGTTGGACACTGGGCCCGGAACTGTTCGGGAAACGAGCCAGGGGACGAGGCATCAGCGCCAGCCTTCTCCCCCACCAGGATGTAAACAGGGCGCTCCCGGAGGTTATTATCCATGTTGATGGAATGCGGTGTTCGGCGTTAGTTGACACGGGATGTGAACAAACAATAGTGGATGCGAGCAGATGCCGATCCTGGAAGACGGCGAAGGTGGACATCGTGACCGTTGGAGGCGCGTCCGGTGCATGCTGCGGCAGTGGTGCGGTCACCATTGCCACAGATGAAGACAATGCTGTCAGGATAGATGTTCTGGTGGTGCGTGGTAGACCACTGGGATTTGATCTATTATTGGGGATCGATGCGATTAAAGCGTTGGGAGGTGTCACTGTGGGACCCGACAGGAGCGGTTCGGATCGGCGACAGGAAAGTTTCTACGTGTGCGGCTATCTCCATCAACGAACCCGACTTTACTGCTACTTTCGACAGTCAAAGACGATCATGGACCGCGGCGTGGAAGTGGGCAGATAACTGCGCACCTGAAGAGCTGCGTAATGAAGTGTCCGAGTATCGGGTGGCTGCGGAAATTCGACCAGAATATGATCAGGAGCTCCGCACGTGGATGAATAAGGGTTGGCTCGTGCCATACCCGGAAGAAAGGCTGGGACCTCCCAAGGGTTTGATTCCGTTGATGGCCGTGGTACAGCGGAATAAGGCAAAGGTGCGCCCAGTGATGGACTATCGCGAACTTAACGATCATGTGGACATATTCACGGCAAACGCTGATGTTTGCGCTGCTAAGATGCGTGAATGGCGCCAGAAAGGAGCTAACGCGTCTCTGCTGGACCTCAGGAGAGCGTACCTCCAAGTACGAATCCACGAGACACTGTGGCCGTACTAGACTGTGGAGATCGATGGAAAGAGGTACTGTCTGACGCGTCTAGGATTTGGATTGAATGTGGCTCCCCTTGTCATGAAGGCCATCGTCAGCACGGTTCTATCGCAGGAGGAAGCCATGGACCGCGCAACATCGGCTTACATCGATGATATCCTGGTTGACGAAGATGTTATGCCCGCGTCTTGTGTCAGGGAACATTTGGCTCGGTTCGGACTGGAATGTAAGGACCCGGAGCGGTTGGGGGACGGCACATGCGTGCTGGGATTAATGGTCTGGAGGGAGCGCGGCGTCTTGCGCTGGAAGCGAGGACACACAGTTCAAGAAGTTCCCGACATCGTCACACGACGAACTGTGTTCTCCTTATGTGGAAGGCTTGTTGGGCATACTATTTACCGTATGTGCTGCTGCATCATAATACTAATACCTACATTCACTTGCTAACAAGCTCATTGCAGATGTGAAACAAGTTGCAGTTTAACACATTTTCGTTGAATATTATATTAAATATGCATTTTGTTGAAATGTGTCATATTTGAAACAACATGCATTTAAAGTAATCTTCTGAACATTCCACTCATTGTTTCAAATTTTCTCGTGGTGGTGAACAAAATCCAACTCACGATCTCTTAAACCTTTATTCTCAAGTCGTCCCAGAGCCTTCATACTTGGTAACACAGTATTACAAAACAGATTTTACAACACAGTAAGCATGGCCCGTATGTGTTTTAAATTTACATTCTGTCGGAAAATAGGTTTGTTACTATCCCCTCTTTAGAGACATGGTTTCGGTGCTTAACAATCTACCCCCACCAAATGTTATTCCAGATTTTCAATTGTTTCCGCACTCACAGAAAAAAGTTGAATGGCTAACTGATAGAGTATTTCTATATCCTAAAAATGGCATGCTACATGTCATCAATCAACAACTGATTATTAGAATTCCAGCTGAAAAACAAACTTTCAGATCTCTGGCTTCTACTCTCGATGATGGCCAGGCTGTACAATAGTCTACATAACTCTTTCATTCAACGGAATTGCCTGATATACCAACGCAATAATTACAACTAAAAGATTGATGACCAATTATGTGACTCGGAATCTCGCTCGTCCAAGTCTATGTAATGGAACGATATTTTGTGTTAATCTCATACAACTTCATGTGACAGTAGCTGCTATAATAATTGATGTGGCAAAGGGCGAACTGACATTTTTTCCCATAATACCCATTATCCTGTCCGATTATGTAATTAAATTCAACACGCTTAAGTTACTAGGTAAATTGTGTTTAGGTATGGTCCTTAACAAGTCTCAAGTACAATGCTTGGCAGTTGTTTGTCTCAACTTGACTTCACCTTGCTTTAGCCGTGGCCAGTTTTAGTGGAGATAGTCAAGGATACGCTCCTCACAATATCTATACATATAAGCACCAGAAGATAACACTTCAAACATTATTAATCTAAGAGCTTTATACCAATAGCTTTTACCGCTGTAAATGGGTCATCTGTCGGAGAATATGAACCTACAGCGACATCTGTTTCGGCTGTTTTACAAGGTAAACTCACCAAACGTTATTTTCTCCCGAAATCGCACATCTGTCTCACGTTCCGGGAGTTGGTAATAGGATACAGATATGGAATATCTGGGTATCCTGGTATTAACTATAATTAGAAACCTTATTTCTGGACGATTCAGGAACATTGCATTCAGTTAAAATCTTGGTAAGAACTCCACAAGAAAAACGAACACGCAAACATTATTTTTCTCACGTCAAGACAAAGGAAAATCGAAGGTTTTACTTAAACAAAATAATCAAACACGCTTATGTTCGATATGATTAGAAATCGATTTTGCTCAATTGATATCAACAGCATTTTTCTAAATTTATCGGAAACCGTTTCCATTGGCGTCTGGCAATATTCCAGACGTGAAAAATTCGATCGATGCAAATTTAATAATATTGAAAACAATCATGGTGTTATTAACACTTTTACACGTCGGAATTCAGGTCGAACTGAGTAAATTTTTTATCTGAATTGAATTTACTCTCGCACTTGCACCCACAACGTCTCTATCGATTACACAGTCTATGGAAATCTATATATCGAGAGATACGCTTAGACAGGAAGATACAATAAGTAGTTTAGATGACGTTTCGGTGCAATTCTTATCGTATTCAGATATAGAAACGATATTATTTTCTTTTATTTTTTATTATCATTTATTAAGATTAAGCCTCCCTTTCTTTGCTCATGAAAGTAAATTGTCAAACATTATTATCAAAGTGAGTTGGACACAGGTATGTTCACTTTTAATATATAGAAGATTAAAGAATATCTAATATTCTTAGTAGAGATAATCTCAATGAAGGGATTCGAAAAAATAATATCAGTTGTTTTTTATACTACGGTGGCTAAGTGATAAAAACATGAACTGAGGACTTGGGTGTTCCGGGTTCGAATCGAGTTCGTTCCACAGAAGCACTCATGAAAACCCACACCTGACTTTGTGTTAAACCTCCTGGAGAGGAGATAAATAAAATAAATAAATATTTTGACACTCTTTAAAGACTGTTATGAATATTTGTTCGGATACTTTTATGTTTAGTCGATTAAATGTTCATATTAAAAATAGAGATTCAATGTAACAGAGTAAAATAAGGAAATCCTAACCCTAATCCTAAGCCTATAGGAGTCAAAGAAATTATTCGAAGAAAACAACACATTTACATATGACTTCACACACACAGACACACACGCACACACGCACACACACACACACACGCAGACTCATATAATTGCCATTCGCACATTTTTATTTCTCTTCTTTCATTTGTCTATATAATTGCTCTATCCCGTATATTGAGCTTTAAACACTTCACGATAGGTTCAAATCTTAAAAGTACATGTGTCTACGTCTACTTTTGGTTTCATACATATATATATATATATATATATATATATATATATATATATATATATATATATATATATGCATGTATATTATTATTTCGTGTTTCCACATAAAATGTTATAAGGTGTCATCATATTTTATGTGTCGATTTTTTAGTATTTACTTAAACAGTGTTTAATACGTGAATAGAGCTAGGTAGTAAGTTATACAACATATATTGATGGCATTAAGCTTGCCTGACGATACCTTTCGGGGATAAAACATTGAAGCCTCTGTGTAGCTTAATTGCCATGAATATATTTTCCTAATTTACTATATATATATGAGAGAGATAAAAATTTCAAGCTGGGAGAGCGGACCTATGAGAGAAAATACCGGGAGTTCGTGAGTGTTTATTATAAACCGTTCACCGGCGTTCTTTAGCCATAACATCAGTACCATGACATGAGTGTGTTTGAGTTGTTGACAATTGTGCACGTCGATTCAAGTGTGCTCATCACTGAACGACAATAAAACAATGACTGTTGAAATTCGTCACTGAAACTTGGTAGACAAGTCAGACATAAACTGAAGTTTATTTGTATAACATATTGTAAGATTGTTGAAAGAATCGTGGATTTGATTAAGTTTCTTTTGGTAGAATTTTAATAGTCATCCTGTATACCAGCGTTAAATACACTTTATTATAGATTTACCACGCGTTCCTTATCACGTTAGCACTCTTTAAGAAAGTTGCCATTGTATCTCCGACAGGTCAACTTTAAGTATTTAAGTAACACCTAATGTATATATGAGATCGTATGGCATACATCTCTAGACTGCAAGACGAGAAAAGAATTGGATGACTTAGTTCGTGACTCTTAGAAATCTTACAACAATTTAGAAGCATTTAAACTGGCATGAGGGTTAGCTAAGAATTTTGATTTTAAGCAAATCTTCATGTAGGAAAAAATTGAAACTTTTGGAAGTTTTGTAGACGGTAAAATATAGTCGCCATCTTCATAAACAATGAAAACTAAACTAAGGATACGTAACACGTAAATATATAAAGGAAACTGAAAAATCTGAAATCTCTTTGCAAAGTACTTCAAACGCAAATACGTATTAAAGACATATGTAAGCTTGTACATTAAATAAAATAAAGAAAAAAAATCAAATACATTTCGTCAAATTGAATGAAAAAAAAAATTTTTTAACGAAGAAATAAATAAAATGTTTGTTATTTTACACTTCCAAATATATTTGAATAAAATGTTTTTAGTTGTTTACAAAAAACATGGGATGAATGGTTTAGTGACCTTATAAATCTGTAAGGAATTGGTTAATTGAAATATATTACGAATTCACCATATTAAAAAATTAAACATAGTTATGACGTGTCTAGTACAAAATATTGCCGACGAAATACTCGAAGTGGACAGAAATTAGGTGCTTCTACAGAATTCGAACCGAACCAAATACACTCAGAGTCGAATGTTTTTCTGGGGTGCTATATAGTAAGATGATAATATAAGTCCAAATAGTACAAATTCGGAAGTGAAATTGAAGTATTTAAACTCTCATTTCGAAAGAAATAGTGGACCCATATCGGCCCGAATGTTTGTGATTTACGGGAATTATCGAGCTGTCGCCGAACAGTCAATTAGCTTAACATTAGATAACTATTTTTCCTGATGTAAAGTAAACACTCTACCTTTTTAAGAATGGTTTTAATCGTTTTGGTTTACATTCTGAATAGGTGAAATAAAACATTCCCACTCCGTCATAACCACCATATCTGAAATCGAAAATTTCAACCAGTGTTAACTCCCAATTTTGGCATATACTTTTTTTTAAAAGTTCAATTTTTAAAATTATTAACAATTAACAATAATAAAAACATCGTTTTCTCCGTGCCGAACTGACACGAGAACTTCTCGGGACGGGGAGTTACAAAATTCCGTCGTTTTCCCATTGTCTGGACCCTTCGTTTTACTCTGGGGAACGGGGAGAGGAAGAAGACCAGAGAAGAAAGAGCTCCGGGCAACGCCGTGTACCCCTGATAGGTATATTATAAAGTAACACACAATCTAACAAATAATAAATTCAAACTGTTTTTTAAAAATGGAATTTTTTCTTAACAAAATTGAAATATATTTTCCGACGTATGCTATAGTTCGGCGTTTCAGTGTACTATGAAACTTAGCATTATAAAAAAAAACATGCGAGCTGAGCCGACAATATTATTCACGACTTTAAAATAAAAATACTCTTGTACCAAAGTTTATAAATTCATATATTATTTTTAGAATTCAAAATAATAATATTATTATTATTTTTATTTTTCTCAGACAGCAGTAAGATGTGACATAAAGTCGGAAAGTGAGACTGAAAACAAGTGTCCTAAGGGAAGAGCACTCTGGCTTACAAACAATTCCTGGTCAGAAGCGTCAGCATTCCACGGTAGGAGCGCCTCAGGCTGTTAACAATAAACTAACCCCTTCTCAAAGGGTGAGAAGGCAAAACCTGGGAGGGTGGATCTCGGCGGAATCAATGCCCGAACGCTGAGCTGACAATATTTTGGCCGACTTAAATAAAGGTAGCCTTACTAATTATTTTCTACGATAAACCAGGGTTATTTTTTTTAAACATTTGTTTATTTTTCTCATTAAGTTTTGTTTATTTCTATCTAATAATAAATTGTTTTAACGCCAATTTTTAGTTCAAGTTCAATATAAACAAACAATGAGTTTGAAATTAAAAGAAAGCCGTATGTGCGTGTTAGTTCAACAGAGAGAGAGGTAGACGTAGAGTGAGACCAAAACCAAGTTCCCATTTTTTCACTAAGCAGAAGAAATGAGGTAAGTAATTTGTAACACTTATTACAACCCAGATTTATAGTCCATTTGGTAGGAAAGGTAGAGTGGATATCTCAAGTTTCAGGTTTCGATTCCCAATCTCGGCTCAAATTTATTTAATGTTTATTTATGTATTTAGTGGTTAAGATGTGCCCAATGTATTTCTTACGTTAACAAAACTTATCCTCGACAGACTGACGGAAATCGTGATACTTATATAATAAGTAGATGTAGTCGTTCGTTCAAACGTATTTCGGTTAATATGATTGTCATGTATCTACATCCGACGATTCCAGTGAATTCTTGAGGATCTAACTTTAAACCTCTGAAATACTGTCACTTACAACTGATTATACTTAGTAAGTTATCATTTGCGCCACACGTAATTGCAGGCAATTCTTTAAGAGTGTTTAACCGATTCTTGTCTGAGATGTGTAGTCTTACTACTACTATATAACTATATGAATATATATATATATATATATATATATATATATATATATATATATATATAATAGATATATAGATATAAAATAAATACAATTATAATATTCAGACATATATGCTTCCTGTTTACTAACAATCATCATTGAGGATGATATAACCGTACCGATTTGATCGCGGACCCGAACAATTCGAATCTTAGCTTCTTACCGCTCGGCCATCGTGACAGCTACGCTTTAAATACAAAAGAAATAAGCTCTATATTTTTATTTGTAGACATAAAAACTTGATAACCTGGTCATCACCCCATACCTGGTCAGAGGCATTATAAGCTTGTGGGCCTGATCTTATACCTGTAATAGTAATAAATAAATGTTCTGCTGAACTGGCCCCTGTCCTCTGCTAACTCTACAATAAATTTCTAGCCTAATCTTGCTTCCCCGATTGCTGGAAAATTGCCTCTGTGGTACCAGTTTACAGAAGTTCTGGGAATAAAACCGATCCTCAGAACTATCGCCCAATGACTGATTGTGCTGTCGATCTTTGCTAAAATCTTTGAATCCTTAATCAATCTAGCGATAGTACGGCACTTAGTTGATGCTAAACTTCTTTCTGACCGCCAGTATGGATTTAGACAAGCACGATCTACTGCAGACATCCTAACGGTAATCTCTGAACGCATGTATCATACACTTGGCAAGGCAAGAGAAGCTAGGGCAGTGGCGCTTGATATATCCAAGGCCTTCGACAAGGTACGGCATAAAGGGATTCTCCTGAAAATACGCTCATACGGTATTACTGGGCAATTACTTAATATAATTAGATCCTTCTTAGACAAAAGAAAAAGCCAGGTTGTCCTCGATGGCCGTTCATCTAAGCAACATGACATAAATGCTGGTATACCATAGGGATCTATCCTTGGACCCTTATTATTCCTGATCTATATAACCGATCTCCCTGATGTCATAGAGTCTGAGATTGGTTTATTTGCTGATGACACCACCCTTTACTCTCGCCATGTTGGCAAAACCGACGTGACATAGCCGAGGCAATGGCTGAATCCGTAGAAAATTACCTCCAAGCGTTAGTGGATTGGGGTCATAAATGGTTGGTAACTTTTAATGCCGCAAAGACAAAGCTGCTTTCCTTCAATAACTACAAGGAACCTTTTCAACCACCGATTGTCATGGCAAATACCACCCTACCTGAGAGTTCATCATTCAAACTCCTCGGCCTAACCTTCACAGGAAACATGAATTGGAACAAATACATTGAAGACATTACCAAACCTGCCGCAAAGAAGGTTGGCTCCCTCTAGTAAACTCCTCACACCTGACATTATCCTGTATCTCTACAAAGCTACCATCCGCCTATGCATGGAGTATTGTTGTCACATCTGGGCTGGTGCATCATCTACTAGTCTCACCCTCCTTGACAAGGTCCATAAAAGAGTCGCCAACCTAATAGGTCCCCCACTGTCAACCTAGCTTCAGCCTCTGTCCCATCGCCGCAATGTAGCATCCTTGTGCTTGTTTTACAAATACTTCAATGGATTATGCTCAGATGAATTGGCTACTCTGGTGCCCCCTCGACGTAAATCTACTAGACTAACTCGACAATCAACTAAATCTCATTAATTCACTGTGGAGGTCCCCAGATGTCGGAGAGCCTTCTACTCAAATAGCTTCTTTCCTTGTACTGCTGGCCTCTGGAACTCTCTCCCTGCCCCCTGTTTCCCCGACAGAACAGACATGCAGAAATGTAAAACTAATGTGAACAGACATCTCGCTGCGCAGATCCCAATTTAGTTTGACCCCTACTTTCTCCCCTTTTCTTTTTCTCAGTAGCCCCTTACTTCTACAGTGGCGGCCTGCCTTGTTTGGGGTGAACTATGTTTTAAAAAAGTGATAAAAGACAAAGTGTTCAATCTATTCAAAGGAGAGACAACTCGCAACGTTGCTCGATTTTCTATTGTTATATAAAATATATAAAAATAATCGCGACTTTGCAAAACTGTACGAGGCATAGATCATGTCTTTTTTATTTCATACTTCATGAACTATTTTCTTTTCTGAATCTTTAGAAACAGTCAGACGCTAAGTCGTATATCATTTGACTCTCTTTCACGGAGGATCCATTGTTCCTCTTCCTTTTATACATATTAATAAGACTACTTTTAAAATTTATTTTTTGTTGAGTAAACATCTAAATCAACATATTCATTGAAAGCAAAGAATAATGACTTCTGATAGATGCGATAAATACGCAAGGAAGATCGTGTCAGGCGAAAGGAGAAAGAGGTTAATAGCGACTACGATACAAATAAACACATTTGTTATCACCATTTATAAAAAAAAATATGTGTGTATATGTTTATATACTTGCATATAGAAGATTTACTTGGATGTCCACTACTTTACTAATTAAACGACCATTATAAATTTTGAAACACAGATCCTAGGCGTAAGCGGTCCTAAAATAGGCTATATTTAGTTTTATGCAAAAAAGAGGTAAAATGGGGATAGAATCCCTCTCATGAAAATTCATATACCTCGGATTTTTGTAAAATGTTAATAATAGTTATACGACATCAATTAATAATTTCAGTTCCTGTGGGATATTTTAAAAGGGTTTTAAGTTGAATATGAGCACAACTTCCCAGTTAGAAAATTAAAATATATCCGATTTGCATTGAATTTGATCCAGAGTCATTAGAAATCAATAAAGCAAGATTAAAGTGAATTTTAATTTCTTCTTAAGACTCCTTTAGTCTTAAGAGATTTTCTAAAATCAAAATCATTTAATAAATGTTGATCAACACCTTGATAAGGATTCTAAAAATAAGATTTAGCATGACAACATGATAATTTTGATATCTTTGTAACAAGGCATACAAGTTATCCAATACTTTTTCAGTTCGGTGTATTTTTCTTATACTAGCACGCACACATATATTTATTTGCATATAGTTATTTCTATATATTAATTTGCATATATGTATTTACATATATTGATTTGCATATAGTTATTTGCATATGTTTATTTACATATATTTATTTGCATATATTTATTTGCATATATTATTTACATATATTTATTTGAACATATTTATTTGCATATATTTATTTACATATATGTATTTGCATATATTTATTTGCATATATTATTTACATATATTTATCTGCATATATTTATTTACATATATTTATTTGCATATATTTATTTACATATATTTATTTGCATATATTTATTTGCATATATTTATTTGCATATATTAAGTTGCATATATTTATTTGCATATATTAATTTACATATATTCATTTGCATATATTTATTTGCATATATATATTTACACATATTTATTTGCATATATTTATTTACATATATTTATTTGCATATATTTATTTGCATACATTCATTTTCATATATTTATTTGCATACATTCATTTTCATATATTTTTTTGCATATATTTTTTTGCATATATTTATTTACATATATTTATTTTCATATATTTATGTACATATATTTATGTACATATATTTATTTACGTATATTTATTTGCATATATTTATTTACATATATTTATTTGCATATATTTATTTATATATCAATACATACTGAAACCAATTCAAAATAAATTAAATACTCGAAGCTAAATAAACCTACAATTGGTAACATTACGAATGAAACCAGTAACATCGTTTTAATATGCTTAACGTAATACAATTTTATCATGTGACGCTTATTCTGGCGTAGCGGGATTTGAATTGTTAAAGCGTTTCCTAGAAACAAGGCAGGGCCGTATCTTTGGCGTCTAACTGACTTCACGGGCGCGTTTCTATAATATCTTTTGAAATTCGCTCCTTTGCTCCACTTGTTTTGTTCAGTTGCTTTTGTTATCTAGAAAGCGATTCGACGAAGATTCGAAAACGTTCTTTATACATATGGAGCATACATTATTATATGTTTTTTCTTTTAACAGAAGAAAGATTATTAGAAGAATTGAAAGAATAAAAATAATATAATTAAGCTAAAGAATTATGTTATTATTAACAATGTTAGCTTAAATATATATATTTATTTAATCTAATATATATATATATATAGAGAGAGAGAGATAGATAGATAGATAGATAGATAGATAGCTAGATAGATAGATATAAGTAATTAATTAATTTATTTTTTGTAGAGTAAAAGTGTAAATAAACATTTTAATTTAGAACGAAGAATAATGTCTTCCGATAGATGTGATCAATACGCATTCAAATCGTGTCAGTCGAAGAAAGAAAAGAGAGAATAACACCTTCGATACAAATAAACAGATTTTGTTATTCTTCATAAAGAGACACATAGAGAAAAACAGATCTTTGCGTCTTAATAAAATAAATATATTGCTTGTAATGTCTGTGAAAATTCAGTTTGTATAATACCAAAACCCATTGCACTAGTTAAACTTTTTAATTGGTGTGTTTTTATACACCCCGTAGCTAGTAACACTCATTACTATCGTCGTCCTGATTAATTCCGATGGACACATGATACTTCCTTAATATGGAATATTTGTTAGCATCATGACAGTGACAATACGGTTACAGGGAGCAGATACATATACACATTAGAAGGTACTCATTGTGTAACAGATATATACTTTAGACACTGTTTCATGAATCGAGATTAAGAGAGTAAGAGAGATAGAAAGAGAGAGATATTATGAAAGCTTTGCCCGACATTTATCTATGCGTGCAATTTTCGCTCGTCCAATCTCCACTGGGTTTTGGGACGAGCAACGTTTTTTTCGTAACCGCTCAATTGACAGGAACAGTAACAAAATTCACTAATTATATAACAGGCATATGCGATGTTTTATCTAAATTTAGTCTGGAACGAAATTTCCTGTAAATAATTATTTTGAAGATATAAAAAACTGTCTTATGATATAGATCCCAGTCGAAAGTTATGAAGACAAAGTGAAATACCTATTTCTGAAATTTGTTTTATTACTCAAATTTGAAAAGCGAAAAAAAGTTGATAAATAGTATTATTGCTTTTGTTTGTCCACAAAACGGAATATTATCACTGAAGCGTAAGGTACTATTGTGAGAAAGGCCCGACTTATAAGGGGCAATTTAGTTGGTTATTTGGGCAGCAAGATGTTCGTTGACATCTAATTTAAATTGTTGTGTTTTGTTATGGTTGGCGAAAAAGGAAGTATTGGGTGAATTTCAAAGACTAGTTTTCTGAGAAACAAGCTATTAGAGTAGAAAATATTTCAATATCTATGAACATCGACAGTGAAGGATATGAGTTGCTTCTAGTCGGGTGAGTAAGGGGTATGCGCGTATGATATGAGATCTTTAAAAGAAGTTTCATAGGAGCACATTCTGTGGAAATATTTGTAAAACATGCCCAGGGATGCAACACGGCGGCGATGCCGCAGGGGTCGACAGTTGCAGACAGTGCGAGATTTATTATATTATAGTGTAATCACTCTTAATTTTTAATAGGTATTTAATCCGCTTTAATGTAGAGTTGAAAGTTTTAAACAATCTTGAATGGATTTTGCATCTCAATACCGCACCAGAATTATGATCGTAATACGCTTCTATTCTGTAGTGCAGTCTTTTGCTCGAAGTCTTTCCCTATAAATCGACCATCGATTTATGATAAGTTGAAAATGTGTCCCTGTTAGTCCAAAATTTGATTTTATTCGTAAACATTAAATATGCATCGGTTACGATGATATTACGGTGCTAGGTTTTGCTGAAAATTTTCTGATCATTCTGGAAATCTTTTGTTAAGTTTTGGAATTTGACGTTTTTTTTATTCTAGTTCTCTGATATAGTGTGCCCCTTGCATTATGTTTTCTACTACATGAAAATCACAAACACTTTTGTAGCTGAACCAGCCCGAAAATATCTTTTGCAAAGGGTGTTTTACGAATATATCGATATGAGATCTTTAAAACTTCTGGCCAAAAGATCTGCAAACATGTTGACTTTTTAGCTTTGAACGAATAAATGTGTAGATTTGTGTGTGTTTATATGTCTTTATACACGTATGCATGTTATAAAGTGTGTATACGTGTCTGAGTGTATACACATATATTTTTATTCGCCGGTCCGCATACTCTGTATATGTGAAATGTTTGTTATTTTTTATTTTTTATTTTGAATTAACTAAAAAACTTATTCGTTTTTATTTAAGTGGTATTATATATATGCATATATATTTATAATGTGTATGTATGTATATAAATATGTATATATGTATGTATACATATATATATATATATATATATATATGCATATATATATATATATATATATATATTTGCATGAATTTGTGAAGCCCGCAAATTTTCTTTTTTGAATTTCTTTTTTAATAATATTTCTTTATTCCTTATGTATCGTTTAATTTTGACTGAGCATCGACGCGAATGTTATGTATTCGTGCGTGTCTGTGTTGTGTCTGTGTATGTGCCTTAGATGCGTATGTCTACGTGTCAACTAAACAAACGACCCGATGTTTAAAACGTGTTATGTCTGTATGTTCTTTACCTCTACTTAAAATATTAGTTCGGAATCTCTTCTTGATACAAAAATAACATCAAATAAATCAATAAATCAGTTAATGAACAAATAAAACGGATGACAAAATGAATACAAAAGATTAATTGTTTCGATCCCGCACGTGCGAGAATAAGGTCACCTATTAATTTTACACACTTGAAAACGAGGTGTAATGAAACCAACACCATAAAAAATAAAAGGATGTCAAATAAAAGAAAGCCATACCTTTGTTTGAGAGAAGCTAGGCGATTGGTAAAGTACAAGATTAGCCTGTGAGCGAGTAATAAAATACATCTGATTGATTATTTAACCATTATAAACTTAGATATATAAACAATCGCTAAAGAAAAATTTGCGCATTTAACCTGATTTCCCCGGAAATGAATCATTGACGTCTTTGCGTAGCTTACTTGCCATATACATATTTTGTACTACTACTACTACTACTACTACTACTACTACTACTACTACTACTACTACTACTCTCTTTTTATATATATATATGTATATGTATGTATATGTATATATATATATATATGTATATATATATGTATATATATATATATATATATATATATATATATATATGTATATATATGCATACTGTCACTGTACACGTAGACGGCCCGTGATTCTGTTTAAATAGATAACGTCATCCTCTTGTTACCTCATTATTTATTAAGTTATAAAGGAGCTTCCTGATACATTACACCTCTTCTTCAATAGAAGACGCACTAACACGATAAATACATTCAATTACGACACTAAAAGGTATCTTTCCGATTTATTTCATATGTTTTAGTACGTGGTATTTTTATTTTTATATTTTAACTTTTATTGTTTTTATATTTCAACTATTTTGTAATCAAAGATGTTTACTTAGAAACAGTTAAAACGAAACAAATACGTTTATATATAATTTCTTCCCCCTCTCGCTTTCTCGCTTTCTTGAACTATTTCAACAGAATCTGAAAACACCTGGATACTTGTTGACAAACAGATTCTCAAAAGTCTGTCATTTCGAAACACATTTGTTCATCGAAACTAGATATGTATATAGACTGCAACGCAATTAATGTTTATTCATTAAAAGTCCGGCTTGACAATTGAAGCGACATCAGCCATCTTTAAAATGTGTAATCATTCGTTTTGTCTATATAAACAAATACTAGCTAATGTACCCGTGTATGTCGGTTTTCTCAACTGTTCTTCAATTTTATAAGCAAAATTAGAAATAAAGAGGATCGCCTGCGGAGGTGGAAGAATATCAAAAGAATAGAAAATAATTAATTTATATAAAGAAAAAAATATTCGTGCCTTTAATATAGTTATTATTATTATTTATAATAGACTTAGGCAATGATTGACACAAGGGATATATAAGCCGAAATAGTTTGTAGTTTCTTTCCATATCTGTAAACGTCTCTCTCACTATATATATATATATATATATATATATATATATATATATATATATATTTCACTTTCCCTCAAGCTAAGCACTTGACGTTGTCCAAACTCGTCATGTCGATTTTTCGTCCTAATGGGGAGGAAGGTTCTTACTCTTTTTCTCTAAACAAGAATTACCCCGCCAAAAACAATGCTTATTTGCATAAGTGAACTCTCTTCATCGCACAAAATAACAAGATGTTATATTGTAAGCGGAACGCTCTTGGTGCAACACTCCATGGGCAGTAGACTGCCTAATTGCTGCTACAAAATCTATTAAATCGTTTTCATAGACTTTTTATTTAAAAAAATATTATGGTTCATGATGATGATCGATATCAAAAAATAAATGTTTTCGTGTGAGATTCGAACCCCCGATGGCATCAATTATTGAAACTGATGACGAACGCTATATTCATATGGACAGAAATCAAACTATTGAATAACAGGTTCATAATACGTTGTATGTCGGCTCTGTCGTTGTCGCCTGCAGCTTGTGTCGGGCTGCTATCTGTCTTCTTTCGGCCACATTGTCCGTGGTCACAATCTCCATCGTCTCCTGTCCCTGCCGGTTTCTTCGTAAGCTGAAATCGAATCTCCCCGTACACGATAAAACATAACAAGCCTTTCTTTTTAGTTTGAGCCATTAATCAGTAAAAGCCTATCATAATTTTATCAATAAACTCACACTTTTTCAAAGAGAAGATAAAGCTTATGAGAGTGGACTTCGTAGATGTTGTTTGGTTAATTTCTAAAAAAATATTTAACTGAAAAACAACGCTGAACATGGCGGAGTATTAGTTTCTAATGTCATTTTAGATACTTTTAATCTGAAATAATGAGCATTAAAAAGATTGAAGAATATCTTTAATGGAAATCGCTCTCGACAAGGCATGACGTCACTTGGTGTAAGAAGCTAACAAGAACAAAATATGATTATTGCAAAGACAAGGGATGCCTATTGGCTTTAGTTTTGAAAATACCAATTCTATATATAAGAGGAACACTTCACAGAAAAAGAGTTTGACAAGCCTGCAGTTCTTTGAAAGAAGCTACTCAAATAGAAAACTGTATTAAAATGAGGTATCAAAACAGCGAATTGCCGAAGACTACAAGACAAACGAGTAAAACGATCAGGAACAGAGGGAGTAGGGATTAGATAACATAACTGTGAAAAACACATGTCATACTAGCATAAATCGATGAGGGCCGTTCGTTTGACTCTTAGATACACCGTTTTACTATCATGCCGCTACACACATACGCACATGCAAACAAATTTGATTTATATAGATGTGATATTAGTTATGAAATTAATAATCAAACGCAATTAAAATGAAAAAAACAAAAACGGAAATTGTTTATATGTTCTATGACCTTTCATCTTTGTTCAACAATTTATCAATATCACTTATTTTAAAACGAAAAACATAGCAGTTAAAATTTGATACTTGGCGCGTTTATGACGTGGAAATAATCTATTTTTTTCAGCAAACACTGACATTTGAATTCCTGTGGTCCGTATACTTAGACGCGTCTAATGTAGCTGTACGTTTGCATTTACATTTCATTTTCAAACCTTATATTTCACGGATGTATTTGTTAAAGTTTATTTTTGAATGCCTTTTTACCGTTATCTTGTAACAAACACCGTCTTTAATATACCTCAGAATGGATTTAATGCTGTTATGATTTAAGAATTGAATTTATTAACGATCTTCAAAAATATATATGTGTGTATCTATATATATATATATATATATATATATATATATATATATATATATATATATATATATATATATATATATATGCATATGTAAATATATGTATATATATATTTATATGTATATATATATATATGTGTGTGGGTTTGTATCTGTTGGTCTCTTCAAATGTAAGCGAACGCGGCACCTACTAATAACATAGCTTTCTAATAGAATGATGTTCATGTAAAATGGCAAATGCACTACTATTTACTATCTCAACATGTCAAGTAAACGTCATCCGATCTTTGTTTGAGAAAAGCTAAGCCATTGTCTAATAAAAAAAATTAATCGTCAAAAGGAAAAACAACGAATCTGCTTAGTAAGCTAGTTGGACTAAACACCACGGATATATATATATATATATATATATATATATATATATATATATATATATATATATATAATGTATGTATTATTTTATGTATGGATATATAATATTATAAGGAGATATAATACATGTATATATATATAACGATCAGTAACAGAAGTTTCATGCAATTAGCCTTACGATTTCTGACGGAAGTAACACGCGGGCGCCTTGACAGAAATATGTTTATAACTCATTACATAGCTCTACTCACATACTAAGCACTGGTGAAGTAAATACTGAAAATATATACATGATATATTATATCTCTTTATAATATTATATACGAATACATAACATGATAATTACACACATATATATATATATATATATATTATTATAACATGATAATTACACACACATATATATATATATATATATATATATAACTATTAATTATTTATTACCTACAGACATCGATGTTTCATGCTAATTCTCAACGATCACAAATCACAGATTTGCAATCAAGAGCGTTAACCCTAATAATTAAAGAATAGCGAGTCGGCGGCTAATTTCCACAAGCAGTTAAAGTAATAAACAAACTGTGTTTGGATTTTTGCATGAAGCTATTTGTACTGCTTGTTATTAAACTCACTCGGAGTGCCAGGCCTTTATAATGATATTCATAAATAAATATTAATTATTTATTACCTACACAGATCGATGTTTCATGCTAACGCAATCTTCAGTGCAGGTAGGCGGGCGCGAACTCCGATCACAAATCGCCACTGATTTGCAGTCAAGAGCGTTAACGCCTCGGCCATAGGGAATCAGCAAATAATTAAAGAGTAATTGTAAATAGCGAGTCGGCGGCTAATTTACACAAGCAGTAAAAGTAATGGATTTTGCATGAAGCTATTTGTACTGCTTGTTATTAAATTCACTCAGAAGGGGCTTATAATAATATTTATATATAAATATTAATTATTTATTACCTACACACATCGATGTTTCATGCTAACGCAATCTTTGAATAGGGAATCAGCTAATAATTAAAGAGAAATGTAACTTTGTAAATAGCGAGTCGGCTATATATATATATATATATATATATATATATATATATATATATATATATATATATATATATATATATATATACATATATTTCTACGAAAGTTATCCTGTTATTATATAAAAGTATATGGAAGTATGTGTCTGTGTTTTTATATGTGTGTATTATTGTGGTTTTGTGACCATCCGCCCGTATGTATGAATATATATTGTATGTGTTCTGTTCTTATGTCTTCTACTTTATGTCTGCGCGATTGGTTAACTATATCTTACACACACACACACACATATATATATATATATATGTATATATATATATATATATATATATATACGTTATATAAATATGTATATATGTACATATGTGTGTACATTTATTTAATTCTTGTATATATATATATATATATATATACGCATGTATGTAAATGTATAATACGAATATTGTCCTGTATAATATATAGATATATGCATGTAATTATATATATATATATATATATATATATATATATATATATATATATATATATATATATATATATATATAAATATGGTTGTACGTTTATATAACTGTGTATAGTATCTATTCTGTTCTCGTGTCTTCAACTGTATGCCTGCGCCATTGGCTAAACAGCTGACATGCATAACAATGCTTTGATTTGTTAAGACCAATCGCGTGATTGAACTGACAGTCGTATTTATCATAACTTTTTTTTGAAAAGTTTCAATATCTCAAGCCCTGTTTCAGTTGTCTATACACAGGGGAATATTTGTCAAATTCCATAAAAGCAAACGTCAACTCCCAGCTCGATTCAATCTGAGTAATTGAAAAAGCGCACCATTGATTAGGAACTATTTATATACGAGAAAAAGTTTAATATTGCATCGATTTATTTTGCTACTTGATGAAAAGCGGATTATACTGTATGATCAGAACTCCCAACGTGTCCGGATATAAAAAAAGGACGCTCGTAATTTACAATTAACTGAATAGGTCGCCAATCTTTCTCATGGATATCTATGTATTACTCGCCATACACAGTGTTGATCTTATAATTCTCTGATATTTCCTAATGTCTACGTTAGTATTTAGAGTAAGAGTGACCACTTTTAAATCCAATTTATATGCTGTTTTCGTAGGCATCGTAAACACGTATGCAAATTAGATCGCAAGATAATAGGTTGGTTTACTTTTATATTATTAATAATGATGTATAATGGTATAATCAAGCAATAGAATTCTGTTATGTTTAACAAATTCTTTGTTTTAAATACACACACAATATATATATATATATATATATATATATATACAGTGTGATTCATAAGTCACTTAGCTATTTATTTTTGAAATCTTAAAGTTTAAAAATACGGTAATACAAAACAGAAAGTTTATTCAACAAATTCATTTATGGGAGTTTAAAATTACAGCAAAGATTCAAAATTGTCACCTTCGTTCTGCATGCATAGCTCGATTTTTTCGCAATGAATTTACGACTCTTTGTAGCATATTTGATTTGTTAATTTTAACAAACTCGGCAGTGATTTTTTGATTTGAGGTCGTCGATGTTAGTTATTGGCGTGGCAAATACTTGGTCACGTAAATATCCCCACAAAAAATAGTCCAACGGCGTCAAATCAGGGCTTCGCGGAGACCAATTGATTGGCCCATCTCGACCCCACTATCGATTTGGGAACTTCTCATTAAGAAATTCTCGGACATTCAGTCTCCAATGCGGAGGAGCGCCGTCTTGATAGAAGATGGATTTTGAGTATATTCTTCGCTTTTTAATTGAGGGATTAAGATTTCTTGCAGCATTGACAGGTAGTTTTCTTTATTGACATTCAAAAAATATAGACCAATGAGATGTTTACTTGTCAAAGCAGCCCATACAGTTACCTTAGGAGATTGAAAAGGTCTTGGCATTGTCAGATGGGGGTTTTCATAACTCCAAACACGACAGTTATGTTTGTTCACAGTTCCTTGGACGAAGAAAGTTGCCTCGTCGCTAAACACAACGTTGGAGAGATGAGAAGAGTTCGACGATATTCGATGAAGTGTTTCTTCACACATTGCCAGTCTCGCTGCTTTGTCCACCTCTGTTAGTGCTTGCACTGTTTGGACATGAAAATTCTTAAGCCCAACAGCTTGAAAGGTTCGTTGAACGCAGCTATATGATGTCAATAACACTTGAGTAGCCTGGCGAATTGATGTTGAAGGTTTTGTTTCAAACAAGGTTTGGATTTCTTCTTCTTTTGCATCATTACCTGGTTTTTGAGCATCTTGGACGCTTTCAGTTTCCTTGAATTTTTTTAAAATTGAGCGCATGGTGTTGTGCGAAGGAGGCTTTCTGTTCACATCACGTTTCCATTGCCTTTCAACAAGTGTGGGAGATTCATCAAATTTGGCCATATGATTAACAATAAAAATTCGCTCTTCAATTGTAAATGACGTACTGCCTAAAAAAAACCCACATATGATGATTTACACAAATTTAAATAAATAAAAATAAATATATATAGAAACAAATATATAAACGAACAAATTTTAAATAACAAATAGCAGTAATTAGAGAGTAAGATAACAATTATCAAAAGTTGATAGTATGTTTGTGCTTCATATGGTGATCATTTTCAATACCTAAGAGACTTATGAATCACCCTATATATATATATATATATATATATATATATATATATATATAAACAATAATATTTTAATGAATAAATATTAATTATTTAAATACCTAGAGAAATCGATGTTTTATGCTAACGCAATCTTCAGTCTAGGAACTAATTCCCGACGGTCGGTAGGCGCGAACCCCGAACACAAATCGCCACTGATTCGTAGTCGGTGATCTTAACCAAACGGCCATCGTCAATTAGTTAGTAAATATAGAGTAACTTTAATAGTAAATAGCGACACGTGGCCGCCATTTACCAGGCAGCTTGAGTGATCTTAGCGAGAGAAAGTGAGTGAAAGAAAGTCGGTATTGTTTGCCCACAATATAAAACTTACGTAATTTAGCTGGCAAACTAATAATTATTTTTACTACTCTCCAAAGATAATAAATAATACTAATTCTTACATAATAACAATAATAACAATAATAATAACAATAATGAAAAGAACAATAATAATAATGACAATAATAATAATAAAAATAATTTTTTTAAATAATTATTATAAGATCATGATAATAAAAAAATATAATAATAACAATACTATTAATAACAACAGTGTTACATTGGGTAAATGCTCTATGTTGAAAATAAGCACTTCAATAAGTACAAATTTGTACTGGGTCGAGATTAGTATAGCTAAGTTGAAGTTAGGCTGACACAGACTTTGAGGAAATAAATCTCTTTTACCACGAATGATTAGTCGGATACGTGAACTGAAGGTATACAAAGCAAGGCGTGGGGGTCAGAGACAAAAGCGGTTGAGAAAACGATGACGTCACTTGTTTGTCGCGAACAGAGAAACGAGAGTTCGAGAAGAGACTGTTCATAGATTTGAAGACTAAGTTGGAGAATGCTATAGGCGGAACATCCCTCATCACCCCGTTCGTTTCATCCAATATTTGACCTCAAGTAAGTTAAGATGTTCCTCACATTTTGAACTAAAGTATAAAATCGACAACTATTAAGATAAACCGAACCTTATGTCTTATGTGACTTATTTCCAGAGACAGTACACCGCGTGAACCTCTCAAAAAATGTACGCGACTTCTTTCTGTCAATTAAAAGTTTAGTTCACTAAACACACCGATATGACGGCGATGACAACGCGCAGAGACGAAAGAGAAGAATAAATCAACGCAGCGACGATGGCGATCACGAATGCGACGAAGGAGAATATGGACAGCAACCAAGCGATGAAGGAGAACACAGAATGAATAAAAGTACATTTCGTTTTAATGTTACATGGACAGTTTGGTTGATATGCTACTAAAAATAGAAAGTAGAAAGAGACTAACATTATTGTGCACACATACGCACCCGTTAAAAGTAAGACACGTAAAATATTTTATGGGAAAAGTTGTATAATTATGGTCTCATTAAAAAGAACTAATGATTGTACATCCAGTCCACATAATGATAAACACACTCCCACACCCGCATACGTTAAGTGTAAAATACGCGAAACGCGTGTAAGTTAACAAAAACGAAGTAAAAACAGTTTTAGTAACTTTTAGTAACGTTTTAAAAAAGCTGAATAAAGAATAAAATAACAAAATGATGAGACTGAAAACAATAATGATAACAATAATAATATTAAGAATTAGAATAATAATGACAATGATAGCAACAATAAAAATAATAACAATAAAATAATAATAGCAAAAATAATAAGAATAAGAACAATAATAATGATAACGATTATAATATTAATAATTAGAATAAGAACAATAATAACACCAACAATAATAATAACAATAATAATAACAGCAATACAAATAATAATAATAAATAAGAACAATAAGAACAATAATAATAACAACGATAATTATATAAATAATTAGAATAATAATGATAATGATAACAACAATAATAACAATAATAACAACATTAAACTAATAACAATAATAATAACAATAATAATAATAATAATAACAATAATAATAATAATAACAATAATAACAATAATAATAATAATAATAATAATAATAATAATAATAATAATAATAATAATAATGATAATAATAATAACATTACTAGTGATCTTACAACTAACACCTATATTACAATTTTGGTCCTATCTTTTTATTTGCATGTTTTTACATTTTCAAGTAAAGTTTTGTTGATTTGTTAGTATAGAATGCCACTTCTTGATGGTACATTAAATGCTGACCCATTTGTTAGAGTGTTCGCTAATGGAACTGAAGATTAGAGTTCAATCCTTTGTCGAGTCATACCAAACACTAAACATGTTATTTGGTGTTTTTTCCTTTGCTTACAAACTAGGCATTATAGGATGATCATAAATATTAAGTGGAGTAATCATGAGAAAGTAGGTGTGTCGTTCCTTACATTTCGATGCGTTAGCTAATGAATAAGGGAGCCTTCAGGTCACCCTTGACTATAGCCAACCACTTTACTTTTCTAATGCCGAATATTTATGTTTCCAGATATTTTCACATACTTATGTTTCATTTGTTTTGCAGACAAATACATAATTTCTGAATTTTTGGGATGAGGATTGATAATTTATATAATTCGGATTATTCGGACTACTATTCTTATCTTGAGTGTTATTCTCACAACGTTTCTACCGATGTAACCTCCGACCTTCTTAATGGTGTATCTTTTCGAACTCGGAAATCTTACTGTCGAAATCAGTAACATACACGGAATTTCGAACGGAACTCTGTATTCAATCCGCCAGAGTAGAATGCGGTCGTTACGTCAGCTATGCTCGGGTAAAAGTCTTCAGTAATTCGCAATTCATAATCTTATCCGCACTGAAGATTAAACCTTCAACTTTTCTGAAGATTGAACATAGAACTGAATTTCACTTAGTACTTTATCCGTTACGAGAGAAAGATTGCCGACTTCGAAAAGATACACCTGAAGAAAGTAGAGCTTACATCGGTCAAAACGTTGTGAGAATAACACTGAAGATGAGAAGTGTAGTCCGTATAATAAAACAATACAGTCTACAAACGATATTGTTATTGCTTGCCACTCTTAAAGTTTTACTAAAAGTCTTATGTCATCATGTAGGGTAGTAGAAAAGATTAGTCTAATAACCTTTTGGAATTGCTGACCTATTAGTAAAAAAGTGTAAAGTCTAACCAGCGAGTTAACGGAGTGCATTTTTTTGCCAGCACCAAGCTGTCAATTTTTTATTACAGCATTTATTCTCGCTCCCATTTCATCTAAAATCGACATTTTCACCTCTTTCTGTAAATATACATTTCGGTATTTTTGACACGTGGTAATCCTCTCTCTCTTGTTGAAGAAGATAGAATTATGTGAAATAAGTTTGGTCTATAGCATTAAAGAAGCGGGACTGTTCAGACGCTCGTGATGAGAAAATCAAGGTTACTCACCGAGAAAAAAATCACTTTTTCGAGATTGAAAAAATGGTCTCTCATCTGAACCAAATATCTTCCATTCACAAGCCCGCCAGTCATTGACATGCATCCTAGAAACTTGCCGTAGCATTAAAAGTCGTCGAGAAGCGACGTAGAGGAAAGACGACGATGGGATTGGCAGACACCTTGCACAAAGATCTCTGGAAACCCGGCTTTCCTTCCGTCTAAGCCCGTGATTGTGTTCAGGTGAGACACCCATGCATTATTGCGGACCCGCCGTAGCTTGTAGAATCAAGAAGAAAACCATTTTATGTTATAAATTTCAATACTAATCGAACAAGTTTTTTGGAAAAGTTTTTTTTTATATATTTAATAGAAGAGCAACCGTCCCAGGACATGTAATATTCGATGTATAGAAAAGTTTTGCACCACTTTTAGGTTTCCTTACAGAGCTTTTGAATGTAGATATAACGCATGAAAACAAAAAGAAGAAAATGAAGAAGAAGAATAAGAGTGTCCTGTGTTATGCAATCCTAATCAAATCTTAACAATCTTTTACACCTAGGTACGTTCTGGCTAGTTTGTATCTTTTGATGGTTTATGATATTTGTTTCACAATTATTTAACTCAGTGACCCTTGTCTTTTTACAACGCATACAGTAAGTCTGTGCTGAAAACCATACATATCGACGGTCAGTTCTTACCTGAACATTGCGATCATGCGGTCTGTTCTTGGCAGCACACCTACCTCACATCTTTGTTCATTTACTTGCCTTCACTCATGGCAAGTTAGACATAAGGTCAGAGTTTTAATAACTAAAGGCCAGTGCGATTCCCTAAAAATACCCTCTATGAAACAAAAAAATACCTGCAACGTCCTGTTGGAATAAAAACATCCGTCTTCCAAAAAAGAATACGTAATGCCTGGGAAAGCAGCCTCCTGAAACCGCACTGATGCAACATATTTATCCCATCTAGCGAAAGATAGAGTTTTAAAGCTGATTTGAAACCGTATCCAAAACATTACGTGGTACTCATGTTCTTGTGCGGTATACATCCTTCGAAGGAGGAAGTTTCTAGAGAGCATTTAATTCACAAGTCGTGTATATCGTATGTGTATCCGACCCTACACAGTGAAAACGTTTCTATTTTCTTCACTCTATGCACCCACTTCCACCTGCATACAGCGCTTATATTCTCAAATGGTTACCCCACCGGTACTCACCAAGCTAAACGTCGCTTAACCTCAACGATTTAACTAGAGCCGATGTGTATCTTTTATAACGCGGTCTATTTAACATGGGGCAATCTAATATAGTAACAATTTACACATACAAAAAAAATCAAAGCCAGAAATTGCAAATCATATAGCTTTTCAGAAGTATCGCTGGTGTGAAACTCGTTTGTTGAAATATAAGGACACTGCTTGGCAATAACGATAAGGATTAACTTCAAACGCGTACTGCTCTAATGATCCGTGATCTGTTTGTGCATCGTATTGATAATGTATCTCTTTCCAAAACATTTCTTTCCGATGAGGATCAACTGACAGTAGCATCAATAAACCATACATTTTATACTGTGTGAGTTTGATTACACAAACGTGCGCTTAAGAAAATAGGGACGTTACATGCATCCGCGCCTTTCGTCACAAACGAATAAATGTTTAGTTTATATCGTCAATATTTATATCCCTATTCTCATCATGATACGGTTGTACACAACTACTTAAAACCAACGCGTAATTGTATCGAAATGCCAAACAAAGCCAGGCGGATTCGCTACATAATCTGTAAATCCTTTATCACCCTAAAGACATGAACTTTCCGTCTTCTCTTTATATCTCTGGAACAGCCCATCTTGATTATTCCATCCAAACAACAACTCCTTATCTACAAAAATGTATCGTACACATGGGTAGGGTTCCACGTTTGGCAATCAGGATGGTGACAGGTAATTATCCTGCTAACCAACAAACAGCGGCTCCAAAGATTGAATTAGTTCTCATGATGCTAAATGATTGGAGTATGGAGTACATCATCAACGGAATTTAAGTATACGTTTCGATGATATTTTCACACCAGTATAGAGGCACCGCAAAACATGTACCACCATCTCATTTGGTTAAATAGAAAGAAAGACAAGATGCTTTGTCTGTGTTTTTTTTCCCGTTGAACGGCCCGATAGAATAAGTTATAACAATATCCAGGTTTAAAGTCGCATTGGACAAACATTCAGATTATATCTGGATGTAAATAGATTGTATCTGTCTCTTTATATGACTAATACACTTTGCTATAGGTTGCCGAATAAATTTGATTTGATTTGATTTGAATTGAAAAACATGCTTTGGTTCTAGGCTAACTTGAAATAGTTTATCGCCAGTTTCTGCGAAGAGGGTGAAAGCATACTCTTCATGGATTACAATCTTTTTAGTAAGTACATACTTAGGCGCATTAAAGGAGTATTGTCTATATTAAACTATGAAGTGTCTCATCCAACAATAATAACAACATCGACGAAGAAATTATCTCCGAAATATTAGCTGATTTCATTGTTGAAATGCTTGGTTCTGATTGGATCAAAATACTCAATATCAATTAGTTGCCTACATTAGACTTCACTCTATCGGAAACAGTCGCCTCCTGGAGCCGGGTACCTGTTCGTGTTTTCTATGTAAGCGATCACACATGTGCGAAAACTACTAAACATCTTCTTGGCGCACAAACATACTTTTCTCTAGATTCTGTCTACAAGTATCACGGAAAAAAACATGTCATAGGCATGGATATACTTCTACATCTTGCTAGTTCAACTAATTAACCCCACGCACGTAGGGGCATTACGCCTTTCTCGTCTTGATCTCTTAATATAACAATATTTTCTTTCTTTTAACGTTTGAATATTACTTAACTCTTTTCTTCCTTACCTCACTACTGTTTTTTTCAAGACGTAAATAAGTTTGACATTATGTATTAGCAGACTTTGTCATTATTTTCGATAAATGTTATTTGGTTATCAATACTATTAACGGCATTATTTTGTTTGAGGATATAATGTTGGGGATTTTTCAAAAACAACTTATTTTGGTTTAGCTAATGATGTGTGTAGTTCGGGTAAATACAGAATCGAGCAGCTATTTTTGATTAGTCAAATGTAAATAAATTGGCTGCTTTGTTCAGCATCGTTATTTATGCAAACTTTTAAGCTCATAACATCTTTTAAATATTATATTTAACGCACACAGGTCACACATAACTAGGTAAATCAAAATGAATTATTCTTGACTAATTTTGCAATTGTAGATAATTTATGTCGATAACAGTAATGATTGCCGCCTTTTACACTACGAAACAACTGGAACCAATCAACATTTTACAACTTTGTAACGAATTGTATTCAGAAACTAGACAACAGGCGATTTCAACAAGAAAAGGTTCTATACAATATCAAAAACCTCGCCATCTTTAATTCCAGTTTCAGCTCCCAATCCTGGAGTGATTGTAGATCCGATCTCAGCATTTTTCACGTAATAATCTTGGTAATTTATATATTCTTACTTAGTTTAATCATTTGTACCTTCACCAAGATAGACTTATATCTTATATGGCTAATCACGGGGTTCTCACGCCTGCGTCAGGATTTCTTTTTCAACAGTTGATGTAAACTCTGTTAGCTGCATATCAAAAGCCATCTAACATCATCATTCAATTAATCTAACAGCATGATCTTAAAAAAAAATTCTATTTGATTGTCTAGTTTACTATACGATAGAAAATAAGAGAATACAAACTTCATCAAATAATTTTTTTAACATTGTATTAAATAATCCTTAAAACATATTCTCGATTCAGTCACTTTCTTCTAACTTAAATTATTAATTGCGCCTTCTAACGTCTATGTTGTGTGTGTCTAACGTCATATCTGACTAAATATTATTGACTTCCTTTCTCACTAATTTATTTTATTTCTTGTGTACCCTTCGTGACCCCTTGTTTAAAATCTGTACTATTTACAGCATACAACAAGTTGATCTAAGTAATTATAATGTAGCTAATATTTATACCAGAAGACGTACCCAGAAATATTGAACAATCAATCAACTTTAGCACATTAAGTAACATTAAATCATTATTTCTCAATCTATAAATACTTTCACTTATGTCACAACTTATAATTACTCATGCGAATATTGAAAAAGTTAGTGTGCTTATAATAATGTTAGATCAACTTTGTTGACTTTGAAAGAAAACAGCAGAAAGTTTCTATGATCGCATACGTAGCTTCATTTGTAATCCCACGTTTGGGGCATATTGTTGAGTTTCATTTTATCATCGTCGCGAATTTAATATGCTTAGTATAAATTGATAACTACGTACAACATGAGCTCTTTTTAGAATATCACTTCATTAAGCCAAAAGAAAACATTACCGGCTTATGGTGGGTTTCTTACTAAAATTCATTAATAATTTTACCATTAAAGTTACCACAAGATCACTTGATGGTAAGCTATGTGCATAGCCAAATAGCTTACTATACTTAAACCCATGTCCGTAAAGTAACACGTTAGCTGCAAGGCCAAACATAGTTGAGTATTTCTTATTCTCCAATTACACTCCAACACACACAAAAAAAAACTATGATGACGATTATGATGATGTTGAAAATTCAAATTGATTCATATATATATATATATATATATATATATGTATATATATATATCAATTTATTATGTTAAACAATTTAATATATACATATATATGTGTGTATATATTTAAAATGTTATTTTTAACATCGTATATACATATAAATATATTTTGTATTACAGAAGATCAGAACACCATTAGTACCGTTTTGACTATCCTTTGTGCATTCTCATAAGCCTCCGTTATCTTGGTCTTATAAGAGTCCACAAGGGATAGTAATGAAGTCCCCCTTTGTTTGATTTGTAACCGACGCTACCAATGTTGTCCTGATAAATATTACGCTTTTATTTTCGATTTTCGATAACAATGTCAGGAACGAAAGATCCTGATAATACCATGACAATTGTATTTGCCTGGTTGTCTGTTTCTGCACGTAACAATTGTGAATGAGTACATTTATTTTTTTTGAAATTCGGCAAATTAACATATGAATAAGGATTTCGTCTTTAGAATTTAAATAATATTGCTTATCTGTTGATAGCAATATATATATATATATATGTGTGTGTGTGTGTGTGTGTGTGTGTGTGTGTGTGCCCGCACATGTTGTTATGCACGTGTGCTCTGCTTTATCGATAATCATTAGCTTTTGAGAGTAATAAAATTCAAAAACTGGAACTCAATTCTTGTTTTATTTATTCTTGTCCTTGATTCTCAGGTCAAAGTGAACTATCTCTTTTGTACCCAAGTCAGTGAAGAAGACGTTTTTCAAGACATGATATCAAAGTGTTTGTTCATATTACATTTAAATTTCTGCACGTTGGTATTATCAACAAAACAGGGAGAAGGGAGCCCCTCCCAAAGGCAAGCGGTCTGAGGAAAGAAGATATTAGGGAAGAGCATCTTACAGTATCCAGTGACTTTTAGAAAGAAATGTGTGATTTTTCTGCTCGTCGCGGCGGCCGTGTGTAATAACTTTGAGGAGGTACAAGAGAATTTTCATTGCAGCACATTCCGTGGAGGTACTTGTTAATCAAGCAAAGTTATACAGCAGTGTGGCGATGCGACAGGAGCTGGAACCTTGCAGGCAGTGTGGGACCTATTAGGTTATACATTTTTTATGGAATGATAATCGAAATGTAATAATCGAAAGCGCTAGATCATATTTTCACCACATTTTTAAATCGTCCCATCTTAAATAAAACAATCTTGTTTATAAAAAAAGTGTTTTTGTTTGTCTGCTTTACGGCATATTAACCTTTTTTGTTATTTTGTGCCAAAGGAACATATATTGTTTTATGGATTCGTTGTATAAAATTAATAGAATACAAAGTGTCTTTTCGGCGCTGTTGTACATTACGATACCAATGTATGAAGAGATTACGAGTTTTTATTTCATCAAAAAATCTTGCAGAAAGGCGATTTCAATAAAAAATAAAAATAAAACATGTTTCATATATTTTAATAAGCAAAATTTAAAGAATTAAAAAAAAAGATTATGCATTCTTCAGCTGTAATGAAAACTAATAATTGAAATTGCCTTTTTACAGGTTTTGTTAAAAATAAAATCGAGTTATCTCCCTTAGATTTGAATCATAATGTACACCTGTGCCCTAAAGACAGCTTATATTCATTTAATCTTATAAAATGAATTGTTTAAAAAGTATATTTCGACATTAAATAACAAAAAAAGTGTTGATATGTCGTAAAACAGACAAACTAAAACCTTATTTATAGAACAAAATTGTTATATATATATATATATATATATATATATATATATATATATATATATATATGTATACTAAAATTATTAAACTAGTTTTAAATTTACCTTTTATTTGAGGTGTCCTTTTTGTTGGGTTTTGTGAAAAAAAAAACTGAGTCATGTGGCTCATATTTGCATCGTATTATACAACTGCGTTGTTATTTAACTCGTAATTAATTGGAAATCGTAGGTTCATCCGTTTCTGTAGAGTAAGTATGCACAGTGTGACATAGTAAAAAGTTGATCAGAAGAGACTCGAACCCGTCACTGGTGTTCTCCAGTATGTTAATAACACATCTCCTGTTTGCAAACCATAACAAAACATACAGTTGCGTGTTGCGTGCGAATGAGAACCTATATAGTGATCTTTTAGTTGCATCTTTGTAGAATTGGTTTCAAAAGGCACGCATCTTCAGTTGTGCAGATGAAATTGGTGCATTGTGGCGTCGTCCTTTTGAACATGCCGACACACAATAGTACATATAGAAGATTATATCTACATCAAACCAAACGCACAACAATATACCATGCAAATGATATGCCAGTCTTTGAATGCTTACAATTTGAACGGTCACGTAGGTCTGCTGTCCTCATATTGAAAAAAATATGGACGTCATTCTGTTTCGAAAGATATGTGCAGATTTGATATATTATATTTTTTCCTATCATTTTCCCGCTTATGCTTATTCTCTCATTTGATTTCCATTTTCTTATATATATATATATATATATATATATATATATATATATATATATATATATATATATATATATACATGACTTTTTCCACTCAAAAAGACATGTACAAAATCTGCGACACTGGCATGTCAATGTTATCAATATACAGCAGTTAAAAGCTTAGACCTTATCAGACAGAATTAGGATTTGATCTTTTCCTCAGATAGTATTTGGAAATCACCCGAATACTCGTTATTTTTAAATAACATCTGAGGGAATAAGTAAATCCTAATCTTGCCTGCTGAAATCTCAGCTTTTAAAGGCTGTAGATCGATAACATCGACATGCCAGTGTCGCAGATTTTGGACATGTCTGTTTGAATAAAACCAATCATATACATACATCTCTATTTGATTTTGAGCACTTTTTATTAACCCGGTGTCAATTATTTGGATGTCTATCCTGTGGGAATTTACTTTACCTGTATTACTATATATATATATATATATATATATATATATATATATAACAATAAATATTATTTATTCATCTATATAGGAGCTGGTCTTTTGAGGACTCACTTATATGGAATCAAACAACTGGCCTTCCTACCGACAATTAGAATTCACACTCCTTGGTCTTGTAACAGAACGTCGATAACTCTGTGGCTATCAGGTCTAGTAGGTAATTTTAACTCTCCTTGTAATTGAAACTTTATATATTAGTGTGTGTATAGTCAATTTCTACATTGATTGCATATATATATATATATATATATATATATATATATATATTGTATACGTTACTCTTATATATTAAGTAAAGTTGGATTTTCCCATGTCTGGTTGACAATATAACTTTTGAAACAAAAGCTCCATATCAAAATATGCGTCCTCGACCACTTAGGCTTATTATTGTTACGTTATTTCATAAATGATAATTTTATTTCATTCATGTTCTTCGATTTTTATATTTACTCTAATCATTAGTTTCCCTTTGCTTCATATTTTCAAGAAAGGGGTAGAAATAAATACCCACACTACTAACTGCTTATGCATCACTTCATTACACTGTAGAGAAATACGGAAACATTTTATTACAGTAACCTTTTCGTATTACACTGTGCGTTAGATTCCTTCGTATAAATTACTCCCACTTAAGCGATTAAACGACTAATAAAAAAAAACAGTAATGCATTTTATTTAATGGTGTAAAGTATTAATAGTTAGTAAGATTAGTAGCCCTTATATCTTCTGAAAGTATCCAATACATTTACATATCGCGTATTTTCGAGTGTTGTTTAGTTTAAGTTAAGTATTCAGTGAAAACATGTATCAAATTAAATGCAATCTTTACAATAAACTGGTTGAATAGAAATAGTCTACTTGGCGATGGCATTTGATTTTGTAATCGGAAATTGTCAAACGGTGTTTATCAAAAAAAGTCTCTCGTCGTTTTAGACCGGTTAGATTTTAGCTGAATTTGTAATTTCACAAGTTTGCACATGTAGGAATCAATCATGCAAAAAATTGCCACAGAACCAATTTCAGCCTTAGACTTTTGTTTTAAATTTGTCATTAAGAGTCCTCGAAAAAAATAGTAAATAGACTATTTAGATATATTTCTAAAATAGATTATTTAAAAATATGGTCTTCTACGCAATTTGAACCGACCCAAACCGAATTTGCCGAAAAAAACCTAAAACATAAGTAAAGGTAAGTGTTAGGTTAGGGTAAGGTTAAGGTTAGTTTAAGGTAACGTAAGGGTAAGAAAAACAGCTCCTTTCGAAGAGTACCAATTTTTGCTTCTAACTACTAGTATATATATATATATATATATATATATATATATATATATATATATATATATATATATATATATATATACTTATGCTGTGTGTGTGTATAATATTGATATTTTATGTTATGAAGGACAGATTGACATAATTTCACAAAAAAACTGTTTTTATTTTAAACATACAATTGTTTCGGCTTGCCACGACTATAGTTTGAAAATGCTCTTATATCCTATGCATATGGTATAGGCATTCTCAGTGCTAATATATAAACAAAAAATACAAATAATAACAAGGCAAGTAAAGCCTGAATTAGAATCCGTACTGATTATCATCATTATTTACTGCGTAAAAAAAAATGTATATATATATATATATATATATATATATATATATATATATATACATATGATTAGAAGCAAAAATAATCAATAGTTGTAGCACAACTATTCATCGCAAACTATAACAACAAATAACAACACACATGTATACACGATGAATTATCACAAAATGTAAGACAGAAACCCGTGGCTTGGTGATAGCACACTATATTACATTCCCTGATATCAAGGGCTCGACTCCTGTTATAGTTAGACACGCTGATGAGCTGCAGTAACGGCGCAACACGTGCCGTTGATGACAATTATATATATATAAATATATATATATATATATATATTTCAAAATATATTATTGTATATTGTTTTGAATAATTTATACCCAAATAAAGTCATCTGTTTTAAAATTGTTTTTTATCTGCTTAGTAAGGTACAACAACAATACCAATTTTAAGTAACAACATTAAGATTAAAATATCAGTTACCGATATATATATATATATATATATATATATATATATGTATAATGTTATTTAAATCATTAATACGGTAGATTATTTTACAAATACAGTATATATATAGTACTAAAGACACCATGCAGGCATTTAAATATCTGTCTAATTTGCATACTTTCTACTTTAACTGTCTATATTAGATAAATGTTTGCTGTTATTCATTTATGATTGTATGTTCTCTGTATTTCGTCGAAATTGACAGTAATTAATTCAAATAATTGAATAAAAAATTGAATAAATTACATTTTTTATAACTATCAAGGGAGATAATTAAGATGAAAGTAATGTGTATTTGACAGCAAGAAAGATATACCGATGAGGAATAGAGTTTAGAGAGAGGGGCGGGGGCGACTGCCCTTGTCTCTCACTCTGGATTCTTTAAAAACAAAATTTGGTGTCGTCATCACTACCTCTCCTTCGCCTTCGCTAGTAGCGATATATTTCCTTTTTTAATTGTTTTTTGAAAGACATGATTTATTGATCAAATAAAAGAGCAAACATATATATAAATATAGTCTAAAATAAAAACGTATTTTACTTTAAGTACCCACGAATAAATTTTACTTTCTAATTAAATTATAATTTATTTGTTATATTTAAAGTTTTCTTTCAATTCTTAATTAATTATTTTATCAACATTTCTCGCCCTCCCCCAGTATTAAATAAATTTAAAAAAGCAGGCATGCTGGCTTTTTTTAATTAACCCTTAATTTTTAGGAAAATGGGTATTTTCTTTTCATTTGGCGTTAATTCCTATTTCAGTCACGTAAATTATTTAGAGTGAAATAAGTTTCGGCATTACCCATAATGAATTTGTATTTTATTTAGTTAAACAATATAAAAAAATACAAACACATTGAACACCATAAGTTATGTTTCATCGTACACGTTAAACGCCAAAATAAAGATTAGGTCGGAAAAATATAGTCGTCATCTAAACAGTCGAGTAAGATGCTAGATAACGAAGCAGGATAACTTAAGGTTAACATGTCTTTTTGATATGAAAAAATGCCAAAGGAAGTTATCGTTCTTCCTTAGCTTGCATACTTCTCTTTGTTCATACAGAGGGCGACGATGTTTTCAGTCAGTTTTCATTTCGGCATTTTACGTGTACAATAACACTTGTCAAACTATACTCGTAAGCGTTACCACCCTCCTTTTATAGGGCAATGCTAACAGGTATGACCTTGTCTATTTTGAAGGGGAACTTATAGTATCTGTTCTGTTGTCATGATACCATCTGACCAGGCATACCAACCTCCTTTTTGTGGGGTGTGGATGGAATCCTCCGAGGCTTTACCTGCTTCTTTGGAAGGTGTAGTATATTTTAATTCCTCATGATACATTTCACCTAGGCATTACCTCCTCTTTGGGGGTTGGCTGTATAGTATATGTTTGTTCCTCATGATATTATCATCCTAAAATTACTTTCTAGTTTTTTAGGGGGTCGGGGTAGTGTACTATCAATTTTGTTTTCATTATATCCTTTTCCCGGACATAAACTTCTCTTTATTTATTTATTTTTTTTTGGGGGGGGGGTAGTGTTCGTTTGTCACATAATCCTGAGGAGGTTAATGTATGTAGTTCTTCTATTATCATATCAGGCTCCCGGCTTAACAAAATATGCGATCTGAAGGAGCATATATTTGCCAGTATATATATATATATATATATATATATATATATATATATATATATATATATATATATGTCAAGGGAAGATATGACCCCTACTTCTGAAAGTAATGTGTAATTGTTGTATTTTCATCTACTTCATTATTGTATGTTATTATATCTATTTATTTTATCATTCTCAAAAATACACATGACTATTATAAAAAATGTAGTAAAGTATTATGAAGTCAATCCAATACCCAGCTTTAAAAAAAATTCCAATAAAAGTTTACAATTATGTGACAAGCGCACTAATTAATGCAGGCAATTCAAGCTCGAGTCATATGTAGCACACTAATGGAAGTTGCCACTTGCCACACATAGAATATCGTTTACAACGTAACTGCACGTAAGCCTAAAGTGCTTTCACACACCACATTTTAAAACAACGACATATCTTACAAAATAACTCACAAAACCTATTGTCCATTGTATTCCCCTGACATCATCATTGGCTTGAGAAGTACCATTAAAAATCTAAATGTATTTATTGTTTCCAGATAGCGTACTTGAAGTTATCTGGAAGACCAATAATTTGCCGTTCAGTTCCACCCGGACTTTTCATTTTGTAAAACAAGTAATGTGGGCACAAACTTATCAATACTAGAAAAGCATCTGGCAATTCTAAGAAATTCAGTAAAATTGACCATGAAAAGTAAATGAAGGTACATTGCTATCTAAATATTGTATCGGAACAATATTGAAATGAAACGTAATTCGTTTATTAAACAATTTAAAGTAAGTCATCTTTAAGAATCTCAATTTCAAGATCTAGAAATGCAGTCCTGTTTTCTTTGTGTTCGAGTTTTAATTCCAATTAGGATATAGTATATAGAAAGAAAGATAATTTGCACAATTTTGGACATAAAGATTTCCGTGTTCGATTAGATGCATCTGAAGAAGTTCGGAGTTTACATCGGCCGAAACGTTGTGAAAATAACATCCAATATGATATAAGTACTTCTAATAATCCAAATAATACAAAAGCTGACGTATTAAATTAAAAGTTGCCAATTAAATACTTATGAGATATATTTTAAAAGATGAAAAAATATTTTTTACCAAATATTTCCATGTTTTATTTTTTATACATTTTTTATATTGATTTCATTTTTATTATAATATCACTAGTAGTACTCACACAGTTGCCATCAGTGATTGCTCATTGATAATAAGCGGTGGTGTTCCCTGGAGTCCGAGTGACATTAAGTCTTCTTAGGACTCTTCACCTCTTACGATAACCATAACCATTGCAGATGACTTTGCGCTTCGCAACAACCGCTTACTATTGATTTCTTGCTAGTAACAATCATGGGTGTTTCTAGGCATTGGGTGACCCACACTGTCTCAGTATTCTCCGAACTCTTCTAGTGGAGGTCTAGTTGGTGCTCTCTCTTCTCGGTTATGTCCCTTCATGCCTATTCCATGTTATCAGCCGAGGCTGCTGCAATTTTTCGTGTTCATGGGGGAAGGCAGTTTCAGTTTTTCCTTTTCTTTTTTTTTTTTTTTTTTTTTTTTTTTTTTTTTATTATTATTATTATTATTATTATTATTATTATTATTATTATTATTATTATTATCATCATCATCATCATCATCATCATCATCATCATCATCATCATCATCATCATCATCATCATCATCATCATCATCATCATCATCATCATCATCATCATCATCATCATCATCATCATCATCATCATCATCATCATCATCATCATCATCATCATCATCATCATCATCATCATCATCATCATCATCATCATCATCATCATCATCATCATCATCATCATCATCATCATCATAATAATATTATAATAATAATAATAATAATAATAATAATAATAATAATAATAATATTATTATAATAATAATAATAATAATAATAATAATAATAAGAATAAGAATAAGAATAAGAATAATAATAATAATAATAATAATAATAATAATAATAATAATAATAATAAATGTACTTATATTAATATACATGTGTTTGTGTGTGCATATAGCTAATCTGGGAATGCGTCTCTACAAACAGTTCATAAATTGGAATCACCATCTCTTTGCACTTAACATGCCACCTCCTTTCCCCTCAAAGTTCCATCTACAAGCATCTAATTGCACGCAACATTTCAATGACTGACTTCCGTAATATATTTACTGAAAAGACGTCCATCTCGCATTTTCAAATTGTAGCCTCGCCTCCCCATCTTCTAGCACTCACTACCAACCAAGCCCGATACAAAAGTGGTGAAGTAACATTACAATATTTTTAACACGTCCCTAATCGATGTTTTAAATTAATTCAACTGTTTTAATTTGTAACATCATCACGTACCTAAAGACAACTGATTCAGATTGAAAATGTTACAGTGATGGCGAGTTCATGTTTACACTGCATATGAAGTCGTGCGTCGGCCAACTCGAAATAAATGATAAAATAGAAATAACAATAAACTAAAACTTTAACTTCCGTTTGATCAAACATGTATATAAAAGATGGATAATTATTCCTGACACAATGTTTGTCTACAGTCTCAACTTGTTACTGACGATCTTGCTTGTGCTTGTCTTAGTCTCAATATTTTGAACCGAGAGAGATATCAAGCTGTCGTATAAAACTAGATCACTTTATTTACAACTTCGAGTACAGATATTATTTCTGAATGAAGGAGTAACACTCGTCTACAAAGACGCTGCACTCAATATATATATATATATATATATATATATATACATATATACTTACATATAAACATAAGTCAGTCGAGTGGCAATATAAGAGAAGACCAACGGATATTTTTTGCTTTAGTTCTACATGTTGTATTAAGTATTTCCGAAATAAATCTATATAAATGTTAATAACCCAAACACTATTAATCTATTTTGAAATTTTGCCTGGTAATTACTATTATCAAAAAGCACAAGGTTCATACATCTAATTCTTACCAAATTTCTGCCCAGGTAATTAAACAATTTACTTAAAAATCACCTAGAAAACCTCGCTCAGATTTATTTATGTGGATTATTCCAAAATAGCAAAGTGAATGAGAGCTCGATAACTCATTAATTATATAAGATAAAACTATTATGTAAATATAAAGGGATTTAACATATGTAAATACAGTTTTAGAAAGCAGGATTCTTAGAAGACTTGCTACACGTACCTCATAGATTTTATTCAAAGTTGGTTGTAGGCTAAAACATAAGCAGTCATATTATCATGTGTTTAAACAATGAATAACATAAACTATCAGAATGGCTTTTAATCCATGGACTTTTAAATAATTACTTCTAAAGAAAACAATAATTTGCTAATTATTGGAATATATTAATTTGAAAAATTTACAACGAAATTTTAAGTCATGCACACAGTAAAACTAGTCTAAAGATGTTTCAAGAATAAGCATAACATCATTGTATTAGTGCAGCTATTGACAAATCCGAGTAGAACAATGTATTTTATAGTATATAGAAATTTAGGAACGATTCAAAGTCAAACGTCTATTAAAAGTCAGTATATATGTAGAATTTGTATGCCACGAGTTAAAATTCCTTGACATGTGAACTGAATGTATATTGGGTTGTGCAAAATGTTCGATCGTCTTTTTAGGAAAGAGAAACAACTACAGTAAGTTTAGACACATAATGGAGTTCATACAATGTATTTTCCACGCTCGATTTAGAAATGTCCGAAATGTATCTGGTTGTCCCACGGCAATCTTTCTTAACTACGGCTTTTACTTGGTCACTGTCGATTATATTTAGCTGGTCAGTGCCAGGAGCATCTCTCACTTTGAAATTTCAAAATTGAGCAAACCATTTCTGCCACCTTTGTTTTGTAACAGCATTTTCCCCATACGACAGCCATATCTTTATACTGGTTTTTGTAGCTTTGTTCCTGTTCTGTAGTAAGAAAAACATCAAATGTCGGTAGTGCTCTGTTGGTATCTTCCATTTCATCCCTAGAAAACAAGCAAAAATGTAAAAACACGAAGGCTTATTAAACACTGACGTAAACATGATTGCTACACCAAATAAAGGATTTGAGAAATAGTATTATAAACGGTCTTCAATAGGCCGTAAATATAATATTAAAAAATGAACAAACCTTTTGGCCAATCCAATATATATATTGACACATAGACATGCTTTGTATCTGAGGTCGCTCTAAAACTACCACAATGTCTCTTTTGGGCTTCGCCAAGGCAGGCATCTAGGGGACGAACGACACACATACACCATCTGAAGCGACTTTTGCTTCCGATAAAGGTGGTTGGGGGGTGTGATCCCTCTTTGTCTCTGCATCCTCCGTTACAGAAAAGAGATGTTGATAGTCTGTCTCTACTGAATCGTTAAACTCATAGTGGGTGTTCGACTGATATCAAATTCTCGTCACCGCTTGTAAAATATTTACAAAAAGAACATAAACTCTTTAGTTACAACCACAGCAAGACACGTTTTTCCCTCTCTGTGCCAAAAACATAACGGAGCTTCTACGAACAAAGTTTATTTCCTGGAACATCCAATCTATGAAACAAAATGTCACGCGTCTGTTCTCCAACCAACTACATCGTGGTCGTCTTCAAGTCTAATATACAAAAATACTTGTCGAACTGTCTGCTTGGAAACCCAGACCTCCTAAGCAATCAACTATCTATTCCATCAACTATTTCCAATCCTCTCCTGACGAAGACCAACATCTAACCACAAATCTCTTTTTAACGGTTCTTGAGTTGCTTATTGGCATTGATAAGCGGTGATAGATCAGTATAAAAGATGTGTTCGTCTCTTACATGGCAAGATCGAGTTTGAGTGGAAAAGTTCAACGGTAAAACGGGGCTTTTCTGTCTCGTTTGGATTACGAAATTTAAGGGAAAAATACGAGTCCGGGGTGCTGTCCAATATGGCGGGGGCACAATGTGAGTAGATGTAGCGAGACGGACTCTCCGTTTATCTATCTGTCTGTCTTGATCTCTCTGATGTATTTCTGTGACTATAATTTAAATACACCTTTCATATAAACGTCGACGTCTGAGTAAGGTTGTCAATAGACGAAAGAAAATCTGGTTATATGATGACGACTCGAGTGGTTAACGGTTTATACATACATGGGTAAGCTAACATATAACACTTCATTTTTGATCAGGTTTGCAGTCGCTTGAAGAGCAGAGTTTGTTTTTTAAACAAGACGATTTAACACGCTAATCATAAGACTTTTACAAGCCTTGAAAAGTGTAACCCCAGAATACTAATAACTGTGGGTTCAATGCTCTTTGACGGTACTCGGGTCCGACAGAGATACCCTGTAGAAGGCCGAACAAGAAACGACAGGAGTTTTGTAATAACTACAACGAAGTTATGTTTCCCAATTTTTCAGATTAAGATTGGTAATTTGTATTATTTTGACATGACTGATTACTGTTCTCATCTTTTATCTTATTCTCAGAACGTTTCGGCCGATATAATGTCCGATTTTACGGGGCATCTTTATGAACTCAGGAATTTAGTTTTGTTATTGTTTTTTTTTTGTAATTGTTGTCTATTTTTCCATTGTTGCCATCGTATAAATTTCATATTACGTTTCGGATACTACGAATTACTTTCTACGATTTCTACGCGCTCATTGATGACACGTAGCAGACGTTCATTATTTCTTTTCTTTTTTCTCGTTGTTGTTCCATCGTTATGCATGCTGAATACTTACGGCTTTTACATATATAAATTATTACTATCAGATCTTATTAGCGTTTATTATAGAGTGGATGATTACATTCTGAATTTATTTTAAGTGGTAGGAATCGACTAACTTGCTATTTGCTTTTTCGCGTACCCTCACCACTTGGAATTGTTTGGTTTTACGGCTCAGAAAAGGTGCCTTTTGTACCTGCTAGTTTTTATCTGACAAGATGGGGCAAGCTACCTCGTAGATTAAATAAGTTTTTCCATACGAAATACAGTACAGATTCACATGTTCGAAATAAAGGATTTCTGAATGCGACAAGACGCCCATTAAGAAACCTGTCTGGTTACATCGGCCGAAACGTTGTGAGAATAACATCCAAGATAAAAACAGTAGTTCAAATAATAAGAATAATACAAATTATTAGCTGCGAGGAGACTTTGATTATCGTCTCATCAGTAGGATATGTGATACTCGTTTGAAAAATGCCATTGCACGTTGTGAGAATCTAAGATAAGAACAGTAGTCTCAATAAACCACATTACGCAACATCCAATTTGTATTATTTCGATTATTCGATGTACTATCCTAATATTAGTTGTTATACGCACAACATTTCATTAAAAAAACATAACACACACGATGATGAAAGACACCCGAGATCTTTAACTACCTAGAATAGCAGATTGTTTGCTATCTTTTTACTTAATAGACTGACATTAACAGAACTTGAACTCGACATTTCAAGTCCACAACCAGTGAGCGAAACCATTACACAAATTCTACTCCAGCGTGCACGTTTTACGATCAGTTAATTCAGAATCTGATCGCACTCCTACTTCGACAACAATCAATATTCCCATTATGACAACAACCATTAAGCTATCAATTACAATTAATTGTTATAACAATTGTTCCTGCTGCATCTAATGAAATCTAACTTAATTTCAAGAGATATCAATGGCGTACAGTGAATATAAAGTGATCGGTCTTAATTTTGAAACGGCCGTCCTAGAAAATACGGTATCTAATTTAATTGCTTCATTGTCGGACTAATACTAGATGGATTAAACAAAACGTAATGGACGGTATTGGCTGAGGCCTAGAATGCGACGAGTGCACATCCAGAAGATTGGTAGTGTCTAACCTAATTGAAAAAAATCATGTTAGATGTCTACACCAGTTTTTTTTTACTTATGTGTCCTCGTTTATTAAGGCCCAATCCTACTTGAGGATGATCGCCAATGAGATTGTCTCTTAGCGATAAACCACACCCTAAGAGAATTTAAAGAAATGGGCGAGATTGTTAATATTTGATTGTTTAGACGAACAATTCGACAATAATTTGTAAACATAGAACTTGAAAAGGACCATGTTGTAGTCAGTTAAAAAACAGCCACGTGGTATTGAATTCTACAGATTGCAAGTTATTGAAAATAAACTATGTTCATGGAAGCTTACTTAAGTTTTAGATACACAAATGAAAAAAGTAATACTTTTTACAGTGGTTGTAGGTAGACGGTGTTTGTGTAAATTTTATAACAGAGAAACAAGACCATGAAGCTCGGCCAGGCATCTACCATGAGAATATGCGTTTACAATAGCCATCTAAAATGCAAACGTTGTAATAGCTATTTAAGGTAACTTGCCCTCAATAGCTTTTGAGAGAGAATATTTTGCAATACTGCATACGATAGATTGTTTACAATATTTTCATATAATGAATTGTCTATAATAGTTGTCTGCATACATTCGTTTATAATTGCCGACTATATATCACTATGGTGGACTAATTCTCTGATCCCAACAGATTATCAGGACGGCGGTTCATGACGTAAGCATCAGAAGTTTCGTTGTGTAGATTACGCGTAGCAGCAGTTCGTTCTATCTCCTCTTTTCTTTGTCGTTGTTATCTCGCTATGCGTGGTGAATAATGACGGCTCCCTATGTATTACTACGGGGGGCGGATACTGTGATTTCACCAGATAAACCGGACGGCGGCTCATGAGGTATGCAGAACAAATCTCGTTGTGTAGATGACACGTAGCAGCAGGTTATTCTTTATTATATTCTTTATCGCTGAGGTTCTGTTGAGATACAAGTAAATTAATTGAAGCGGTTGTAAATAATAACAATGCAAAATCATTTTGTGTTTAACAATACTTCGAGTCGTTTTCTTTTTCTTTTCAATATACAGTGTAGATACACAATACCTCTGACCCATCCCTCATGAAAGGAATATTCATATTAATATTTTATAAATTTTTAGACAACAGCAATCTTGAGTCACGTGCATAACTTGGTCAAATATTTTGTGCAACGTTCGTATTTTAGCAGGAAATGGTGGCTGCCCTTCTATGTAGAGCGCTTTTATTCACAATTGATCACCCATCTGGTACTGACCAGGCTCACCGTCGCTTACTTTTTGTGATCTGACAAGAACCTGTTTGTCAACGTTATTTATACCATATAAATGGTATCAGCTGTTTCAAAACTAACCGCTCTCTCATCAGCTTACTGTTTGTGAAACAATATCCTGATACGTAGCCATGACTCAAACTTAACTTTAATGGAAAGGTCCATATTTTTGCCTGAACTACTTTGATAGAAAATATCGTTTTGAAAATAATTTAACACACTTGTATCTACCTTGCTATATCATGAGTAGTTACTCAAAGTTGCAAAGAGGTGTCTACAATTAATCGTTTGAAATAGTTGTGTAGAAGGAATTATTACAACAGCATCCCAGCATTATTTGTTTATATGAGACACCTACATTGAATTACTCATACTAACCGTCGACAATTTATTGTTTACAATAGAAAAGTATGATGAATCGTTTGGAATAGTTGTGTTACATAGAGATGGCCGTGCTTAAATAGAAACAAAATAAAGGTCAAAAGTCATCCAGTGAAAGTCGATGAAACCATGTGATTTAAAGTCGGAGCTTAACTGTCTTTCTCACCTAGCGAGATTTTAAGCATAGAACGCGTGTCTAAGGGTAGTCGCCAATAGAGTGTCTGGCTGATGTAGCGAGGCGAGCTATCCGTCTATTAATCTGTATCTTTCTGATGTATTTCGGTGACTGACTTTTAAATATACTTTTTATATAATCAACTGTTGTCAGAGTGAGTTATCAGCGAACGGAATAAATCTGATTTTTTATGGAAATTTCTCCAGACAAGTCAGTGAGGAACTTGATGTAAAGTGCTAAAAATAACGAAATATTATTATCGCAAAGACAAGCGATACCTATTGGCCTTAATATTAAAAATACTATGGTTAAAGGTAGGCGGTAAACTGTAATCACGAAGAGAATTCCATAAGCCTGCTATTCTTGGAAAAAAGCTACTAGAATAGGAGGCTGTATTACAATGAGATATGGAAACAGAGAATTGGTGGATACCACAAACCAACGGGTCAAACGAGCTCGAATAAAAAAAAGCGGGGAATATATCACATATGGATGAAACACACATTCCATAATAGTATTTATAGAGAGGACTGATACTAGCAATATCACGTCTGTGAGAGTGAGGGTACAGAGAAAAAAGAAGGTGAGTGCCAGTCAAATTAGGGATACGTTTCTGCATTTGATCAAAAATCCTCAAATGAGACAGAGATTCACCAACTCAAATATGACAACAGTATTCCATACATTATCTAATTGTGGATCTGTAGAGATAGAGAATAACCACAGGTGTTATAAAGTGCTCTAGGCGATAGGGGGAACCGAATTTACGAGAATCAAAAAGAGCAATAGATCTGATGTATTAACTCCAAGAAAGATTTTATGAGAGAGAAACACTCAAGAAGTTTCAGAGCCGAATTACCCTTAAGAGCAGACCCATCCATCAGAATCTCAAGAAGAAAAGGGACACGCCTACAGCTGAAAAACACGAGCAGCGCCTTTACTGGATTATATGAAACAATCAATTTCGTACCTCAATCCACAACTTAACCCAGGTCAACTTCTAGATCAGCTGCATATTTAAATTGAATAGAGCTCTCAGAAAAAATACCATTGATAAAAAAAGAGAATGAAGAGACACTGTCCAAAGTTACTCGCAAGCTTCGACCACGACGAAGAGACGAGTGGGTGTATAATGCTTTATACACCCAATGGTCATTGAAAGTGCACCAATTGTCTGTATTCTCGATCATGCATCATAAGAGTTTTATTTAGAAAGTAATTGGACTGTTTTTTTAACATATAATAGGCGTAAATTCGTATGAATCCGCATAAAGTACGATTTTTGACTGTCTTGATTCCGTTGTAGGTTTTCATTTTCATAGTTTTTTTTCTAGAACCAGGCACATACATAAGAGTCATACGTAAAGGTTGCACACATCCATAACGAACCTAGTTCTATAGAACAGACGAGATTCGAACATGGCACGCCCATGTCACAGTCTGCACCGGTATCAACTTCACCATGGTCCACTCCTATGACGCAGACGGAAATCATTCTGAAAGAGTTGGATATTGAAACGTTCGACACTCGACAAGTATCTCCAGAGATAATCGAAACCCTTGCAAAAGGGGGATTGCGCGACGAAGAATGAAGGGAAAATCCTAGACTACTCGGAGACAATAAATGGAGATAGTAGGGATTCGAAAAGCAATGATTTAACGCAGGAAGCGAGCGATTTACAACAGAATCAGTTCGTGGGGTTTATATATAGATATACTTACATTGATTCATATATATAAAAAAACCTATAATATATCCTCAAACACTGTTGGTCCTTCGTCGATTCATTTGAAAACTACTCAACGACAATCTATGAAATGTGATTTCCAATCTATGCATATTAGTATATATGAACTGGCCACGTTAATGATGTTTATAGACATGGTTTAAAGTCAAACAACTTTTATTGTCGCAGAAAAGTAATCCCTGATCCGTGGGAAGTGTCTTCAGCAGATAAGATTTCGAAACTTAATTCACCAATATTCATACATAGAAAACTGACTCTCTGGACATGTGTAAAAAAGCCTAATAAATAGAAAAAGTGAGTTTTACCAAAATAATGCCTCCGCAGTATGCGTTGCCTCCCATAAACTATCCATGTAAGCCCTGTCTACACATGTGCTGCGTTAAAGTTACAATTAGGTTGTAAAAAAGGAATAATACACGCCACTGTAGAACGCATCGCGGAATAATAGACAGCTAACTCTATAGGTTTATGTCGAGGCTGAAATATACTAAAAAAGTTATTTTATCCAAATACTTCAAGACATAAATGGATTGAATCTTTTTAAATGAGTAATAAAACCTTGTTTTTTGATTATAAAAATCCGCATTTTTCTGTGTTCTTTCCGGAGCGAGCCGTATATTTGAGGGTAATTTGCAGGTCCCTACGATAAAGATCATTGACCTCATGAAATACAATAGGAGATTTGATTCTTTTTGATCACAATTTCGGCTGATATTAGAATCTCTAAACTGGGGTAATTCTGTTTCGTTTATTCTCCGTTTTGTATTGTCTCCTTTTATCGATGTTAAGTCAGTTTTGCACCTGATATTTCATATAACGACAAAGTCCTAAAGACAATAACACTTTCGATCACTTTGCAGTTATATAGCTGTATTACCCTCTACCCAATAATTGTTTTCGAAACATTCCTTCATCCCAATAAATTATTTTTCAAAACATTCAAATGCATTCTTTTCTTACAATAAATTATTTTTTTAAAGATTCGTGACGATCTTTTTACCATAATTTGAAACCTAACTCTAACTTAACCATAACTGTTTACTGCCCTGACACGCTAGAATTGTCCGTAAACAAGGGATAATTTTACATAAAATTTACATATGAAACTCTAGTCTAAATTCTAAAATAATTGTTTTTTTGTTTGTTTTCTTCTTTCCCCCCAAAATGATCAAGGTGTTCACACTTAATCGCCAACCAGAAGTAGAATCTTATTTAATTCTGAGGAAGAGGGTAATTCAGCCGAGCGTGTTTATGTACAAATGTACAAAGAACGTCATTTACAATCTAATTTTCAAGGTAAAGACATGTGGGGGTTCTAACGTTGTATATTCTTATTAAACATGAAAGAACGAGTAAAAATACGTAAGTAACCAACACAAAAAGTAAGAAAAACAGCACTCAAAATTCATATAAAAATAACAATTTATTTAACGTGGTTCATTTAAATTGTATAAACTCGTCAATGAAAGTCTGAGTTTTGTGTACAGGAAAATGTCCCTTTTACTGTTTGTATAAAATGTCTCTTTTAAAGTTTGTTCTTGGAAAGCACACGTGTTTTGGTGCGCGCGTATATTAGAGAAAATGAGCCGTCTCTCTACCCTTTTTTGCAGTGTAGGAATTTGTGTTGTACGGTACTTAAAACAGAGAAAAGAAAGAAAGCTTACTATTTGTCCTGTGTCTGGTGAGGAGGGAGGGGAGACGGCGTGTAGTAAGTGTAAGACAGTGGCAGGCAGATTCTTGCTCCCATGCTTTAGGAGTCTATTGACGGGACCGTCTTAGTCGCTGGTCGTAAGGAAAAGGGATGAAAAAGAGGAAGGAGGAAGTGCGTTCTTTCTTTTATATCACTCAAAATCTCGCGTGGTCAAGCATGACCTGTTGGTCTTTGATTGCTGGACCCTCTGACAGCGTGATTTGGATAGATCAGGACCTGTCTTTTTCCTTAGAGACGAAGAAGGGCTGAGTCAACAAAGAAAGAAATAATAACATATTAGGATGTTAATCCGATAGACATTAACGTAACACCGTAGTAATAAGCAATACAACATCCAAATACATCGAAACAAACATGCTCCCGCCAAGAAAGTCCAAAAGTACCCAATTTAGTACATACCTAATGACGGTTGTTTGTAAAACTATATAAAAAAGAATGAATATACTAAACATACGTCCATTCAACATGCGCTATTTATGCTTAATATACTATTTCAGACGGACGGACGGACGGACGGACAAAACAATTTTCCGAAAGCGAACTTGTCATACTTTTTTTTTAGTTTTTGTTTTCATTTTAATTCTTTCTTTATTTCTCGCTAGTAACAAATAAGATTTGGCATTTAAAATTGTATTATAATAAAAAAAAGTATTAAAATAAATGTAATAATTTAAAAGAAAAAAAGATATATGCCATATATAATATTACAAACGATTAAATAATAAAAATATAAAACAAAAAACAAAATAATTATTTTTAAAAAACTATGACAGGATCAAGTAAACCACCCTCGCCCACACCAATCACAAGTACGCAAGCACATTAACGCACACACAAAGGAAAAAATCTGAAGCATTCGCAAGTCAACATGACAACGTCAACCCACAACGTATCACAATGATAGACATAACTAGACACACACAGTGGGCCCCAAAAATCAACTAAGACTGTTTCAACATTTAGAAATGTTATAGTCGTCTGAATAAGAGACACACAGGATGTCTACAAACGAAGGTGGCCCCCAAATAAGTCCATGATAAGCCACCTCATGTTGATGTAGAGAACTGTCGTTGGGTAATGTCTCTTCCTGCCTCCTAGCGTAATGCAAAGCTTTTTGTAAATAAACAAATTGAGCACGGTGAAAGCCGCAGGTAATATTTATTTAAACATACATTGTACGTACAATTTACTGGCACTTCCCCCGTTAGGCTAATGGATAGAGCTGGTCACTATGAATCCGGTAGTTGAAGGTTCGATACCTGACTAAGGGTAAGCGATACTTCAGAAGCACGGAAGACCTGTAATACAGCGACACAAGCTGTCTGTAGATTACTATATATATATATATATATATATATATATATCTATATCAGAAATGTACCGCGGTTTTATCTGAAATAGTAGATTTAGACATCTTTTATTTAATTTCTTTTCATCTACCCTTTTGGATGAAACTGCGGTATATTTCTGAAATATGTAACATATAGTATTTAAATAAATTATATTAGCTCTCTTATATGTTCGAGCACTTTATTTGATTTCTTTTCATATACAACCTGACACACACACTATATATATATATATATATATATATATATATATATATATATATATATATATATATATAATATGAAACCAAAAGTAAAATTTTAGTAGAAAGAACCTATAGTGAAATGGTAAAAGCTCAATATACGAGATAGAGTAATTATAAAGATAGATGGACGAAGAGTGATAAACATGCACGAATGTCCAAATTTATATCAAACTTCGATTGTTTAATGCAAGGTATATTCTGTAATAAAATTATTCTTTCCTTAAGCCAAGGCTCTTCAAATATCGAGATCTTATTATCAGAGGAATTATACAGATAGATAAGTTGGCAATAGAAAAGCCAAAATTCAACATTTAAAAAAATATTTTAAAAAATGATGGGTGAAAAAAGTTCGTGTAAAAAGATATTGGGTTTGTCCAGGTTGTAATTGTCCGCCGATAAGGTGTCCAATGGAAGAAAGATTCGATGCAGAATAAAAAGTTTCGTGGAGGCATTACAGAAAGGCGTTCAAAAGTAAGTAAATCCAATGGTGAAAATTGAGTTCAAGTCGTAGATGGAGCGCACTTAAACGGAATAAAAATGAAGAATTCTGGCGATTTAAAAACAATGCTTCCTCGGCAAAGAAATGAGTCGTAAGCGAATGACATTAGCAATGGGAATGGAAAATTGAAGTAGTTCTGAGAAAAGAAGCCCTAAGTTAAAATCAAGGTCAAATTAGGAGGTCGGAAGGAAAGAGGAAGGTGGGGCAAATGGTAGGACGGTTTGATGAAAAAGCCATGACTGCTGATGGGAAAGGGAGTAGAGGGGATTAGGGGGAGTGAAGGGGGTTCTAGTGATAAAGTTATTTTTGACATATGGTAAGTCCGATCCCAGTAGAGATTGGCCGTGGTTGAGAATTTAGGTCGATTTAGGTCAATTGAGTGTATTTATTATTTGAAAAAGAATAAAGGGTGGAGCCGTGATTAAAGACGGGTTTAGGGCGACTGACAATAATAATTTCGAAATTAAAAGAAAAGGAGTGTTCGATGGGGAAAAATGGGGTTTCAAAGAACGGGAATCAGTAGTTTAAATTTTGAAAAAGTACTAAGCCGGGCAGAGATATAGTGTTATATATTTAAAAGATTTCAAAGTACTGCAGATTTTAAAAGGGATACCCAGTCGGTTGAAAGTATTATTAAATAAGACCAGCCCATTTGAATTTTGGCTTTTCTATTGCCAACTTATCTATCTGTATAATTCCTCTGATGATAAGATCTCGATCTTAGAAAAGCCTTTGCTTAAGGAAAGAATAATAAACATAATTTTATTACCTTGCATTGAACAATCGAAGTTTGATATAAATTTGGACATTCGTGCATGTTTATCACTCTTCGTCTATCTATCTTTATATATATATATATATATATATATATATATATATATATATATGAATAAATGATCGGGTTCGAATCGTACGAACAGTTATCTCCACACTGAAGATTTAGTTAAGATGAAACATATAAGTATGAGGAAAATAATTAAATATTTATTATAAAATATATTTTTATAGTCCCCTTTCGGCTCTGTTATTTTTAAAGATATAATATAAGCCGTCTAAAATAGATAAAATGCAAAGTTCGTGTCTATGTCTTTTGTTGAACACTGTTTAGACCGCGTACTATGTTGTCAACGTAAATTGATATATTATTTTTCCTAAAAATAGTAATCTGAACAGTAAGAAATGATCAACTTCAAAATAGAAAAGGGTGTAGACATTATAAACAAACCACGCCACCACATGTCTCAGAAGAATCTATCTACAATCACACGATGATTTTAAAAAAATACATTCTTTAATATTTTCGCGAGTAATTTTTATTTTATTCATTTTATATTCAGGCAGAGTAAATTTTGCTATGTTTACTACTATTTATTTAACTGTTTAGTTATTCCCGGCTAGTTATTTTATATTTTTAAATGGGCGTGCATAGTGATGAGATGTTGCATGCGAATTTGATACACAATTGTAAAGGATGTTGTCTAACAGTTAAGTATATATTAATGTTAATTACTGGGCTAGGCACTTAAAACATTTGTATATAGTTTCGTAATTAATGTTATTAATTGTGAGCTGTCTAGTTTTATGCAACTTTGTTCAATTATTTTTTCATTTTTTTTATTTTTGTATCTCTGCGATGTATTGTTTTTCTATGATTAACTACAGAGTGTCGATATTGACTAGGGACCAGTCATGTGTTATTTAGGTGTTAGGACATTGGACTAGTGTCAGAAACTACGGGAAAGTGTAGTTGTAGTAAGTCAGATGTAACAATTGTTTTTTTCATTGTTGTCTGAAATACATTCTTCGAGAGGACATTGGAACTACTATATAACATTGATTTTTTTCTACTGTCTTGGTTGCTTGAAAAAAGTTATAATTTATAACAAGTTTTAATGTTTAAATTTTTTATAATAAATGATAAAACTTATTTCATTAAATTTTGAGATGTATACATCCATGTGTTTGATTTCTTAGAACTTTTCCATCCAACATAACATGCGGTTGCAATAAACTAAATTAATATACTTGAACACATTGATTATTATTAGTATTGTCTATTTTTCAAATAATTAATTTAATCAATAAATTAAATTAAGATACTTGAAAACATCTACTTGATTATTATTAGTATTGTCTATTTTTCAAATAATTAATTTAATCAATAAAATAAATTAATATACTTGTAAAAATCTACTTGATTATTATTAGTATTGTCTATTTTTTAAATAATTAATTTAATCAATAAAGTAAATTAAAATACTTGAAAACATCTACTTGATTATTATTAGTATTGTCTATTTTTCAAATAATTAATTTAATCAATAAAATAAATTAATATACTTGAAAAAATCTACTTGATTATTATTAGTATTGTCTATTTTTCAAAAATTAATTAAATCAATAAAATAAATTAATATACTTGCAAACATCTACTTGATTATTATTAGTATTGTCTATTTTTCAAATAATTAATTTAATCAATAAAATAAATTAAAATACTTGAAAACGTCTACTTGATTATTATCAGTATTGTCTATTTTTCAAATAATTAATTTAATCAATAAAATAAATTAATATACTTGAAAACATCTACTTGGTTATTATTAGTATTGTCTATTTTTCAAATAATTAATTTAATTAATAACATAAATAATTATATACTTGAAAACATCTACTTGATTATTATTAGTATTGTCTATTTTTCAAATAATTAATTTAATCAATAAAATAAATTAATATACTTGCAAACATCTACTTGATTATTATTAGTATTGTCTATTTTTCAAATAAATAATTTAATCAATAAAATAAATTAATATACTTGAAAACATCTACTTGATTATTATTAGTATTGTCTATTTTTCAAATAATTAATTTAATCAATAAAATAAATTAATATACTTGCAAACATCTACTTGATTATTATTAGTATTGTCTATTTTTCAAATAAATAATTTAATCAATAAAATAAATTAATATACTTGAAAACATCTACTTGATTATTATTAGTATTGTCTATTTTTCAAATAATTAATTTAATCAATAAAATGAATTAATATACTTGAACACATCTACTTGATTATTATTAGTATTGTCTATTTTTCAAATAATTAATTTAATCAATAAAATAAATTAAAATACTTGAAAACATCTACTTGATTATTATTAGTATTGTCTATTTTTCAAATAATTAATTTAATCAATAAAATAAATTAATATACTTGAAAAAATCTACTTGATTATTATTAGTATTGTCTATTTTTCAAATAATTAATTAAATCAATAAAATAAATTAATATACTTGAAAACATCTACTTGATTATTATTAGTATTGTCTATTTTTCAAATAATTAATTTAATCAATAAAATAAATTAATATACTTGAAAACATCTACTTGATTATTATTAGTATTGTCTATTTTTCAAATAATTAATTTAATCAATAAAATAAATTAAAATACTTGAAACCATCTACTTGATTATTATTAGTATTGTCTATTTTTCAAATAATTAATTTAATCAATAAAATAAATTAATATACTTGAAAACATCTACTTGATTATTATTAGTATTGTCTATTTTTCAAATAATTAATTTAATCAATAATATAAATTAATATACTTGAAAACATCTACTTGATTATTATTAGTATTGTTTATTTTTCAAATAATTAATTTAATCAATAAAATAAATTAATATACTTGAAAACATCTACTTTATTATTATTAGTATTGTCTATTTTTCAAATAATTAATTTAATCAATAAAATAAATTAATATACTTGAAAACATCTACTTGATTATTATTAGTATTGTCTATTTTACAAATAATTAATTTAATCAATAAAATAAATTAATATACTTGAAAACATCTACTTGATTATTATTAGTATTGTCTATTTTTCAAATAATTAATTAAATCAATAAAATAAATTAATATACTTGAAAACATCTACTTGATTATTATTAGTATTGTCTATTTTTCAAATAATTAATTTAATCAATAAAATAAATTAAAATACTTGAAAACGTCTACTTGATTATTATCAGTATTGTCTATTTTTCAAATAAATAATTTAATCAATAAAATAAATTAATATACTTGAAAACATCTACTTGATTATTATTAGTATTGTCTATTTTTCAAATAATTAATTTAATCAATAAAATAAATTAATATACTTGCAAACATCTACTTGATTATTATTAGTATTGTCTATTTTTCAAATAAATAATTTAATCAATAAAATAAATTAATATACTTGAAAACATCTACTTGATTATTATTAGTATTGTCTATTTTTCAAATAATTAATTTAATCAATAAAATGAATTAATATACTTGAACACATCTACTTGATTATTATTAGTATTGTCTATTTTTCAAATAATTAATTTAATCAATAAAATAAATTAAAATACTTGAAAACATCTACTTGATTATTATTAGTATTGTCTATTTTTCAAATAATTAATTTAATCAATAAAATAAATTAATATACTTGAAAAAATCTACTTGATTATTATTAGTATTGTCTATTTTTCAAATAATTAATTAAATCAATAAAATAAATTAATATACTTGAAAACATCTACTTGATTATTATTAGTATTGTCTATTTTTCAAATAATTAATTTAATCAATAAAATAAATTAATATACTTGAAAACATCTACTTGATTATTATTAGTATTGTCTATTTTTCAAATAATTAATTTAATCAATAAAATAAATTAAAATACTTGAAACCATCTACTTGATTATTATTAGTATTGTCTATTTTTCAAATAATTAATTTAATCAATAAAATAAATTAATATACTTGAAAACATCTACTTGATTATTATTAGTATTGTCTATTTTTCAAATAATTAATTTAATCAATAATATAAATTAATATACTTGAAAACATCTACTTGATTATTATTAGTATTGTTTATTTTTCAAATAATTAATTTAATCAATAAAATAAATTAATATACTTGAAAACATCTACTTGATTATTATTAGTATTGTCTATTTTTCAAATAATTAATTTAATCAATAAAATAAATTAATATACTTGAAAACATCTACTTGATTATTATTAGTATTGTCTATTTTACAAATAATTAATTTAATCAATAAAATAAATTAATATACTTGAAAACATCTACTTGATTATTATTAGTATTGTCTATTTTTCAAATAATTAATTAAATCAATAAAATAAATTAATATACTTGAAAACATCTACTTGATTATTATTAGTATTGTCTATTTTTCAAATAATTAATTTAATCAATAAAATAAATTAATATACCTGCAAACATCTACGAGATTATTATTAGTATTGTCTATTTTTCAAATAAATAATTTAATCAATAAAATAAATTAATATACTTGAAAACATCTACTTGATTATTATTAGTATTGTTTATTTTTCAAATAATTAATTTAATCAATAAAATAAATTAATATACTTGAAAACATCTACTTGATTATTATTAGTATTGTCTATTTTTCAAATAATTAATTTAATCAGTCTGTCAACAATGAGATATTGTTCATTGGAACTTACTTAATGTGATTTTATTCGTTAAATAATATTGTTCTCTTTCTCTAAATACTCAAATAAACATTGAGAACTATTAGCGAAGTGTTGAATCATCATACAGAGAGAATGAGAGAGGGACGAGAGAAATACATAGATTCCTAAGAGAAAGATCGTTTACTTATCCAATTAAGTATAAATCACAGTTAATTAGAACAATTAAAACATGTTTCTTTCAAACATAACTTAATCCGATAATTAAGGTATATTTTCGCATGTATTATTTATATTAATATATGGAGGAAACGGACTTCGAGAAAAAACAAATGTTGATCCACTACCACTTCAACTAGAAGAATACGCGTCCCAGAACCTCAAACATAACAGATCTGCAACACTCTACATAAATATTAAAATCAAGATACAATGCTACTGAACATTATGTCAAGAATCCTTCTTACAATTTTGTTCAAATTCATGAAATTATTTTGATTTTAAAACATATCTAAAATTTGAGGCTAAAGCTTAAGGGGTCGTAAGAATAAATTCAAATTCAGGGAAGTTATCTTAATTAATGTCTAATGAGAAAGGTAACCCGGGGTTAAGTAGATCACCGGTATTTTCTCTCAACTTAGTTTACTTCAGAGTTTACTGCTTCCATTATGGATTGCATCAGGCACTGTCTTTATAATATTGCATTAAAACTGTATCATTGCTCCTGCTCTGCACTGTGCTGAAGAAGTGTATGACTGCCAAGCTATATACTGTTTCACTAACTAATAAAACTTTTTGCTCATTTCTATTTATATCACTTGAGAACCCTAGTGTGTGCTATTCTTGAAGTGAGGATGCCATATAAGTATAATTGGAAAGCTATTTTTAAATGTATTGATGGGAAGCAATAATTTTCTTAGAATTAAGTTATCGAGTGAAGTGGGTCACCCTATATTTTTACATATTCATCGAATCTAGCAGTAGAGTGGTCTATTACTTAAAAGCTGCATAATGATCCCCATTCTAACCCAAAACTCTGACAATGCAGAGTTGTGGTTGTTGTTTTGGAATATTCAATGGTGTACCTGTGTCTAATACTTGTATTAGTTCATTTTATGTTTGTTTCTACATGTGTGACCTTATAATATTAGTTGGTTGATATGTGACATCTGTGACGGGTATGTGCGCTCTATGTGTTACCAAGTGATATGATTTTACACACGACTTTTATTGTAAAACAATCTATGCAAGAGTAACTTGACTTCATCAAATAGACATGTGTTGATGAACACACACTTAATGCTCTTCTTTACTGTGAGTGTAAAACTCTTAATATAGGTGCTCCTATTAACCCGGTAAATTTTTCAAGATACGTAAAGTACCTAAAACAACTTGGTACATCTTAGTACTATAGTGACTATTATATGCATTATATTTCTTTGACTGAATTCTGAACCTCGATGTGATACCCTGGGCACATTTCAACCTTCATGCATGCAGTTTTTGGAAGGTATCATTTCAAAGAAAGAAACCGCCCCAAAAGGTGGCCTATTTCATCCTGGTGTTCTCCATAGAAAAAAAAATCAATGCAAATCTGATATATTTAAATTCTTAAATCGGAAATTCGTTCTATATTATCAACCCTGACATCGGTTTGAAACACCCCAAAGAAAGTTACATTTGAGGATTATTTATTAATTTATATCTAATACGTATTGTTAAAATTTCACAAAAATCGGAGGCATTCAAAATTTAAAAAAAGGCTTCCACACTATTTTACTCCCTTTGCATGCAATTAATTCAACAAAATATAGCTTACATTACGAACAACTGTGATAAAAAATCCTAATGATTGGTTAATTTCTCTCTATCGCTCCAATAACTTTCTCACACCTAAGGATGTTCTCTACGTATCTGTAATTTGATTGTTCCTATCTAACCTTATCGTCTTAACCCTCTCTCTCACAGACGTGATGTTGCTAGTCTCAGTATTTTCTATAAATACTATTATGCGTGTGTCTTCAGAATTATGTGATCTATTCCCCGCTTTTTTGGTTCCGGCTCGTTTACCTCGTTTGCCCCGTGGTCTCCATCAATTCGCTGTTTTGATACCTCATTGTATTACATCTTCCTATTCCAGTAGCTTTTTTCCAAGAAACACAGGTTTGCGGAACTCTCTTCCTGCTGACTGCTTTTGTCCTACCTATAACCATGTTTTTTTAAATACTAAGACCAATAGGCACTTCCTGTCTTTGCGATAACCATATTTGTTCATGTTAGCTCCTTACATCAAGTGGCTTCATGCCTTGTTTGGAGGGATTTCCATAAAAAAAAATTATGAGTGGATTCGGTACATAGAATTATATAAACATATACACATACCTAACTTTATATAAATATGGATTGTAGATAACTATGTACATATACACATGTGTTTGTCTGTTTGTACGATGGCACCTGTCATTGTATTTCTTATCTTTGCTATGTCGACGCCATAGACGGATTGCCGACGCCACCATTAAAGATGTCTACGTTTCTCTTCCATTAACCAAATCCCCATTAAATCTCCTACAGCTATTTCCTCGTCACACACACACAACCCCCTCTCTCTCCCTCTCTCCCCCTTTCTCCCTCTCCCTCTCTCTCTCTTCCTTTGTGTATGTGTGTCTCGTTCTCGACTATTCGTCCTCTCTTTATTTCTCTTTCTCCCCAGTCTTTCTCTCTTTCATGTTATTGCCCTTGCTCCTCCGCCTTTGCCTCACCCCTTTCCTCCGTATATACTCTGTTCTACTCCCAAACATCACTACTCTCCACCGCGCCTCCATTACCAGGAAGCGATAGCACTACCAGCAAGAGCGGAGCATTCCTCACGATGGCAGTTAGTAGGTAAGATCGCAGTCAACGTTTTGGCGGTAGAAGAAAACGGCAACAACAACAACAACAGCAGCAACGTTGAAGGGAAAAAGGAGACAAGCGCCTCAACCTCAACCTAACCCTAACCCCTCACCCATCAGTTTGAACAAAGGGCAACTCACAATAATAATCGATACCTCAGCGAGCCTGCTTTATTGGCCGTCTGCCACGAGTGAAATGGGACTAGACAACCACGCCCCACTTCCACTACCTTGCGAGCACTCGCTCACACATCACACTCCAACACCTCCATCACTCATAACCCTCACTCAACCTTGGCTTTATTTATAACAACAGCAAATGAAACAAAATAGAATAAAAACATTAAAAAATGTCTTAATCACCTGACGCGGCCGAATCGTTTGCTTCCCTTTTGTTGTCGATGTTTTGTTTTCCAATCTGTATTTTAATCTCACCGTTTTTTTTCCTTCGTTTTTTTTTTTTAAAAAGGCTTTTAGCTTTTAGTACTTCATTATTCTCGTTGAAACAATTTCATTCAGTCTTTTATGTTGACGTTCATCTATTTACATATACATACTTACACACCGACACACATATATACACGTGCGACACACACTCGCTATGTGTGTGTGTGCATTGTACAGAGAGAGAAATTAAAACTTTTACATATTTATGTATATGAATATGTATATGTATAATTAATTCATTAGAGGACAAATATATATAAACGCCTATAATGCACGCGCGGGCTCACACACTCACAAACTCACACACTCACACACACACACACACACACACATATATATATATATATTTGTGTGTGTGTGTTTGTGTGTGTGTATACACCCTAAGTTTAGACCATTTAGAAAATCCTCAATGAGATAATTATGAATCTCAATCAACAACTTACGAATATCAACAGCTCAATATTCAGCCGAATAGAGCTTAATATGTCGAGCTCAATTTATATATATATATATATATATATATATATATATATATATATATAAATTCCGCCTCGAAACACTTGAAAACTACCAAAATAACTTCGTATTTGCTCTTTATTCGGAATTTGATTTGAAAAATGTTTTTAAATGCCCAAATCTTTTTCTCTCTTTCAAAATCTCTCTCTCTCTCTTTATATATATATATATATATATATATATATATATATATATATATATATATATATATATATATATATATATATATTTTTGTGGTACAAAATATATTCTTTGTGGTTCAACATTTTATTAAACATTGTGAAATAAAAAGAATAAATAAATAAATAATAATAAAAATGAATGAAAGGGCAAGCTGACCGGTTTCGAATCTCGTTCAACAGAGCTAGACCGAGGTTAAGATTAAGAGAAAAAATGGGTATTTTAGAATGGAAATGGTGAAAAAAAAAAACAAAACAATTGAATCAAATAGAAACTACATTTAGTCCGATAAGATTTTAATTTTGTTTACAAAGAGAATGTCTCAAAGACTTAATGTAAATAGTTTCTAGAATCTTCAGATGAAAGGGATATATATATATATATATATATATATATAACGTTAATTATGTATATATATATATATATATATATATATATATATATATATATATATACATAATTAACGTTATATATATATATATATATATATATATATATTAGTAAGTTTTTGAAAGGCTGTGGGCAATGCAATTCCGGGTAAGATGTAAGTTGAAAGGAAAGGAACAAAAACAATAAAAATAAATCGAATACGATATAAGACTTACTATTTATTTTTCCTTTTTTTTCCTTTTTTTTTTTTTCCTTACATAACAGCAAGAGTGTATTAGCTGTCCGGGTGATTAAAAATCACTATTTGATATTTCGGGAAAAGACATCCCTTTTTCAAAAATAATTAGACCAGAAGAAGAATAATATTTTATTCTTCTCCGACTGTGTAGAGAATAATACAAAACAAAATGGCTGCCAGATATAGACCGCAGCAAAAACAGTTTCACAGGGAATATAAATTAAGTTAAGTTTTATTTTAATATTATGTTAAATATATGATTGGTGTTTAGAATATTAGTGTAATGTTGGTTAGGTGTATGGTGTTCGATAAACTGTTATTTTTGATAATATATATATATCATTTTTTTATTTATTTTTTTTTTTTTTTTATATTTGAATATTTACTTTTGTTTTATCTTCTTCTGGTCTAATTATTTTTGAAAAAGGGATGTCTTTTCCCGAAATATCAAATAGTGATTTTTAATCACCCGGACAGCTAATACACTCTTGCTGTTATGTAAGGAAAAAAAAAAAAGGAAAAAAAAGGAAAAATAAATAGTAAGTCTTATATCGTATTCGATTTATTTTTATTGTTTTTGTTCCTTTCCTTTCAACTTACATCTTACCCGGAATTGCATTGCCCACAGCCTTTCAAAAACTTACTACTACTATACCCAGCAATGCTTCAAGCAAACTACCATTCTCTAATATATATATATATATATATATATTGCTATGTACAAGATTGATTCCTAAATTAACAGTGTATATGTTAAGCAATAGGTAAAAACGTGGGCACCTTATTCTTCTGTAACTTTTATTACTTTATGACCGGAGGTCTCCAAACTCTACCTCTTTCGATCAAACCTTTAAATTAAGCGAACTACAACATCAATTATTAGAGAAAAGAATTGCTCTACATCAAATCTTTGAGTAATATGATATAACACTTTAAGTCAATATTATGTATGCGCGGGTTCAACCTTCTGAACTAATGAACTTATTATGGGTAAAACTCCTAAACTCTTGAACTTATGGGTTATGGAATACGCATTCGAAGAAAAGCATCAAGTAAAGTGGACACATTATTATTTCTTATTGTAAACTCTATCATTTAGGGGATGTGTCTTGTGAGACAGCATCTTACCCCCTCCCCCCAGAAAATTACAGCAAGCGAAAAACGATTTCCTACCGAATACACAACTTTTAGTTAGTTTTGCTGTCAAAAATAAATTACGTTTCGTTCCCGTACGGAATGGATAGATTACGTATGTATCTATTATATATGTCTAAGTATGAATATGTGTAGTTCAAAATGATATACATAATTATTACGCTCGTCCTGAGGCCTGTATTCTTCTGGTGTATGTATGTGCGTATTTTAGAGAGAGACATGATGAGAGGGAGAGAGAGAGAGAGAGAGAAGAAGGGAGAAAGAAATATAGAGATCACTATGTCTATCTATCTATCTACCTATCTATCTCTCTCTCTCTCTCCCTCTCTCTCTCTCTCTCTCTATATATATATATATGCATTTTGCTATAGAAAAAATATTACTAACCAAGAGTATATTCTTAAATATCATAATTTATTATATTTAAACATTTTTTTTCTGAAATAACAAAAATTAAATATTTAGGCTCGTTTCTTTGAGAAAATTGATGCTTATTAAAGAAAAAAGTTCATTGTAATTCTCTAAATTGTCAAGTATTGTAGGAAAACAAATTAAATTATGAAGACTAATTTTTATCGGACGAAAGGAAATATATTGTATATAAATGACAATATCTTATATAAGTATTTAGATTTGTTCTGATAACGTGATGCATATGACCCCCTGCCTGTGGCCACACGCAGTCGGGTTTCGATCTAATCTGACGTACCTGTTCGTCAAGCTGGTTTTAAGAGCTGTGATGTATATATCTATACATAATACACACAGTGTTTACTCTTTATTGATATTTTAATTTATTTAATCAATCTTATTTAATATAACTGTTTTTCTAATCATCACTTTAAACTTATTTTATCATCATTCAACCGCACTTACTTCTATATGTTGTTGTATATATGAAATGTTAATTGTTTGCTTTTCACATAGCTGAACACGTCTTGATTTATGTGCATGTATTTAGTATCAATTATGGTTTTCATTTAATGAAGTAATTAATTCTTATTTAATAACTTAATTAGTTTATGATTTAGTATTTTCGTGTCAGCATAATGTACAGTTTCTACTATTAATGTCGTAAACTTTATTTTCGTGTTAGCAATTAATATCATAACTAATGCTCGTATCTTTTGGTTCAAGGAAGTTTGGATTACCAACTATACACCCTCCTCGAGTATTTTCGGATTCTCTGTACAATGGGTTTGTCAGACACCCTGACATGAGGATACTTCTTCAGATTAAAATCCGAGCCAACTTTGAATCCACCCCTGACCCTGACTCCTAACACTAACCATAACCTAGACCCTGACCCTGACCCTGACCCTGACCCTGACCCTGACACTAAATCTAATGACGGCGTCAAAGTTAGCTCGGCACATTATCTCAAGAAGCACCCCCTGACCAAATATTCAAAATAACATATTATTCGAAGCCCAGATTAGATCCCCTCGACAGTGCTATACACTGCTCATACGTAGAATGGTGCATCTTCGTCTGGTTATGTTACATCAAGTAAAGCTACTAAGCTGGATACTCTACCAGACAAGATGAATACTTGCCCTAGTATTCGGTAAAACCAGGAGGCCACAATAAATATATACTATACCGTAGTTAACTGGTTAATTGGTGTCAGTCCCGGGAAGGGACTCATTGATTTCTAGGAACTTAGGCTGAAGTAAAATCAAACAAAAAGGAATAAACATATATATATATGCAAGATAATGAAGAGTGGCAAAAATGATTCGTGGACGAATCCATTGTGGGTGGGACGTCGAGAAAGAAAGAAAGTGACTTGATAACTGTTAAAAAAGAAAAAGTTCCGCAGTTCAAACGAGACTTGAAAGATGGCTGCTTCGGAAACGCGAAGAGCCGAAGCGCTTATGTATCAGAGTACCTGAAAAATGGGAGTTTACCGATGTTTATTGCGTCTTGCTGTTAGGTCTTTGTGTTCGCTGACTAATAATGCGACCGATAAGCAAGATGGTACAGTGAAGGAATCCCCTGACTTGTATTTCATCAAATGCTTGCGGAACAAGTGCTTCAGTTTACGCTCGGATAGACAATGCAGAGCAAATTGCTTTCCAATCGGATGTATATATGAACGAGTTTATAGCAGAAACCAAGTCTGTGACCTCAGCAAGAAAAAGATTTTCATGAGACAAAAGTATGTCAAAAGATGTTTATATGTGCGTGCTTAGCCGGCGTAAACCATCCGGTGATGGGAAATAAAGAAAACCAAAGTTTTTCCATATAGGTTCTGTTCTTTGTCATTCTTGTTCGATCTTACCGGGTACCCCGAAAGAACGAGTAATGCAACACACACACACACACACACACACACACACACACACACACACACACACACACACACACATATATATATATATATATTTATATTTATATTAACATTAATATTTATATTTATATTTATATATCTACATACATATATATATATATATATATGATGATGGACTCTCCCGTCGATTTCGACGTATGAGTACCCTACCAGGGGCTGCCCGTGCGTTAATTTGTAATTGCAAGGTTGCGCAATCCTCAAACAACCGCTCTCCTGAGACGGCATTGCTTGATTCCAATGGCAAGTAGTAATACAAGACGACTAGAAACAATGCCGAGATAAGCAGAGAGCACCTACAGCACCTGGTATTCCCAAATGGTCACCCATTTAGTACTGGCTAGGCTCGACGCCGTTTAACTTAACGGGAACCGGTGTGTCAACGTGATTGTGCCGTATAATATAGAGAAGATATATATATATATATATATATATATATATATATATATATATATATATATACATACATTAATGTATATAAATATATTTATATTAATGTATATATATATTTATGTTTATATTTATATATATATATATATTTATATTAATGTAATCTTTTTATGACAAAAAACATGTGTAATAGCTCGATAATGTTGAACTAGAGCTGTAATAAAACTATTTTAATATTATGAAAACAACAGCAAATGTAGGGAACAAATTCTGACAAATATATAAACAAATCGTATTTATTCGTCTATACTTGTTTCGGCATACCTCAAAATTAATGCCTACTTTAACAATATTAACTGAAAAAAATTATAGAAATAAATGAAAATAATATATAGGGAAACAGAATATAAAAAAATGCAATTCAGTTTTTTTCCAGCGTGAAAAGTTTACTTATTTATGAGCGCTGATGATATCCTTTTAAAGACAAATAAATTATTTATTCATTTCGAACATTAAGTATAACATTAAGGTAGGTCGAACCAATTTTGTGTGAATAAAAACCGTCTTGATGTAATTTATAGGGATTTGTTCCATGTGTTTGATGTAGTTTTCATTATATTAATTTGTTTCCGGTATTTAATGTGGTCTTCTTAATATATATATATATATATATATATATATATATATATATATATATATATATATATATATATATATATATATATGTGTGTATATATATATATATATATATATATATACGCAGAGAAAGAAAGTTATTTATTAGAAATCAATTATTTTTTTTAGTTTACAATAATGCCACTGTCAATTATTTTTACTGCGTTAACTTATTATTCATTGCATGTTATCCATGCAGCTTTAACTAAGTTTAATGCTATTTTTAATGAAAATTCTTCATAGCTTACTGATTTTACATAAACATACTTCTCCAAATTATTTAAAGAATACTTTGCAATTTCTACCTATACTTTTATGTTATAAGGCGATTTACAGTATATTATATTTCGTTTTCTATTATTTTTGGTTCTGTAAAAAATATACTTATAACATATTGTTGATTTAATGCGTCATTATATTTTACAGATGAAAAAGATTTAGTTTTGGGTAAAATTGTTAGGGAGAAACAGTTATTAACTTTTAAGAATAATTCAGAGCAAAATGCACTTAAACTGATATTGGTTTTCTTAGTCATTCGGTAGCGAACTTCGCAGAGACCGACTCTTACGTTAAAAAAACAAAGAATTGTGCAAAAAGTTGAAAATGTAAAGTTTCTCACATCGGTTTTAAATAAAGTGATACATTCTTTGATAAAAAGCAGAAAATCGCTAGAAATATAAAAGATTAAATTATTATCATCGGGCCGTAAATTCTATATTCTGATGTTGTCCTTTCGATTATTTTTTATTTGTCAAATATGAACAAATATATCATATGTATATATATATATGTATATATATATATATATATATATATATATATATATATATATAAGATAGATATGTGTATGTATTTGTATGATTGTATGTATAGAATTCACTCCTAAAACAATTTATAGATCATCATGTGTTTTTCAAGCTACTAGTAAGTAATGTGTCGGCTACAGTTACTTTAATTTAGTTTTATGTAAATACATCAACGTGGTGGTATGTAAGTATATATATATATATATATATATATATATATATATATATATAGGCATCTTGTAAACTCTAGCTTAATTTTTCAACATCTGCAAAAATATAACTGACAAATTCTAGTTAATAAACTAAAATTATACATTCCGAAACCAATTTAAATAAAAGTAAAACTACTAGAAGCTATCTACACAAAAACACAACTTTAAGTTAGCATCACATATGTACCCAGTGGTAACATTTTAAAATGCTTAACGTAATGCGATTTTGTTCTGTGCTGCCATCCAGCGCTGCTGAATTTAAATCGTCAATAACTTTTTGAAACAATGCGAATACCGTTCTGTGCGCGTTTCTCCGTGTGTTTCACTACTGTTTTTTTTAAGTTCTCTTTTTTCTCCCGTTTTTTGTTCATTTGCCTTTGACACTTAAGGATCATTCGACAAATAAAGGATCATTCGTGAAACCTGTGAAACCTATGGAACATTTTTTTATAATTTTTTTTTGTTTTAATACAAAAAAAGACCATCAGAAAAATCGAAAATAAAAATATTATAATACAGACGGATTCTGTGATCTTTAACAATATTTGCATTAATTCATACATATATATATATATATATATATATATATTTATATATTTATTTATATGTATATATACACCCACACACACACGAAAACATAATATATATATATATATATATATATATATATATATATATATATATATATATATATATCGGTGCATCTTTAAATTTACCAAACCGGTTACTTAGTAAAGTATCAATCGTATTTCTCATTTATTAGTTCATTTATTTTTTAATTTTTTTAAATTGCTTTCTATTTGAGTAATTACTGAATTTTTTAGGCTATTTATTTACTTAGATTTTAAGAGTACCTTGATACTAACATGACCCGAGCCTAAATACTAGTATAGTGATTAGAATAAATGCATGTATAGTTGCACATATGAAAGATATTCGTGTATTCGTGTCCGAACGCAAATATAAGTAAATATATAAGTCATGCGTATATATATATATATATATATATATATATATATATATATATATATATATATATATATATATATATATATTTGTTTGTGCATGTGTGTGTATGTATATATGTATATATTATTGTGTATATATTTATGTACGGATCTGTATGTATAATATACTAAACTAAAAGTAGGAGATATAATTACATTATTTGGGAAGTCTTCTCAAATGACGTATATTTATGGGTATTTATATATTAATACATTTTTAGGGTTTTATATATATATATATATATATATATATATATATATATATATATATAGAGAGAGAGAGAGAGAGAGAGAGAGAGAGGGGAGACAGAGTGAGAGAGATTCAGGTTATGGTTAGCATAGGTATATATGTAATCTAGTGTGTATAGATATACGCTAGCGGATATTGATTCCATATGTGGATAAGTTATTTGACCTCCATCGATAAATTAGTAAATCAATCCTAAGGTTAATTACACCTGAAATCATAACCGTGATATAAAAAAAGAATTATAGAAACAATAATAAAAATAAAGCAGAAGGATCAAAATTTATTAACTCGAAATGCATGGTTGACAGAATAGAAAAGGTCTGAATCTATATCTATGTATTAATCAGTGTTAACATATTTATAATATGTAACTGAGTGAGAGCGGACAAGTACCTTCAATATCCACTATTCTTCTCCTTTTCCCTGTCTCTCCCTCGCCAAAACCAAAAAAGATTACCAAAATTGTTTTCTATCCGTCTTCGTTCAGTTTGTACGATGACCCGGTGAAGTTCAATTTGGAACAAGATGGCAGCTGGAACACGTATGCACATATGTAACTAATAATCTTTGTCCAAGTAAATTAAGAAATAATTAGATATTAAATTAATCAACTATATTTTTCGATTTTTTTTCGCTAAATAATTCTTTTAAAAGTATAATAACAATTACTTTTTCTAGAATTTAGGTCATTTAAGTTCGCACTTAATAATAATTGTGCGAGACTATTGTTTACATTTGATAGTATTTTAAACTAAGCGCATTTTTTAATATAATTTTTGTATGAACATGAACTTTTTCTAAGATAATTATATTTATCTTCAGGACTTTTAATAATTTATCAATTGTTTTTTTTTCAAGATTTTTGTGGCAAATCCGTCCATCGGTATTTTGTTTGGCTCATAAAATTTGTTCATGCAGGCTTATTTGAATTGAGTTATTGCTGACTGATTCAAGAGTGGTTTCACATTTCAGAAGAAAGTTTTTGTGGGGAATTTTTGTCACCATTTTTCATATGCGTCTTTCATGTGTTTCGGCATGCCGTTATTTTCTGTCAAGACTTCTTAAACTTTTCCCATCGAACTTTCACCTGTGTTTGGAATAATATGTGTTCCTATTACTATTAAATTTTCTATAGCTCTGTTGATCAGCAATGTAACTAGATACTACATATTTCTCTTGAATGTGCTGTGAAACGCGCGTAAGATATAGAAAATATATTACATTTGGAAACAATATTTGTGATACGCAAAGGAAATACAGCTATTAACTGAAATATTAAAATAAATAAATTTTAAAATAAATGAAAATTATGGTTATGGATAGATTTTGTGATGCCACTATAAAGTATATATATATATATATATATATATATATATATATATATATATATTAGAATAAATATGAAACTAAAAGTAACATTTTAGTAGAAAGAACCTATAGTGAAATGGTAAAAGCTCAATATACGAGATAGGGCAATTATAAAGATAGATGGACAGAGAGTGATAAACATGCACGAATGTCCAAATTTATATCAAACTTCGATTGTTCAATGCAAGGTATATTCTGTAATTAAATTATGTTTATTATTCTCTCCTTAAGCCAAGGCTTTTCAAAGATCGAGATCTTATCATCAGAGGAATTATATAGATAGATAAGTTGGCAATAGAAAAGCCAACATTCAACATTTGAAAAAATATTTTTTTAAATGATGGGTAAAAAAGTTCGTGTAAAAAAAATATATATATATATATAATTAATATGGTCATATCTTTTTAAAAATGCTTTAAATTACCCCCAACCGAAATTGGAGAAACATTTATCAATTGATGCTTAATACATCGTATTATATACGGCATAATCACGTTTAAACACGAGTTCCCATTAGATCATATAAGTTATGCGACGTTGAGCGTGACAAGTACTAAATGGCTAACAATGTAGACATACTAGACGCTGTATTCCAACTACCGAAACCGGGATATAGATGCTTAATATGAACCGAATGTGAATGTGTATACCCCATAAGCTTCTATATTTCAGTAGAAGGCGAAATGCCCGACGCTGGGCGAATACCACAAAAAGTGGTATTATCAGTTATTCGATTCGACCTCTTGTTTAAATTTCACAGAAAATCAGAGGTATATAAATTTTTATCAAATGACTTCCAAATCCTATTTTACGTGCTGCGCAAAGAACTAAATTTAAAAAAAAATATGCTAGCATTACAACCCCTTCCGCGTCGCAGGTGTTTTCTAAACATTCATAACTATAAGTTAATTAGTTTAGGAGTGACTCATCCTGCACATATTAATCTATAAACATACACACATACAAAATGTTATGCTTATTCTAGAAAAATAATTTAATGTCACCTTACAAAGATTAAAATTCAAGATATGATGATACTAAAACTTATGTTTAGAATCCTTATTAAATGTTGATCAAAATCTGTAACTCTATTTTGATCATAAAAAAAGTCTCCAATCAAAGGATGTATCTTATGGACTTTTCAAACAAAATTTAAATTCATTGGATTTTGCTTCGTTGGTGTCAAGTGACTATGAATCAAATTCAATAAAAAAAACTGATATATTTCGATTTTCAAATGGAAGGTTGTGACTATATTATGTCCCTCAAACCGTTTTAAAATATTCAAAAATAAACTACAATTTAGAGAATATTTATTAATTATGTCTCATATGCAAAGTTATGTGTACGTATACCTTTTATATATGTGTATGCACGTATACGTTTATATATGATTATGTACAGGACTCACTCCTAAAGTAATTCACTGATCATTGTCAATTTTGAAATCACACTGCTAGGCCTAAGTTTGCGTAATGTGGCATATATTAAGGTTGATGTAGTCTTATAAAAAATAATTAAATCGGAGGTGGACATCTCTAATACAAGTTGAGATACCTCTTATTTTAGTGAAATTTGAACAATAGATATATGATAAATATTCACTTAATTTTAGTTTTTTTGCATTTTAATAGTTTATTGAAACATGATATGGGAAATTTCGCATGTACAAATTCAACTATTTCAGATTTGCATGTAATGTGATCCGTGTCATTAAACACCAACTAAACTAGATTCACTAAATTTCAAGTTATTCTTAAGACCAGTCAAGCTTAAGCCTTGAATTTTAAACATATCCGAGAATCAAACTCCTGTAATATATTTTAATCAAGATTTAGAAAAAGATTCTTAACATAAAGTTTATGTTATGGTGTGATGTTGATTTATCCTATTTCTCAAACTATACATTGTATTTGAGAGAGCCAATAAATTCCGCAAATAGGGTAGATCGACATCACCCCCATAACAGTTTTGTAGAATTATATTTTGATATTTTTGTCCCTTAGTGTACGTAAGAATGGTGCAACACTGTTATGTTCAATGAAACGAGTATGCTTCTAATCTCTCCTTCTCCCCTCCTCTCCCCCTCTCTCTCTCTCTCTCTCTCTCTCTATATATATATATATATAGCCATCCACAAACATCGTTTCGTTGTATCATAGCTGTTCAATGTGGCGAGACTAGTTACCATTTTAAGCCATGAATCGGACCTACTACCATCTCTTACAACTAGAAAACAAGGCTAGATATATATGAATAAAGAAAAGCCAAAAACTATATCATTTATGTACTCATCAATGTTTCGTCATTATTTAAGACTTCTTCAGGATGAAGAAACAATGCAGCAAAATCATACGGATATTAATTTTGATTTGCCAGAAATTGTTCAAATTTCAACATGGCTGTGGATGAGAAATAAGCAAAAAATGAAAACCACGATTTTGGTTTGTCCGTTATCACCAGTATTTTGTACATTTCATAATTTAAATCATGAATTAATATCTGTATCATTTCTCTGCATTGTTTTTGTCATCTTGAGGAAGTCTTTAATAAAAGAGGGCACCTTGATGAAAGCATGAATAATATAATGTTTGGCTTTTTTTCTTCATATTCCATTACGTCGGATCATTTTATCCCCATTTGTATACATATATATATATATATATATATATATATATATATATATATATATATATATATATATATATGCCTATTTTTATCAATATATATATATATATATTGCCGATATTAATGGATTAAGGAAGAAGGTCAACCAATTTTCATTCCTTCTACTTTGTATAAATCGTGAGTCAGACTTCGCTATGATTTGCAAATATGTGCATACTCGAAATGACTATCGGTGAAATAAAGAGCTGAATTATGTTTAAATGAACTTGCGCGAGACGGCGGACATGTTTATCCAAATGCAATAAGTCGTATATTTCTCGCCAAATACACAACAACGGCTCAATTGGTATCAACTATGCAGTAAACCCTCAGTTCATGCGCGTTTTTGAACTGGAACAATTCAGATTTCGAACAAAAAATTAATACCAGAAATGCCTTGGTTTTCTACCAAAATTCCAGTTTTCGAACCACGCTGACGATAATACGTTTACTGCTCTGTGCATTTAAATACAGATCTGTTTTTTTTAAATTTCTCTGGGTTTTTATTTTTTGAATCTGAATTTTTATTTTTGAATATGAGTTTTTATTTTTTGAATATGTGTTTGTACGTTTTTACTATGATATTTGATTTTTGGTATCATACTTTTAAATACCTGCTAAAATGTAAAAAATATTATGTGCAGTAAAATGGTAAAAGTATACATTAAAATAGTCTTAATGCATAAAAGGTTAACAGAGAATATATATTTTTTCCGAAATAAGGTTTTATATAGTACATTAATATATATTATATATTAATATATTTTTACGAAATAAGGTTCTATATCATACATTATATTTAATATTGAAACAATAATGTAACTGAATCTAAATAATTGTGTATATTAGCACATTAAACACTTAAAATAGTCCATATTAAAGAATAAAGGAATTCATATCTTTTACAGTATTTTTAATGTGAAAATATTATACGGTTTTCGAACAATTCGGTTTTCGAGTAGATTTTCAAAAGGAATTATGTTTGAAAACCAATGTTCCACTGCATGTTTATAAAACCGCTATTTTTCCGTGCATGGAGTATTGTTTCCACATCTGGGTTGCGCACCACTCACTAGAATTTCCCTTGTGAACAGGGTGCAAAATAACTTATCACCTAATAGGTCCTGCACTATCTGCTAAACATATGTCCATCTCACATCGCCGCATAATTGCATCCTTGTGATTGTTTTACACTTACATACACGAATGGTGCTCATATTGACTTACTGCATTGTACTCCCTTCAAAGTAAATACTCCTTAGTAATCGACTAGCAGTGAAATCACACCCCTTCTCTGTCGTGGTGCCTAGATACAGGATGATTTTCTTCTCTAACAACTTCTTTACTTAAACCGCTAGCCTTTGAAATTTCCTCACTGCTCCTTGTTTTTCCGCAAGCACCAACGTGCAGCCATTTAAATGTAATGTGAACATATATATTGCTGCTCCACTTTCCACACAGATTGACCCCTATAAGTATGTCTACTATCACAGTAGCCATTACACTTCAATGACAATATGCTATGTAAATTCGTACAAATCAGCACTGTATGACCGTGTGACTGGTGCGATTATGTTGTTGACATTTGCCCCCTAGTAATTTTCTAGTATCTGGTACTCACAACACGGACCGCGTAGTAGTTGTCAGCATCCATATTGAAATAGTCGAATTTGAAACATACAGCTTGCCAGTCTGCTTCGTTATCCATTTTTTTACGTCCACCTGTCTATTTCACACTGAAGCGTTGCGCTTATTTCTAAATCTCTAGTTTTATTGTATATTAACCTATTTGGTTTAATTTAATGCTGAATCTGTTAAATCTGGTAAACAATTAATACTAATAAGATAAATGTAATTTTCTTTAAATATTATAAAAACAAAACCTTTCCAACAACCGATTGCCATGGTTAATATAAGCATTCTTGAGTGTCTAACATTAAGAAATGTCAGCCTAACAATCGGTAACTTGAATTATAACAAATACATACCAGATATTCCCCATTCTGCTTCTAAGAAGGTGGTCTCCCTCTACCAAGCTAGAACTCTTCCCTCACCTGCCAGTATTACATATCACAAAAACACACATATAACCCATGCATGGAGTACAGAGGTAATATCTGGGTTGGTGCACCAACAACTAATCTATATATCTATCTCCCCCCCTCTCTCTCTCTCTCTCTCTCTCTTTTAGATAGGCCTAAAAAATAGCCTCTGATGTAATAGGTCTCGTTGCGTTTCATTCTACAATTCAATGGAATTTGCTATGACGAACTTAAATTTCCCCGACAATCAGAAAAAAACAACCCTTCTCTGTAGATGTGTCCAGATACGCGAAAGCGTTCGACTCTAATAGCTTCTTTCATCGAACCGATTGCTTTTGAAATTCTCTCCCTACTCCCTGTTTCCCGATTGTACCGACATGCACGGAATGTAAATGTAAAGTAAACAAGCATCTCGCTTCATACTCCCCACTTAGGATGCTTCTATTAATCTGTCCCTTAATGCACAGTAGCCCCTTAAACCTGAGTGACAATGTGCTTTGTTTAGGGTGAATATAAGTAAAGCAAAGTTCTTCATATCTTATTCGTAGCATTTAGATCATACTCTAGTATTAACGATGTGAAAGTAAAATATAGATTTCTTCGGATCGAAAGAAATCCACCTTAAATCGCAGAGGTATCTAATCTTAGTGTAGTGCTCAGTATTATCGATATATAAAACTCAACGTCTGTGCTTATATGTGTATATCTGTGTGTGATGATTGTATGATGTTTGTGCCTTTCCTAAAGACAGAAAGGTTAGAGAATCTGCATAGAATCTAAAAATGCATTCTTATGTAAAATTTATCGGAAAGCAATTGGAAGTAGTCTCGTATCTCTAAGTGCACAGATAAGTGAACTATGAGAAAATAATCGCCTTAAAACTTCAAATATATGCTATTTTTATAACAATTAGATCATATATATCAATTTTTGGGGGAAGTGGTTCTGAATCTCTTAGTAACCTCTTTACCCAAAGAGGCCATGGAAGCTGAATCTCCTTATAAACTTTAAATATATCCAATTTTGATGAGATTGATAACATATGTATACGATGCTCCAGGGAAGACAAGGAAATTAGTCAAGAATCTCTACATTACTTTTTATTTTCCGAATATTTCTGTGCCCCTACCTCCTATGGACTTATGTGGACATGCATCCCTTAAAACGTTTACTGCGTATATCCGATTTAAATAAAATTATAACAATATGTGCAAGACATCAATTTAGAGAGGTTTATTTTAACATTTCAGTATTTTCTGACGATATTAGGGGGCGAAACGGGAAGAGGGGACAGTAAAAACAAAACATAATAATATGTTGTTATGAGCCTAGTTAGAAAGTAAATAGTAAGGATTCTTATTCAATCCCGAGCAACGTTAGGTCTTACTGCCAGTTAATTAATACACTAATATTATTTACTATGAGTATAATAAGTTACTTTTCATCAATGAAATGCAAAACGAGGTAGAGTAATTTAAGTAACCTAAAAAGTCTAAATGATTTTTTTAATAAAATAAATACTTTGATATCAATGACGAAATACCTCGTATTATACCCATAGTCAAATCACAGTGACCTCAGTTACAATTGATGACATTGTGAAGTTGCGAATGCAAACAAGATTAAAAGCAGCTATCGCTATAAAATGACATCGAAATCCGAAAATTAAAATTATTTTTAATTCCTGATTTTGAGTGCCATTAAAAATTCAGTCCAGGGTAGTGCTTCTGGTTAAAAACAAGTTAGTTTCACTTTCATTGTATGTCCCTAGTGTATACAACTGGATTCAGTATGATGATATATCCAGTACAGATTATATTTATCGCAGAGATATGGTTCTGGTAAGTATCGGTTGACCCGCTAACGAATGCTACTTATTGCATCGTTACTACAATTTATAATACTTTCTTCAATCCAACCATATTTGGTATGAATACACTTCCGTCTTTCCTTGCGTGATCCACTAAGTTTCACTCTCATTCATGTCGAAGCGGTTTGTATTTTACTCCGTTCAATGGTATGTAGTGACACTTTGGCGATCGTCCCATCAGATGGTGTGAATCTAAAGCGAATTTATAATCACCGAAACTTTACACCCAGAGTTTTATCAGATTTACAGTTGCTCTGACGCTAATGTGAATTAAGGGTTTACTCCATAGTCCCCATATCTCCGAAATTGAGGTCCATTCGCCGGACTAAGTTTACCTCCACTAATAGAAACAATTCCTAAAGTTAAAAGAACTATTACTGCCAAAACCAGAGCCTTGTCAAGAGAGGAGCATATCAGAGTTTTTGATAATTTTTCACGTCCTATCGAGGTGTGGTTCATATTAAACGGCGATAAAGCAAAGACTGTTGGACACTTATGACTGAAACTTCGTGAACAAGTCAGAGATAGACTGAAGTTTATTTGTACCAAACATGGTTGAATTGAAGAAAGAGTTGTGAACTTCATTTACGATCCCATGGATGGTATTTTATTTGAGCCACCCTGTACTACAGCCCCGGGTCCGAGTGGATTTGGACGATCTGGCAACTAAGGGGTGATTGTTACAAATGATTCAAATAGATCCCCACGACAGGTTGCAGTTACATATCATACGAATAAAAATATTCTAGTTAACGCGTATACGAAGATCAGACAATTATTGCCACTTGCGGTTACAGTTGCTCTGAGACTAATAGGAATCTATGGTTTACTCCATAGTCCCCTAATCTCCGAAATTGAGGTCCCATCGCCGGACGAAGTTTACTTCCACTAATAGAAAGATTAAAAAAAAAAATATTATACCCGTTTGGTATGTGCCGTATGCGCACACGACCTTGGTCTACTTTTGTGTTGGGTGCAACATTACCGTGATAGGTCCCGTTGGCACTTCCCATTACGAGTCCCTATGAAAGAAGGAAGTAATGCTTTGGAGAATAGCTTGCTAGGATCGAACTAAACGACGAACAATAGGTTATATAACACGTTTTTAATTCTAACAAGTCAACATCTTATAAATAAATATCACATATTATTAGACAGGACGAGTCTTCATGGCGCATGTTATACGTTTATGTGACCATCCATTACTATATAAAATATTATATGTTACTAACGGAGATTTAGTATCTGTGTGTCTAGAGCCAAACTATGCTCATACCTGTATTAATGTTCAAATCAATGGGGTCAGTGTAGTATCTGTTCTCTTGTCACGAGACAATCTTCTTAGGTATTACACACAGAGTTAGTGATTAGTGTAGTCCATGTTCGTTTGTGATAAGATCCTCTCAGGCATTGTGGCCACCTTTGGAGGGTGTAGTGTGGTATCAGTTTGGATGTAATGAGACTAGTCTCCCAGGTATTACCTTTTTCTTTTTAAAGAAGGTAGTGTAGTATCTGTTCTCTTCTCATGAGGACATTCTCCCAGTCATTAAAAACCTCATTTGAGAGCAGTGTAATAATACCATATTTCAAGGCAGCACCTTATACATTATGGAAAGCATGTAGTGTACTATCTGTTTTTGTGGTCATGATATCATCCTCCCAGGGAGTACCTTCTCCATTTTGGTCGCATAGTTTTGTTAGTTTTTATCAATATAAGTTTGTATTTTCAGAAGAGGTGAAATTATATTATATATCTTGTTTTTGCCCTCCCCAACCCCATAAATATAAACATCTGTCTTTTGATAAATAAGTAATTACATAGAAGAAGGTTAACGATATTTATAAAAAAACTTCATTACATTTCAGCAAACATTTCGATTTAAACATTTTTCTTGCTATCTGGGAGGGACGAAACAATTGCGATATTTTCAGTCTGCACGATCGAAACCGTATCAGAGATGTCAATTTGCTAAGTGTATACGACGCATATTACACTGGAGATGAATAAAAAGCTTATCGCACAGACAATACTTTCGAAATAATAGCTGCAGTAGCTCTAGCTTTATGAACGAGCAGTGGCGGGAAATATCACGCTGTTGTTGTTGTTGTTGTAGAGATTGGAGTCACTGCATTAGAAGTGAGAATAACTCCATTAAGAGGTAGTAATAATAATAGTAGCCAACGTTCAGCCGTGTTTACATCGAATAGAGCGCGTTTTCTGCGCGTCAACAAGACATGTAGGAATAATACAAAACAGAGGGATATTGGAATCGTTATTCGATGTTAGTGCTAGTATAAGACTTTATACCAATTAGTACAAAAAAATGCTTGCGGCAGTGAACACGAACACTATACTACATCGTGTTTGTATATATATATATATATATATATATATATATATATATTGCACGCGTGCTGCATAATTAGCATCATTGTTAAATTAAACTGTTTATAATCTACTACGGAACTCAGGAAATAAAAATTCACAAACAGGTAAATAAAATCTGACCAATATATATATATATATATATATATATATATATATATATATATATATATATATATATATTACTCTAATGGACACTATATATTAGTTTGACATTCCATCGGTATTATCGCTTTCACGAAAACATGTGAAACTCAACCTGCTGGGTTAATAATTTTAAATGAGACTGATTAACTAGCCGACGTTTTGATATCATATATATATATATATATATATATATATATATATATATATATATATAGTGATTTGCTACCCCAGAAGTGAAGGGCATTGCTTGAAGAAACACCCTAAGTAAAAGGAAATGCCCACGAAGAATGATCCCATCTCTTCCTCTCTTTCTATAACTAATTTATAATAAGCAATCAAGCTTCGAGTAATGTGTTGTTCAAGCCTCTTTTGTTAAACACAATACGACTAAGCTTACAATATATGTCCGCTGATTATATAGAACTTACATACTTCTTTTTTCATGTTTATTGATGGCGGCCTAGGGGTTGAATATCAGGCAGCAGAATTAAAAGTTACTTTGCAAGATTGTTTTGATTCTACCATCGGCAGTAATTATAATCACCTACGCTAAAGATTCGTAAGCATTTATCCCATGTGTCTGTAAGTAAATATATTAAATATTTATATAAATAAATTATATATATATATGATGTTGCATATATATATATATATATATATATATATATATATATATATATATATATATATATAATTTCTATATACAGACCATATTTATTTTTAAACATAATCAAATTTAAAGATAAGACAATGAAAGTGCAAGCTGACCGGTTTCGAACCTCGCCTAAAAGAGGTAGAGCGAGGTTAAGATTAAAAACAAAAAATGCTATCGGTTTTATAGCGAGAGAAAAGGGGGTGAAAAGAATGAATTAAATAAAAACCACATAAAAAGTCCGAGAAAAATTTCTGTTTGCTTACAAAGAGAAGGTCACATAGACTTAAGGTAAATACTTTCGCGAATCTACAGACGAAAAGCAGAGTTTGACTTATTGAGAATAGAGAATAGGTCTACACTCTAATTTGAGCACAGGAAAGATTATTTATGGATGTTCGCCGATGTAAGAAGCATATACATTATGCAAAACGTCAGTTGGTAAGTAATTTGTCGGATCAAATTTTTGTAGGCACGTGTTGTTTTACCCTGATGAGCAATCTTGTGCGATGTCCGCCTAACGTAGTGCGAACTGCAACGACATTTAAATAAATAACTAATTGATTATTATGGTGGGTGGAAGAATATTTTTTTAATCTTTTTTAATCGACGACAAGATGGGGTTACTGGAAAAAAACACGGCAAGGTAACATTTTTGTCCAGACAGAGAGAGTTGTTTGGCGACTCCATCACGTATGTTACCTTTCCTAGGTAGACGAAGGTAAATAGGGCATCCATAAACAGAATCTTTTTTAGCTTTATATAAAGTAAAAAAATATTTTTGATAGTAGATTCAACAATGTGGATTTAGTAACAATGGATAGCTATTGTTAAATTTGATTTCATCATCCAGTTTGGTCTGAGAACAAATCAGTAAGGCCCTATATGTAAGGGTCTTGATTAAATTAAACTTTTGTTTTGTGGGACAGAATGAATCCCAACGCGTGTAGAGATCAGTGAAAGTTGGTTTCCAGCATGTTGTAATTACTAAAACCGGAGGAAGCATTACTAACTAACTAACACATCCAGAAATGGAAGTGAATTATTAGCTCCTTTATCCGAAGTAAACTTGAGAACTTGATTGTATTGTTGAAGGACGTGGAAAAAAAAACGACCGATTCCATCTCATTGTTGAACAAACAAAAAGTGTTGTCAACATAGCGGAAATAAACGTCTGGTTTTTCAGAACCAGATAGCAGATCTTCATGAAAACCAACAACGATGTTGACCAATGCCGGCCTCAAAGAAGAATCCATAGAAACCTCATATATATATATATATATATATATATTTAAAAATTTATTTGAGAAACCAGATAACAGACGCGTGATTTCATATCAATAAATGAAAATTTATTTAATCATTTCTTTAAATTTTTTTGTAATTCCAAATTTTTGGTTTTAACAAACCATAATTATGGTAAACAGACATTGTATTTTTTTTCTTTTCATGGTAAAGATCTGCCGGCGTCGCCGAAGATTTACGATCTCCTCCGATGTTATTCGGGAGTTTTTTTGTTTGTTTTTTTTAAATTTTTTATTTTTTTATTTATATGTCCGGTGGATGTAGTTAAAGCCCTGGTTGGCCTAAGGTTAATACTATAAGTGTTAAAAACCCCATATATAAATATATATATATATATATATATATATATATATATATATATATATATATATATATATATACTAAGAATGTGCGAACTCAACGGCCGATTCCAAAAATGTAAAATATTTTGACCCTTTACTTAAAAATTCACTAAAATTAAGAAAATCAACAAATTTTAATAACATTTTCAGTATTTATTAATGAATATAATGAAACTATTAAATTTTATCATTAGTGAAAAAAAAAAAAAAAATTAAACAAAATACACCTTTACTAAAATTATATTTTTCAGTATTAATAAAAAAAAACATGATTTTTTTCATGAAAATCAAGCACTGTAGATGTTAACAATTACATTTCTTTAAAAATAGTGCGTATATATTATAAAAAGAAGGCCCGAAATTCCGTGTTAATAAAATCATTATAACTCGAAGAAGAATACATTTCTTGAATAAGCGATATTATAATTAAAGCAAGCATCGTTTAAACTATATTTAAACCACAAAATAATATAATTGCAAACAATAGTGTACATGATTTTAATGATTAGCGTTTCTAGGTAAATTAAAAAATGCGATATAATTATATTTCCCCTACTCATATAGACGTGTTATCATCATCGTAAAACAATCTTTTTTTATAATTTTAAAAATGAAGACAAAATGAAAAACTTTAGAATCAGAGTCATAGCGAATAATGAATAAGCACTCCATACCTTACCGTGGTAGAGGGAGTGGCAGCGTTGTTGTGTCAGAGCTACCCAGCTAAGAGGGCTATGGTTAAAATCAAAGAGAAATCGGTATCAGGATCCGTCGTCCTTACAAGTAGAAACGTGAGAGTGGAAACGTTTCTTCTGTGCTATTCTTGTGTGTTCTAGGCCAAACATACCCCGATGTCGCATGCAGCTGCTGAAGCAGTTTTAGGGGAAAACCTGCAATCCTGCAGGTTACTGAATAGCTGCGACCAACGAAGAGGACTTAATTAAATTTAAGTTGTACTGGGGCACGATATTCGTGAGCTCTATGTAAAAGTCCGAGTCTACAATAATTACAACAACAACAGCCGCACATCTTTTCGCATTCGAATCAATAGTACCACAACCAGTCGAAGATGTCTTCAAATACATCATGCAACCTAGCCATTCTATCAAATACCACAAACTAAATGCTACATTTTTCGATAAATTACATCAACCATTTAAAAATAGTGTTGTTATTACCATAACATGTATTTATATTTGAACAATTCACGCATTAGAATAAACCGTACTCATCAGAACTGGATTTCACCCATGGTATTTTATTATAATACTAGCAGTGCTATCCAGCGTTGCCCGAGGAAGTAGTAAGTGCTTCATTGTTTATCAATAATTACTGAGTTCCTACTGCTGTCACTCGCAAGGTAAATCTTACTGTAGCATCTGAAACAACTAACCAGGGTAACAGCTCTATTAAAGAAAACAAATACGCGAGTAAAACCGTTTTTATTGTACTGTTATTCACGCCAAACAAAGTATATCGCCACTAAGGTGTAAGTGGCTGTTGTGATTAGGAGCCAGATTCAACGGGGCATCCTTAGTGGGGAGTTGTGCATGAAGATATCTTTTATATATTTAAATGTGTGTACGTAAGTCACGTCGAGTAAACTAGGAAAATAGCATATACATCCAAAGGCAAGCATTTTAACGAAAGGAGTTATAAGAGTAGAAATTTTTCCGGTGTCTGGGAACCTCTATAGTGAAGAGGTGAAATTCTTTTCCTAGTCGGGTTTGTCGGAGGTATTTACGTTGCAGTAAGTTTATCGGAGGCCAATAATTACAGAAATGCAATGTTGCGGCGATGGGACATGGGCTGGAACTTGCAAGACAGTGCTGTTAGATTAGATATTCATTTTTTACTCTGACCATAAAGAGAGACTAGTGGCTGGTTCAATAGTCCAGATGTGGCAACAATACTCCATGTATTTGCGAAATATGACTTTATGGATATATGATACTGGCAGGTGTGAGAAGTTTACTAGCCCGCTAGAGGGAGCTAACTTTTTATTCAGCAGACATGGCAGTATCTCTATGCCTTTCAATTCATGTTTCCTTTGAGTGTTAGGCCGAGAAGTTTCAACGTTCGACTTTCGAGAAAGAATGTTATCGCCATGACAATCAATACTTGAAAAGGTTTCTTATGCTTGTTAAAAGAAAAGGGGCATTGTGTTCATAACATTAAACGTAACCATCAATTTTGTGGTCCCAATTCTACAACAGACTGGAGGTCATTTTCTAAAAATTCAGCAATAGATATACTTTGATATGTGTACGTGTAATATGCGCACATATCGAGAATAGTGCGTTGTGTCATCAGCAAATATCCCATCACGGGCGAGATTGCATCAGGTAAGTCGTTTATGAAGATCAAGAATAAGAAAGGTCTATGTATCGAGTGGTTGTACACACCTGCATGAGTGTGATCTTGTTTTAATGTACGGCTATTTAAAATGATCCGTATATTGCGTTTTGCTAAGAAGATTCTGATTATAGTAAATATTCTTCCATCCATACCGTTCGAATTAAATATTCACTAAGACAACCTTAAGAGAGATCTGTTTACAGGCGTTCGATATACCAAATGCTACATCTTTATATGCACCTTCATTATCAAGTGTATGCTATATGCGTTCAGATGTGACCGTTAAAATAGAACGAGAAATACATTTATAATTTTTGAGGTGGTGAATATTAAGTACATTGACTACTGATTCAAAGATTTCGCGAGGGGTAAGATGAGACTGATACGGCGATAATTGTGCGGCTCAGTTCTTTAAATAGAGTTGTTTAAAACTGATACTTTTTCGAGCTAAATAACAAATAAATACATTCGCAAAATAAGTATGTTTACAAAAGTAAATCAATCTGCTCTCTCTTCCGCCTGAATCAGTAAATGAAGAATATGTGTTTCTGTAAATGAAGTCCTATTTAATGAGAAACATATTAAGAAGTAGCTTATGTGTGTATGTTTATTCAAATTGAAAGTAATTTTTTCATTTATTTTTCATTATCTCGTTTACTCAATAAACTAAATGAGAATACGTGATTATTCTTTTCTTTCTTTTTATTAGTACCATCAGTTATTATTACGATTACTGTTAAACCTTTTTTATTTGCTCATAAAATTGTCATGTCTGATGATTGACGTATGCCGGACACACGTACGTTTCTTTTTATTAGATATATATATATATATATATATATATATATATATATATATATATATATATAATTATTTCCACAATCAGACAACGCCGCAGCCCACAACCTATGAAAGAAACAAACCGGAAGTCCTAGACTCGAGTTACACCCTCCTTTGGGCTCATCAGTAGAACACATCCGAACTCAGGATTCGAAACCCGAGTCACTTGCATGGTAAGCGAGTACTCTGCCACTGTGGCAGAGTACTCGCTTACCATGCAAGTGACTCGGGTTTCGAATCCTGAGTTCGGATGTGTTCTACTGATGAGCCCAAAGGAGGGTGTAACTCGAGTCTAGGACTTCCGGTTTGTTTCTTTCATAGGTTGTGGGCTGCGGCGTTGTCTGATTGTGGAAATAATTATATATATCATCTCACATTCAAGAAATCTAATATATATATATATATATATATATATATATATATATATATATATATATATATATATATATATATATATTACATTAAGTAAAAACGAAATATCCCGATTTTTATACGTATATCTATATAATACTAAAACTCTATTGATCTTGTCTGTTTGCAATCAGCTTTCAGCTTTCCGGTTATCAACATCCGGTTGCCCATGCGTAAATAGCATCGTCTTCAATCTGTTATTCCAATTCCGTTAATCTCTATTATGATTAACGAACGCATGAAATTTTTCATTCTGGAAATTTTCATATCGCTTTTAATATAAAACAATTTCATTTAATTTCATCAAATAGTTTTTTTGTTTTCTCCACGGCTAAAAACATTCAACGGCAGGACTTCGTAAAGTCTGTCGCGGTTTCAAAAAAACTCCTCCCTTTTAAAAAACAAAAACAAACAAACAAAAAAGCAACACTCATTTTTAATATTAGCAATACTAGCGTCCGTGAACGAAACCACCTCCCACTTTCCCTCTCATAGATTTCACCACTCCTACTCCCTCTGTTTTCGTTGCGTACGCGAGAAAGCCGGTTGTACCCCCTTCCTTTCTCAAATCGCCCTTTTATTATTCTGTACTTTCAACTAACAATTTCATTTAAAAGATGATATATCAAAATTTGAATTTAACTATAATAAGTATTATGGTACCTGTTTAGTGCATATTTAACTCCTCCCTTTTAAAAAACAAAAACAAACAAACAAAAAAACAACACTCATTATTAATATCAGCAATACTAGCGTCCGTGAACGAAACCACCTCCCACTTTCCCTCTCATAGATTTCACCACTCCTACTCCCTCTGTTTTCGTTACGTACGCGAGAAAGCCTGCTGTTCCCCCTTCCTTCCTCAAATCGCCCTTTTATAATTCTGTACTTTCAACTAACAATTTCATTTAAAAGATGATATATCAAAATTTGAATTTAACTATAATAAGTATTATGGTACCTGTTCAGTGCATATTTAAATCCTCCCTTTTAAAAAACAAAAACAAACAAACAAAAAAACAACACTCATTATTAATATCAGCAATACTAGCGTCCGTGAACGAAACCACCTCCCACTTTCCCTATATCAAAATTTGAATTTAACTATAATAAGTATTATGGTACCTGTTCAGTGCATGTTAACCTATAAGTATGGCCAACCACTTATAATTCAGTAACTGTAATTTAAAAAAAAAACAATTATAATAAACAGAACGACTCATAGAAATCTATCTATACTCTTTTTTCATTTTAATATACTTTCATAGAAATGCTTCTGTTATGTAAAAAAAAACTATTTTCTTTATGCCACAAGTGTCACGCTCATACATGCATTCCATAGCTAATATAACAAACTGACCCAACGGGTCACGGGTGGTCTAGTATTTAATAAAGTTTGATAAAAAGTAAGAGCGTGTCTGTTATTTTCACACGTTCGTTAATTGCCTGAAATTGCGAATTAAGTAACACCATACTTACTTCGTAAACATACGAATTAAAAATTAAACAATACTATCCGTGGACAAAGTGGAGATACATTTCCTGAAAAACATTGCTTAATCAAATAAAAAAGAAACACTTCGTATTTGGGAAAAACAACATTTTGAATTATTCTATTCGATCCATTATTCTATTTTCATATTGTGTTATTTATGCAATTTGCATATTTTATTTCATCCTTGAATAATGTATCGAATCTAAACTACCTGCTAGAAACATCTTTATACACATATATCTTGAAACAAAGAAACATGACATATTATCACGATTTTTATGAAGTAAGGTATGTTTATATACTTGTATATACAGGGGTTACTAATAAACTAATTCGCCGATAATTATAAATATGGAAAGACAACTGCTAGACGTAAGGGGACTATATTTACTTGAATTAAATTTTGGGGCGTACACCTTCGTAAATATTAAGAGTCCTCAGATTCTTGTGAAATTTTTACGGTACATATTAGACATCAATTAATACTATTTGTTATTAATTTTGTTAGATATTTTAGTTTATTTTGAGTATTTCAAAAGAGGTATTTAGAAGCATAATATAGGCCTGATCTTCCACTTGAATTTTCACATATATGAGGTTTGCATCAAATTTGATCAATAGTATTTAGACACCAATAAAGCACATTTTTTTGAATTCTAATTAGACTTATATTTGAGACATTTTCAAGAATCAAATTAATCTATTGATTTTAATTCAAATTAGAATAAGGATTCTTGACATTAGGTTAAGTATCTTTATATCTAGATGTTTATCTTTGCATTGAGTTATAAAATGATACAAAACTGTTTGGGGACTTTATTTTGACAAATCTGGGATAGGTACCAATGTAGTATATATATATACACACACACACACACACCCACACACACACATATATATATATAAATTAGTAGAGCATGAACATACATGTATCGCAATTAAGCTACATAGAGGTGGCTGCGTTTCATCCCCACATGTAATCGTCAGACTATGTCACACACACACACATATATATATATATATATATATATATATATATATATATATATATATATATATATATATATATATATATATATATATATATACTCTACTTATATGTAAAGTATTCTATTTCCTTGAGGTGAATAAATGTCTCAACTCAACATAGTCTCAACTCAACTCATATATATATATATATATATATATATATATATATATATATATATATATATATATATATATATATAAACCTAACAATATTTTCACTTGATGTCATCGATTTTTATAGTTAATTCTAATCAATATAAAATGTATATTGCTCATAAATACAGGAAAGGGAGGAGCTGTTATCCTTACACTCAGAAGTCCTTCAACTGTCACACATAACACTGGGAAAATTGATAGAAGACATTTTTTTAGAATAACTAAAATTTGCTGATTCCTATTATTGGTTTTGTTAATCGTTTATTTTAAAGTAATTCTTAAATATATTTTGTAATTTTTTCACAAATTATCAATTCTTTAATGAACAAAATAATTATAATAATTTAACAGAAAAAATCAGGAATATCATTTTCATTATTATAACAATTACCCGTTTTGTAACGGCACCGACAGCTTCAAAACAATTATTTTCACGCAAAACATTTTTTCTCGGAAATTGTTTTCCCTTAGATATTGCATATAGATGTGACGATATATATTCTCTATTATCAGATATTTATGTGTGATGCTATTTGATATGGTTAATATTTTATAATAGTTTTTTTTAATAAAAAATGCAGTGTCAATTTTTTAGCTTGTAGAATCAAATCGTTTAGTGAATTTATTTCCATAGAATGTGCTCGATTGAGCTCCAATATTCAGTTCTTCTTAGTCACACATTCACAACAAAAATTCATTCTTCCAACACAATTAAAAATAAGTTTGCCTCCGGTTTTCTTAGTGTCAGGCAGAATTGCGATGACCAAACTTTATTTCTAACAATTTCAAATCGATGAAAACATTACCATGAGTGTGCTTCCCTGCAAACAACAACATGGTCTTCTGCAAATCAAATTCTTACAAATACCAGTAATAAACCGTTCACATACGCAATGAATTTCTATCTATAACATTCCTTATTTTCAACCCTCTCATGATATTCTTGATCATTCAACTGATAATTAATCCAGCTTATTACCTCTAATACTCGAGTGGCTGTTGGCCTTGATACGTAGTGCATTTCTATGTCAACCACTGTTCTTAATGATTTTCCGTATTGGATTATGGTTTTTACTTTCCTACTCTGAGTGTTGATTTTGTTTTACCAGAATAAAGATGAATGAGTACGACTGAAATATAACTTATCAATATAAATAAATTATGAGAATTTAAACAAAAATCGATCCCATGCTTTCGCGAAAAAAGAAGGTTATTTACAATAGTAATGAAGCTGCCGAAAAATACTGTTTCTCTTATTTTTGTTTAAAGCGCAACAAACTGGTCTATAAACTTGCTGATAGAAAGCTATTTTTAGCCAGAATTAAAGTTAAAAACCTAGAAGTCAAGAACTGTGTTGCATATGTGTTCCTAAACCAATAACAACATTTTACTACTGTACTATTAATGAACAAACACATTAACAAATATACTTTTGAAACGTTTACTCCTGTGTAATGAACTTCGGCTGTCAGCGGTTTCAGTGTCAAAATTATTTATTCAAAACTTGAAAATATTATTTTGGACATCGTAAACGCATACAACCTGAACATATTATGTACGGTGATTCGATTTAAATTTTTTTTAAATATAAAAAGAGGAAGTAAGCCTGTAACAAGATAGAGTGAAGGTCGATATATAACTATTTAAAATTATATATATATATATATATATATATATATATATATATATATATATATATATATATATACGTATATAGCAGGATCAAATATACACCAAAAGTAAACTTTTAGTAGATGGAACCTATAGTGAAAAGGTTAAGCTCAATATACGAGATAGAGCAATTGTAGAGATAGAAGAAATAAGAGTGATAAACATGTAACGAATGTCCAAATTTATTTAAAATTTCGATTGTTCAATGCAAGGTGTATTCTGTAATAAACTAGTGTTTATTATTCTTTCCTTAAGCCAAGGCTTTTCAAAGATCGAGATCTTATCATCAGAGGAGAAATACAGATATATAAGTTGGCTGTAGAAAAAGCCAAAGTTCAAATATTTTAAAAATATTATTAAAATGTAGTGAAAGAAATGTTCAGTAAACCTTTTCAACGGAAAATTACCTCCTGGACAAACCACATATCTTTTTACTGAACTTTTCTTTCACTACATTGTGAATAATATTTTAAAAATATTTGAACTTTGGCTTTTTCTACAGCCAACTTATCTATCGGGAATCTGCTCAGCTACGCATGACTAATATGGACTTAGAGTTATTCGACGCCCCTGTTAGAAGCAGCAGTAACAACAGGATTGAACATCTCAACAAGACTGGCATGCGGCAGTTCAGAACCAGGGAGATGGTGGTCGTTGTACCTGCACCAAAGACTGGAGCAGTTGGTGCCACCGGCAGGAGAGGAATTGGGACCAAATTGGCCACTCCAAAGGTGTCCAATCCCTTACTCAAACTCAATCATCCATAGAGGCGCGTAATATTTGGAACACCCCTCCAGGGCAGAAGACACCGCCGAAAATTCAAACACTACCGGCGGCAACAACATCTCTTGTCCTCCCACCCAATAAAAAGAAATGGGGACCCCGGTCCCAGCTTAGCCCTCGGAGTACCGCCTGTTGTTTGAAAACACTTACAAACAGCAAACCGACGGTAGCTTAATTAAATACTCTCGATAGTGTGGACTGACTAGCGAAACGAATTTTCTCGCTAGTCACCATCGACAGCAAAACTAAAGGGTTGGCTGTGGTAACCCGAAATCAGATGGCGGACCTTCTGTGGGAACTCAAAGTTCGCGCATTTTAATTTTGCCGCAGAGAGGTTGCCACTTGGGATATCCTACTCCCAAGTGACTCAGAGGCGGAGAAAGTGGCGAGGACCGACCTGAGATATAAACAATTAATACTGAGGCCGGAGTACTTGAGCAGGCGAAGGATTAATATAACAGTCCTTGGCGTCCCTGCTATATAAGCTCTAAACTGCTTGGTGCCGTTCTGAGCCAGTATGGGGACGTCGAAGCCGTAATCCCAGTCTGTGTTCCCCGTAAACTTATGGTAGGGAACTACCAATGCGAGGGAACCGGAATGGCTTTGATAATATCCCACCCCTGCTCAAATGCGATTCCTAGACCATGAATGACATGGTGAAGGGTAGGAGGGGACATTGTTGGCATTGCAAGAAGAAGGGGCGTATGGAAAAAATGCCTCAAAGAATTTTCACCAAGGAATACCTCTTTTGCCGCAGTCCCGGGAAGAAAAACAACACCTGCGGCATCAGCAGCTCCTCCACCGTCGACCAGAAGGGGCAGCGAAGCACAAGAAGACGGCTGCAACTAGGTTGTTAAGAGAGGAAGACAAACACTCACGAAAGAGCCGAGTTCAAGATAGGAGAAGTCCCCCTTGAAAAAAGTGCAGCCCTCTAAAGAAAAAGGGATTCGGGTTCCCATAGGGTCGCCTTGTCAGAAAATACCAAGAGCTGCAGCCCTCAGCATCTATCCCGGCAGCGTCAACCAACAGGAAGCAGCATATCCCCTTGTCAGCGTCATCGTCATCATCAGATTCGAAAGGGGAGAAAATGGATGACAACGCTGGGCCGGCTCTGGTGAGAGAGAGCCAAGACAACAGCAGCAACAGGGATATTAAGAGAGCCATAAATAAGGCGACGAAAGTTAAGGAAGCTATTATATGTATATTATCAACAATAAACCCTGCTCCAGATATCATTGTCGGTGGAGATTTTAATCTCCCTCACGTATCTTGGCCTGATGGACAGGCTATTCCAGGAGCATCAAATGCTGAGCGATTGATGATAAATTCACTGAACGAATTCTGCAATGAGCTTTTTTTGTCACAGCATGTGCTGTCTCACACGCACAAAGATGGGAATATCCTTGATCTTGTTTTCACCAATAATTCTGATTTGATTCATGAGAGCATCAATGTACCCTTACTGCAAAGCACATCTCACCACAGTCTCATCCAGCTTCAAACAACATATAAAGTTAAATATAAAAGTGAGGTATTGAATAATCGTGCACCAAGAACAATGTTCAATGCACTAAACTTTTTCAGCGAGGAAGTCGATTGGACTGCTCTTTCAGAGGAACTAAGCCATGCTGATTGGGAAGACTCATTAAGAGACATGGGTGCATCTGCAATGCTGGACACTTTTTACTTAATTGTCTACACTGCCTGCTGCAAGCATGTGCCATTGCGTAAATCAGAATGCGAGAAAAGAACGCCCAAGGTGGTAAGATACCGTCACTCACTTTCTAAAAGAAGACGGAAGATAAAAAAGCGTCTTTTGAAAGTGTCATCGCCTGCTGTTATTTCCAAACTGTCCAAGGAATGTTTGGATATTGAAAGGAAACTGCAGAAGTCTTTTGCTGACTCTAACGCTTTTATGGAGGGAAAGGCTGTCAACTCCATTAAAAGTAATTCAAAATATTTCTTTTCATATGTCAAGAAAAAGTCCAAAGTCAAGACAAAAGTTGGTCCATTGGTGGACCAGAATGGTGTTCTTACTGGTAACAGTACTGAGATGGCAGAAATTTTGTCAAAACAATACACAGACGTTTTTAGCAAACCAATGCAAAGCAGTCAAGCTTCACATAATCGCACTTTTGATATAAGTTCTATACTGTCAACTGTTACTCTAACTGCAGCCGATTTTGAGCTTGCAATTGATGAACTCTCTCCGTCAGCTGCTGCGGGTCCTGACGGCTTTCCTGCATTACTACTGAAAAACTGCAGGGCCCATTTGGTCCATGCTCTCGTATTTCTATGGACGAAAAGTCTTGAAGAAGAGGTCGTTCCAAGCAAACTAAAGAATTCTCTTATTACACCCATTCACAAAGGTGGAAGCAAGTCGGTGGCTGCCAATTATAGACCAATAGCTTTGACCTCCCACCTCATTAAACTTTTTGAGAAAGTCATACGGAAACACATAGTTAGACACATGAATGAAAATAACCTGTTCAATGACAGTCAGCATGGGATGAGATCTGGAAGATCTTGTTTAAGTCAACTCCTTGAGCAGTTTGACACCATTCTATCAATTCTTGATGATGGCGCTAATGCAGATGTTGTCTACTTAGATTTTGCCAAAGCTTTTGACAAAGTTGACCACAAAATAGTTCTGCAGAAAATATTTGATCTTGGCATTCGTGGAAGCATCTTCAAATGGATCGAATCCTTCCTGAGTAATCGCCTCCAAACAGTTATGGTTGATGGTGCAACCTCGAAGCCACAACCTGTCATTTCTGGAGTTCCCCAGGGAAGTGTATTGGGACCCATAATCTTCCTAATCCTTATTGGGGACATTGATGAAGATATCGCCATGTCAATAGTCAGGTCATTTGCCGATGATACAAGGGCCACAAAATCCGTTCGGTCTCCCGAGGATGCTGTGTTGTTTCAAAAGGATCTCGATCAGATCTACAAATGGACGGAGGACAATAACATGGAGCTAAATGACGTGAAATTTGAGCTTCTCCGCTATGGTAATAACGACCAGCTAAAAAGCGAGATATCATACCACACTCCGTCAGGAAAAATGATAAACATAAAGCAAGAAGTAAAGGACCTCGGTGTATCTATGTCTAGTGATTGTCTTTTTAGCAATCAAATAAACAAAGTTGTGGAAAAAGCCAAGAACCTCATTGCCTGGATCCTGAGGACATTTAAAACCAGAGAATATCGTGCAATGGTCACGCTGTATAAATCCTTGGTCATTCCAGTTTTGGAATACTGTTCTGTCTTGTGGAACCCAAGTTGCCCTAGGCTCATCCAAAAGCTTGAAGCCATTCAGTGGTCCTTTCTACGGAAAATTCAAGCTGATCGGAACTACTGGTCATGTCTGAAGAAGACAAAAATGTTCTCGCTGCAAAGACGACGTGAAAGGTACCGGATAATTTACATCTGGAAGATATTGGAAGGAAAGGTACCGAACATTAATGGCCACATTCAAGCCCGAGACAATGAACGCCGCGGGAGGCACTGTATTGTTCCCTCGCTAAAAACTGGTGGGAAAATACGAACCATTTTTGAAACGAGCTTACCTGTACAGGGGTCACAACTCTTCAATGCCATGCCTAGGTGTATTCGGGATATAAAAAATGCTGCTGTGGAACAATTTAAGCGCTCTCTTGATGCCTACCTCGCTAATATCCCGGACCAACCCCAAATTGTCGGATACACGGCGTGCAGGCAAGCCGACACCAATTCTATCGTGCACATGCAAGCACATGCTGGTGCGGTTCCTTTGTCTCACAGGATCCTCACATCAGCCAGGGCGAGTTGAACAACCAGCAAGCCTGAACACGCCTGTTCGAAGCACCAGACAAAAAAAAAAAAAAAAAAAAAAAGCTGTGTCTGAAGAGATGGCAATCTCTCCTGCTCAGTTCCCCGAATCCCGAACGCCTACACCCTCCACTGAGCAGGAATCCCCTCCCCTATTGAATCCCCCCAGCTAGCTTCCGCTCACTGTCTCAAAGGGAAAAACCGGAGCCCTCAACAAGCAGGGGAACTGTGTCACCTTCTCTGACAAGAAAGGAGAAAACACGAGGACTCCCTTTTTACCAGGGGACCTCATCCCGACAATGCCGCTGCCGACCTCAACTCGCGACAGTGAAATACCATCCGGACGCTGCATGCTCAGGGAATTGATGTTATACACCAGAAAAACATCCCGGATGTCCCCTTGATCATAACCTTCGTAAGAAAAACGAACGGATGCCATATGTAAGATGATCGAGGCCGCCAAGGGGGCATTTCCGAGCCTGAAGTTGGTGGAAGAAGGTCACGACTCCCTCAAAGAGTTGAGAGATAAATGCGAAGGGAGGGCCCTAATTTACGTCCACACTTCTTTCTATAGGGCCCTAAAGCTAACCTTCCCGTTTAATATCGGAGGCATTTCCCGAGACGGAGGAGCTACGTCCGAATTGCTCACTGGCAATATCGAGCATGCTTGCGGCATCCTTCTTCGCAAAGACTTCAGACCAGTGGTTGACACTGATTAGTGCAGATGGCCTCGAACTTAGTTCTAGAGAGTCTGAACACAAGGTGCATGATATCTGTAAGCAAAGCTGCTCGCATACTGGGGAATATCATGTCCTTTAACATAGATGTGACTGCGTTACAGGAAACTCACTATGGTTCGATTGACGATCACCGACTGTTGTCGAAGCATTTCGATATTTTTTCAGCAGTTGGTGCCGTCACGCTAGGGGAGTTTCCTTGTTAGTAAGACGCACCCTGTTCACAAAGGTAAACGTTGTTCACGCGGATGCTAATAGCAGACTAGTCGTGGCTGATGTTGCCGTGAAAAGTGCCAGATTTCGAATCGTCGCGGTTTATGGTCCTAATTCCATTCGGGAGAGGGCTTTTTCTCCGGGGTTCCTCGGGGTTCCTCGGTGGTTCGGAGCAGTTAATTTTACTGGGAGATTAGAATGCCATTCTTGATCTCAAGATAAATAAGGTGGGTGGGCGTAGAAGGTCGGATGGGTGTGAGACAAGCCTGTCTTATCTGGTGGCTGAATGCGATCTGGTCGACAGGTTTCGTTTCGATCACCCGGGGCGGGAGTGGTGAGCGTGGCTTTCTAGCAAGCCTACCGTTCCAAGTACGTACCTGGATCGGTTGTTAGTGAGAATAGGCAAAGTAGATTGTGTCTCTTGTCCCACGTTCCACTGGTTAGGCCATTCTTACCACAAATTACTAATGCCCAGTTTGGAAATAGAACGTAGAACCCACAAGTTAGCTTGGGATTAGAAGTTAAATACCTCTTGACTGGAGATACGTGATTCCGGGACAGGCTAACTCTTAATTTTCAAAAGGGTTTAGTGGGGGAGGTAATCGTGAATAAGTGGTGGGTTAACGCCAAATGTGGTATTCGGCGCTTTTCTGTGCGATATAGCCAACGCACCGACTAAAATAAGGCTGACGCAGAAAAGCGTTTAGAAAATAAGCTGGCCCGGGCGGTGGATGGGGGATTCTCTAGGAATTGACCTAGCTAAGAAGGACCTGAAACGCTCGGCTTAAACGAGCGGTATAAGGGTCAAGTAGTTTAGGCTAGACAAAGTGTCCAACAAAGCCGTGAATGTTGACGCTGCAAGGCGTAGAGCTCCACTACGTCGCAACTAGGTCGGTCTTATTCGTGACGTGCCTGGATTTAGCATTCGTAGTCTTCAACATAGATCCCTTGTTGCCCAGGGAGAAATGAATGGTGTTTCTTGCAATTGAATCTGTAGCTAGACTCGTAGTGTGGACTTCTCTATACGATGTGATTTCATATTAAAAGCATCAGCTTGAAATCAAAATTAAATCTGATAGAGGGGGTTGTCTACCTCATTATGTAAAAGAAGGTGGATACACACCGCTAGTTTATGCGTGCTCATTCGAAATATATTTGAGTTCGTATTCCCTGCCTAAGCATGGCAGCCATCAACCTTAGGTAGTTCATGTTGACCCCATTTTTGACTATCCAAGTGTTGGAACAGTCCCTCTAGCTAGTAGTACAAATGAGTAATGTGTCCCTATTTTCCAGGAGTCCTGTTCCTCGTTTGCGTTTACCCCTGACCCGCCCTAATGGTATTTATCCTGAAGGACACCGCACATCCCTAAAGAACCCATCCCACTATTTATTTTGCCCCGTAGAAAAGCCCACTTCCACAAGGAGCTGACTCTCTTGTTTTCGTTTTTTACCGGAAGACAGCGAGCAGTTCATCTCTTAGATAGAATGGCGACGGGGTCCTACTAACTTACCGTAATTAGTTTTATATTTTGTTCGTTATGTCTCCATCCCTTGTTATTTTTATTCATATTGGGGGATTTTTTAAAGGCTTATTTCGTTTTTCCACTCCCAACATCATACACATTGTATATACTTTTTTATAAATAAAATGTTATCAAACACCTGAGGATAATTCGAGTAGCTTAGTCCATAGAGTAAATGTGGTGTTGTGGTGATTGAACGTAGTTTTTAGGGCATAGATCAGTGGACGACCCCCGACCCCCATTTTCCCCCATACGCATTTTGGAGTTGTGCCACATTATAGTCTCTTATATTTTTGTATACAATTTTTTGATGAGCAAAATATCGTGGCACAAATATTAGAATAAGCACAACATGTTTTAATGCTAATATACTTAGCATAGATAAAACACCTTCACATTTATTCATTTAGATATGCCCAAGTATTCAAAATGTTATCTTTATAGACTGAGCATCACTACACATTTCGGAATATTTTAGACGCGTTTCTATAATAAGTTCGACATCCTAAGAATAGTCCGTTCTTTATACCTTTACAAGATGAAGGGATGGAACAAAGTATCAGGTTTGTCCTGAGGATATACAACTTTTAATAGCCATAACTAGATCATTTTCAGAGAAGTGTCGCCATCTATGTTTTTATAAATCATACTTTTTTACTATAACTACAAAGCTCTATATATTATTGAGCACTATTATATAACACACAGTAAACCTTATCAAAGTTTTTACCCTAATGATACAAACTTTACCTAGATTATTATGTCTCTTCATATATATATATATATATATATATATATATATATGATATTTATAAATAAATATTAAATTATTAATACCTACAGACGCTAGCGTTTCAAGCTTATTTCAGATGGTCGTGAGGCGCGAACCTAGTCCACAGAGTCAGCCTAGAATCTGCAAGCTGTCGCCATATCCATTCGTAATTAAAGGAAATTAAGATCTATATGTACCTAGAAGCGGGCACAGATAGAAGACTTGTCGAGAGTGTTCTACGAACTTATTCGGAACTTTGCATTAGAGCTTTTTAACAGTCTATTCTAAACATCACCGAGAGTACTCAACTTTAATTTCTTAAAAAGGCTTAGTATATATATATATATATATATATATATATATATATATATATATATATAAAAAGAGAGAGAGATAGATGTGTGTATATATATGTGTGTGTGGGTGTGTGTGTGGATATATGTATATATGTGCGTGTATATATATGTGTGTGGATATATATATATATATATATGTATATGTGTGTGTGTGAGTGTATATATATATGTATATGTATAGTTATATTTATGTATATGTATGGTTATATATATGCATATATATATGTATATATATATATATATTGATATGTATTTATATATATAGATTCGTATGTATGTTTATATATACATATATGTACGTATATATGTATATATATATATATATATATATATATATATATGTATATATAGAATATATATATATATATGTATATATATATATATATATAAAATATATATATATATATATATATATATATATATATATATATATATATATATATATATATATATACAGAGAGGGAGTACAGACTTATTAAATATACACACACCCAATATATATATATATATATATATATATATATATATATATATATATATATATATATATATATATATATATATATATATATACGTCTGTTTGAAGTTGTCTCCTTTTTCTCACTACGGTAAAGGCCGTTTTTGTGAGTTTTTGTGGGTTGGGTGTATATTACTGTGGGTAATTGTTAAAGAGTTTTTATAGGGTCTCCTTTATTCGTAGAGCAGATGTTATTACCTGTAATTTTGTTTTCGTCTGCGCAATTTTCGTTAGCTCGCAGTGATAGTGGCGGTGAGAGTGGTTACAGCAGTAATAACACAGTGGTAGCAACGATGACGTAATCGTATCCATTGCAAACGTCGCCGAAGCAGAATGCAGGTAGCGACTGCCAATCTGTACGTGGCAAGTGTTATTTCGCATAGTACACACTTTCAACGCCTATGCTCCCCTATAAAGTCATTTCTGACCAAACTATTTTTAATACATTATAAATTCTTCACACAAAGTAAACATCAACCAACTTTCGTTTCGATAAATTTTTCTGAAGCGTTGATATTACCCGAATTGATTAAAGAGAAAAAGTCTACTTGGTGAAAGATACGTGTTTCGAAATCGAAAATTGACAAGCGGTGCTTATCTAAAAATAGTCCGTCCTTATTGTATACCGTTTATATTTTGGCGGAATTTTTAATTTCGATAGTTTGTGACATTTCGTTTAGAGAATTCACTAAATTGTTTATACTTGTAAGCTTAAGTTCGAGTTGAAATGTCATAAAAACTTACGTCATCGTCTTAAAAAGTAGAATGCCTCTTAACAACATTTTGATTTGATTATTTGTAATAAGAAAATATAAAAATTTCAAAAGCCAGTTTGATTTACTGCAGGGTTAGCAATAACATATAATGATGAAAACAAATTATTAATCTCCCCATCAAAAATCCTACCTAAAATATTATGTTTAACAATTTTTGATAAACACCGCTTGTCAATTTCTGATTTCAAAACTGGAAGCCGTCACGCATTTTATTTGTCACTTCAACCATGATAATTTGTTCATTTTAACCATAATAATTTGTTCATGTTAACCATAATAATTTGTTCATTTTAACCATAATAATTTGTTCATTTTAACCATAATAATTTGTTCATTTTAACCATGATAATTTGTTCACTTGAACCATAATAATTTGTTCATTTTAACCATAATAATTTGTTCATTTTAACCATAATAATTTGTTCATTTTAACCATAATAATTTGTTCATTTTAACCATGATAATTTGTTCACTTGAACCATAATAATTTGTTCATGTTAACCATAATAATTTGTTCATTTTAACCATAATAATTTGTTCATTTTAACCATGATAATTTGTTCATTTTAACCATAATAATTTTTCATTTAAACCATAATAATTTGTTCATTTTAACCATAATAATTTGTTCATTTTAACCATAATAATTTGTTCATTTAAACCATAATAATTTGTTCATTTTAACCATAATAATTTGTTCATTTTAACTATAATGATTTGTTCAGTTTAACCATAATTTTTTGTTAATTTCAACCATAATAATTTGTTCATTTTAACCAGAATAATTTGTTCATTTTAACCAGAATAATTTGTTCATTTTAACCATAATAATTTGTTCATTTTAACTATAATAATTTGTTCAGTTTAACCATAATAATTTGTTCATTTTAACTATAATAATTTGGTCACCTTAACCATAATAATCTGTTCACTTTATTAATTTCCTATCAAGGAGGACTTTTTCTTAGAAAGTTAATGTCTCCCACATAAGAAAACTGATGTCATACAACACTTTGCTCTACAGGGGAGTCAACCAAATAAGATAACACAAGATCAACCGCGAGAAAGTGAATGTACTGTTTAGAGTCCACGAACTCAGCTTCCGAATTCAAACATCATATATACATGTGTGAGAGTAAATATTAAATCAAAATTCTTGACAAAGTTTTAAAATGTTTTTAAAAGTGGACAAACAAAGTAACATTCAGTGACAAAAAGGGCGCACACACATCATTAAAGTAAGACAATGATATTTCAGTCGAATAAATATGACCAGAATCCTTCGATAGAGATATATTTGTCCAACTTTAATAATGCGTTTGTGTCCTTATTTTCACTGAATGCTTCTCTGTAAGTCCACTTTTCCTTAATTATTTTCATATTTATATATATATATATATATATATATATATATATATAAACATATGTATGTTTCTATATAGATGCATTTATATATATATGTATATGTATATATATATGTATATATATATATATGTATATATATATATATGTATATATATGTATATATATATGTATATATATGCATATATGTATATGTATATATATGTACATGCATATATATATGTATATGTATATATGTACATATATACATATATGTAAATGTATATATATATATGTATATGTATATGTATATGTATATATGTATATATATGTGTGTATATGTACATAGGTATATAATGTATATATATATATATATATAGACAGAGAGAGATAGATAAATGCAAGAAGAGAAATAAAAAATGTAAGAATGACAAATCTATTGAATCTTCAGTTATTCAAGCCAACATGGATTCAAATAAAATTTAGTTTTTTTACTTTCCTTAAGCTTTACTTTTCAAAATATGGTTTCTTATTATCAGAGGAATTAAATAGATAGATAAGTAGGCGGAGAATAAACTAAAAGTCATAATTTAAAACATTGAATATAAGTTATAAAATGTAGAGGTAAGTGTTTGAGAAAAGTGTCGAAAATGCAAAATTTGTTCAGTGAAAAAATGTCACTTAAAAGAAACCCTCAGCCATTTAACTAAGCTCATAATCGATTAAATACGAATAATCGAATATAACTACACCTGTTTAATTGACTATGTACCCCGATATTTCTGGCACTGGAAAATAGAGTTTTTAATGATATTACTTGTACATGTAATCTCACATCCCCTTAAACCGCAGCTCTTTAACTACCTGTGAAATCTTTAAACTCTTTACAACCTTTGAAATATGAAAAAAGTATCGATATTTACTACTTAAACGCGTACATATCCAAATCAATAATCACTTAAGCTACAATCAGCAATGACTTATTTTAAACCTTTTTAATTATAAATAATTTACTTTATGGTAGGACGTTAACAGTTCCCCCACACGATCTTTATTGTTAATGTGTATCCACCCTGACCCTATAATATCTAACACTCTAAGGTAAATTGTCAATTTTCCCAAAATGATTTATTATCTCCGCATCTTCTCTTTACTAGTTTCCTAGCACTGCACCACAACCATTTACTGATATTCTTCCCTGCAACAGTTGTTAAAATCTATTTTACTCCCTAATGATGAACTGTATTCAAGCAACCACTATCTCATCTTAACTTACGCGTAATTAATTATCACTGCTTCAACCCTTCTCTTCCATATATGCCCCCGCACCGTCCTTTATTCCTTACCGGCTTCGAATTTCACTTAACTATCTTATTCAATCTTTTGAAGTAGTAAAACTAACATTTACAAACTCGCGAACCTGCTGGTTTTGGGAATCTAATTGCATATCAACAATATTTTGGACTCAAATCTTTAAAAATATTTTTACGGAAGTCCAGAGAAAAATTTGAGATGCCCTTAAATCTCTAGCCTATACCCTAACCAACCTCTTCTACGACAGAACTACTTACATCTACATTTTATAACTTCTTCATTTCTTTCAAATTATGACTTTTGCTTTAGTCTCCGCCAACATATCTATATATTTTATTCCTCTGGTGATAAGAAACCATTTTTTGAACAGCGTGGCTTAAGGAAAAGAAATACAAATTGAATACATTGTGTATTGAATAACTGAAGATGCAAATATTTGTCATTTTTACATTTATAATTTATCTTCCTTCATTTATCTATATAATTACTCTATCCCGTTTATTGCACTTCAACACTTCAAAATAGGTTTAAATTTTAGAAGTATACATACTACATTTAGTTTAATAGCTTTATATATATAGTAGGTACATCAATATTGACTACAAAACACTAATTTCAAACTTTACTAAAATTATATAGATATATATATATAGTAGGTACATCAATATTGACTACAAAACACTAATTTCAAACTTTACTAAAATTATATATATATATATATATATATATATATAGTAGGTACATCAATATTGACTACAAAACACTAATTTCAAACTTTACTAAAATTATATAGATATATGTATAGTAGGTACATCAATATTGACTACAAAACACTAATTTCAAACTTTACTAAAATGATATATATATATATATATATATATATATATATAGTAGGTACATCAATATTGACTACAAAACACTAATTTCAAACTTTACTAAAATTATATAGATATATGTATAGTAGGTACATCAATATTGACTACAAAACACTAATTTCAAACTTTACTAAAATTATATATATATATGTATATATATATATATATATATGTATAGTAGGTACATCAATATTGACTACAAAACACTAATTTCAAACTTTACTAAAATTATATATATATCTATAGGAGGTACATCAATATTGACTACAAAACACTAATTTAAAAATTACTAAAATTATATATATATATATATCTATAGTAAGTACACCAATATTGACTACAAAACACTAATTTCAAACTTTACTAAAATTATATATATATATGTATAGTAAGTACATCAATATTGACTACAAAACACTAATTTCAAACTTTACTAAAATTATATATATATATATATATATAGATATATATATATAGTAGGTACATCAATATTGACTACAAAACACTAATTTCAAACTTTACTAAAATTATATATATATATATATATATATATATATATATATATATATATATATATATGTATAGTAGGTACATCAATATTGACTACAAAACACTAATTTCAAACTTTACTTAAATTATATATATATCTATAGGAAGTACATCAATATTGACTACAAAACACTAATTTAAAAATTACTAAAATTATATATATATATATCTATAGTAAGTACAGTAATATTGACTACAAAACACTAATTTCAAACTTTACTAAAATTATATATATATATATGTATAGTAGGTACATCAATATTGACTACAAAACACTAATTTCAAACTTTACTAAAATTATATATATATATATATATATATATATATAGTAGGTACATCAATATTGACTACAAACACTAATTTCAAACTTTACTAAAATTATATATATATATATATATATATATATATAGTAGGTACATCAATATTGACTACAAAACACTAATTTCAAACTTTACTAAAATTATATATATATATATATATATATATATAGTAGGTACATCAATATTGACTACAAAACACTAATTTCAAACTTTACTAAAATTATATATATATATGTATATATATATATATATATATAGATATATATATATAGTAGGTACATCAATATTGACTACAAAACACTAATTTCAAACTTTACTAAAATTATATATATATATATATATATATATATATATAGTAGGTACATCAATATTGACTACAAAACACTAATTTCAAACTTTACTAAAATTATATAGATATATGTATAGTAAGTACATCAATATTGACTACAAAACACTAATTTCAAACTTTACTAAAATTATATATATATATATATATATATATATATATATATATATATGTATAGTAGGTACATCAATATTGACTACAAAACCCTAATTTCAAACTTTACTAAAATTATATATATATCTATAGGAGGTACATCAATATTGACTACAAAACACTAATTTAAAAATTACTAAAATTATATATATATATATCTATAGTAAGTACAGTAATATTGACTACAAAACACTAATTTCAAACTTTACTAAAATTATATATATATATATGTATAGTAGGTACATCAATATTGACTACAAAACACTAATTTCAAACTTTACTAAAATTATATATATATATATATATATATATATATATATATATATATGTATAGTAGGTACATCAATATTGACTACAAAACACTAATTTCAAACTTTACTAAAATTATATATATATATATATATATATATAGTAGGTACATCAATATTGACTACAAAACACTAATTTCAAACTTTACTAACATTATATATATATATATATATATATATAAAATATAATAACACGAAATCACATAATTGTCGATGCAATAATTTATTTCAACCGTTCGGTTTTTTCAAGCATCACTCAGACAATTACATTTTTGAGACTGATAGAAAATTGAATTTCCCTACCACAGTTCCAATACAATCAGAGATGGTGGTGGTAGCGACCAATTTGATACATCTTTTATAGAGAGGGGGAAATTTAAAACTTATATTTAACTATGGCGGGCGAAGGGGAGGGATCTTTAAGTTAATCAACTAAAAACTGCCATGTCAAAATTATGACACATACGACTTGGCGATATCATACATATAGGCAATTTTACTCACGCGCATATACAAAACTAAATACGCACACATCATATGCGCACTCACATACATAATCTCACTCGCACATTATCATAACTAAACATAATCACATACGCAACTTTTATTCATCTCTAGCCAGAATGCGTCCGGCGAAACTCGTGTTCTCAAATTCGGTTAGAGAAAAGAAAGAAAGAAACAATTAACAGGCACAGAGAAGATATAGACAGACCGCGTGTCATAAATTCTCAGTCCGTCTGGGTTCCAAGAAAGAGAATCTAATTGAAATAAGATTACACGCACATACATATATGTATACAAACAAATCCATACGCACATACACACACATATATACACATACACACCCACACATATACATATCTATACATATATACATATACACACATATATACATATATATATATATATATATATATATATATATATATATATATATATATATATATATACATACATGAATACACCCATATATATCTCTGAATCTATTTGAAATATTGACCAAATTCATACGCATGTAGTTGTTCACACATGTAAACATACATACACATACATACACACACACATATATACATATACGCACATATACACACATATACATACGCACACATACATATATATCCACACACCTACACACAATATTTACATAACACTCTATATTCTTACTGATGTAATATGAGTTCTAAAAATTAGTCTTACCTTATTTATATTTTAGATTAATTTGATAATCTATTATTATAATAAATATCATGCGGGGGGGGGGTTCCGTACCTAATGTTATTCAATTTGGTATCTTCACCGTTGTAATTCTAGAGGCCCATCGGATTACTAATTCAAGTCTAATAATGTCTATTGGTAATATTTGGCATTTATACTTATATTAATTCAAAAACTAGTGTATTACCTGCAGAAAAAATTTTCATACCACTATCTTATTTTAAGTAAATAATAAATATCCGCGTACACACAAATACTATATATCACCAAGTCAGTAAATCTGTGTCTATCACAGATATTATTATAAATATTATGGGGGGGGGGGTTTACCGTAAGTAATGTTATTCAATTTGGTATCTTCACCGTTATAAGTCTAGAGGTCCATCGGATTACTAATTCAAGTCTAATAATGTCTAGTGGTAATATTTGGCATTTATACTTATATTAATTCAATAACCGCAGAATTTTTTTAAAAACACTATCTTATTTTAAGTAAATAATCTGAATAAATAAATATTTCAAAATACCATTATATACGCATACACACAAATACTATATATCACCAAGTCGGCAATTCTGTGTCTATAGCAGATATTATTATAACTATTATGTTGGTGGTGGTGGTGGGGGGTTACCTTAAATAATGTTATTTAATTTGGTATCTTCACCGTTATAAGTCTAGAGGTCCATCGGATTACTAGTCGTTGATTATTTTAAATTTATATTTATGTCTGCACTTAGCCATAAGTTCATCTCGTTTATTTAAGAGGTTATTTCGATCATATTTTAGGATTCTTATTTTTTCTTCTAGACATAAGTTGCATCTTTGTCTAAATCCATCTGGAATATTCGAAAAACATAAGATTGACCACGAAACCACCGGGGACCTGTTCTCATTTTTCAGATGCCACCATTGTTTAGCTAACTCCGTTTTGCTCTTGAGTTCTGGGTTATTGAAAGAGTGTTTGTGGTCATAAAAACGTTGTTTCCAGTTTCCCGCGGAGATGCCGATGTAAACCTTTTTATCCCTGTTGTTATCTTCCGGATGAATAGTGGCCTTATAAACCACACACTCAACTTTACAGTTACCGTCCAGTGGGCAGTTATTTTTCACTTGACAATTACATTTATTTACTGTGACCTTATTCTTACTAGGATTGTTAAGTAATTTACGATTATGGGTGCTGATAATTCTGTCCATGTTCTTGGTGCAAGAGTAGCTGATTTTAATGGTTTTTCTATTAAATATCTTCCTAAGTGGATTATTTATGCTAAAATGTTTATCTACCAGGTTCAAGAATACTCTCCCGATGTTGATGTTAGATAGTTGGCAGTAGGGAGAATTGAACCATATTATTTTTCGGCCTCTATTCCTGGATTTATTTTTATTTTCTTTCTTGGTATATTTGAGTTTTTCATTATATCCGCTTTTCTCTAGCGCTCCATTGTAAAAATGCTTATTTGCTTCAAAAATGTCTCTGTTAGCCGAAAGCTTATTTATTCTAGTATTAATTGTTTTAGGTATTTGTTTAATTATGCAGTTCGGGTGGTTAGATCTAGTGTTGATATAAGATGGTGTGTGATTATCTTTATTGAAGGGTTTGTATGTCCCCTTTCCTAAGTCTAAGGTAATATCTAGATAGTTTACTTCTTTACAATTTGGGGTTATATCTATTTTAAATCCAAGGTAGGGAAATTCAATTTTCTATCAGTCTCAAAAATGTAATTGTCTGAGTGATGCTTGAAAAAACCGAACGGTTGAAATAAATTATTGCATCGACAATTATGTGATTTCGTGTTATTATATTTTATTATTGCTCTGTTTAATACATTGAGCTCTCATACCCGGATTTCCTCCTGGAATTATTCCATTATAACACAAATATATATATATATATATATATATATATATATATGTATAGTAGGTACATCAATATTTACTACAAACCACTAATTTCCAACATTACCAAAATTATTAATTTAAAAAAAAATCTACTAAGTCTTGGAATTATCCAGTTTTAATAAAAAATGTTAACCTTTAAAAGGATATATTTTTCTTTATATTATAGATACATTTATCAATGTTTTCCTATTATATATTCTCGTAAATCATATATATATATATATATATATATATATATATATATATATATATATATATATATATATATGTGCATTGTATATGTAAAGGAAAGCTGATGTTCATCTAGATCTTTGCGAGATACATTTCGTAGGAAAAATCACATCCATAGATTGCTGGTACATATTTGTCTATGTGATCAAATATCTTAATATTTAGTCCTGGTCGACAATTTATTATTGTCATACATGAAGGGAGTTTGGGCAATTTTCCCTCACACTCTGATCTAATACCACTGCCACTGCCACTAAACTACACCTTTTGTCAGACACCTACTATTATAGCATCATTATTATTATTCTTTTCATATCTTAATCTTGAAATTCAAATATAAATAAGTTCTAGTTTTATACGGAACTAGCTATGTTCACACTTACCTACCAAAATTTAGACGCGTTTTCATTACATAATCGAACTAATGTTTCTTGACATTTGATTAACCTCTCTATTACAAGAGTATAAGATTAATATAATTACAATTATCCAACACTGTTTGCCTTTGCTCATTTAACAATCCCTAGCTATTTCGCTAAAAAACACGTAAACCATTCATTTGTTTCTTATTAATTATTTTTACATCTTTGTTCCTCATCAACAATTAATTACAAACGGTTTCGTTATTATTTTAGATTTTAAACTGAACTTTAATTTTACATCTAAAAATATTATAACCTGATTTAAAAAAAAACAATATGTTTTTCACAGTCTTTATTTTTTCCATATAAATAACCAAAAACATCTTAATTTATTTTTTTGTGATTAATAACTAAAAATAGAAGATTCGTACATTGGGATTTTATTGTATTTCTTCACTTATAACTACAATATAATCGTCTTCAAGTCTAATTTTAAGACATACTTATAACACCGTCCACTTAAGTAATCATACTGTCCTTTCAACCGATTGTTTTTAATAAGTGCATAGTATTGTTCTATATCCAACATACAATCTTATTACCCCTCATCCTCGAATGGCTTTTGGACTTGATAAGCGATGACTCATTAATATAAAATATAATCTCTATATAAGATTGTATTAGAAAATGTTGGCAGCCAGCTTAGAAAAATATAAGGAAAGCGTAAACGAGCTAACACGAGAATGTCTATGATATTTCAAAATCGCTTCAGAATTTTAAAATTAACATCATTACCGTAACAAATAAATTTTGTTTAAACCTCATCTCAAGAGTAAAATTATGTCATATGTTTTCATTCCTAAAAAAATAAATATATTTTTGTTTAATAAAGATTTAATAATATTTTATAATTTTTAATAAATATGAAATATTATACATGACGCATTCTATTTGAGGTGTATACAGGAAAATAGTTACAATAATGTTTTTAATAATCGGACAAAAAATGTAAACTTGCGTCTGTAAACTTATAAAGTACATTCGTTTTTAAGATCATGAGAATATAAAACGAACTTCAATTAGTGATAAATACCAAATTATAATATTAATTTTAAGTAAATATTAACCTTTAAAAATCAATACAAAATTAGTAAAATGTTATTTTCCTTTTTAAATAATATTAACATACGTGCAATCAAAATTCATATCGAGTGTAATTACTGATAAATCCTTAATTTAATTAAATCCAATTAATTTGGCAATGAAAATAAAATAAGCATGTTTCAGTAGCCAGGTAAGGAAATGTTGGTGGAAATTTATACAGAAGAGAATACAAATTTACCTTGAATTGATGAGTTATTGGCACATTTATTACTTCTCTTACGATACTATTTAAAAGCCCAAGGATTCTGATTGAGAGAGCGGCCCGCCTCTGGTTCAACATAAATTGGCGGTGAAATAGTTTTTGGTGGTGTTCGCGTAGACCTATTTCTTGTGCAGAAGTGGACAATAGGTCCTGAGGTATATCGTAATGACGATTGAGGAGACTGTAAGCAAAAATGAGATCACCGCGCAATCGTCGGCGCTCAAGAGAGAACAGGTTAAGTTACTCGAGTCTGCGTTCATAGGACATATACTATAAACCCTGCACCATTTGATTAATTAGTCTTTGAACTTTTTCCAGATACTAAATATATAAAATGCACGTATTAGATATAGAGCAGGGCTTTGGGCACGATACTCTAACAGTTGTCTTACTAGAAATACATAAAGTGGTAGACTATTTCATGAGTCAGTGTGCAGAAAGAACGTCGAATGAGAAATAGAGTACTCTTTGCTTTGTTTGCAGTCTAAATGCAATGTTTCGATGGCTTGACAGACCAGTCGACCAGAAGACCAATATCGTTTGCCTCGTTCGCATCCTCGAGCAGAGCCGTTCCACCGCTGAGAGAAAGATCCGAGTCAGACGGAGACCCCACTGCAATATGGCAGCATTTATCGACATTAAGGTATGAGTTCCATTCAATGGACCATTTCCATGCACGTTGAATGCTAGACTTGTGATTGTCGCTTTCGCTTCTACGAGTTACTAATTTAACGTCATCTGCAAATAGGAGCACGTTTCCACCAATCACTTCCGGTATGTCGTTTAAATGACGTAGAACGAGAATAGGACCCAGCACAGAACTTTTAGAAACACCACTGCAAGCATCCATTTTAAGTGAATTATTAAACTTAAGCAATTAGGTGAACAAACAAAATAGTGTTTTGCATTTTTTGTATAGTATGAGATGTTCTGTAAAAGCCACATACACCACTAACAAATTGTACACATATATATTTTAACATTTAATTAATTTAAAACTTATATAGCGATACTAAACTATTAAATAAAAATAACAAAAATAACAAAAGTAAAAGTTTTATACATAACAAAAGAATACTGAGATGAAATTAGTTAAATAAATAATTCTATCGAACCAGCCTATGTTAAGATCTATGTAACGATCTTTACTGACAGTAACTATATCCTAAATATAATTTATATCTCACTAAAGTCCAACCCTACCTTACTGTAGTAAGGAGAGTGGTAACGTGATAGTGTCAGAGCTAATCGGCTAACAGGGTAAAGGTTAAAATCCAGGATGAATCAGCATTACTATCCGTAGTCATCTAGTCGTTTCTGTTTCTCAGCGTGTGACAACGTTGTTTCTGCACTATTTCTTTGTGTGTTGTAGACAAAACCTTCCCCGCGACCGTTTAGCTTTTGTTAAAAAGGTAAACACTTGCAACCTTGCAGGTTGACGAATACCTACGACCTAGGTGTTTATGTTCGGAACACCTTCCCCCTGACTAGAGAACATAAGTTAGAATCGGATGACCAATACTAGATGTGCTTTAAATTGACTTTACATCACAGCGTTAGTTACTTATATTTCTTATACCGTTACCCTCTGACCCAGGACTGTACTCTGTTAAACTCTGTCTCTGAAATTATAGATACAGCACTCTAAATTGACTCTAATGCTTAGATACATGTATTTGGGGATTTTAATCCACACCACTGTGACTGGTTGGGATTCTCCAGCCTGACTGACGCAGCCGGCAACTGTACGTATAATTTCGTCTCAGCTCACACCCTCTCTCAGACTGTCGATTTCCCGACCCGCATCTCCGATCGAATAGATCAGTAAGTTTCACTTCTAGACCTATCCTTGACCTCAATGCACGAGGCTTGTGTGACGAAAGCTCATAGCCCACTCGGGAATGCTGGTCACATTGTGGTAATGATTCATATCACCCTAACAAGTCGTCCAAAAGCTGATGAGCCGTTCCGCACAATAACGAGATACTACGAGCAGGCTGATTTACACACAGAAGAGCACACAATTAAAGACGTCGCAAACTGATGCTACCAATCATCAACTGAAAGTGAGAGGGCGAAACACAAATTGTTTACTAGAGGAACGTCAAGACCCCTGGGTGTTTACTACTCTGAATCTGGACCTTGTTACTTTGTCCCCGTGCAGAATTGAGGACGTCATTAATTTGATACATTGTCCATTAAAATAGATGGGAATAACCATACAGAGTAGTCGAGGAAAACAAGTTTATGGCACCATCTATTCAATCAGAGGGAGAAAGAGAGAGAGTGAGAGAGAGAGAGGGGGGGGAGATAAATAAATTAAAGGAGAGATATTTTATATAGATACGTTTTCTCTGTCAAATTTCTGTGTACAGATCATATTCTTCTGAGATTATCATCAGTTCATCATTACGGCTGTTTTGGGAGATTCGACATCACTTAAACTGGAAGGCTAATGATGAAGAAAAATGTCACACCGTGCAAGATCAAATGAATAGGGAGGTTACTCCATTATAATGATGCTTTTTAGGCATTGCGCATTTTTCAACGTTAAATCGTTAATTACACAGTTCTTACTTCTTAACGTCCCGAAACAGACAAGGTTTAGACAGAAGCGTGTGAAAAATAAGCAAAGTATCGCAGAAAGCTAGCATTACGATCATATACTCATAATATAACATATTCGATTATAATAAGACAACGCTTATCTCTATTGGACCCGTAGCTCATACTGCACACATCCGTGTTACTACAGAGCCCTTCATCCCCCAAAACAGGACGTCCAGAAAGTTAAGCCAGAGAATAAATGACAATATAGAAGCAATTAAGCTATTGCGCTACACAGAAGAAGTGACGCCGTGTACAGTTAGCCATTAATAGCCGGGTGGCAGGATAGAGCATTCTGAAAACATATCTCGTTTTAGGTTGCAGTAAGCTTGGAGTAGCTGGGAAGACGTGCTGTATCGGATTTCTGGGATAAAGTACACATATTTGGGGGAAACTGGCGGTTGAAAGAAGATAGGTTGCGGGGAACGACTGAAGAAGGACTTTTGATAGATCACGAGAACAGCGAAAGATACCTTGAGGCAGATCAACGAGAGACATCAGATTGAGTTTTAGTTGATATCCTACATTTCAGAGATAGGCGGGTTATCTCAGAAGTAGATGCAGTAATGACGGGACATGGACGACACACACAAACACAACCGTGTTCAACAAGTTTTGTATACAACATCAATGTACGTGTATGCGTTGTTTCTTACTATATATGCAAATTCAAAACTTTGTTTCGCTCCTGCTTGGCGACCAGCAATGCTAGAGTCGACACGGCCGACATAAGAAGACGAGGAGGAGAAAAAACATGGCACATGCGTTTGGGCAAGGCGGTCAATCACGGGCGCATGTATGATTGTAAACATCATACTCAATCCCGTTAATTTTTAGACTGAATTCATAAGCATCCCCGTCTAGTATACTGCATAAATTAAGCAAACAGAACTAATCAAAATCGTCGATCGAAATGAGACTAAAATGTAAACATGACACTATGCAAAACCATTCAATTTCGTTTCTTTTCAAAATAGGAGTAGCCTCATTTCGAAGTTTAGATTTTCACATTACGTTTCTCTCGAAGTTATTACCGGAAAAATATCAAATTAGATATCGAAGGTTTGGTCTATTTATAATACTGTTGTTGGTGAAGCAATCGCCTATACGGCAGAAATGTTTCCGTGGAAAAATAATATTTCAAGTATTATCAATGCTGCTTCTAAGTTGGCTTTCTGATAGAAATGGTTGATGCCTTCAGGCAGTTTCTACTAGTTCGATAGATTTGGTAGCGTCTGTTGTGGATCGGATTTTTATTAATCCTAAACCGAAAGGCAGAACGGCAAATTGCCGGCCATCTTTCAATTCCCCTTTCTCCAACCCTCTGTCTTACCCTCCATATATATATATATATATATATATATATATATATATATATATATAGAGAGAGAGAGAGAGAGAGAGAGAGAGAGAGAGAGAAAGAGAGAGAGAGAGAGAGCGCGAGCGAGAGAGAGAACACTTGTCCTCAATAATATCTAGTAAACATTGTCATAAAATTGAGTACATCTTATTACTTGTATGATATTTTCAATCAAAACTGAAAATTGAAAGCCAAATAGACCTATAAGCAAGGGTCGTTCAACCCTCTAGCCTGTCTGCTGTTTACTGCCAGTTGGAGGTATGCATAACAAACCTTTATTTCTCCCGAATCACGTGCCCATATCTTATTGTCGTGGGTACAAAGCGAAAGCGTGCGGAGTTTTGATTTACTGTGTACAGGATCGCGCCCTGTGACCGTCTGAAATTGTCATTTCCTACACTGATAAGGGCGTAAAATTGAAAAACCGGCGTATGAAAGTATATATTATATAATATTTATTTGTAAATATTATAGATTTATAGATATTTATTTTAGGTCCCCTTTGTTAGAATTTGAAATCGACGGTATCGATGTTGTTCCGATCTTCTGTAATTTATATATATATATATATATATATATGTTGTCATATATATATATATATATATATATATATATATATATATATATATATATATATATATATATATATATATATATATACAGGGTGGTCCAAAGTCGCGCATTGGTTTGTTTAAGTGATAGAAACTATAACATTTCAAGTAATTTACTAGGCTTTTATGATGAATTATACATTTACTTCATAATTTGTTTGCAGTAGGTTTTAAAAATAATATCCTTTAAATGGGCACCATTTTCGGCCTCACATAGACGGGCTCTAGTTAGGGCATTTTCCATTACAGTCCTTAGAATAACTGGCTGTAGTTCTTGGATTTATTGTCTGATATTGTTTTTAAGCTCTTGAATCGTTGTAGGCTTGTTCACATATACCCTTTCCTTAAGAAACCCCCAAAGGGAAAGGTCAGGGGCTGTTAAATCCGGTGAACGTGAAGGTCAGTTGAAATCAGAAAATCTGCTAATTAAGCGCTCGCCAAACAATCCCCTTAAGAGTGCCATACTTTGTCGGGCAGTGTGGGCAGTAGCTCCATCTTGTTGGAACCACATTTCTGGCTTGTCCTGAACAGCTGGCCTTAAAAATGTCAATCATTTGTTGATATCGCTGTGCAGTTATCGTCATCGCGACACCTTCTTCGTCTTCAAAAAAATATGGACCGATCACTCTTTCTGAGGTAACACCACACCATACGGTACATTTTAGTGGATGCAATTCACGCTGATGAACGGTTCTTAGATTTTCAATGGCCCATATTCTGCAGTTTTGCTTATTTACGAACCCGTTCAGATGAAAATGGGGTTCGTCGCTCATAATCATGGATGAACTCATTTTGTTCTCTGGCTAATTGCTGAATGTGAACAGCATAAGCTACGCGTGATTGCAAATATGTGGGTTGTAATGCCTGTACAAATTGAATTTTGTATGGAAACAGATGCAATTCACGCAAAATTATTTCAAGTTACCTTCTGAACATCCCAATCTCAGTGGCTCGTCTTCGAGTTAAGGTGTCTGGATTTTCAGCAATGCTATCCTCAACAAGTGCTACATTTTCCGCTGTCCGTACTGAACGTGGTCTGCCAGATCGTGGAAGATCACTGACTGAACCCTGCTGCCGAAATCGGGCCACAAGACGATCAATTGTGGTCTGACTGGGAAATTGTCTGACATTATAATGCCGACGATAGGCTCTTTGAATTAAGGATATTGAACGATGGATTCCGAAGTAAAGTTCAATAATTTTTCTTCGTTGTTCAGTGCTATATTTTTCCATAATAAATTATCAATGTTTATATATGTAATATTCTGAAAAATAAGGAGAACATTTAATTAAATGTGAAAGTTGTTACTGATTCAAACTAATGCGTGACTTTTGCGCCACCCTGTATATATATATATATATATATATATATATATATATATATATATATATATGCAAACATTGTTAAAAAATAACAGAATTATAACGTTTTAATTTTTTCAATTTTTCTGATGGTCTTTTTTGTATTAAAAAAATACATATAAATGTTCCATAGGTTTCACAGGTTTCACGAACGTTTGCGATTCTTCGTCGTATAATCCTCAGGTTTAAAAAGCAAATGAACAAAAAGGCTGGATAAAGAAGATATTTTTTTAAAGACAGCGGACAAACGCGTCGAAAACGTTTTTGCACTGTTCCAGGAAGTCGTGGACGATTTAAATTCAGCAACGCTTGATAGCATCACATAACAAAATCGTATTACGTTAAGACTTTTAAAATGTTACCACTGGTTTCATATGTGATGTTATTTATTTAATTTGTTGTGTTTGGTGTAGATAGGTTCAAGTATATTTAATTTCTTTAAATTGGTTTCGGAATATATAAGTTAATTTTTATACACTAGAATTTGTTTTAAATCATAAGGAGGGCAGTCATATTTTTCTAGATGTTGGTAAATTGAGCTAGAGTTTACAATATGCATGGTGACAGGGCGAAATAGGGTAGTGCTTTTAAAACCAATGCAGCTATTAGCTTTATTATTATTATAGGAGTTACATTCTCCCAAAATGCATTTAAACTTATAAATAACATTGGTTCTTTCTAGCTCAATTTATCAACATATTCAGAAACATAACTGCAATCTTCGTGCCCCACTCTAGCAGATAACCTTACCTTTTTACATTTTATAATATATAATTTGGTTGGGGACGAAAAGTGTACTCAGAATTTATAAGGTGGAGAGGTCTGAAAATAAAATTATATAAACATCAATGGATTTAAGGTGTGTAACCCCCTCCATGCATAACATACATTTTCAGGCATCGATAAGGACTCCTACCACACGCCCTGATCTCCTTTATTGTCATATTTTTTTAAAAATTAATATCATTTTTATGTTATAAATGCATACAATTAAATACAACGTTTTATTTCCTTTTTCTTCGATATTATTGTTAATATTTGATCAAAATGAAATATATTTATTCAATTACCTTGGGTATTTTACATCAAAACTATGTATTGTAAGGAGAGGGGCTCGACAAAACGCCAAAATGAGTTCACCAACAAACAGACACACGCATAGACAAAACAGATAAGAAATTTCCAACGTGAAAACTTTCATGTTTCCATAAGAAATTACGTAAGAAAAAGTATCGCGTGAGACGAGGCAAATATATTTCCTTTGTCTCTTACCTCTGAACTGGATAGGACGTGTTTTCGTATACCCTTCTTTCACTCTAGGGCGATGCATGTAATTACTAATGTATAATACTCCGTAGAGGAACTTAAAGAGAAAGTAAAACGAACAAGAATATTAAAGTTCTAATCGAATTTGTGTTATGCTGATACTTCAACTACGAACAATAACTCAAGAATTATACTGTTTTTTTTATTACAGCAAGTGAGTCAGTATGGTACTATTAACCCACATTATATTGATTATTCGGACTACAGTTCTTATCATAGGTGTTATTCTCACAACGTTTCAGCCGATGTAACCACCAACCTGATCCGGAACTTTCTTGTCGAACTCGAATATCATTATGTAAAACTCGGGGATCTGTACGGGATTTGCAACCTTTTCTTTAATCCACGGTGATATATTGTTCTTGTTCTCTCAGCCATGAACAAATAGAAGTCTTAATTATATTCTTAGTATCGTTAATACTCAGGGTTGGACCTTCAACCTTCAAAAGACAGTTACTTAGACAATGCGGATTTGAAGAAGGTCGATGATTACATCAGAAAAAAAACGTGATAAAATAACATCAGAGATCATAACTGCATGTCAAATAATTCTAATAAAAATGATTAATCATTATCACAAAAATTGAAACATGATATAATTATTTTTTAGATACAATTCTCATATTACGTTCAGTTCATTGTATTTCGCATCCTCTTTTTTAATAATTATATATTTACAACAGATCTATTTTTGATATACATTTTAAATACTTTTCCTTTTCTATTTTGTTAAATATTTGGTGTGATTTGAGGAATTCAAGAACAAATCAAATAATACATTGTAAGGAAGGCTGGAGGTTAAAGCAACTTCTATAACGAAGGGACGTTTGAACATTTAAGAAAATGCAGCGTAACAATTATATGATTGGCATTCGCACTACTAGATAAGTTAGAACACAAATGTCGTCAGAGACGAACGTGTAACAAAGTTCTCTCCTGAAGTTGATACAATTGTTAGTCAGTCAACTGGAGAGCGCCTTGTTTGATATTACCTTGGGAGAATCTTTTTTTAAAAACTGTGCTACTATCCTGTTTGATTATGTGCCAAGAGATACCTTTCGAACAAATTTACGACAACAATCTATGAGACACTTTTTTATTTTTGATCTTGTCGAACAACGCGCAAATAAACTGTTATATCTCTTATAAAGCTGTGTTGAATGCGTTCTTTATTGTCAACAATATTATTATCTAACACGGTTTCCATTAAAACATCAACATACTAGATCTCTTTAACGTAACTTATGAGTTCTATTCTGATAATATCCATATTTCTGTAGTGAAGCAAATGATGCAACGCTTGCTTGATCATGAACATAACTAGTTGCCATACAAGCCGAAGACCGTTCTTTGCACAATTCTGACAAACTAGAGGTTGAATTGAACCATAACGTTTGGCTGAATGAGTTATGGTCTCTTTTGTTGCCCGAGGATTAACTCTCCTAAGTATTATCACCTCCTCTAACAGTGTGAGTCGGTTTATTGCCGGTCGTCTGGCAAGCTCTTACACGGACTTGCCGACGGGTCCGTTTTCGACTATGTTTTTTACCGAACCGGGGAAGCTGATTTTTCTTACCCTTTTTACAAGCCATGTACCATTAGTAAGCCCCTCAGGCCACTCAAGGATAAGATTTATTCAGTTAGACAGTGTACGTTGAAACTTAAATGGGATTAGTAACGATGGTTGTAACTGGTCATAAATTGATTATCTAAGAGGATTGCTCATTAATAATCTGCTTACATTGGACCTTAAACACAACATTGTTATAGTCATCCTGCAAGCAGCCCCATTGAACTGTTTTCCACTAAGAGCAGTTTTATGAAATAAACTTTGCTCATGGAATTTTCGCCTAGCTCTTGGTACACAGATCGAAAAAAGAAGATTACCGACTTTGTGCAACATCTGTCTACAGTTGAAAGTTATTAAATACAACTTACATTTATTTTGAACTTATTCATATGTTTGACGTCTCCTTAAGACAATGATCTGATTGTTGATGAGATAAGTTTATTAGATTATAATAAACAATAGAAAACAAATGAACAATGCAAGATGAGATCCATAAACATCTACTCAGACAAATGATTTTAATCATGGATAAAACGGATGGCTGGATAAACAAACGGACCAAGCAGATTAATAAAATTGAAATGGTCGATAGACCGATATATGACCGAAAATTTCGACTGAATCATTAATTATTTTTGATTAAAACAATATCAGTAACATCTAACATTTATTCAATAAAGCGGGAAACATCATGGCGGTTTGTTTTGTTACTATTTATTTTATTGAATTTATGATTTAGCTGGAATTGTTCGTCAAGGGAGATAATTATCTATATCACCACTGTTTTATAATTCATTGATCTATATGTATATATCAGGTTGGAAAGAAAGTAATGTCGTATTTTTTACTTCGTCACTTTGCAGCCTCGGAAGTTGTACACAGTGAATTGATGTATTAATACCTTGCTTTGCCTTTTAGATATAGTAATTAGTTAGAAAATATGACGTTTAACGGTTTCAGCCGTCAAAAAATGGATATTAATGAGGAGAATCTGATACATTGCATGCTCTATGAATTCAAAAAAGGAAACTCAGCTGCACGAAGCTACAAAGAATATTGGAACTGTCTATGGGATAAATGTTCTGAATAATCGAAAATGTCAACGGTGGTTTGCAAAAAAATTTTTGGAGACTTTAACCTGTCAAATCGGTGACGTTCAGGAAGGCAAAACTCAATTGATAAACACGCCATTAAAAACGTTGTTGAGGCCAATGCAAAGTTAACCATCAGGGAATTAGCTCAACAATTCAATACAACCGATACCACAATCATTTCATGCCTTTAAGAGTTAGTAAATGTTTCAAAACTTGAAATCTGGGTTCCCCACGATTTGACCGACGGTCAACGAAATCAAAGATTTACTGTTTGCACATTTTTGCTTTCTAGGAATCATCGAGAACCATTTTGGGAAAAAATTGTGACTGGAGATCAGAATGGGTACTTTACAAGGATCCCCAACGTAAAACACAATGGTTAGACCGAATACCAAAGTCCACAGCCTGTCCGAAAACAATGACTGCACCCACAGAAGGTTATGCTCTCTTTATGTTGGGACATGAGAGGATTGATTTATTATGAGTTACTAGAGCCTAATCAAACAATCACAGCAGTAAGATATTGTTTGCAGCTGGATGATCTAAGAATTGCTCTATCAAAACACGACCAGTATTACTAAATAGGAAGGGTGTAGTGCATGATAACGCGAAACCTTACACAGCAAAACTCACTCAGAAAAAGGTCATGAGTTCCAATTTCGAAGTATTGCTTCATCCGCCATTTTGACCTTACATTGTTCCATCTGACCACCTTCTTTCCGGTCGTTGCCTCATCACTTAAACAATAACATTTATGAAAATGACGACGAATTCAAGAATGAGCTAAATTCGCTTTTCTCACAAAAGTCAGAGAAATGTTTTGAAGAAGGCATCTAGAAGCTAGTTGATCGTTGGATAAAAGTCATAGCAAATGAGGAAAATTATTTTAAAGATTGAAAATGACCGAATGTGAATTTTTCAGCTGAAATATGTTGGACAAAAACGCCATTACTTTATTTCAAACCTGATATTTTAATCTTGTATATATATATATATATATATATATATATATATATATATATATATATATATATATATATATATATATATATGTGATGACCCCATAAATAATGTTAGAAGCAAACTAATATAATAATTGTAAAAATTAAATTGACTTACATGAGTGATTGTCCACTGAACGACTTCGGATGTAAGGTTTTTTTTCCTTATATAGTTTTAATGGTTGAGATACTTCCGAGACTATATATATATATATATATATATATATATATATATATATATATATATATATATATATTGAGAGTGAAAGGTAGAGAGAAAAAGAGCGATATATATATATATATATATATGTATATATATATATATATATATATATATATAGCAATGCAGGTAAAGTAGACATCCATAGCAAAACAATTCACATAATTACAACCAGGCTTATAAAACTTATATCACCATCTAAACTTAAAATCTGAAACCTTATGAATAGATAAACTCGTCAATCTTTTAACTCTTCACCTAAGCTTACAAACGTTTTTTTTTCAATTGTTTTAAATGCGACCATGCGACCATGCGACCTTCCGGTTTTGAATTAAGCTTTTCTTTTTTTCATGCCCTTCCAATATGAACATCTCAGTGAAAGATCAGACTGTTTTTTCTGCTAGATGATTACTAAGAACTAGTTCAGCGGCTTGTTGTAGATGTCTGTATGAATAAAAATAAGTATATATATATATATATATATATATATATATATATATATATATATATATATATATATATATAACCTGAAAAATATCCGTCTGAAGGTAGGTAACATTAATTTCATACAAAGGAAAAGTTTTGTAACCACCTTTATTGTCTCTCACGAAGATAAAAATCAGAATATAATTATACTAAACAGTATGTCTAGAATCCTTATTCTACTTCATGTAATGCATTTTGATCCAAGAATAGTACGCGTTGTGTCTTTTAAAGTATAATTGCATGAATAATAATTAACGGGAGTTATTTAGTCTGAATTCCAACTAACGTAAGCATCAACAGCTCAATATCGAAGTCATATAAAGCAACTATTAGTTTTTAAGTGACTTGAACGTCAATAATGGTAATTTTAAATCAACATTTGTAGAGACAACTTTTTTCAAACAATACAACAATGATGTACAAATACATGTTTTCTTTTTGTAAAATGGAATATATCAAGTGAAAATATGATGTCAAACGTGGTCTGACCAAGCAGAGCAATTCAAAACTTCGATTCGATTTTACAAATAAAATTTTTAATTCATTTTCACACATAAAAATTCGTATTCAAAGTGTCTGAGTTCATAAAAATACCAAAGTTTAATTTTTGTTTATTTTAACTTTAAAATATATTTCATGTTAAAATTTGAAAACCCAAACATCATGCAATATGAAATTAATACCATCATTTCTTTTATTCATTTTATAGAACAGCTTTCGATAAATATATCATTTTCAAGGTGAATCTTTTCTTTTTCATGCCTTTTTTGCTTCAATTTTTTAATATTAACCTCAGATGGACGAACAGAAAAGATATACGGCAATGTATTAAAGATGGCAGTTTAAAGTAAGGTCACATCTGGGCGATGTGCGTCACCTGTGCGTGTTTTATGTACATTGATCACATCTTAATAAGCGTCTATTTATGTGAATATTTAATGTTAAATGGATGCTTCTTAAGATGTAATTAATTGTCTTTCAAACACGCGCCAACCACTGCAACACATAGCCCTGACTTTACCGTACTTTAAACTATCGTCTTTTACACCCTGGTGCGTATTTTTCCTATTCGCCCCCACTGTTATTAATTCTAACAAAATAAAGAAAAAAAAGAGGAAAATGTATTTCTAGACAATGATATATTTATCGAAAGTATTGCTTAAAAAATGATGTTAGTAATTTTATATTGGCTTATGTATTGTTTTTTACATTTTAATATAAAATATTCACAAAAATGGATGCGTCGTAAGATGTGATCAATTTCTTTTTAGAATGTTCTACGGAAATAGTAAAACCTGTCTATTTAAAAATGTGTGTAATTTGTAGTGGCAGCTTATATTTATGATGCAATAAAGCTCTCATAAAGTCTCATATATAGTACTGCACCCAGGCCTTGGCTTCAGCGACTAGATTTGCGAATTGGAATGTAATATTGAAACTGGAAGGCGTACAAGGAAGGATGACCCAACTAATAAGTAAGATAAAGGAGTGCAGTTACAGGGAGAGATTGGACAAATTGGGATTGACTACTTTGCTGGAGAGAAGAATGAGAGGTTACATGATTTAGACTTTCAAGATAATAAATGACATTTCTAACTATGGTGGGTATTTTTTTAGTATTTCTTCTAGATCTGGAAGGTTATTGTCAAGGCAGTTTTCAAAAACTAGATCTGTTACCCAGTTAAGTTTTTTTGCTCACAAAGTTATATGTTTTTGGAATAAGTTGCCAGATCGGATTAAGAACAAACAATAGCGGGGATCAGTTTAAAATAAGGTTGGATCAATTCAGAGAAAGTGGCAGGAGGATGAAATTGAGGGGCCACTTTTGGGAGTTATCAAATTAAATATTTAACAGAATTTGATCTGGATATCGATACTGTACTAAGAGTTTTATTTTTTTAACAGTTGAATTGAGAAGATAGTTAAAGGTGAGACGCCAAGGAGGCATACCAAACAAATGATAATAAATAATCGTTTATCTGTATAAGAGTCAGAATCGACTTATAATGGCATACTGCTGCCACATCAGGAGAATATGATAAGAGCACTCTTTCGTTCTTTGACAGACTAGAAAACCAACCTCGCAATCAACTGGGAGATGATTTCTTTCACTTTCTTGTAGCTCTATTCCTAAAGAAAATGGGTTACTCGTTTTTCTCTACTCGATAGATTTCTGTGGTACGTGTTCGATAAGCTTCGAGCACTGGATTCCCCGAAAAAACTCCCGGCTCGTCATCTACCAAAACTCCAAATACATTTCCTGTGTTACTAAAATCAAGCAGAATTTCCAGGAATAAAGCTTTTTTAAGAACTTCATTACTGTAGAACATGTTATCGCGGAACGTTTCCATTCAGACTAAAACATAGTCGTGTTCAAGTTTATGTTAACAAATATGTATCAAGTAGTCCTGTGAATTAATCATACTTCTCAATCCGTTTATGATGATGTTCTATCACGCAATTGAATATATCAGTAACCCCTTATCCTCGAGTGGTTGTTTGCCCTAGTAAATTGCGGACCATTAGCATGAAAAACGTTTCTAAGTGTATTCATCTCCTAACCTATGCCATATATGAACATCGGCACCTGCTAATTTAAATACTTATTAAAATCAAATCTGGTCAATCATTTATGTCACATAGTGATCTCTTTTCTTATTAAATTAAAATTGTATTTCTGGTCGATTTTTATTTTTCAGTATTTCATCCTGTATAGTATTTCATCTTAAATAAACGAAGGAAAGCAATCTTTACTCTCACAGCCAGAGTTACTCTTACTTCCACTCATGAATACTGGGAAGACATTATGAAGATCATTGGACGGAACTTTTATTTCTAGCGATTTTATTTACTAATACTCTCCCCTTCTTTACATTTATTGATAAGCGATAAGAGAGAAAAATTAATGGCCGACTTTTTCTTAATTGTTTATTTCCGCTTGGAACACTATGGCTGTTGAAGACGTCTTCCAATTTTATGTCACATAGTTCCGATATGCGAGAAGCGTTAGTGTTTAAATATTCGGAACTTCATATGGAGACTGGCTTTTTGGACTGAATGGGTTTGAAGTTTGATGGTGTTTGGGGCGCTCCATAGATGCATATTAGAATTTGATGGGTTAGGTTCATATAGTTGAAGATAATAGTAAGATAAATGATATATAGGAACATAATCTTACAAAGAAATCAGACAGTTGACCAGGAAAAATTATTGACATAAATGTTAAGTAGTGGTGGGTCTTTTTGCCCACTATATAGGTATAGTGTTATGTGAAACTAGTGGCTGCGAATACAGAGAAAATAATTAGAACGATGAGAAAATGAGAGGCAACATCTTGGAATGTTAAAATAAAGGACACACGTGGGAAACATTGGATTGAATAACTTGGTATTCATACGCATTGAACTTTGTAGTGAAATTTACATTTCTGGATAGATAATAAGTCTTCGCATGTAAAATCTTGAAATTTTCACTCAGATGTGTGATATTATATGTAATTTCTTTGTTATCTGTAATCGTTTCTGAGCATGACTTCATTATCTTCAAAGCAGAATATATGTACCTTCTAAATAAATATGGTACTACGAATTGTGTTTAAACCCCTTGCGCATTCAGGATGAAACGTTATACCATATTTTTTAGCTTTCTGAAAGGGATTCAAAATCAAAAGTCTATTCGTAGTTTTTCATCCGTTGTCTTTTTGCTGTTAATTAATCCAAGACACACACATAGAACATGTATAAGTTTTTATCTTTCAGGCTTTAAAGTCGTTCTTTGCTTATAACACAATTCTCAATGTGATTTCATTGTTGCAATAGTAGATCATTGCTACTTTAATATCTGTCAATATATGGTTGCATCTGCTATTATACTGCATCTGTGTCAATCTGAAACTGTCCTGAAACATAGAGCGCCTTCTATTCCGAAATGGTCACTCATCTGGTACTTACCAAGCTCAGCATAACTTAACTTCGGTGATCTAATGAGACCTGCGTGTACCCCTGATAAAATTGGTATATATAGTCTAATCCGGCACTGTGAAAATAGAGATCAATTTGAGCCCAAATCTAAATAACTTATACAGTATGACTCTAAAGTCATCAATATGCTTCTCAACGAACCTGGTATGTTTTTATCGGTTTGAGTATGAACTGATGTTATCTGCACACATCATTTATTCTAGAGGATAAAAGGAGGCGGCCATTTTGTAATGGCCGACCACAGGGCGTTCGTCGTTGTCAGTGGAGAGAGCATATTGCGATTGTTGGTCGCATTTCAAGCTAACGATTTGCCAAAGTTTTAATTTCCGCTTTGGGTGTCGGGGCGGAACTGTCTGTTCAAGAACACACGCCCAAAAACTCCGCTTCGTGTCAGATCTAATTTGATAAGGTCGTTTCACAATCATTGGTTTCGCCAGTGTTTTGGCGTTTCCCAAAAGAAGCGAAAATGATCGCTGACTTTTGCTGTTTCAACGGCCATTTATTTCAAGCTGGCGGGGAATTATCAGTTGTTGTTTTTTCTTAATATATATATATATGTATATATATATACATATATATATATATATATATATATATATATATATATATATATGTATATACATACATATATATATATATATATATATATATATATATATATAATACGTTTCTACTGGCATGTTTTTCCGTCGTATTTAGGACTCACCAGTGTAGCTAGACACAACGATACATTTACCGGCGCCCCGGTGACGGTTGTCCGGCGCTCTACCAACTGGATAACGAATTTCCTAATTGTAATTGGATGATTCTCTCAAATTATACATTATTTTATTAATTTTACTTACTTTATTAATTCTTTCAGTTACGATACTCATAATATAACATATACAATTGTTCATAGAAGATAATTGCCATTATGATCAGCAAAACTCTTTGTTTTCGTCATCAGAATGCTTTACCTATAAGGGAACATAAAAGACACGTGTAAAAAGGCTTACATAGATATATGTTACCGTGTCTTGTTAAGACACATTAATTACAATGCCAAGTAATACGTTTCACAGTCGATTTTGATAAGAAAATCTAGTTCAGTTTGTGGCATTTCTCTATGATTCTCTAATGTGTCATTGTGTATGTATGGATGCGTAAATATATATATATATATATATATATATATATATATATAGAGAGAGAGAGAGAGAGAGAGAGAGAGAGAATGAGAGAGCGAGTAATAGAGCGAGAGAGAGGTAGATTGATAACAAAACAAATATTTATTTTTTGTAGCTCCTAGAAAACCCGTCTAGATGGGCACTGTAAATGTAGTATTAACGCAACATGGCGTTACTAGCTATAAATGCACTATTCAATTCATTACGTCGAACGCTTTTATGACGTCAAGCCGCTAGTTCAAGTGTTAAAATTATCACTGTCAATTCGCTATTCAGCCGAGTGGTTCTAGACGTCGGGATTTGAGTTGTAAAAATACTAAGAATCCGGGGTTCGAATCGCATGACCAGTAGTGAATGCTGATGACTCCCGATTATAAAGGACGAAACGTATAGTACATAGATAATATATATATATATATATATATATATATATATATATGTGTGTATATATGTGTGTGTGTGTGGGGGTAGTTTGTGGGATAGAATCCCTGGACGATAGCTGTTCAAAATTACATTATCATAGTATGGGCATATTTTTTTAAAGAACAAAAGAAGTAACTGTTTTGGCAAGCCTATAACTAAAACACCGGTATAATTTGCAGGTAGAAATACTTAATTGGTAAAAAGTATGAAAATTTAATGCAAGTATAAAATTGAAATATCGTGAAAAAATTAACATAACGCGTCAACAGACGTCATACAGTGACACCTATATAGTCTGGAGTTAGTTTCGATAAAAAAGGCCTCTATAGGTCTTTTGTTTTAAGAATTTGAGACCGACCGTACCGTTGTTGTTCTTATCTTAAATAAGGCAAACTTTAATATATATATATATATATATATATATATATATATATATATATATATATATATATATATATATATATATAATTTAAAACCCTCTCATATTTGTATATATATACATATATATATATATATATATATATATATATATATGTATTTATTATTTTTGTAACACAAAGTACTTATAATAGCTCAATAGTTTAAAGCAAGAGCTATGCTATATTTAGTATGTTCAATATTACATTATTATCACAGAGGACAGATTCACGTAATTTTAGTCCAAGTTATTTCTTTATTTCGCAGACAATAGTTTGGGCTTACATAAAGATATTTGTAAAATGATTCTATCCATCTATTTATTTATTTGTGTGGCTATTTTTTAGTGCAAATTGTACAAAAACACATTTTTAAAAACGTTTTAAAACTTATGTCTTAATTTTAAGAATTTTTGGTGGATTAACAATTAAAATAAATGAGAAACAAGTAAAACATATTTAATATCGGTTTGAAAATTGACGAGTCGGCTGACTTCTGGTAATTCTGGCAAAACGGAAGTCCCATAAACTCACCGATGAAATCTTATAACATAACGAAAGGAATAAGATAACGAGAAAATGAGGTGAAAATAATTAAAGGTGATTAGAGAACAAAATAGATGTCTTACTTTAGGAATAGTTAGAATAATAATTATAGCAGATATTGAATGATATTTGCCTTGTCAAAGCTAACTTTTGTCTGTATTTGTCTTTTTCATCGTCCAATCAAGGGAGGTGCGAGAGCGCTCTTAATAGACTTCAAAAATGACCTATGCTGGAAATCTAATTTATTTGATCAATCATAACTCAAAAACCAATACACCAAATTAGTTAACACTTTGCACAACATTTTTATTTGATAGGTTCTATAAGTGTGTAGAATTTCAGCATCATTAGTCAAGGCGACCCAGACATCCAGACAGTTCAATCATGAAATCATGTTATCTGTTTGTACGTACGTACGTATGTGCCACCATGTATCTCATCAACTATTTGATGGATTCAGCGAATTTTTAGCAGAGATAGAGGTTTTATGGTCTAGTTGATGGCATTTTAATTTCAGTTCACCATATAACTTAGTTTTCCAGAAAATTAAAAAAAAAAAACTTATGAAAAGGCATTGTATTGCGGCATAGCCTTTACAAAAGTAATGACATTCCATGAAATATGCCAGTAATCTGAAATAATATGACCATAATAGTGTTAATATGAAACTTCATATACACTAAATGTACAAAAGCAAGCTATGACTAAATATCAACCAAACAATTTCATTATCACATCACTACAGTATAAATCTCTATGCATGAGTGGATGAAGTGTGTGAGGTGCGCTGAAGAAAAATTCCTACCAGTAGAAGACATAGCCATGGTGTGCTTGCATACCCTTAATGACAATATAATTTATACTGTAGTGATGTGATGATGAAATGGTTTGGTTGATATGTTGTCATAACCTTAATGACAATAAAAGTGTAAACATTTGGGAATTTCCTTGCTTTTGTACATTTAGTGTATATGAATTTTCATCTTAACACTATTAAGGGCATATGATTTCAGTATACTGATATTTTTCATCGAATGTTACGTAGACTTCTTGGTTAGAAAGAAGACATCAACACCGGATGTTAGCTCGGCTACGCTAGTGTGAATCAGTAGAAAAGCAGTAGACCTATTTCAAAACATTGTGTCGGAAAAGTATTATTTATTTTTTTAGACACACACACACATATATATATATATATAGATAGATAGATAGATATATATATATCTATATATATATATGTATATATATATATAAATATGTATATCTATATAGATATATATTTATATAATTATACACGGACATGTGATACTCCGTCTACGGCCCATCAGCGTAGCTAGATCTTGGGAGAGACAGGTTAACGATTAATGCTGGTTGACTTATAGTAAATATACAATGCAATAACCCTATCGGAATATTGTAAGATCATTGATGGGTCAGTCGATGTAAACGACTCGTCACACACACACACACACATATATATATATATATATATATATATATATATATATATATATATATATACATATATATATATATATATATATATAATAAACATGATAATAACCCAGGAAAACATACACAGGATAATAATCTAAAAAAATGTAAAATGGCTTATAAAAAGTGCTCAATATAAAATAGAGCTTTTTATTATATATTTAGAGCTTTTTTTTCATATATATTTATATTTGATTCCCCACCGTCTCAAATCTAACCACGTGATATTCTGAATTTAAAAATTCCCTTTTCTCCTCCCACTCACCAAATATTATCTGAGCTAAAGATCGTATTTTAACTCTTCCCGATGAGATCTCAGTTTGCAATATTTGTTGACCGATAACTTCGACATGCTAGTGTCGCAGATTATGTACATGTCTGTATAAATAAAAAATAATCATATATATATATATATATATATATATATATATATATATATATATATATATATATATATATATATATTATACATACTAGCAAATATATGCTCCCTCCGGTCGCATATTTTTGCTAGGCTGCCGCATCAGAAATGAAGGGTCACGCGTAAGCCAATGGAGCCCCAGTCATATTTCTGTGGTGGTTAGACATTGATTTTCTATGTTTATGACCAAGATTATTTTTAGTTGAAAATAAAGGAAAAAAAATTCGATCCTACCCCGATTTTTGTTGTACCCTCGCCCATAAATAGAAAGACTTGTAGTTTAAAAAGAAAGAAAAAAAACTTTTGTACCACCCTCAATTTGTTTATATTACCAGTCATAGAAATATTTTTTAGTTAAGAAAAAAAAAAAAATTTTTTTGACAGCCTTCCCCCAATTTTTTTTATCCCCCCCTATACATGTAAATATTTTTAATTAAAAAGGAAAAAAAAAACCTAACCCTAACTGTAACGATGGGGCTAAAGTTAGCGTGGGTACTAAAATGAAAAAGCACCAAAAAATCAAATACAGTGAACACAGTGTGTGTGTGTGTGTTTGTTTAATGACCTTTTTTTAATTAAACAATTTGATTCTACAATCAGTTGTATAGTTTTCCAGTACAATGTGTTAGTTTATTTTGTTGACATTAAAGAAAAAAAATCACATCTTTTTTTTTAATAAATAAAACATGGAATCATAAATTCTGTTGAGGTCGTGAAAAAATGATAATATTGGATATGAAAGTATTAAGAAATCAAATACAGTAAACACGAAAGGTTTTTTAATTCTCGGAAAGAAAAAGTTTACCTGAACTGTGTGTGTGTGCGTGTGCGTGTGTGCGTGCGTGCGTGCGCGCGTTTTTATATAGTAATTTTTAAATCAATTATTATTTTAATTAAACAATTTGATTTAATAAATTTGTGTTTTAAAACATAATGGCTAAGAATAAACAAACTTAGGACGGTTTTAAAAATGGAAAACTGAGCACGGTGGATACCAGCGTTGTTGTTTACATATTAACATCGGCTGCTTAATCAGATCGCCATATTTAATTACCGGAGGGAGGGATGACACCACTGATTAAACAACTAATCGGCTGCTTAATCAGATCGCCATATTTAATTACCGGAGGGAGGGAGGACGCCACTTATATAACAGCTAATGACTTTGCAATTTTAACAGTACTCGCGTTGAAATGGTTTAGAAAACACGCCGGTTATGATGAAAATGGCTTTAATTAATTGTATGAATAATGTTTATTAATATAACCGTATCGGAAAATATTGTAAATACATATGTAAATTGGATAATAGCAGTTATAAGTGTATATTTGTAAATATGAATTTAATTGAAGGTTTAAAGGAATGACTTATGTTAATGGCAACACCCATCTGGTGTCTGAACGCCTTTTGATGACAGTATATAAAGAATTTAAAAAAGATTAGTTTCAGTTAAATAGTCATACTGGAGTTTCGGCTTCAGACAGACAGACAGACAGATACATCAACTCCATTATTAATAAGTATATTGAAATAATTGAACAAAGTAAAGTTTAATGCTAAACAAGTTTACTATAATTACCCTGTGTTTAAATAAAATAAAATAAGAGAATTACCTGTAATCCATGGATTTTCTGAGAATTACTCGTATTCTTAGAAGGAAGAAAACTATTATTGCTGATTATTGGATATCAGTATTTTGAAAGATTTACAACATAATTCAAAAGTATGCTTTAAGCAAAGATAGTAAACAAATCATTTTCTGAAAGTCATTTTAGTAGCCGACGTATCAGTGTAGTTACTGGAGAAAAACAATTACAAAAAATGTATTGTATTGTGAAGGGTATAGTGAACGGTAATGGGTTCCACTAAAAAGATAAAGAAAAAGAAAGGGTAGGAAAATATATATAAAGCAGTAATTTGCAAAACATTCTTGAATGATTGGCATCGTAAAAGACGACAACTAACATATCAAAGAACCTTAAATATTCTCGCTTTTTATCGCATTTTGTATTTGCTATAAGTTCAACTAACATTCGTTATGCGTCTCTCTTTCTATATCTGTCTATATCTCTCTCCTTCTGCCGTTCACACATTTCTCTCCCATCCCTCCCCCCTCTCTCTCTCTCTTACTCTTCATGATGCAGCACACCGTTCGCCATGATGGTTGTAGATTGACCAGCAGAAGGAAAGAAAAACTGACGGCGATCACGTGGTTATAAAGCGTCCGTCCGCAATGTTGACTAAGCAGGAAATTAAATAAAGTTCCACTTCCTTTGAAGACTTTATTCACATTCAGGTTTTGTTTTCTGTAATCCCTTCTTTTCCTGGCGTTTTTTTTACTATTATTTTTCTGTTTCATGTGTCTTATTCGCCTTTGTTTTATTCCTCTTTTTTCTATTCTAACTTTTTTTACCGATTCTTTTATTGTCCTTTCTATCAGTATTGTAATTCGATTCGTTTTTTATAAGGGCTGTGGCTAAAACGAAACGAATTATCTTACATTGTCTACTGCCTTTCCAACGACTGGTATTTCGATATACGTTTATATAATTCCTCTCTTTCAACTTTTGGCTTCTATAGTATTGCTATCCAATTTCCTGTACAATCTCACCCTCTTTCTCTTCCTCGATCTTTTTCTATTTTTCTTTTTTTTCTCGTAACCATATATATTTCTTTTATGACAACTGTCATAATAGCTATTCTCCTCCAACTATTCTTAATTTCTCTTCCACTCCGACAATACTCTTTCTTGGATTTATCGCGAACCTTGTTTTCCCCTCACTGTCTCACTCTATCTCTTTATTTCTCTCTTTCTCTTTATTTCGAGCTTTTTTCGAGCTTTATTTGATGCCAATAATTTCGATTATTCAGATATTTACTCCAAATCAAGTATACTTTGCTTTGGTTTCCATGTTTATTAGACGTTATGAGAGTTTTAGAACCTTTGTAGCCATTGGATATTCCGCGGTGCGCCTATATCAGTAACATTAATTTGCATATGTAGGTTCGTGCGTATATTTGTGTACATGTGTGCGTGCGTGGTTGTTGGGATCAGAATATGACATAGAAATACAAAATATATTACTACTACTTATAATACTTTCCACCTCACAAATGCACTGGACAACATTGCAACAACTTTGGCATGGAACCCCTTTGGAATAAAGAATATATCTTAGTAGTTGATTCATAATGATACTATTACTACAACTAAGACTACTACTTATACTACTACTACTACTATTACTACTGCTACTACTACTATTACTACTATTTTCGTTTGTTTTACAAATACTTCAATGAATTATGCTCCGATGAGTTGGCTACTCTGGTGCCCCCTCGACGTAAATTCACTAGACTAACTTGACATTCTACTAAATCTCATTCATTCACTGTGGAGGTCCCCAGATGCCGGAGAGCATTCTACTCAAATAGCTTCTTTCCTCGTGCTGCTGACCTCTGGAACTCCCTCCCTGCCCCCTGTTTCCCCGACAGTACTGACATGCAGAAATTTAAAACTAATGTAAACAGCCATCTCGCTGCTCTGATCCCAATTTAAGCTGAACCCCCAATCCTTCTCCCCTTTTCCTTTTTCTCAGTAGCCCCTTACGTTTACAGTGGCGGCCTGCCTTGTTTCGGGTGAATCATGTTAAAAAAAATTTACTATTTCTGCAGTAGTGTTACTACTATTGTAACACGCTTAGAGTATCTAAACATATAAGGTAAATTTCAGTAAGTTTAGCATGAAGAGATTTGACATGCGGAACATCGAATATTCAGAACAAGTCTGATTAAAATGTCTACTACTACTACTACTACTACTACTTATTATTATTATGATTATTATATACTTCACAACACCTAAAGAGAATGCCATATGCCTAAGAAGATTGTGTCATGACTGCAGAACATTGACCCCATTGAATTCAGCATTGCAAGATAATACTATACTATAGTTTTAGCTTCATCAGACAGCTACTAAATCTCAATTAATGATAGATTATTAACTACTGATTTGCACAGCACCAAATATTGCTCTTGACATGTCAGCTGCAATGTTATTACTAATAGTATGCGTATGCTTAATGGAAGCTCCAAAAGAGCCGACATATATGCGTGCATGTGTATTTTCTTGGTCCACAAATTTCCTATTAGTCTGTTAGATCAAGGAGCATGTGAACCAACAAAAAATAACCCAGGACACATTAAAAGTGGTCATGGCCCATACAAAACATCGCGAGGTTGTAATAATGGGACTTATTGAAGAGAAATAACTTGCTAACATGAAGCTTGATATGGAGTCCCACTCATTAAGTCGCCAATCTCGGACCCATTTTTTCTATATTCTTTGCATTTTTTCCTTTTTTTGGTATGAACTTTTTCAATATCTAACAGTAATGAGGCCCTAATTCCGGAGCTTGTGGATCTTGGGTTAACCTCCTGATTTCTTTTAACTCCCAGGTCTACTTTGATCCGAGATCATTTCTGGTCTGAGTCAAATTCATGGGTCAAATAGAATATCTTCTAAGTATGACAACATACTGTTATTAAGACATATCTATATAATAATGGTTAACGTACGTATGTCCGGCTCGCTTCAATATGAACGCATGCAGATTTAATTTCATGAGCAAAGAATAAGGGGGCTTAATCTTAATAACTGATGATAAAAGTAGATAAATAATTTATTTCACTGTAAATTGACAGAAAAGTTATTTCTTTGTTTTCTAATATTTTTTGTGACTTTAATGCACACGAATGCTTTATTTACGAATCCGGAATAGAACGAAGAGACGAGGGATATAAATAAAGGATTAGTTTAATTGTACTTTCAGTGCGATTACACGTATTTTTTGTTCTTTGTGTGTGAGGTGGACAGTTTTACAGTAAGACTTCCTTCCCATGTAACAACAGTTACACACTAAGTGTTATTGATTAAGAGAAATAACTTATTCCTTCTCCGGGCAACGCCGAGTAGGCTTATTTGTTACTAATAAAATACGATTGCTTACGTATAAAAAGTATCCCAGGGGCAGTTTAATACCTGTATGAGAGACTTCCCTTCATCAAGAAATCAGAATGGAATGGTAATTTACTTTTGTATCAAGTGTGCTTACATAACATTTTTTTGAACTAATATCATTCATGGTTTTGAATTTTTTTTTGTGTCCCTATTTGCTTGCTTACACACGAGGGCAGAGTTCAACACCAGGTCGGTTATATATAACGGAAAAATCAAACTATCCTCAAAGAGTAACTCTTGACTAGTACGAACATTCAAATTGTCTCAGTCGAGAAAGATTTTTTCGTTCACTGACCGAGGACAATGGAAGTGTAGACTCAGAACAGATATTACATTTTGCTCTTAGATGAAAGGAAAGTTGTGTGTTCTTGTTATACTTTCATTTTTCTTATCATTCTGCATTCATACCCCCATTTATTTATATTTATTCTTTTTGTTTTTGTTGTTTTACTTTCTTCTTCTATTTGTTCTTGTTATTGTTCTTGTTCTTGTTCTTGTTCTTGTTCTTCTTTTTCTTCTTGTTCTTCTTCTTCTTCTTATCATTATTATTATTATTGTTTTTCCCCTTTTTTCTTGATCACCTTTTCTTCTTCTCTATCATGATATTCTTTATCTTGTTCTTGTTTCGGTTCGACACTAAATTGCTTCAGTCTCATTTTGAAAAATGTTCGTCCCTTTCAAAACACGCCACATCGAAATATATATTGCTCAGTCCATTCTACGTCGAAGCTCCCCCCCCCCCCCCGAGGGAGAGTTCATACCAAAATCAGACTCCCAGAATCTTGGAAATTCTGGTGTGCCTAGTTCTCTGTCGATCTCAGGTGTGGTCTTGTGCAGTTCTGTGAGGTTCACTTTCCCAGGCTTTTCCTTCTCGCCCTTTAAGAGAGGTTTAGTTTATTGCTAATGCGCACCTACCAGGAAGTATTTACGGGGCTGCCCGTTTAATTTCTACTCTGCCACTTGTCTTCATCTAGGGTGCAGGCTCTAAAAATTCAACTGTATAACTTGTGTCTAATATTCCCGCCATGGGATGGAGATAAATTACCTACATTTATGTACTGCCTACCCTATTTCCTAACCATTACGCTCTTCTTCAGCGTTGAAACTAAGCATCCAGTGTTTAGGCTCTGATTTGAGAGTTTTGGGAAGTGTGTAATCGACCCTTAGTAAACAATTTGAATCGGCGTTCCTGTCAGAGGCCATCTAAAATTTTTAGTAGGCGTTACTTTTACAGACAATTTATTTACAAAATATACGCCTCCAAAACTGGTACCAGTATAACAGAGTTCTCGGAATAGAACCGATCCTCAGAACTACCGCCCAATCAGTCTACTGCCGATCTTTGCAAAAATCTTTGAATCCTTAATCAATCTAGCGATAGTACGGCATTTATTTAATGCTAAACTTCTTTCTCACCGCCAGTATGGATTTAGACAAGAACTATCTACTGCAGACATCCCACTGGACATCTCTGTACGCATGTATCATACACTCGACAAGGCAGGTGAAGCTAGGGCAGTAGCGCTTTATATATCCAAGACCTTTGACAAGGTTTGGCATAAAGGGCTTCTCCTGAAAATACGCTCATACAGTATTACTGGGCAATTACTTGATATAATTGGATCCTTCCTAACCAAAATAAACATCCAGGTTGTCCTCGATGGCCGTTCATCTAAGCAACATGACATAAATGCTGGTGTACCCCAGGGATCTATCCTTTGACCATTATTGTTCCTGATCTATATAACCGATCTCCCTGGTTACATAGATTCTGATATTGCTTTATTTGCTGACGACACCACGCTTTACTCTCCCCATGTTGGCAAAACAGACGCGATAATATCCGAGGCAATGGCTGAATCTTTAGAAAATGACCTTCAGGCTGTAGTAGATTGGGGCCATAAATGGTTGGTAACCTTAAATGCCGCAAATACAAAGCTCATTTCCTTCAATAACTACAAGAAACCTCTCTAACAACCGATTGCCATAAAAAATAGCACGCTCCCTGAGAGTTCAACATTCAAGCTATTCGGCTTAATCGTCACAGGTAACATGAATTGGAACAAATATATTGAGGACATTTCCAAGGCTGCAGCAAAGAATGTGGGCTCCCTCTAACGTGCTAGTAAACTCCTCACACCTAACATTATCCTGTATCTCTACAAAGCTATCATCCGCCCATGCATGGAGTATTGTTGTCACATCTGGGCTGTTGCATCATCTACTAGTCTCTCCCTCCTTGAAAAGGTAAAAAAAAGAATTGCCACCCTAATAGGTCCCTCACTGTCAACCAAGCTTCAGCCTCTGTCTCATCGCCGCAATGTAGCATTATTGTGCTTGTTTTACAAATACTTCAATGAATTGGCTACTCTGGTTCACCTTCGACGGACATTCACTAGACAAACTCGACAATCAACTAAATTCCATCCATTCACTGTGGAGGTCCCCAGATGCCGGAGAGCTTTACACTCAAATAGCTTCCTTCCTCGTGCTGCTGGCCTCTAGAACTCCCTCCCTGTCCTTTATTTCCTCGACAGTATAGACATGCAGAAATTTAAAACTAATGTAAATAGACATCTCGCTGCGCAGATCCTAATTTAGGTTGACCCCCTACCTTCTCTCTTTTTTTCTCAGTAGCCGCTTACGTCTACAGTGGCGGCCTGCTTTGTTTGGGGTGAACTATGTTAAAAAAACAAAAAAAGAATCGTATACTAAAACATATGTATATATTTCGATATAAAATGACCCAACAATGGTTTATTTGATGGTAAACCAAGCAAGCAATCAACAAGCCAATCTTATACTCGTTTCCCTTCTTTATTTTGTTTATTTCCTTCTGTTGTCTTTTTCTTTTCCCTTCTTAGTTTACTTCCTTCTTCTTTTTTGCTCCTTAATTTTTTTCATAGTTTTTGTCTTTTTTCTTCTTCTTTATTTCCTACTTTTTTTCTTTTTTCCTATTTTCTTCTTCTTTTTCTTTTTTCTTCTTTTTTAGTTTTCTCCTTCCGCTTCTTTTTTTAGTTTTCTTTTTCCGCTTCTCCTTATGTTCCCTTCATTTTCTTGATTTCTTTTTCTCCATTTCTTTTTTGCTCATTTTTCCCTCATTCTTTTCCTTAAATTCCTTCTCTTTTTTCTTTTTCTTGTTACCTTTCTTCTTTTTCTTTCTTTTGTTTGGTTTTTTGTTTACTTCACCTCTTCTTATATTCTTTTATTACCTGCCTACCTTCATTTGTCTACCTGTGTATTACTTCATACCTTCACAGTTGCTCCCGTCACATATCATTACCATTTTCTTATTTTCTTCGAGACCACAGACTCAATCGTATGAAACACTGACAACTTACCTGACATTTATTCATCTACATACCAAATAGATAGCTATCAGATATCCAGAAATTCGCTATTTCTTACAAAGTTTCCAACACTTACCAAACGCTCTTCTTCAAATCTAAAAAATGCCGCTTATCTTGAAGATTGTTTTAGAATCATACCAAACAAAAGCATCAAACCCATTCGGTACCTAGTAAAATAATCCATGACCAAAATATCCTATTATATATAATTTAGAGTTTCTTGAATGTTAGATATCTGCTAAGTGTAGGCATTTTCTAAGGATAAGATTGATGTCATATGTAGTCGTCAGTATCACTCAAGATAACATTCGCAGAGAACACAACAGAAACTATGGTATTAGATAAAAGATAAAAATGATTCAAACGACACATTTTGTTTTTGTTTTATTTTACTTCGGCCAAAGTTCTCAGAAATCAAGGGACCCTTTACTGGGGCTAACCCTTGATCTCTATATAAAATGCATTGATATTCCTTTACTTCTTAAACATTCAGTAAGAAAAGAAGTTAAGAACATTGAATTTCCTGTCCCCAATTGAAAAGTGTATTATGTTATAGTATATATTTATTTTGGTCTCTTACCGGATTCCAGGACACGAATTTATCTGGTCTGGTAGACTACCCAGCTAAGTACTGCGACTTGAGTTAACATCACTTGGAAAAATTGTACCATTCCTCGTATAGGCTGTATCCAAACAGAGGAGATGTTATTTGGGCTTCAAATACTATGTTATCTTTTATATTTGGTCAGGGTTTATTTGCACGGTGAAGTATCCTCATATAAAGTTTTCAGGACAAACCCTGTTACAGAAAAACTGAAGACACTAAATTATGGTATCTAGTAGGTAATTAAAACTTTCCTTTATATATATCTCACCAATGTTTAGTGTGAAACAAAAAGGTTTAAAATGTATGTCTCGGCGGTTTAAACCACTATTAATTGGATTTCTTGAAAAGTCGATTTAGAATTGAGTAAGTTGGTTAAGTTAAATTAAGAGCTCTTCGTGTAAACTGCCAAAAGAAAAGAATGTTCAAATCTACCTTGGCTACTAGAGCTATACAATTCTCTAAACAGATCGTCTGTATGTATGTATATATGTGTGTATGTTAGAATTATGTACCTATCTGGGGAAATAAGAAGATATCAAAACAACAAGTTTCTTGAGAAATACTACAGAAGAAATAAGTAGATATTTAAAATACGTGACCTCTCTAAGTAATAGATACGTAACGTATCTTATTAGTGTATTCTTTTCTTTAACAATTGCTTTAATGATATCAAGTTAAATTCACAAACATTTATTAGAAATGTTAAATATTGAAAATGAGTGATTTCTTCTACATTAACTACTAGTATTATTATTATTTACGTAGAGATGAATTAGGTTCATTTCAATGCGGACTTTCTCATTAATACGTGTTATTAAGGGGTATATATATATATATATATATATATAATTATAAACATGTGTTAATATCTACATACATATAGGTTTACTTCTTACGTGAATTTCTAGTGTAGAGAAGAAATATTCACACTGGTCGCCGGGCTTGAACACGAGTTATACTTTAAACTCAAGTTCCAACGTCTTTGCTCTCACGGACGCTGTTAATAACTCGGTAAATCAGCGAGAAATTAATCCTAGTTAAAGAAGCCGTCGTTTAGAGTTCGACTTTTGAAAGGGACATTGCATTCTTCTCAGGCTCAAAACAAAGAAGTAATGTACCAATTATAATGTATTATTTGAAAATGCGACTTCGACAATATATCATTATTGTTACATCAGCTTAAATACGACAACACTTTCGAGAATGTACATCGTGATTCTCTCCAACATTAGCTCAATTTGTCAACATTTAAAAATACATGATTGCTCCCTTTCTCAATATAGACACATCGTAAGAGGTTACACGTGACGATAGCACACATTCAACGGGAGCGAAGATTTTCAAAGAAACAAGACATCTTATACATTTTAATGTTTATTCATATTTGCGAAAAAAATAAAGTATTGAACCGTAGTTGTTTAAAGTATCCCTATTCCGCCCGACCATGCTAGGAAAGAAGGCATGCTTCCCGACCAACGTAGTTTCGATTACTAACATACACACCAAAGCTTCATTATATTAAGATTAAACGAAAAAAATATATTAGAAAATAAATGGTAACATCCTGAATATCTTCTAGAAAAAAAGAGAAAGTTCGCATTTCCTGTCATTTCCATTGACACTCGAATGTGTTTCGTTGAAAATGAACTCATATCACTCTAGCACATCTAGAGAAATTGGTTTTCGGTAGAAAGAATTTCGTTTATATATGTTTAGCTGCCTTTTCTTTTGTTTAAGTAGATTGGTATGTGTGGAATGCGAAGCGCTTAGGGTCTTTCATTGGTCATTTATGTCCTTGCTCCCCGGTAAAGATCCGGGTCAAGCTCCGGCCGATTTGGACAATGTCCAAAGGCATAGAAGATCAAAGGGAAGAAAGGGAAATGAAAAAACGACAGAGAGATACAGAAGTTGAATTGGTTCTTTATTCCTATATTGCCTACGCCAATTTTAGTATTAAGTACATTATGTATTTATTTAAATACTAGCTACGGTATTTGCTGATGTCAGGTTTCTCAATTGTCATGACTTTGAAGCCATCCACTTATTACGGACATACTTCTTTTAATTCTTCTTTGATAAATACATATTGATCATCCGTAACTGTTTTAAAGTGGAACAGTACTAAGCTGCTCTTAAAAACATAGACTCTGAGTTGGCAGTTAATACTAATTATGTTTATGTATACTATACTAGTAGTAATATTTTCAAACTTGGAGATATTTATGTCGAAATCGGGAATGTATACAGTATTTTTAAATTAAACCTTTATTTATTTCACATGGATAGATTGTTCTCGTTCTGTCAGACATGAAAGAACGATTGATAGACACAGAGGTTTAATTAGTTCGTTTTTCCTAACTGTTGCTACGTCTATTTTAGTGCTTTTTATGTAGGTATTTATTTGTTTATTTACTAGGTGACTATCTTGGCTATAAAACCAGGTTATGAAATTTAACACTTTTTGAAATTATTCTAAGATAAATACATATTGCGCATCCGTAACTATTCTAAGGTGGAGCAGTACTAAACTGCTCTTAACAACCCGGGTTCCAAGCTGGCATCAAGTAATTTGATGTTAATAATACGAATATACTATCATAATGTTTCTGAATTTTTTAGATGAGGATCGATAATTTGTATCATTTGGTTTATACGAACTACTGTTCTCATCTTGGATGTTATCTTGCGTATTATTCTCACAACGACCAGTGGCGTAAGGGATCACGTTCTAGGTTGAAATTCCGTTCGAAGGGACACTCTTCTGGAGGTTGCAGGTTCAACCCTCAGTGCGGGCGACACTAAAAATACAATTACAAATTACCTAAGACTTCAACCCAGTTATGGCTGACAGAACGAGGGACTGCTAATGCCGTGGATTAAATAAATCGGTTCCGTTCGAATTTCCGTTCAGATTCCCGAGTTCGACAGATAGATTCCCGAGTTCAGCAAGATGCACGTGAAGAACCGTCGTGATAATAATATCCCAAATGAGAACAGTAGTCCGAATAATCGTAATAATACACATTATCCGGCGGTGTGTAGTTGTAAAATATATTTAACATAATTACACACTTCGTTTATTTATTGTCTATATTTCAAATGTTGGCAGTATGTTTGCTTTGGTAATACGCAGTAGCTTAAATATATAATATTGTTGAAACGTGAATTAAGAAGCTTAATACTTTGTAAAAGAGTTGTTCTTTTTTAAAGATGACTGATTCGTGGTATCTACGTAAGTTTTGATGCAATCCAGCACTATCTTATGCATATACACTTACTCTCCATAGTGAATAACCATCAGTGAGTGCTGAAGAGCCCCACCCTTCACGAGGTGTATCTGTTTATCCGTATCGACATGAAGAAAGACCGGCGGATCTAGAGGAATACACCTTTAAGTTAATGATCACTATTCTTTACGCGTAGTTGTAATTCCTGTGGCGATCATCAACTTACGGATGCTTCGGCATAGTAAACATTGCATCTTTACGGATGACAATTCGTGACAGCGTGAATGTGCACGTGAATTTAGCGGAGAACAGTAAAAGTGTAAAGTGTTCTTATTCGGTATGGAATCTGGAATATATCTGCAAGAAGGCCTCGTATATTTGATGCCTTATGCATCCATGGACTACTTCGAAGAAATGGCGCAATGATCTATATAAAAAATCCTTACGAAAATATTAACATATTTCACTTTTATATATGCGTTGATAACTCGCACTGAGCAGGGGTTCAGATCATATGAATCGCACTTAGTAGCTGTTCAGGTCAAATATCTCGAACTGCGCAGCTGTTCATGTCATATAGATCGCACTTGCTAGTGGTTCACCTCATCCGTGCGTCAAAACATTGTGATAATAACAACCAGGGTAAGAATAATTAAAAGTATACAAATTACACAGCATGTCGACTGTTTAATCTTCATATTTTGTATGTGTGTGCATTTCCCGACACCACGTGACTAACATGTTATTATATTTGATTTACTATGAATCGATTATTTTTTTAATAAAAAATCAAATAGCGTTATTCTTGAAACGAATTTAAAAAATAATTGTTATACATAATTAAATTACAAAATTACATCGACCAGAGTGCATATCAGCATATTCGTAAATAGGTCAGCCATTTTAGTAATTGTAAATCGTTGTAAAATGGAGGAATATTATCGCGAAACTTCGAAATTTCGAAGCATTTAAACTAACGAAATTCTTAGAACATCTTCATGTATTGGCAAATATAAAGATTAGGAAGCACTATACATCCAATTATTTCATAAGTAGAAATCATAACAACATTTCCTAAACAAAATTAGTATGACAATAATTTAATTAACAACAATTCTAAAAATTGATTTTAACTTTTAAAATGCTCTTAAAACAATTTGTTAAATACGTCATAAGGAATGAACCAAACATGCCATCAATAGTATCGTTAAAACTTTCTAAATCCATTTCACAATACAACCATATGCATGACTTGCCCACCAAGTGTCAGTCATAAATGTGCAATCGTCTTAGTTTTATTAACAATCAACGATATGCGACGTAAGTTTGATTATCGTCTCATCAGTAGATGTGATCCTGAATAGGCTTTGCACCTTCCACACATTAACGCCTGAGATTTTTCTATGTGGTTATCTCAAAGATATATCTATCAAAACAATCCTGATGTTATTTCTGACCTGGAAAGGTTCCGGTTCTAACTAAAATCAGTGAAGTTCAAAGTGAGCCGTATGTTAGAGGTATTGACAATTTGGCACGTCGTATCTAGGTGTGCGTATCATTGAACCACGATAAAAAAGGATAGCGTTTGACATTCGTGATGTAAACTTGTCGTTGATCTGTTGTGGCTCATTAATAAAAATTAAAAAAGAGCATCAGTCAATTTTACGTACCCATTTTTAACTCGATATATATTATACAAGTTTGGTTCAGTATATTAGCTTTACGGCATAGCAACAACGTTTTGGATTATTTAATGCTGAAAGGCAAAAGCTATCGTCAAGAACTAGTTTCATACGATTAGTAAAACATCAGATACTATTGTAGATATATCTTGGCGCTAAATTGTCGATCCTAACAATTACCAGTGTTACGAATGTCAAATTGAAAACAATAGATTCAATAGGATTTTAACTCGCCATGGTCAATTTTATAGCGTGCGTCGAGACCAATTAGGCCAATAACGAACCATCAATTAGTTTTATTATTATTGTTGAAGTCACAGTTTCCGATAAGCTAATGTTAGCAACGAATTAATGTATTGTTAAATGTACCTAAACATTTTAATAGACACGTGAGAAAAAATAAATCTAGAACAACCCTGAGTTTGTTAATGTCTTTATTCATTCCATATGACGTCCAGTTTATTTGTATCAAATACGGCTCGATTGCAAAAAAGATTGTGAATCTTTTTAACGATTCCATGGGTGGCATTTTATTTGGGTAAAACTATAGTTAAACAAGCGAAATAATAGAAAACTAAAAAACACTCTAGAAGAACGCCGATAAGAACAAATATATCGAAGTGTAATAGAATCTTTTAGTTCCAACTTCCTGTTGTTTTACTAAACATAGCTCATATAGAATTCGGATGTTGCATTTGTTAAATACTAACCATAATACAAGAGCCCATGATTTATTGTATATCATTTGAATATTATAATATACTTACTACTTTTACATTTCATGCTGCAACCTATTTAAATAATTTTTTGTGCATGGTTGTCATAGATACCCAAATGCTACGGCCCCAGTTCACTAAAGGAATACTTCTGTCTTCTGTAGGGTATAACGGTGATTATTACTATCTAAGTAACACAACCGTTGTTATACGAGTAATCATGGTCATTTATTTATTTTGTGCGAATAAGATGATAAGATTGTTGTCATTCGTTTACCCGATACATTTCTAGTTATAATTATTTCTAGTAAAAATATGGGGTACTTACAACAGGGGCACGTGAAAGTTGCCAACACCCATGATGAAAATGGGGCTATGAATTCGAAAGGATTTCAACACGGTACATCAAGTCGTCAGTCCGCGCAGCTATAACTTAACGACGGCTACTTCCACGAAGCAACGTTACGATGAAAATAGACGGACTGGTGATGTTTCTTAATTTTGATTATCCTAGGTAAGTTGTTTTTGATTATGTGTAGGTAAGGACGGCTAATGAAAGTGAAACCAATTTGGCTTTTTTAACCCCCCAAAATGGATATTCTTGATTGAAAACGAACATACTCCTAAAATCGCACAGTTGACCCATCTTAATAACATTAATTGATTTATAAATATTTATATATAGTATTAATTAATTTCCTATGAATCAGATGATTATATTGTTCGCATTGGTGTCCCCGATACATTTCTAGTTGGAATTATTTCTAGAAAGAAATCGGGTACTCACAGGAGGGCCTACGTGAAAATTGCCAACATCTTAAGTGAAAGTGTTTCTGTGGAACGAACTGGATTCGAATCAGGAACCCAGGTCGTCAGTCCGTATCGTAAACCACTAAGTCACCGCCATTTTACATAATATGGGTTTCATCAGCGTTAGAGATACACTATTTTATAAATGCCCAAATAACGCATAAACATAAATATACGCTAAGTATAATATAGGCCAATGACTTAATACATTACAAAAAAATTCTTCTAGTTTTCATACGTTTCCCATATATATATACGTATTCACCTAATCTTTATTTACTACTGCGAAAGATATTCTATACAGCGAGTTTGCAACCGACTCTAGACAAGCAAGCGAAACATAAGGACAGGTGACATCGATCAAACAGGACAGGAGTCCGTAGTTGAAGACTGCAGAAACCGGAGAAGTCCTTTGAAAACAATAATCCAAGAATTGTCAGGAGATGAGCGACCAGCAGTATATGGAGAGGATAGAGCACACACCGAAGAGGTTTGCAACATATATACGAACCAGACATCACATACATCTGTGGCAACTGCAAATTAGCCTGCAGATCCAGGGTAGGCTTGCACAGTCACGCAACGGACTTATCGGAGGCATGAACCCCATTCTCTCCATATACAGACGGCTGTCAACAACTTGAAACGTGACTAGTTTCACCAATAAAACAATGAAATATAGTTCTAAATATTGTTCTAAATATAGTTTCGTACTTATTACATAAGTCCCGCCAAAACCTTGTATAATACTAACACATGGTATGTACCTGATTAACCCGATTCCCCTGAACAGGAACCCTGATGAGTCTGAAAGTACTTAGGAGACAAATGCAAACTATGACAAATTCATTAGCCAATTCCCATCCGAAACTAAGATCCTGATTCGGACTATTAAAAAGATCTACCAAACGATATCTAGACATGAGTTGTCTCTTATATTCAACAATATTTGCCTGTAAGAGCAGATGCTGCCTATATATATATATATATATATATATATATATATATATATATATATATATATATATATATATATATATATATAATGCACTGACTGATTAAATGTGTTCAAACGTCTACTAGATGAATAAGTCGATTTGTATTTTGGTAATATCCGAAGACATACTTTACACAGATTCAAAATAAAGCCGAGTCAACACTTGTGGGATTCTCAGGTTTCCTTCAACCAATATTATATTTCGAATCACACCAGGAAGTTGAATGGCATTTCATACGTCTAAAATGCGCTGCCTTCCATACATCTTGCGCGATTCTGGCGAACGATGACATATTCCGGGGAAGCGCCCTTCTTACGTTACCTTAATAAAATAAAAACATGTGTTTATCCTGTAAAGCCAAATTCTCTTGGTTACAGATAAGCAACCTAAACTATAAAAAATAACGATGAAATGTTGGAGCTGCAAAATTTATCAAACGTTGACAGGCAAACGATTCATTTCAGATAAAGTATTACACATGAGACTGTATATATATATATATATATATATATATATATATATATATATATATATATGAATATAAGAGACAACTCGTGTCTAGATATCCTTTGGTAGATCCTTCCAATAGTCCGAATTAGGATCTTAGTTTCGGAGGGGAAATGGCTGATGAATTTGCCATGATTTGCATCTGTCTTCCAAGTACTTTCGGACCCATCTGGGTCCATCTTCAGGGGAAATTAGTTTAATCATGTCTAGACCATGTGTAATATTTATAGAAGGTTTTTGGACGGAATTATGTACTAAGTAAGAAACTATATTGGAGCTATAAACATTTTAGAATATTATTACTGATAGTAAAGTTAATTAATTAGGTTTTTTTTTGTTTTTATATACGGGGCTTCTAATATAGTGAGTTTGTGTTTGTTAGTTCTAAATTCTAAGATTTTGGTATTTTCTACTAAGAGTTTTCTGAATTCCGATCGAAACTAAGATCCTAATTTGGACTATTGAAAGGATCTACCAAAGGATATCTAGACACGAGTTGTCTCTTATATTCAACAATACTTGCCTGCAAGAGAAGATGCGTCCTAGATATACACACACACACATATATATATATATATATATATATATATATATATATATATATATATATATATATATATATACACACATATAGAAATATATATATATATATATATATATATATTAGATATGTATATATATAAATATAAATATATATATATATATAGAGATATATATATATATATATATAGAGAGAGAGAGAGAGAGAGAGCGATAGATAGACAACGTCACAGAAACAAACGCATATCTCACTTCTTTACTCTTTATTCTATCTCTAGATATATATTTTTTATATATATTTAGAGAAATAGATAGATAGATAGATAGATATGCAGTGTGAGAGATAGATACGATATAAATAAAAACATATATACGTATATTAATCGTAGTATCAAAATATATCTATGGCAAGTACGCAACACAGCGGCGTCTATCTTTATTTTCTCTGGATGTAATGAAATATGGACGCTTCTGCGGAACGTATTGCCATATATATATATATATTCATGCTACTAGTAATATGCTATACTCAGGTTTTGAGAACTGTTTAAGTAAATACTAAAAATATATACACGGTATATTATATCAACTTATAATATTATAAGTGTATAAACATGAAATAATAACATATATGTACATATGTTAATAAATAGACATGTTCATATAATAAATGTGAAAACTAATAGATACATAAACTCTCTCACACACACACACCCACACACACACACACACACATATATATATATATGTATATATATAGGTTGATGTGAAAAGTAGTAGCCACTACTGGGTGCCACTACTGGGTGCCACTGACTTCACTAAGCCCGCATCTCGGTCCTGTGCACCCAGTAGTGGCTACTACTTTTTCTCATCAACCCATCATGTCAACCCAATATTTTCACGTACTTGCATGACATTTTTCTTAAAATTATCATCCTGAGGAAGTCGTACAAATACATAAAAAAAACATCCTTTTTGTTTTTTCCTTTTTCATTTCCCATTTTGTCGGATTACCTTCATCCTTCCTTTCTCATATATATATATATATATATATATATATATATATATATATATATATATATATATATATATATATATATATAGTATATGTATATATTATCATCGATTTGGAAATGTATGCAGTATCACACTTCAACTCGAGGTTGTTTTTCTTATACTACTGTTTTGGTGAATTTTAAAATGGTGTTAACGGAATAATATGGTCATAATCGTCCATTTGAAAACTTTAAAATATAAAATCTGAATTGTATTTGATCCATAGCCTGTATCTAAAGGCGACTAATTTGATTTTCAACAAGTTGTAATCCGTTTCTCAATTATAATTTTCTGGCGAATTGATTTCTTTTTTCTTTTAATTTCATGTCTGTCTTATTTAAAAGATAAACATATTCATATCAAAATTACCTATATGTTATCATGTATCTATTTATATAAATATATGAAAAAGGAAACATATAAATGAAATGTTTGTTTGTATAATTTTTTATTATTCGGACATTTCTCATCTTGAATGTTATCATCAAAACGTTTCGGCCGCTGTAATCCCAGGCTTTCTCTAGGTGTATCTCTTTGAAATCGGGAATGTTTCCGTCGAACCCGGGAATCTGGACGGAATTTCGAACGGAACACTTTATTTAATACATAGGAGAGGTTTTCAGTAATTCACAATTCTTTGTATCACCGGCACTGAGGATTGAACCTTCAAATGACTATCACTTAGAATTGAATTTAACTTAGTACTATACTCATTGTGCCACGTACAGTCCTAGTATGAATTTTAGGAGCGTTTAACCATATTCTTGTTCTTTCTATGTGTAGTCTTACTAATTATCACGATATATAAGTACGTTTGTATTGCTACATATCATTGTATGTATATATATATATATATATATATATATATATATATATATATATATATATATATTATAACCTTATCTATCATTAACAATTAATAGTTCTCATATTGTATTTAATTATATACTAGGTTTGATCAGTAAGTCATTGTCTCCCAACATATGCGCTGCTATTTTGAGTAACTCTCTACCGTTCTTCTCTATCTATAATGCTTACTTCGTCCCATAAGAATAGATGGTTTCCCTTTTCTCTATGTGGTCAGCAATATCCGATGTTTCGATCTCTCCAAGTATTACGGCTTTCCGGTGTTCTTCTAGCATTACTATTAGTTGGCGGCATGTATCATCTTTGTATATTTTCCCACACTTACATGGGATCTCATACACGTAGTTTTTAGTTATGCATTTTTCCGTAGGGTGTTTTACTCTCACAATATGCTTTCGGAGAGTTCAGTCGTTCCTGAATACTGAAGAATGCCGGAGGTTACAGCGGCCGAAACGTAGTGATAATAACACTCAAGATGATAAATGTACTCATGATAACCAAAATTATACAAATTGTCAATCCTCATCTAAAAAATTCAGCAACATAAATAAATGCTTGTTATTTGTAATTTTAAAATAGAACACTTTACAAGACGAGAGCGAGCTGTCTAAGCCAGCTGTTATGTATGTATGTATGTATGTATGTATGTATGTATGTATGTATGTATGTATGTATGTATGTATGTGTGTGTGTATGTATGTATGTATACAGAGCTGTAATCGCGTCTTCCTGATATTCCGACCAAGGTTCTATTTCTAAAGTTATCAAGAGTTGAATCTGCCTTTTCCAACACATGTTACATCCGGAATCTTGAAGGAAATCGTAAGCGAAATCTCAAGAGATGTGTCAACTTTATTGCACGTCGTATGCACCCGTTTCCATTAACCTCAAAACAAAATTGATCTGGGTCATCTTCTAGAACTTCCTCGGCTGCAACGAAGGCAAACCACTGTTAAAAGATAAAATATCTCTCTTTTTACATGGGTTACTATTCTAATGACCTTCTCTTCTAGACAATCTTTTTAAGTGGATGGATTATTTACGAGGGAGTCAATTTACTTAAAATAAATATTAAACTTTTCACTAATAATCGAGCTAAACGATGACGCCCATATTATTTGGTCGTTCGAGAAATAAAAGCTCATTTACGAAAAAAACATATATTCATTTTCTTCATGCGGGATACATTCATCGAGATTTCTAACCTTACACCTTTCCTTCTTGATTCGAATACTGATATCAACTGATTTACACTGACATTTTGACGTGTTATATATTGAATTGCTTTTAAACCTCTATTAAAAATAGCTTCTAGCCGTCCCCTCCATTCGTTAGTTTTAAAGCTCCCTTTATCACTACATTTCTTTTTTCTCATGTATTAAAATATCCAAAGCTTTGGAAGATATGCACACACAATGATTTTTAACATAGACATTAAAATCATGACCTCAACTTCTAGGTAACGACGGGTTAATGCAACTAGTATATCTCTCTCTCTCTCTCTCTCTCTCTCTCTCTATATATATATATATATATATATACTTATTTGTATTCATAAGGTCATGTACAAAAAGCCGCTACACTGGTATATCGATGTTATCGATCAATAGTTGTTAGAAACTAAAATCGCATCAGGTGGAAAAAGTATGATCTTTCACTCAAATGTTCATAATCAGAAATAATGAAATAAAATAGAAAACGAAAAGCTAAATTCTAAACTGGGAGGTCATATGGTCAAATTGAAACAATTAAAAATAACGTTTATAAGTTTATAATGCAATGTTAATCTATTTATAACATTTTTTTAAGGTCTCAGATCTTAAGTTTAGATGTGAAAAGTAGGGATTTGTTGGGTTCCCAGCTGTAACTTAAAAGGGTAGTTGCTATGCCGACTTCAAAGGTTTGAACGAAATATGGATGGATGTAAAGGGGTCGACCGACACGAAGGTAGCAGAGCAGAGTTTGTCAGTTGTTTGTGGTACAAGAGGGGTATGTCAAATAATGGGAGCCGTTTAATTAAATTTTATTTATTTCTTATTTATTTTTATTTAAGCCTTAATAGCGATAACTTTCGTTTACATTATGTTAAAATAAGTGTATGGTATTAACAATATTAACTTATTTTTACCTACATACGCTAGCGTTTTGAGCTTTTGCTCTCATTAGTGCAGGCCTGATAATCTCAGACAGTCGCACGGTTCGAATCCCTAGCAACAGAGTAAACTTAGATTCCGTAAGCAAGCACTGAAACCATTAGGCCATCAGGCATTACCAGATTCAAGAATGGAATTTAAGTTCTATTCATGCAAAGGGCGGCATATCAAGAAATACTGACTAGAGATTCTACGGAATATGCCTTATAGCTTGTCGGAATATGCCTTATAGCTACGTGTCAGTCTATTTTTATTATCCCCGAACATGGCTCAAATTTCATCTCATTAAAGAGTTCATAATATTAATTTTAAATAATAATATTAAATTATTTTTACTTGAATACACTAGCGTGTCGCGCTTTTGCTCTCATCAGTGCAGTGATGATATATATATATATATATATATATATATATATATATATATATACATATATATATATTAATATATATATATATATATATATATATATATATATATATATATATATATATATATATTTTAGGAATGTGGCGTAGTTTTTATTAGACCCTTGAAGATAGAGTACAACTACTCACTGGACGTTTAAAAGTAATTCGATATAACTTACGTCAGAATGGCAGAGATAAAATACTACATACACGCAATGAATAAATGGGGTAAAGTATAGAATTGTTAACAATCCATTATTCGGAAACTAAAAACTAAAACAACCAGTAATTTATTGGAAACGAAGTAGAATAACATTCTCTATCGACACGTATAGTTTAAACGTGTGAAAGCTGTATGGTTATTTACATTTATTTCGATGAAAGCTGTCTTATCGACACTCGAAAAAATAGTGAGCGAGATGTTCGAGGTTATCACCGAACTATGCTGAAAATGTAGTTAAAATAAAATATACGGTTATGTACATTTTATTTTTACTATATTTTCAACCTAACCTCGCCCTAACACAAATTCCGAGTGGCAAGCCTCCTCCACCCTAGAATGAAACACTCGTAAAAAAAAACACATACTCTCTTAAGTTCAGCTGTGCTAAGCTATCACCACGGTGGTCATTGATGTTTGTCGTGTTTGGATACGCAGCTTTTGTAAAATTAGAAATTGGGTAATAAAAGATCTTACAGTTTCCTAACGTCAAACGTATACGAAGCGTTAGCAAATTTGATTTTCCGTCGTTTGCTATAAATAATTAGTTTATTTATATTGTTTAACGAGTTCTCGACTGTTAACTACTCTGCATTTTTTTCTCATTTTTTTCATTAAGTTCATCTTTATCAATTTTCCTTCAGGTGGTGGTTAAGTAAGTAACGACACTGACTGATGACCTAGGTGTGACAAAGTCAAAATCAGGCGATTCCATGACACCACTTACGGATATTGGCAACCATTACATGGCCCCTCTTGCAATAATGCTGACAACAGAATCAAACCGGTCAATAAAGTTGTACCATTTTTATCTATGCGAATTTACTTAACTTATTGAAATACTGATATCAACGTATTCACACGTTTCTTTTTGGTTATTTAATTATCTAAAACGTCTATTGTCAAGAGTGCGTGGCTGCCCTCTACCTTCCTTATATTCAAAACTCCCATAGCCACTACGGAATTTCCAAAACATCGTTATTACTGTTTGATCATTTGTGGCGTGTCGAACCATGATCGTTTGATAATGACTGCTGCTTTTGAAGGATCATGACTCATTTTCCACACGTATAAGAATATCAAGAAATCGAATGCAATATGCGATAAATCAAACTAGTTAAATTTGAGATCTAAGAAATAAAAATGACGAATATATTAAATCTAGAATTCGACATGAACCTTATTTTAATTAAAAGCTAAAAATGATATGCTGGTATCATATCATGTAAAACCTTATTTTAGGGTGTGTGGTCGAGTGTTTAAATGTTACACATTTTGTAGTGATGGCTTCGTGATCGCGTTTTGCATTCTAACTCTTAATACTAAACATTTTTGAAGGTGTACACCCAATAATTTCAATATAGACAACATTACTTCACTTTGGAGGGCAATGTCGGGTAAATACAACTAGTATATGTATATATATATATATATATATATATATATATATATATATACATATATATATAGGTATATATATATATATATTAATATATACACATATTTATATGTATATATATACATATATATATATATCGTAGTATATATACTACCTTTTGGAACATGCCGAGTAGATACAATTAGTATATATATATATATATATATATATATATATATATATATATATATATATATATATATATATCGATGTTTATATGGGGAAAGTCTCACAATATGAACATCTAAGTAAAACATCACACTTTTTCCGCCTTATAAGAAATTAGTTTCTACTAAATATTGATTGATAAAATCGACATGTCAGTGTAGCGGCTGTTGGCACATGTCTGTTTAAATTAATATTGTATTTCTCGGATGAAAATAATCAATTACTTCACATACCACAAATAGTAAATAAACAACAACAAATATCTTTTCTTTTCTTGCCTACATTCTGCAGGTTACAGAGAGGTTATTTGGGTTCAGGTTTGAAAAGGGGTGGGTGGGTGGGTGTAGTTCACTAGCGAATGCAGATAGGGAATGAATATCGTCCAAACTAAGCATGCCAGTCTAGTTAAAGACACATTTTATATCTGCCTCAGCAGTGAAGAAACCGAAATTGCGTTCGGGGTTGAAAGGGGGGGGGGAAGAGGGAAACCTATCTTCAACTTACTGTTCCCTCCTTAGTATGCAATTGAACTTATTCTATCTTCATGTGTACACACACACATATATATATATATATATATATATATATATATATATATATATATATATATATATATATTATGATTTTTTTTTCTTAGCTGCGGGGGTTAGGAAATGCCCGACTAGTACATGGGCGCAGGCTATTTTTACCCCTCTCGGAGTGTTGGACCCGTAATACCTCGTAAGGCTATTAATCTAAGAGAAGGACATCTCTGACAAAAAAAGTTTGCTACCAGCTACTTACGCCGTGGCAGTAAACTGTTGGGGGAGGATGGCTTCCTTAGTCCTGATCGACAACCTTCCTAGAGTTGGAATCTCGAACAAAATATCCGGTTTGCAAACCTACAATTGCTTAAGGAGTAGATAGGTTCTACCTATCGCCGGCCCTTGCACTCCTTCTTTGTTTATTAGTCAAGCGCAGAGGTAACAGCGCTGGGACGATTCTAAACACTCAGTGCCTAGCCTTGTTTCCTTACTAGGACAATGAACGCCGTTGTCTTTCTCTCTATTTGGGCAACTTGGGGAATGTTTTTTCGTTAGTAAGTCTTACATGAGCCCAACCTCCATCATCAGTTGCATAATACCGTGGGTAGTTGTATGTGCCATGTCGCGCATGGAAAGGGCCCCTTCAATTATCTCTGGTGGGCTTTCCCGGGGCCACAACCCCCATGGACCAAGTCCTGACTAATGGACTGGTTGTGTGAGCTTATTGGCACCAAACAAGTACCCACCTTGGCCAATCAACTCTATAATCAAATCAAACATGCCATTACAAAGAAATAAAATCAAACCTACACCAGACACCCTTGAGGCTTGCATTCTCAATTATCCGGGGACTTAGAACCAACACCAACGACGTAGAAACCTTTCTCCTGACAAACTCCCCGGATATCCTAGCTCTTAGTGAAACTAACCTCTAATCCTCAATCTCTTCTCACCACTTTGACATAGCTGACTACCTCCCACTCTACCGTAAAGACTCTGACAAACACATGCACGGGCTAGGAGTTTATGTTCGGAACACACTTCCCCTGACTAGAGAACATAGGTTAGAATCAGATGACTACGACTACATGTGCTTTAGATGTACTTTACATCACAACGTTAGTTACTTATATTTCCTATACCGCTCCCCGTCGATCCAGGACTGTACTCTGCTAAACTCTGTCTCTGAAAGCATAGATAGAGCACTCTTAATTGACTCGAATGCCCAGATACATGTATTTGGGGATTTTAATGCCCACCACCGCGACTGGTTGGGATTCTCCAGCCTTACTGACGCAGCCGGCAACTCTAGATATAATTTCTCCTTAGCTCACTCCCTCTCTCAGACTGTTGATTTTCCGACCCGCATCCGCAATCGTGTGGACTAACAAGCCTCACTTCTAGACCTCTTCTTGACCTCAATACCCGAGGCTTGTGTGACGAAAGCTCATGGCCCACTCGGGAATGCTGATCACATTGTGCTGATGATACATATCACGCTAAAAAGTCGTCCAAAAACTGATGAACCGTTGCTCAAAACAACAAGATACTACGAGCAAGCTGATTTTGAGTCAATCAGAGATCACATCAGTGACGCCCCACGGAGAGAAACCTTCTCCCTCCCTGCCAACCAGTGTGCAAACGAATTAACTGAATGGGTCAAAGCAGGCATTGAAGCCTATGTCCCCATGCGAAAATTCATTAGCAAGCCCCACTCTCCTCAATGGTTCACTTCGGAATGTGCAGCTGCCATTTCTGAGAGGCAACAAGCATTCCGTAAATTCGGCCGCCATAAGTCAGCTACTAATAGGCATAAATTTATAGAGTCAAGAATTAATTGCAAGGCCGTGATAGGTGAAGCGAAGAGAAGGTATAATGAGTTAACAAAAAAACGCATCCAGTCACAGAAACTAGGTACTCGCGATTTCTGGAAAATCTACAATAGTGTAGTGAATAATGGTCAATCTACGATTCCCCCACTTTCAAACCACAATGATGTCGTTTGCACGGCCACTGATAAGGCTGAACTACTTGCACAGCGTTTCGCTTCTAACTCTACTTTAGACTCAGGTAACCACCCTCTCCCTGAATTACCATTGCGGACTAGAGCCACACTTGATAACCTGGTCATCACCCCATCCCAGGTCAGAGACATCATAAAAAACCTTGACACCTCTAAAGCTTGTGGGCCTGATCTTATACCTGTAATAGTAATAAAGAAATGCTCTGCTGAACTGGCCATGTCCTCTCCAAACTCTACAATAAATGCCTAGCCGAATCTTGCTTCCCCGATAGCTGGAAAATTGCCTGTGTTGTACCAGTCTACAAGAGTTCTGGGAATAGAACCGACCCTCAGAACTACCGCCCAATCAGTCTACTGCCGATCATTGCAAAAATCTTTGAATCCTTAATCAATCTAGCGATAGTACGTCACTTAGTTCATGCTGAACTTCTATCTGACCGCCAGTATGGATTTAGACAAGCACGATCTACTGCAGACATCTTAACGGTCATCTCTGAACGCATGTATCATACACTCGACAAGGCAGGTGAAGCTAGGGGAGTAGCGCTTAATATATCCATAGCCTTCGACAAGGTATGGCATAAAGGGCTTCTCCTGAAAATACTCTCATACGGTATTACTGGGCAACTACTTAATATAATTAAATCCTTCCTAAACAAAAGAAACATCCAGGTTGTCCTCGATGGCCGTTCATCTAAGCAACATGACATACATGCTGGTGTGCCCCAGGGATCTATTCTTGGACCTTTGTTGTTCCTGATCTATATAAACGATCTCCCTGATGACATAGTGTCTGAGATTGGTTTATTTGCTGACGACACCACGCTTTACTCTCGCCATGTTGGCAAAACAGACGCGATCATATCTGAGGCAATGGCTGAATCCTTAGAAAATGACCTCCAGGCTGTAGTGGATTGGGGCCATAAATAGTTGGTGACTTTTAATGCCGCAAAGACTAAGCTCCTTTCCTTCAACAACAACAAGAAGCCTCTCCAACCACCGATTGTCAGTGCAAATAACACCCTACCTGAGAGTTCATCATTCAAACTCCTTCGCCTAACCTTCACAGGTAACATGAATTGGAACACATACATTGAAGACATTGTCAAGGCTGCCGCAAAGAAGGTTGGCTCCCTTAACCGTGCTAGTGGACTCCTTATACCTGACATTATCCTGTATCTCTATAAAGCCACCATTCGCCCATGCATGAAGTATTGTTGCCACATCTGGGCTGGTGCATCATCTACTAGTCTCTCCCTCCTTGACAAAGTCCAAAAAAGAGTCGTCAACCTAATAGGTCCCTCACTGTCAGCTAAGCTCCAGCCCCTGTCCTATCGCCGCAATGTAGCATCCTTATGTTTGTTTTACAAATACTTCAATGAATTATACTCCGAGGAGTTGGCTACTCTGGTGCCCCCTCGACGTAAATTCACTAGACTAACTCGACATTCTACTAAATCTCATTCATTCACTGTGGAGGTCCCCAGATGCCTGAGAGCATTCTACTCAAATAGCTTCTTTCCTCGTGCTGCTGGCCTCTGGAACTCCCTCCCTGCCCCCTGTTTTCCCGACAGTACTGACATTCAGAAATTTAAAACTAATGTAAACAGACATCTCGCTGCTCAGATCCTAATTTAAGCTTAACCACCAATCTTTCTCCCCTTTTCCTTTTTCTCAGTAGCCCCTTATGTTTACAGTGGCGGCCTGCCTTGTTTGGAATTAATTATGTTAAAAAAATACCACATTGTCGATCAGAAAATTAAACACTCTTTAGCCGCCATAACAAAAACACTCAAAAACAACCACAATAATAATAATAAAAATTATGATAACAATAATAATGATAATAATAATAATAATAATAATAATAATAATAATAATAATAATAATGATAATGATAATAATAATAATAATAATAATAATAATAATAATAATAATAAATATATCAATTTATTTTACTGTAATAAATTAGACGAACAAATAATTGAAAATATCATGTATAAACACTAAGAAAAACTGAACAGTTATGATACCTCAACTTCCTTTCACTCTCCCTATATACTTTCCGTTGTAAATCATACACTTTCTCCCTCTCTCTATATATATATGTATTGCTCTCTTACCCCTCATTGTATTGCCGTCCGTTATAAATCGTGTAATCTCTCCTCTCTCTATATATATTAAATATGTTGTCACTCTCTTTCGCCCTTTTATGCGTCTTTAATAGTTCATTTATCCCTCTCTCCATATATGTATTAAATATGTTTATTAAATAGTGAGTGGGAGTTTCTCTTTTTTCATTTCCAAAAATGAAATGACCTCGCTTGGAGGCATGAATAAAGTCGGAGAGTCGAAATGAACCGGTGATTATATACCTGTTTGTTCGCGCAAACATTACCTTAATTAAAATAGTGTTGTTACTAGGCGTAATTTTATATATTTGGAGAAACTTGTAGGACGTAACCTGTGATTGTTGTCCCAGTTTTTTCACGACTCTTTTTAATGTATCAACAAATCGCATGCCCTGTCGGTTAGACTTCGGTGTTAATATGGAGCGATCGTCATACAGTTCATCTGGAATGTCTCACATTAATCTTTGAAGTCACCGGAGATAAACATGTGTCCCATTGTCGGACAATAAACAATCGACTTCCACAAATTTGGCGAACACTTCGTGTAGGAAATTGATGGTAATTTCTGTTGGGGGATCTCAACGTGCAAGGACTTCGACACATTTCTAAAAAAAACAAATCTTATTAGATAGTAAACTCCATCTAGCTAGCCTGCAACGTCTATATGTACTCGTAAGCATGGTCGCTCCGTTTTAGATCAAATACTATATTTGATTGGGGGCTGGTGCCCTAGTTGCCAAGGCACATCATTTACAGGATTATAATGTTTTCTATATCCAAAAACGTAAAACAAAAAATGATTCCTAGCAAACGCAGTAGAATGAAATCTTCTAATTTCCTTTATATTTTTTAATATGTGGACATTTTAAGGTTTGCAAATGCTCTATGTATGTTTCCGTGTAACACTTACTCCCAGCACCGCATTCATCTATACCGTTTATCCTCTCTACAATGAGGAAGGTTTTGAAACGATTTACCATATCGTGTCTGTTCACCCTTCTCCCAGCATCCATGCCCCTGCTTACGTTAATGTTCACAATGTTGAATGGCTAGTCTACTCAAAGAAAACCGATAATATAAAAAGGTTTTGCCATGATTTTACCCTTGCCATTGACCTTACACAGATTGTTTACACACCTACTCGTGTACCTGATGACTGAACACATTTCCTAACACTCTTTTATCGTGTCCTAACAAGTTGTCCATTGTTTTGTCTCCTCTAGAAACTTCTGATAACTCAGTTTTTTCTACTAAAATATTAACAAAGTTCAGTAAGAACTCTTGTGTTCTTTTACTTATTGGAACAATCTTAGATCCTTTATATCGGAAATTCTTCTACATTCCAATTTTAACATGAATGTGTCATGTATCGTATCCGATATAATTGATTGCTTAATTGTAATTATCGACAGATTAATACTTCGAAAGAAATTCCAACAGAAACAAAACAATCAGCCGAGGTACACCAGTTAATGTTCTGCAATCATTGCTCATAGAAATCACCATTTTCATCGCTTTCGATGAAATAGATACTCTGAAACCAAATCCGCCTTTAAAATTACCCGCACTCATAGAACACTCTTATAGAAAGACGAGAGAGTCCTATTCCCAACCCGTTAAATTAAGAGTGGCTGAGCAGAGGCTAGGTTCTTACGAGTTTTGGCGAATAAAAAATAGGTTTCTAAACAGATGCATAGTCGCAATTAAAATCACCATCAGTGGACCAGAGATGATCTTCTCAATATCTTATAAAGCCAAGCTTCTCGCAAAGGAAATTTAATTAATTTCCACCCTTTTCGATTAGGGCCGCGTACCTCCTGTATTTTACCTTATAACTGTAAACACTTTGAGCGATACACATCTATTTGTCGGAGATGTTACTAAACTTTTAAGGCACATCGTTGCCACTTGTTTTGACAACATTCCGATCTTAGTGCTTAAGACGTTTCATCCGGAACTAGCTCATATTCTTACGAAGTGGTTCGATGGTTGTTTAAAGGAAAACAGCTTGAAAACTTTATCAATCTGTTCGGTATTTAAAAATACCGAATGTTTGTTTTCTGAATCTCAGTAACGACCAATCTAAGTCATGATTAAGTAAGTATGATCAATCAATACATTTTTTAGTCATCGAAAAATTGTGTTTACCTCTCTGAAATGAAAACGAAATACAGAAACAAAAACGTAGGCAATAATCAAAAGACAGAACACGTTGTTAACATTTTCATCGCTCGGTTGTGCTTGTAAGAGCACGCCAGCTAAGCTCATTTCTTTATATTACAAAATCTATGCAAGGGAGTGGCCAATATATATATATATATATATATATATATATATATATATATATATATATATATATATATATATATATATATAAATCGTCAAATATATAATTATTTATATATATATACGTATATATATATGCATTGTCCATGCGTGCTTGAGTATGTGTGTGTCTATGAGTAATACAGCCCATCAGTCCATACTTCGATGTACACAACATGTATGGAAGTCTATGGGGATTTACTATGATTTCAATGGGACCCCTTAAAATACATTTCGCCGAATTAAAGTATTAATTTGTGCTGTTGTCTCAGTTAAGAAGGAATTCAAGTTTTGCTTTCTTTATCGGCAAAACAGAATTGAACCTTTACTTACATATTCATATATCTGACAATTTCTTTAAATCTAGCGCGAGAGAGACGCTTCTGCATTGGATTGCGCCTGACTGTTGGCAACTTGTGTTTTATAACGGGAGGATTATTTCTCAGAGTTGTCGGTGCTTATGTCCGTCTCATAGGTTCTAGATGTTGGCGGCACTCACGTTCGGTTCTGATGCTTCCGGTTGTGGATGTGGGCGGGATTCATCTTGAGAATCTGATTCTGATTTTACACCGTGGTCTCCAGGAGAGCTGTCCGGATCTATCTGCTTGGAGAAAGAGGAGTTTCGGGTTATTTGGTCATCTCCTCTCTCCGGCTTCACCATGTAACCCTTTGCACTAACAATCGTCACTTGTTTGGGGCTGAATCGTGGGAATAGAGTGCTGAGACGTTTCTGGCTGACCAGTACCTTGCCACATAGGCAGAGTGGTGAGTCCTTTGTTCTTTTTTGTGTCTGCATATGTTTTCATTTTTCTTTTCCTTTCGCGCACTATTCTCTGCTACTTGGGTGTGGATCGATTCTGGCATGGGTTTTTCGGAACACCAGGTATGCCGATTTTCATCTTTCTTCAAGTGAGGGCTTAACATACACATGTTTTGATTTTACTGTGAGAGTGGTCCTGTACTGCCTCAGAAAGTGGAGCAGCTGGCTTTTCAAGTTAATGCCCTTGACGGTGGTGGTGCGAATATACCTGCTTAGGGTTCTTATGAACTGTTCACCCTCTCTATTTACCTCGAGATACAAAGGTAGCACTCTCCGGTGGCAGAATCCTGCCGAGGACGCTAAACCCTTAAATTCTGGCCCCTGGAAGAGGGGCATTCTTAGATTTTACAATATCGGGGTAGCTTTGTCTGGCAAAGATTGCGCCGAAGAGAGGAATAACCACTCTTGCTGATATCGAGGGGAGTATGTCTTCCTCCGGTAACTGATGTAGTCGATAGACACTAGAACGTAATCTCCAGATGAGAAATGACCAGCGAAGTCTAGCGGGATTTTAGTCCAAAAGGCAGCTGGGAGTGGGGTGGTGTGTATGGTCTCACGGTGTGATGATGATGTCAAGCTAGAAGCCTGGCAGTGGATGCAGTTAAGAATTGCCTCTTCCACTAGTTTATCAATTCCAGGAAACTATACTTTCCCCCTTACTATCTGCCTAGTCTTGACATTGCCTTGGTGTGCTTCGTGGGCTATGTTTACGGTTAGTTTATCTCTGAGGCGTGCAAGTCTGGATATCTGAGATTCTTCCCAGTTTAAGAAATTGAAATATATCATACTTAGTACTTCGACAGAGTAGGCACTCAGTACGTTTTTTAGATCTTATCCGAACAAAGGATCTTCATGATCGACGAAAAACGTTTTCGCTTTGCAGCATTTTCCTTTATATTTTATAGGAGCGGTGATGAATTCACGAACGAGAATGGCTTTTCTGGACCCAATATCTGCATGACTGTGCTATGTATTGCCGGTCTGTGCTGAATACCGTCGTAGATGCGTCCAGAAATGATGTTAACACTGACACCGGGGTCCAATACAAAGGTCATTGGGGAATAATTAACGAGAATGGTGGCTGTGGGCGTTCTAGTCGACGTAGAAGGGGATTCAACTTCATTCTCATATGAGTACGAAATTCGCCTTACTTTGGCGATATGATTCCTTTTTCGGCAGTTCCTACATTCCTCTCCTTTAGTGGGACACGTCTCATGTGCTGCCGAGTATCTACAGTAGTGCAAACTTGTCCGACATTTTTGCTACGTGATGAAAGTGGTGACTACAACTTTGTGGGTTACTGTTGTAGCGATCTCTGTCGGCATTTCTTTTGAATTCTTCTCTTCATGTATACCGCTTGTGGCTTTTTTATTGTGATGGTACGGCAGGGCGTGGAGCTCTTCTCGTTCTATGTCTGCGTACGTGTGTGTGTAAGCTCAATCGCCATTGCTTCGTTCAGTACTTGTTTGAGTGTGGAGTTGTCTCGTAACCTGATTAGTCTAACCTTAAAGAACGAACATCCCTGTACAATTTGTGCAAGTATTTCTCGATCTGTATCTGGACGCTAAGTATTCAGTCTTGCGTGGAAAGGGTCGAAGATTTCGTCCGACATTCTCTGATGCACGTCGAAATTTTAAGATCTTGTACGACATATTTGTGGTGTGAAGTAGTCGGTCAGTGACTTGTTTGCTGTCTCATACGTGTTCCGTATTTTTGATCCATCTCCTGATTCGACGGTCGCGCCAACGCCTTTCTGTATTTCCGTGAAGTTGTTGAAGATATCAAAAACTTCGACTCCGGCGTAGTGAAGTAAGTTTGCTTGTTTTGTCTGTGTCGATGTCCAAACGAATGAATAAGTTCTCAAGTGTTTCCAACGACTTTGCCAGCGGATTCCTACGGTACTCATATCAGCAGGGACTTGAAAAATTGGATAGTCTGTTCTTGTGAATATTTTCTTTGTTTAGTTTCTTTGGGGTTTTTTGAAATTTTGAGAACGACACGTAAATCCTGTGTCGTCAGTTGTAAAATTGTTTTATATCTCTCTGAAATACAAACGAAAGACACAAACAGACACAAAAGCCAGAATTAACTGATAGAACACGTTGTTATCGCTTTCGTCGCTCGGCTGGTAAGAACACGTCAGTGCTTAGCATATGTATTTATATTACAATTTCAATTCAAGGGAAGCCACTCTAATCGCCAAATGCACTACAGTCATCTTAGCAAAAACAAAATACTCCCTGATGAATTTAATACTATAGTTGTATATGGGCAGAAGTCGTAACCACATTGTATAACGCTGGTGTGCATCTAGAAACAAATCTGAGCTCAAATCCCTTCTTAATAGTTATCAATGACATCATAAATAACATTTTAATATCATGTGTTTATGTCTATGAAGACGACGATCAAGCTCTTTCTGATACCCTGTCTTCCGACTTAGAGCAAGTTGTGCAATGGGGAAAAGTAACTGATTACTTTAAATATATATAAAACAAAGGTTTCACTACCTACGCTCGGATTCTCACTTTGCCCCAGGCGAAATAGATTGAATTTCCCTTGAGGATAGTCCCTGTATTAATAGGCTTCAAGGACTGACTATGACTTCAGATCTGAAGCGGAAGATGTAATCAAATATATTGCTAACATGTTGGAAAAATAATTAGATCATTCTATCGCTTCCGAAAGATTCTCACTCTTGATATGAATCTCTTACGTGTATAAGAGGCAGATACGCCCTAAGTTCGAGTATTGTTGCCACATCTGATCACTCTCGCTTGTCTTTATAGAGTAGAAAATCAGCTTCAAAATCTAGTGAGAGTGTCATATTCTGTTCCCTGCAACCTCTTTCTAACAGAAAAGACGTTGCTAGTCTTTCTTTACTCTATTGTTATTTTCATGTTTGCTGCTCGGCTGAGTTTACATCATTTACATCTATAACTTGTCTAACTACATCAACTATTTTACATTTCCATTACTTCTTATGTGTATCTTGAGCTAAACGATCGATTAACTTCGGTAAACTTCATGCTAAAACATAAGAAAAATACTTATCCTTCGACTGATCATAAGTCTCAATTTAAGTTATCCTGAATAATAATAAAATCGCACGTAATTACATAAGTTTATCGCAATTAAGATATCATTTTGACAGCCATAATTATTTTCCTGTGTCGATAAATCCGCTTTCACCAAAAACACATTTCCAAAAGAAAAAATCTTACGATTAGTGTTCGCGCGTTAAAAGTATACGGTTCGTAAACTAGTTTAATTCTACTTGGTTTGCTATTAATTATTCGTTGTTTTTCTTTTTGTTTAAGGGCTATAGACTGTTAACTATTCTGTATTTTGACCCATGTACTCATTGAATTCACGCGGAGCACCTTTTTTTTTTTAGATTTCTTAGCTTACACATTTTCTTTAAGATGGTCTCACACCGTTGGAATAGTAATATCTACTAATTCAGACTTTTCTTTGACAATTTTACTTTAATCTAATTGTTGTTAAGCGTCTACTGTCAACGGTTCGCGGCCGCTTTCATTTTTTCATCTTCAAAGCTCTTATAGCAACTAAGTAATTGCTTTAACCAACTTCCCGCTATCCACTGTATGATGGATATTCGCGGTTGCTGTGGAAAAACTCATGGATCTTAATTATGTAAGGTTCATATTGTTTAAACATGTACACTAAGATAAAGTACTTAAAGGTTATTAAATATCTTATTATATCTTGATATTACGCTTGATGAAAGGGAATAAACGTGCTACAAAATAATTTGTTATAAGAATCAATGGACTATGCATATGCATATATATATATATATATATATATATATATATATATATATATATATATATATATATATATATATAATGCGAGGAGTATTAGAAGGCTATCACAATGCAAGAAATAGAAAAAATGTCGGCGTTGAGAAGTAAGACAAAAACAAGTGACTTTGATTATATATTTATTTTAAAAACTTTTTAAATATTTTTTTCCTATATTTCAAATCTTACTTGATTAGGCAAGATTTAAACACTGGTGTAGTCTGTGTGACCGAGTTCCATAATATATTTCGAGGCAGACCTCTTTATCAAATGGTAGTTGTTTAAATCTCGAAAAACGTGTGAAGTCAATATTGCTTATAACGCAGTAAATATTAATATCCGCAGCAAATGTAAAAAAAGGGAACTTAAACTATAACTGAATTAAAAAAAAAATTATGATTTTAATTACTTATTAAATTTATTTATTTATTTATTCATTCATGTATTTTTTCTCTGGATATTTTATTTTTTATTTTTATTTTTCTTACATTTAAACCCACCGATGAAGTGCCACTTATTTTTTTTCCAATATTTATTTAATATATTTTTTATATATACTGTTGTTATCTTATTTTATTAAAACAATATTTATTTCATTACTTTAAAAAAAAAAACAACAGTTTTTTAATTTATTAATTAATTTTTTTTTTAATTTTCAAATTTATTCATGACTTACGGTTAAATATGTTTAGATTTATACCATTAGTAGCACGCAGTAAATTTAGTAAACGAAACCAATTCTTCAATTCTTGTTTAGTTTACTTTAAAAATATTATTATATACTTAATCTGAAATTATTTAATGCTGTTATGATTTTAGTACAATGTTATTAAAATTCATAGTTTAATTCACTAACGATTTAAAAAAAAATATTAATTTAAATTCAGTTCAATCTTCTATATTTTATTATTATTGTTTTCCCTTGCGAGAAGGTGGGAGAACTCTTGTAAAATAGTAATAAAGTAATGAATTATCTCCCTGGAACGCACTTATTCGGAAGTAATTTTAAGAATTTAAAAGTACTTCTGTAGACCGAAAGTGAGCGTAGTTTTTAAGAAATTTAAGTTGAACTGTGTATATTAAACGGAGGCAGTCGGGAATGTAAGTAGTGACTTCGATCAAATCTAAGAAGTGCGACAGCTTATTAGTGGAAAACGAGGCAAAATCAGGAAGTTGGGGAAGGGATAAAGATAAAACATGAAAAAAGTGGGTGATAGGGTTAGTTAAATGAACTATGCCCGATGCTGGGAAGATATAAGGGAAGGGATTGTTTGGTTACTGTTTATTGCTAGTAAGCAATAAAGCCGGTGCGAGTTGGCTGGGGGATATTATAAGCTAAAAGCAGAAGTGGAATTCAGGTTATTGAGTTAATATTTCTAAGAGGGGGGGGGGGGTCCGTAGTTAAAACGTATTTTGAACGAACTTAGATATATATATTCGAAAGTTTAAAAGGTTCCAATTGGGAGATTAGTGATCTGGAATTTAAATGTTTAATATGTAATAATTCGGACAAAAACTAGTGTTTCAGAGTTAGATGTATAAAGACTTTAAAATAATTCCCAGTTAGTTCAATATTAATTGCATGACTAAATAAGAACCTTTAATGTATAACTGAAATGAGTATTAGTCGTATCGTTAGTCTGCTTGCAACAATTGATTTCTAGTACAAGTATTATGGGGTAGGGTTGCGTTGAATTTTGTAAACTTAAGTGAAGCACTGCTGTGTTGAAATTATGAATAGATTTGAAGGATTAAGCAAATTGACTATTTTATGAGTAACCAGGGAGCGTAGTTTAAAGGTGAGAGACATGGAATCTATGAGACAAATATTGTCGCAGAGCGAAGCGTATACAGTGCCCATAAAATGAATACACGGGAGATGAAAACGCAATAGATGAGTGTGTACGAGGGTTGGCAAATAATTGAAAAAAGGGGAATAGGAATTATAATCTTGAAGTAAAAGCGGTTAAGGATTAGTGGTATGGAGGAGAAATCTATTAGTTCTCAATTTACATTAAGTGTTATGGGTTGATATAATTATTAGGTGTAAAGGGACGGATAGATTATGTTATTGGAATGGTTATTTGTAATTGTAAAAAAGTTAAGAATTAAACAATTAAAAAGTTTACAAATGATAGAATTTAAAAATGAGTCTAATGTAAGAAAGGAGGTTGTTGGCTGGGCGGAGTGTTGTCAGATGGAATATTGACATTTATGCATTTAAATTTTTGCTTGTGCCTGCAAAAATTTAAATACATAAATTTCATTACTCCATCTGTATAAGTTCATCTGAATAATTCTATTTTTAGAGTTAATATTTTTGCTTTTAGCTGCTGTAGCTATCATAAATGTGTTTAATCTACATAGTTGGCAGTAGGCGGATCCCGGAGTGTAGGAATGATACCTTTTTAATATTGCCCGATGTGGGGGGTGTATTTACTATTAAGGTTGTTTATTGATTGGATAGAGAGACGCTAGTGGCATTGTTATTATTGTGTTTGAAAGAGTAGATATGGTTTGAGATTCGGGTCTTGATAGGGTACGCACTTGCCCCAATATGAATGTATATCTGTATGGGGTTGTTATTATACTATTTGTTTTATTTATAGTATCAGGAATGGTGTGGGTTTGTATATTAAAGTTCTTGACAAAAGTAAAGTTGGAATTGTTAGGTGGAGAAGATGAGATAATTTGAGGGGTGATATCAAAAGTATTGTTAGTTAGCGGGGGTTGTTGGTTAGTGTGAGATGGGTTATTTAGGGTGTCGTTAGATACAGGGAGTTGGGGATGTGGAGAACTATAGGTTGAGGGAAGAATTTGTATGTTGGTCTCTGCCTTCATGATGGTGTTTTGGGGGAATTGCTTAACAGTACAATCATATATGACGTTACTTTGTATGCAATTGCCATTTAACGGGCATTCTCTACATTTCTGGCAGTTACAAGTATTAGTAGGGTGCATAGTAGCGTTGCATACTACTCTTGCCTGGACAACGGCAGTACGCGTTTAATATACTCGTCGGGTAAAGGGTTGGTCGTGTCGTCCGGTGAGTGGTCGTCTGTTGTCTGCAATAAAAGCCATGTTCTGCACTCCGAAGACAAACTCTTCTGTTGAATTTACTTCATTTATTCAAGCGTTGTTATTTAATCTGGGGGAAATTCACCACGCTGATAGAGACTAAGAGAGCAACTCGCACGTTATCATAGTAAGTTATTAATGTTTTCTTAACTATTCTTAGAGAGGGGGAATCTCGCGCTTGTCTTTCCTGAAGGGAGATATTCCGTATCTTTACATTGTGAATCGCACGTCTTCTCAGAGAAACAGACTGCTAAAAACTCGCTTCTCACGAGAACGAGTGACGTCACAGATCATTTTGTTTCCCACGCAAGGCCCGCGAAGTCACAGAGCCTAGGTGTAGACTAACCCCTGATCTAGGTTCTCGTCACACGGTAACCTTGTCAGCTCTGACTGTGAGAACAAGCTGTGAGAACTGCCCCGCGTTAATTCGCGCAAGTCAAATCGACGATTCCCAACAGATACGTCCACGCCAATAGGGCTGTTATCTAATCTGGGCAGATTTAATTAATAGTGCGGTATTTATGCGAGTGCTTTCATGAGTTATCAAAAATTGTGAAGAATTCCTTAGCGATATTTGTTTTCACATTGCAGTTATAGGGTGGGTTAAACCAAATACTATTCTTTCTTCTAATTCTTTTATTTTTACTATGTTCTGGAGAGTCAGCTTGTTTGTCAATATTGATAGTTTTTGTGGGTCTTTTTATATATGTTTTCGTCTTCATGGGTAGTGTAGTATTAGTTCGCTGTTTATCCTGTATTGCCACTTTGTGTGTAATTACATGCAAATGTTGTTTTTTTTCTTCTGGATAAAGGGATTATTTTCGTATTTAATTTAATCAGTGTATACCGAATTAAGTCGTGCGTTACTGTAGAAGTTAGAAGATTTATTAGCAGATAACTTTGAAATTCTATTAGAGATTATTAGAGCTGTCCGACCTTTGATATGAAAATTGAATTGAAACTACAATGACGATGATATATATATATATATATATATATATATATATATATATATATATATATATATATATATATATTATTTATCTACCTCCACCAAGGGAAGATCTGACACAAGGTCGGGAAAGTGGGATTAGATAAGCCAGCGCTCGAGAGGTGAGCACTCTGACCATTTAAAAATTGCCTGGGCAACCACGTCGGCATTCCCCGGCAGAGGCGCCGCAGACAGTAAGCAATTAACTTACTCCTCCCCAAAAGAGGGGAGGCAAAGTTTGGGAAAGTGCCCCTCCTAGAGACCGGCGTAAATCCAGACCCAAAGGCTCGGACAATACCGGTCTATATATATATATATATATATATATATATATATATATATATATATATATATATATATATATGGACATCTCTGATCGACTCCTTTTCTATTATGTTGGAATATTATGTCCCTTTCTATCATATACATATATATATATATATATGTATATATGTATGCGTATATATATATATATATATATACATATATTTATACACACACATTGTATATATTTGCATATATATATATATATATATATATATATATATATATATATATATATATATACTTATTTGCAGACACTACCTCTAGATATTTCAAGATAGATTCTATTAGTAAATTACCAAAATGTGGGTCTGCCTTAGCCAACACATGTTACATCCGGAATCTTGAACAACATTTCGAACAAGAATCTCAAGAGGAGTGTCAACCTCTTTGCACCACGTCTGCATCCGATTACATTAGCCTAATAACTGAAGTAATCCGGGTCAACTTCTAGGAGACCTTCCTTGGCTGAAACGAAGACAAACAACTGTTTACTGATAAGATATTTTCGTTGTTTACATGAGTTCATATTCTGATGACCTTCTCGCCGAGAAGATGTTTTAAGCAGAACATTTATTTACGAGGGAGTACATTTACTTGAAATATATATTTACGTTTCAGAAAAAAATCGAGCTTAAAGATGACGCGTATCTGATTTAGTTGATCTTTAAATAAAGACCGATTTATGAAATTAGGAGTTATTCATTGATTTCATGCGGGGCAGCTCTATTGAGATTTCTCATTTTACCAATTTTCTTTAAGTGATCGGACATCGTTAGAATAATTATATCAAGTGATTCACAATTTTCTCTGACATTTTGTCGTGAGTTATATCTATTTTTATGGAAATCACTCCGGGCAAGTCATGGAGCCACTGATTGTAAAATAACTAAAAATACTAATTCAAGGTTAAAAAAAACTAGCAAACAAATAGATTGTTAAATAGATTGATTTTAACCCAGAAAACACAAATTCTTCCTTTTTTGTTTCAGAGACATCTTACATGGAATGTGAGACCTGAAGGACAATACAAGGGAAGAATAACTTACGAGACTACCGAAAGTAAACCGAAAGTTTACTTTCTACTCTCTTTGCTTAAAAACGTCTATTGATAAGAGTACGTAGCCACCCATTAACTTATCGATGTATATACCAGTTAGGGAAAATTAAATAGAGCGTTAATTTTTTGCATTATGTTAGAGTGTTCGCTCTTGGGTCGGAAGATTGTGGTTCACTAAACTAAAATGTAATACTCAAATATGGAAATATGGTACTCAACATCTTACTATACACTTAACATTATAAGATATGTATCAAGGGTAAGTTGAGTAATCTTGACAAAGGACTGACGCTTTAACCGTAGTAGTTAATGAAAAGAGAGTATTCCGGTCGTCCACAATTGTGGTTGATATACTTTACTGATCGTTTTTCGAAATATATAAACATTTTACATCTTCCTTTATCTTATTAGTATTCCCGCCACTTTTGGCTATAGGAGAAAAATATATACCGTCAACCGGCACAAATTATGATAGCTTCTGGGGCATTTGTTCCTACATCCTGAATATATTACGCTTACGCATGCATCTTTAAAAAATTTAACAACACTTTTTTTCAGCGTTTGATACATTTTATAATGCATTATGCTAGTAGCTCCGCTATACCACATCATGATAGTCCTGCCCTGTTACAGATGGCATAACCATCTCTCAGAAAACAAAAAGATAACTAGACGCAGCATCAACAATCAGTGACACTTTTGCGTTTTCTCGCATTAGACATGAATACGTGAATTAGAAAGAACGAGCGCTGAAACGCCTATTCCTGTGGCTATATCATTACAAATACGAGGCTTTGTAAACCACTTTTCTGATATGCGAGGTATTGTGTTTATTCTACCCATGTGTTAGATACTGAACGGGTGGGTATGTTCATGTATATGATTAAGTTAAGTGAGTATAACAGTAAATGCGACATCTGAGGTGTAAGCAAGGTGCAAACTTCAAAAACAAGATTTGACCATTACTTAGATTATGGAAATATATTAAAAATCATATTACACCACACGAATCAAAGAGAAAGGGTGATTTCAGAAGAGGTCTGTTTGGAAAACATCAGGTAGTAGATTGTGTAATGGCATAGGTTTGCAAGATATAACTAATTAGTCTTATATATATTTTTATATATATATGCATATATATATATATATATATATATATATACGTATGTATGTATGTATGTATATATGTATGTATGTATGTCTTTCTCTCTTTCTCCGTTTTCCCCGCAATTGTCAGTGCTTTGGAATGAAGACAACGTTAAATAACTGACCCGCTGTCTTCCCTCAGTTTTGTGTCGAGTAAGTCTTGCTGGGGATAGGAATAAGAAGCTTTAATTAAAAGGCAGACATTCACTCAGTCTGCGAGGATCAAACTACTATTTTTCACAAGAAGAACGATCAGTAGCCAAAGTATGAATAAGCATGGTGAGAATCCATGTTTCTGTAGTGATTACAGAAACATGATTGATATGTGTATGGCCCCCGGTTGAATTCGCAAACATGCGTTGTTGCAAAGCATCATTACTGTGTTTTAACTCATGCACCTTAATGAGGGGTTATATGATTTACACCCGTAGTCTGAAAGCAATTATATTACATTTATTAACCGGTACACATCAAAGTAATTTGGATTTTTCTCAGCAAATTTCCATTTGCTAGTGTTGTACTATATTATTGGCAATAAATATTATTGTAGTGAGTAGAAAGTTGGTCGTTGGTGTATTTTCGACAGTCTTGTAACTTTCGCTCTGTTTACTTTGTCATTTAGTCCTAACATGAGTAATTTATGGGGTAAAATGCTGTTTTCTAGGTCAGAATATCTATCTAACACGGACTGTTGGCTAGTTGTTTATCTCGAAGTAGATTTTTACCTCCTTACATCAAGTAGCTTAATACCTTATCTGGAACGATTTTAATTTATAAAAAAACGACTACCATACATCTCTACAATTTATTTTCAAAAATGCTTAATCTGGTATGGGATTTTGCTAACATTGAAACGTAATAAAATAAACACCTAAAAAGTAAAATCTGCTAATTGTATTACTGTTGATCTTTTATTATGAGTTAGCTTTCTTTATTTGATATTTTAGATACGATAATAACTCTATCTCAAAAGGCGTGCTCATAAAACATAAAGAACGTTAGCAAACTTGTTTAACGTAATTGAAATAAATAAATTGAACTATATAGTTAAAACCCTGAAGTAAAAACAATTATTTACAAGTTAAAAAGTAGCGATACACCTAATACAAACAAATATTATTCAGAACAAACCCAAATAAAACAATATAAAAAAACATTAATAACAAGCGATGAATTAACACAATAAATGGTAAAAGTAACAATAAACAATGTCTACAAATATAATGCTAATACTTGTGTTGCATTATGTGCTATACGTTCCTCACTTCTTTTATTTTTACTTATATTCAGTCCAAACAAGGCACATTGATATTGAGAGGTAAAGGGCTACTAAGGTGAATAAAGGCATCCTACGTAAGGAGTTGTTCAGCGAGGTGTTCATTCACATTACATTCAAATTTCTGCATGTGTTTACTGTCAGGCGAACAGGGAGCATGTAGGGTCTTATAAGCAAGCAGTTCGAGGAAAGAAGCTATCACAATGTAAAGCTATCCGGCATCAGGAGATCTCTGCTGTGAATAAGGTTCGTATTTGCTGATTATCGGGTTGGACGCAGGGTATTTACGTCAAGGGTGATGGGCAAGTGTAGCAAGCGCATGGGAGAATATTTCGTGGTGGTGCTTTGAAAAAAGTGCGGGAATTAAACATTGCAGCGATTAGACAGGGGCTGGAGCTTGGTAGACAGTGTAAGACCCATTAGATTAGATGCTCTTTTGAGACTTTTTCTAAAAGGGAGAGTGTAGTGGTTGGTGCACCAGCCAAAATGTGGTAACACTACTCAATGAATGGGAGAATGGTAACTTTGTAGATATATAGAATACTGGCAGTCTTTCGTGAATGATGTACACTTTAAAGGAATTACAAAAAGAGTGTTCTCAGTTCACAGTAACTACAGGTTTGATTATTTTAGTCCATATTTATTTATTCTTTTCTTTCTTATTTTGCTTTATTCTGTTAAACAAAAGTATGTGTGCGTGTGTGGAAAGGAAAGGTTGTGTTGTTTTTATTTTCATTATTTTGAAAACATATCCCGCTAACTTGCGAATTCTTCTTATTCTTTTTCTTTTTCTTATTCTTATTCTTATTCTTATTATTTGTACTCACTAGGAGTTCTCACACAAGTAATCGTCACTGATTGCTCCATGAAAATAATCGGTGGTGTTCCATGGAGTCTGAGTGACAACAAACCTCCACAGAGTTCCAGTACTCTCCACCTCATTTCGATCACCACCGCAAATGACCTTACGGTATTGAAATAGCAGCCTACCATTGATTTCTCGCTGGCAACGACAATTAGCCATCCTTTAGACTTCGGTGGCAATAAGCCTCCCAAACGTCCTAGTACTCTCTGCAGTCTTACAGTGGAAGTATGGTTAGTGTTGTCCTTCATCTATCTTTCCATCCCGCTTGCCCCTCTACGACTATTTGGTGTGATGTCACCCGAGGTCGATGTCATTTTTTTGGAGGGTGGTATCTTATGATGTTTCTTACAGTTTCTGTTCTTTGGTGCATGCGGTGGTGTTCTTCCTGTGGTTTTGCTTTCTTCCTATTGTAACTTCTATGTGACTAGTTACAATTTGCAGCTTGGTTTTCGCGTAGCTCATGTGTACAGGTTGTTTTTCAATTTTCCTAGTATTATTATTACTGTTGTTATTATTATTATTATTATTATTATTATTATTATTATTATTATTATTATTATTATTATTATTATTATTAAATCATTTAAATTATAATTTTTGCCGATTAAACATTTTTGGAACATTTTCCCCCTCTTTGATTGCTATATTTCTTCTTTTCTGTTTTCTTACTCGAACACACATTGTATATATTTCTTGCGTTCACCTTTGCAACCAGGTTCATGACGCATTGGTTAATCAACACAGTCATATCAAAAACTTGAAATAACATTTAATACTTCTGTCACTTTTTAAGCGAATAATGTTTTGTGATAATAATTATTATACCAAGTCGATAGTTATATGGAATGGGAACATATCTAAGGTAGTAGCTTGTATCAGTTCACTGAAATAACATTGTAATTAGCTGCTCAAAATACAATTATGTTACCTACTTTTATATTATACAAGTAAAACATATTTAGTTGTTGCCAAAGTTAAATAAAAAGATGGGATCTTATATGATAAAAATCCAGCTCCCCACAAAATAACACTATGTATTGAGATAAACATACACATTGCCTATGTCTTGAAGTATTTCTCATTCACTGGTCGAAAATATAAAAAAGAATGTGTAGTATCAGAACAAAATATTTAAATAAGTGTTTATCAAAAAACTGAAATAGACAGATAACTTATAATTTTTAGGAATGTCGTAAGATGCTGCTGTTTTTTCATTGAAACAGTATGCCTTGTTTGATGAAGTATTTTCTGAGAGAATTAAACAAACTTACATTTTACTGTTCTGTCGAACATGGTAACACGTTACTCTAAACGAAGTGGCTATTCAGGTGGAAATATTAATTGTGTAGGAAATACGATTAATGACAGAAATCGAAAATCTAATGAGTTTATTTTATTATTTAGATATATAGAATATATATATATATATATATATATATATATATATATATATATATATATATATATATAAATCTTGTAAAACTTTAATGCATCAATTAATTATTCATAGATTTACTTCATATTTTAGCTCAATTAATATCTCCAACATATAAATTTAATATCATTTTCCCATTCGATATCCTAAAAGCCCGTAAGAGATTTTATTACTTTTTCTCGTAAGTATTTTCTACCTATCCCCCTATTATTTATATATATGTTTCTCCTCTTAAGCAAAGCTTATATTCTAGATGTACCAGTAATGCATATATATATATATACATATGTATATATATATATTTATATATATATGTATATATATATTTATGTATATGTATACATATATGCATTTATTTATATATATATGTATATGTATATATATATATATATATATATGTATATGTATTTATATATGTATATATATGCATACATATGTATATGTATGCATATATATATGTATATATGTATATATCTGTATATGTATGTATATATATATAAGTATAACATTTTATTTATACAAACATTATTGTTACATATTTGCATATATATATAAATATATATATATATATATATAAATATATACATATATATATATATATATATATATATATATATAATAACCAATAATGTAACAATAATGTTTGTATGAATAAAAATGTATGCTTATAAACAGCTCTACTTGTTATTGAGCACTTTTTATATACACTTGAGTTTCAACGGATTTACATCTATATATATATATATATGTATGTATATATATATATATATATATATATATATATATATATATATATATATATATATAGGTAACATTTTCTAGTACAGTCAAGTATTGTTGAATATAAGATACAACTCATGTGTAAATACTATTTGGTAGATTCTTTCAATAGTCCGAATCAAGATAGCAAATTCATCAGCCAATTCCCCTCTGAAACGAAAATCATGATCCTGACTATTGAAAGGATCTACCAAACGATATCTAGACATGTGTTATTTCCTATATTCAACAATATATTTATATATATATATATATATATATATATATATATATATATATATATATATATATATAACATCACGTGTGAATTAAGCTAAATATTTTTATATATTATTGATAGCATTTAATATAATGTTGTTATCTGTATAAGATAAAGGAAGTCGGAAATAATTCATCGATGTGTTTATATTGCCCTGAATTTGTACTCTTAGCATTAGAACGCGTTAAAATATTCGGTAATCTATTGTAACGGGGATTTCACTGATATTCTGTTTAACTATGAAACACATAGCAAAACAACAAAATTAATATGTAATCTTTTCAAAAGAGTCTCAGTAGTATGGGTCAAAACGAGAATGACCCGAATTGGTCAGATTCCCAACCCTAAATATTCTTTTCGTTTTTTTCTATCAATTTACTGGCAGATATCCAGGGATGTAATGAAGCCTGGGACCCACATCGATTCGAGTCAGTTATTGCAAGGTACTGCAGTATTTTTGCCAGAAATAGCAGAGAAATTAATCGCTAAACCCACATACACACGCACACACACACACACATATATATATATATATATATATATATATATATATATATATATATATATATTCATATGTAAGTAAATTTCGCGTACAACAAAATCGTAGGATGAATTTCAGAGGAAATATCTTTTTAAATCAATGAGATGGGCGTAAAAATATGTTTATGGCGAGTAATTAAATGAAATAGATTTGTGTTTGATTTCCAAAAGTAATTTGCAAGGCTAAATGCCATTATTTTTCTATCAGTAAATTCCATACTTCTACGTAGCTCTACTTAAGTATTGCACTCTATTGAAGTAGATATTGTAGCAGCATAGTAACGTAATGCACTACTTTTGAATATATATATATACACACACACACATATATATATATATATATATATATAAAATAGTTATATACATAAAATTTTCATTTATAATTTTATTTACATCATTCTTTAAATTCATATATAAGTAAATAAAATTCGACTCTGTCTCAGTATGTTTGGTGGACGCCAAAATAAAAATAAAACAATGTATTTACAGCAAAGGACGCACTGATCTTTGTGTAAATATATATATATATATATATATATATATATATATATATATATGTGTGTGTGTGTATGTGTGTGTGTGTCATTAAGATACAAAGATTACCCATTTTTTGTATGTGACATATTAGAATAGTTTTTTTGGTGGGGGAGTGTGCGAGTTTGGGTTTGTGCACCTCCTTAAAGGTAAAGTTTACAGACAAAATAATTCACCAATGTAACATAATGACTTGACACAAACATATACTGAAAATTTCATGATAATCCGATCATGAGTTATGAAGATTACACTGTACATATGAATAATAAATTACCATGACAACTTAGAAAGATACAAACACATGACGAATTAATCATTTAGTATTCAAGTTGCAAGTGTTCTACTTTAACACAGTTTAAGTGTATGTGCACTTCTGAGACAAGTTTTTATTCAGTACTTTACCAGCACATTTGTGAAAAAGAAAAATAATCAACATTTCGCTAATATTTCGCCAGTCTGAGATGTCTCGTAGACAGAGCACACAACCATATTAAAATATAAAAAAACGTAATCAATATTTGTTATTCTTTTTTTATCGCTTGCTGAAGAAAATGTCAATTTTTATATATTTTAATATTTATATTTTATAATATTAAAAATATATATTCATATATCTAAACATAAAAGGTTGTATTAAAAGGCATTGGAATATTACCAACAACAATTAAAAAGTTCATCTCAGATATCAGGCAGGGTTAAATAGCTATACCAAATGTTCTAGCAACGATACTATGTCAAAGCATCAAACTTTACTTATTCTTTCGCTCTCTCTCTCTCTCTCTCTCTCTCCCTACCTATATATATATATATATATATATATATATATATATATATATATATATATATATATACATTCATTGCGAGATGCAGCACAGTTTGTTGTTGTAGATCACTATTCACTGCTCGTTGTAAAATACCCGCAGACTTAAACTTTACAAAGAAAAATTCTTCCTTAATTCCAAGCTAATTTGTGGTGGCCAACAGGAAACGCTCTTGACTGCGAATCAGTAGTGATTTGTGATCGGAGTTCGTGCCCGCCGACCGTGGAAAATTGACTTCCTCCACTGGAAATTGCGTTAGCATTAAACATCGATGTCTATAGGTTATTTATAATTCATATATATATATATATATATATATATATATATATATATATATATATATATATATATATATAAGGTGAGTCGATGACAAATAGTTAGACCTGTAAATGGAAACAGATCAATATCTTCAGTTGTTCAGAACAAGGAGCATTTAGTAAATAAAAACTATTTCTTCTTCTCTTTCAATTGCATTCCTTGGGCACGGCTGTTCAAAGATCAAAATCTTATCATCAGAGGAATAGTGATTGATAAGTATACAAATAAGAACAGTCAATATTCAAAATTTGGAAAAAGGTTTTTTAAAACAAGTTCTTTTTAAAAAGTTTTAAAAGTTCAAACAGGTGTGTAAATGAAAGTCACCAAACACGGAGATCCAAGTTCTAAAGGGTTCAAATGTAATTGGTAAATCCAGAAGAATCTGCAAGAAAATCCAACGGCGACGATTCCACCCAAGTCCTTAGTCCTTAGAGGGAGGATCAGACAAAATTAGCCATATTAAGAAAACGCACTTCTTCCTGTTTTCAAGTAAACAGATCCAAAGGCAAAAAGCAGGGAACCAAACCTCAATGAAAATTGGAAATCCGAATTGTTGTAAAGTGTGAAACTTACTTGGAATTGCGGGATATGTAGGGGAGGGTAAGAGTGAGAAAAAAGTGGAAATAGCAAAGGAGGTAGGGGGTTAGGAGCCGAAAAGACAGAAGAAAAAAATGGGAAAAGACAAAAAACAAAAAACAAAAAGGAAAAGAAAAAAACAGAAGAAAAGGAGAGAAAAAAGAAAAAAGAAAAGAGTAAGGAAAAAGGCAAGAGAGAATGAGGAGGGGGGCGTTAATCCTATGAGTGGGGAAAGGGGTTCATAAGGTTTAGGCAAAAGAAGGAAGAGAAAAATAAAATCTAGAATGGTCAAAATTAGGAATTTTATAGCTTTTGGTCAGTGCTTCAATTGAATTCCCGTAGGGTTTAAAGTTTAGATTAAATGCAGATAAGCTTCAGAGGTTATAACTCGAGATGGATATATATATATACGGGAATATTAATTACCCGCACATAAGGGTTTTGTACCACGTTCATGTACCTTTACGAAGATTACAATCAAGTTATAATAATATCCATAGAATTCTTATTTCAATTTCGATAAAAATGTATTACAGTATTTTGATTTTAGAAACTGTATAACATTTTAGTGTTAATATTAAGGGGTCTTAAGAAGAAATTAAAATTTAATCAAGCTTTCTTAATTCCTGCATAATGACTAATGATGAAGTTTAATGCAAACCTGATATATTTGAATTGTCAAATTGTAAAGTTTTATCCTATTTTATGCCAATAAAACACATTTATTAAATATTCCAAAGACACTAAAAGTTAAAGAAATTTTTATTAATTGATGTCTAATACCTATTATGAAAATTTCACAAAAAATTGAGGTCCGAATTTTTGGGAAAAATGTCAATCTGTCTTTGCAATAAAAAAAAAACAATAAGATATTGCCCTAAATACCAGTCCTTACGCCTAGCATCTGTGTCCGAAAATTCATAATGACCGGTTAATTAGTTTAGGAATGAATCCTGTTCATATAAATCTATGAACATATAGACATACCTATATTTAATAGAGATATATAGATTAACAACTGTAATTCTTCTATTATTCTTATTCTTTCTTTTTCTTCTTCTCTCTTTAGTCATTCTGTTGCTTTCTTTTGTTTTTACACATTTCTCTCCGATCTTATTACCCGACACCTCTAGCTAAGCCTTCCCCGTTTCACACATTTGCTTTTCCCTTTCTTCTGGCACATCGAACGCAGTGTTCGCACGAGAGTCTCGCGAGAACGCGGGCGATAACAGTGTTTGTCACTTCCGGCCCATTCAAGTGTCTATCATCGCGTCCCACAGTAGCCGTTACCAAGTACGCCGAAGTTTCATATACATATCTCTGATTTGATGCGAGTTTCTCTTCGATATATTTCTTTCCTCATTCGTTTAAGTACTAGAAGTGTCGGCATTATCCGACGATGATAGTTCCAGCGGTGTTTCAAGCTCCTAAAGATAGGGGTCAGATCTAATGCAAAGAATCAAAAGTGAGCTTTTCGGAGGGAGCGTAAACTTCAAATTCATTAACCGAGAATTCTTCTGATTTGGTATGCTTCTCGTTGATAATATACACAGGTTGGATTTACTTGTTTCACCCTGCAGATACGTATAGCACAAATGTATAAGGTGAGGAAACAGCTTTTCCGAGAAGGACCTCTAGTGTACAAAAATTACCATGAATTGAGCATTCTGTGGTAGGAGCGTTGCATGCGATCAGCAATATACTAACCCTCACTCACGAGAGAGAAGGTAATTCATGGGAGTATGCTCTACTCAGCATCGAACTAGACCGAATCTCACACCAATAAATAAGGGTCTTGTAATTCAAGTCAGTCTCTAGGTATTAGCAGTGCTTCCCAAGTAGAACCCAGGATTAGCACGGGTGAAATTAATTATTAAAAAAAACATTTTATTCATTCAGATTTTGAGCGCTACATTTGTCTGACTCTATATTAATATGAGATACTCACGGAAAGGGCATCTTGAAGGTTGCCAATATCCCAATATATGCCAATATTCTTGACTGAATTCGAACGCGTCGAGACTGCAGACAGGGTTAGTTATAAATCTCCAACCACCAACCTGTTACACCTAAATGAGATTCATTCTCGCGAGACTGTTATTTTATTTAATAGTTGTCCTCATTGAATAGATACTCCGAAGTGAAACAATGTTCACATAGCTGTACACGGATGTAGAAGACGCCGTGATAATATTTTGAGCCATGAATCTAATGGGCATTTATTGAAAATAAAATAAAACTCACGACCAGACAAACACCTGCACAGGAAGAGGTAACTATCGGATGACATGAAGGTCAGTTTTGAAAAGAAATATCCGTGAAATAAAGAATAAAGAGAAAATTGAGAAATACCTCTGTGTGTTTGGGTTTTTATAGTACTGTTGTATTGTGCGGGGCTTAATAAAAATGATAACACAGGTATCTTAGGAAAATATAATAAGTATATTTATTTGTCGGTGACGATGAGGGTGGTGGTCGGAGAGGCTTTGTGCACAGGGAACTAAACATTGATTCTCTCCGAGGTTCGATCGTCAACTCTTCTTTCGATTTTCGGTTTGTTATTATATACCAATATCGTGGCCACCTCGACGGCCTCATCGAGGTTGCACTCGGTGACGGCTTGTCCTCATATGACAATTCAACAAATTAGTCTATCCTTTCTTGGCTTGATATATTTGCACCTGGTAAAATGGCCTTTAACCCTTCCAACATATATCTTTCTTTTGACATTGGGTTCTTACCAGGTGCATATTTTTTTGTTAACATGATTTTACATTATGACAATTGATCCGTCTATGTCGCTTCTTCCGTTGCAGGTGTTTAATGTTTTGGTCAGTGTTTCTTTTCAAAACTGACCTTCATGTCATCCGATAGTTACCTCTTCCTGTGCAGGTGTTTGTCTGGTCGTGAGTTTTATTTTATTTTTAATTAATTTTTGGTCATCCGATAATTATCTTATCGTTTGACAATCGCCAGATGCATCTGTTTTATCAACAATTTTTCCGTACACCGACTTCAGATATGTGACAGTACGTGTTTGAATTCGGAGTGGATATCCTCGCTTCTCTAGTTAGCTGAAAATAAACTGTTGATCATAGATTTTGTCAAATCGAGAGTTGTACACGGATGTAAATTTCAGGATGTCAACATTTTTGCCACGGATATTAAGGGCATACTATTAGCATTCCGAGCCATTGATTTAAAACACTTATATCAGATACACACACACATCTTGATTATAAGTTCATGCATTTGATGCTTTGTTACTTTGTTTGTTGTGAGTTCGAACCTCACTTGGGGTAATACTATTATTACTCTTTCTTTGACTCCAAATAAATTTACACATTTAAAGTTACAATATTAAGCAAATTGTTCTTTTTGACTTTTATTTTTCTGTAATCTACATAATTGTCGGAAGTTAGCACCTGTAAAACAACAAAATCGAATGCCTATTGGAAACGATGGATTATATAGGATTAGTTGAACACTACTGCTTTTCATCTGTTATTAGAGTAATTATTTGTTCGTATTTTTTATTTATAATAATTTATGCCTAATTGAACATACATCTGATATGAACTAAAGTGTGATAGTTTATCTTACGACATCATAAAATCTGGTTCACTCTACCGACACACTGTTTCATTTATAAGATATCAATTGCAATGCCAAGTTTAAAATCAATACGTATTCTTATGTGCATTCTCAATGATTTAGGCCGGAAGTAATATATGATAACTTGCATGAACTTTAAATTTTTTATTATATATATATATATATATATATATATATATATATATATACGGAAGCCTCTGTATGGCTTAATTTCCATAAATGTATTTTCATATATTACTACTAAGCTTTGCTCACGTATCGACCACTGTTGAAGTAAATACTGAAAATTGATACATCAAGAAATATATCTCCTTATAATCTTTTATGTAGATACATGAAATAATAATAATATATATATATATATATATATATATATATATATATATATATACATATGTATATCTATTTTTATTAAAAACTTTTATATTCAAATACAAATTTTATAACATAAAGTAATTGCAGTAGCTCATAAGTGTAAGGCTAAAGTTATGTTTCATACAATATTTTTTTATTTAATGTAATATCCTATGTAATGAAGTACACATCTACATCATTTCCCAGAACTTGTTTTTTATTTTATATACACTTTTTTGGCTTACACCAAGATAGATGTAAAATGCTCTGGTGCATTCATTTCATGGTGTGGTAATCCTCAGTGCTCATCATAGGAAGCACAGTAAACACAATATAAGAACAAAGCAAGTAGAGCCTGAATTAGAAGCTGTACACATCATAAGCATCGATTTTTTTTCAATGAAACCTTGATCTCAATGTGTCCTGGTCGCAACATATACACATCTTATGCTTTTCGCTGTTTGTATATTAATCATTTATAATGAGCTTAAATATTGACCTAAATAGTTCTTAATATATATATATATATATATATATATATATATATATATATATATATATGATTATTTTTATTTACACAAACATGTACAAAATCTGCGACACTGGCATGTCGATGTTATCGATCTCATCAGGCAGAGTTAGAATCCGATCTTAACCTCAGATCATATTTGGAGAGAATATATATATATATATATATATATATATATATATATATATATATATATATATATATATATATATATATATATGGGTGTATGTTGGTGTAATGCTTAGTATATAGAAATATATTGAAAAGCATGTGAACAAACAAGTTTAAATGATGACACCGATGTATCCATTATATTTTAAGTAAACTCATATTTCGGTCGGGAATCCAACCATAATCTACATGCGAATGAACCAACTATATATGAATAATATTATATATCAATATTATATATATATATATATATATATATATATATATATATATATATATATATATATATATATATATACTAGTAGAATACTAGTCTCAGGACAGGTATACCAAATAAATATAGAATTAGTTTAACATTTTAACGCTTTTTTATCAGGGAGTATGGTACGGTTTCGGCTGCACCCCTCTAAGGGTATAGCTGAAAATTAACCATATGCCACGTTACACACAAAGTTGTCTAGAATACATATTCTATCATTAGTAATGATATATATATATATATATATATATATATATATATATATAAATGTTGAATTAAATTAACGATAATTGAATCATCTATCGTGATATTATGAAGCTCAACATATTGAATAGAACAATCAATTCCAGAGATGAAAGATGAGGATGAATTATTTAAAAGATACAATATCTATTAGAACATCAAAAGCGCAGAGCAAGAAGCTTCATATCCGTAATCCATGAAGCTCCTTGCTCTGAACTTTTGATGTTTTAATAAATATTGTATTTTTACAATTATCTATTCTCATCTTTCATCTCGAGAATATATATATATATATATATATATATATATATAAATTAGCAGGTCTACCTGGCATTTTCCGGAGTCCTAACTTACGTACATTACTGAAAAATAAAAGTAAAACAAAACAATTTGCTTGATATTGAAAAATGAAATGTTTAAGTATAATTGGGGTAATAATATTAGATTAACTTAAAAATAAAACTTCTGAATGCCATCAACAGCTTCGTTATCTAAATATACTATTTCCACATCTGAATTTTTATTCATCCCAATTGCCTTACACATCTGTCATAAAATATTTTACTACTAAATACCCATTTTGTCTATTTTCCAGAAGATGAATCAAACTAGTTTTCCGCTTTATATGTGCCTATATAAGATTACATATTTTAGGACACTAATCCGCCTCGCCGGCTCGCTATCTATTCGCAATTTTATTTTTATTAATTACTTTAATTATTGAAACAAAATTAATCTATGCGGAAAAAACAAAAGCCTACCTATTTAGCTTTAACGATTTCTATCAATAAAAAGAAGACAGAACTAATCGATGAGAAAGTAAAACTAATCAATAAAATAAAAAAAAATAAAATCTATACGAAAAAAGATCACAAAACTATATTTTTCCTTTCGTGCTGTTTTAGTAATAATATTGGAAAAGCGTTGTGTCGATATTAATAGTGAAAGAAATTATTTCCTATTCAGAAAGTATTAAAATTACATCTTATAGCTTCATTAGAATTTTAATTTGCATACGTGATCAATCTTTCCTTTATCTTTAATTATTATGAGTTATTATTAAGATTAAGTTTCGTTTTCTTTAGTAAATGATATTAAATTGTGATACGTGATTATTCAAGCAACCCGGCACACACGTATGTTATTATATCACAATATAATCGAGGAAAGATAATAGTAGGCAAAGTGAAGAATAAAAAGTACGAATAATATTTCACTTAATAATAATTAAGATCATGTGATAGTTCTAATTCCGTCCAAATTGCTTTAATACAATGTCATTGAATATCTCATCACCAGTATCATATACAATCAACGAAGTGCATCATTATAACGATACGTAGAACGAAATAACCTCGAAATTAAAGTGCCGTCATGTGATTATAAAAAAATTTTTCTAGCGGGGGGGGGTGTATACATATGTATTTTATTGCTGACAAGTCGAGTAGTAGTATTGTCAACACGACTCGTTAACAGGAAAAAATGTCGCCTTAAGAAAGCCTATCGTTAAACACTCGTTAAAAAGCAGAACCCGTACAAAAGATAAAAAAAGTAAAAAAAAAATCACTAAAATGAGTGTAAGAAATATCGCTTACTATTCGTTTTGAAAATAGGTCACAGCTCGTTTAAACAAATAAAGAAGCGAATAAAATAAAAATAAGAAACACACTGACGTAAAAATGTAAGAAAGACAATGATTTTACAATGGTATTGTTAAGGTTCGATAAAAAATACGCTCATATAAAGTGACTCAGAAACACATACAGGAGAGAATTGGAATGTGTAGTAGACACTTTTCTCGAATGTCTAAAGTCTCTGTACAGGGTTTTGTCAGGATAAATTGGCATGAGGATATTTCACCTTACAAGTAAAAACTGACCAAATATTCATAATAACATAGTATTCGAAGCCCAAATAAGATCTCCATCGGTATGGCTACACACTGGTTCATACGAAGAATTGTGCCCAAGTAACGTTACCTCTAGTAACAGCGTTACGCTAGATACTCCAACAGACTCGATGAATTCTTGTTCTGGAATCCGGCAAGACCAAGAGACCACAATAAATATATAGTATTATATATTTAAGTGGTCAATTAGTGAGTAGAAAATGTATGTTCTACACTTTTTTTTACTAACTCAACGTTTGAGAGGTAATAGATAAGTTTAATAGAACACTTTAATATTTATGTATTTGATTATGAGATAGTGTTAGCACCAGGAATGGACAATTTGATTACTAACAATTTACACGGCAAAATAAGACATACATACGTGCATGCATACATACATACTTCCAGAGATACGCTATAAAAATTATTATAACGACGATTAAAACTAATGATATGACGATAAAATCACGTGTCGTGGACTATGGTGGCGACGTGCGCGTTTCGAGTTCTATCGAAGCTGCTGCATTGTGTTTCAAAAATATCCCAAGAAAAAATGAACATCTAGACCTTCCCCTGAAAAGTAAATAGTAAGGTAGACAATACTTCCAAGTCTTTGTTATGCAACGGCCATAACTAATAAAACAACAGTTTTTTTATGAAATGTTCGACTTTATTCATCCACATAGTCTCCTTCTATTTCAACACTACTCTACCATGTTGGTGTTTTTTGTAGAACGATTTGACTTTGGCCTCAAGATACGCCTGAGTTTCTGATATTAAATAAACACACGAATAATGACTAATTGCTATGATTGTTTTACATTCAGCATTGTCAACCAAATATAACATATCTTTATGTATAATGCAGTTTCTGCAAAGTTAGGAAAACATTTATGTTTTCTTAAGGTCAGCCATCCCTGAATACTGGTAAACACACACCCAATAAATGTCACTAATCGGGCGAAAATGTAGTTCTACCAGTATTTGCCTAATTTAATCAATGCTATAAATCACGGTAATGAAATTACAAAATAAAGAATTCGAAATAATTAATTAATATAACATATATTAAATAATTTAAAATGTGTTTTTTTGACTTTGCAAAGTGAACACTTTATTTACAATATAGTAAAGTTGGAATATTTCGCTAATTTTGTTTGATTTCCGTACACATTATGGATGAAAGTTATTAATTAATCTTACATTCTATTTTATCCCGAAATAAAATTCTAATTTAGTTTATAAAAGGCTGAGAATCGAACTTTTATGAAATGTCTTAATCGCTGGCGGCCATGTTACAATTTCTCATTATTTTCTTTTAAGCTTGACATCTATAAACAGGAAATAGGCTTGCCTTAATTTTATTTATACAGAAAATTGGATTTCTTCGTTTATTTTCACATCTATAACATGGAAATAAGTTTTTATTTTATTTTATTTATAAAAATATTGTGGTGTCTTCGTTCGCGCTTGACACCCATAAATAGGCTACCTTACTTTCGTTTTATTTATAAAAAACTTTTTTGAAAATTATATATAAATACAGATTTTTATCTGTCAGTTGCATTTTCTTTAAACGTAATAAATATGCGACCAATGGGAGCATATATTTACTAGTTAATTAAGTTTTAAAAACATAATTTCCCAAACCTCGCTGAATAGTATACACCCAATTCCGAAATAATTCCATATTTTTCGGAAAAGCTAAGACATTAACTTGACCCCTTTTTTACAATTCCTCTCGCAATATGAAACGACACAAGAAGAAGCCATCTTAATCTTTCGCAAATGACAGAAAAAAAACGGAAGTTTCTTACTCCGACTATAAATGACATCACCAGAAAATGTCGACTCCGTTAGCAGACCGTAGTTAGTTTACGAACGGACAGTGTGACACCTTTTTTAACGCTAAAATAAAAATCCGTTATAACGCGTGGAAGTGAAAGCCAATTTTCCATCTGTTTACTTTTTTCTAAATACCCATTCAGTTTTTCTTTAAAACTGAGGTGGGGAAGGAGGGTTGTTTTGACAAATCTGTTCGTGCGTCGGAAATCAATAAAACGAATGTATTAATTTAAAATTTTACTGTTTTAGTCGCCGAGACAAAACACGTTGATTTTGGAACGATTCATAAAAAAAGGGTCGGAATTGTTAATATTAGTAATATCGGCTTAATCACACATCATAATATTTGCTGATCGAACGATCTCATTTTTTAAATCTGTGTGAAAGGTGATAACGTACGTACGAACATTCAAAGCCTTAGCGTAATATATGTATACAAATATTATTGTTTCTACTATATCCCAATTAAATAAGGTGCGCATAGAACATAATTGATTACGGATACTATGACAAGAATAAAAATCGCTCCTCCCCTCAAAGCAACAGCCGACCAAAATAACAGCAATTGTTCACATTCCATGGAATAATTACTCTTTTCAACTATCAATATATCCATCTTATTAAATGTTATCTTCGTGCGGCTTAACATTTTGGCAAACGACGTTAAAAATACGAAAAATAAAGTACTTGTGAAATCAGTTTATGAGGTCTCCATAGAGCTTGAGAAGCTGGTGGGAAGTTTTTTTGACTTTATTAAATTATAAATAATATGCTATACACATTTTTATCATAATTCATTCTTGTAAGAATTATGTTCTAGTAAAAAAATGTATATTTCGTTATTTATTTTAATGTTATTATATCATACCACTTGTATGCATTAGCCATTGCATTTTACTCCTCTCATAGTATTATTCATCTAACTTATAATCCTATTGATCCTCATTCTCGAATTGCTTGTGGCCTTGGCAGTGGTGACTTGTTAGTATAAAAACTGTTCTTTTAATTTTAGAAAATAGTGTAGTTTTGTAGAGAAGATACACTAGTAAGACGATCATTTGAATCTCCATTATCATCTACCGCATGTAGTAAATAGTTTTTTTCTTAATTGTTTCTGTTGAAAGAAATAACATGTAATAAGATAAAATAATGCGAAAACAAATGGAAACGACCGAGCAGAATGCGGAAAGGTAAGAGCACAAAGCGGGAAAACTGATTCTGTCTCTTTTTGCGATCCGCCAAGAAACGGTAGACATCTTTATTTTTTGATGACGCTGATGCGCGTGCGCACAACACCATAGATCAATAGATGTCGCCCTCATCGGAAGAGAAAAGGGTATCAGTGGTTTACTCGCTATAATTGCACGACTGCGCAACCCCCGAAAGTCATTTGAAGACAAAAAAATGTATATTTCGGGATGCATCTTATGCGTTCGTATGTTGCTCGCTGTAAGATGAAGTTCAGTAATTCTTTGTGGTTAGATTTAGAAAAAAATAATTTTAAAAATACCGAAAAAAGATAAATATGAATAAGAAAAGAGAGACTGAGATGATGAAGAAAAAATAGATTTGGTAAAAAAAAAATATCTTATCTTCGCTTTTTCATAGGAAATGCAAAGGAGAAAAAAGGAGACATTCTAGGTCACAGGAAATGGCAGTTTTTAAAGCTAGAATGAAGAACGTGGGAGAATAGCTTCTAAAGAAACAACAACAAAGAAGCTTGTATTCGAAGGGGCTTAGACATTTATCTCTTTATCTTTATTACATCATTGTTCCTGTATTTCCCTAAATCTTTTAAAATCCGTCTATATAAGTTAGTTGGCCACCGCGCTAGCGGAATTGTTACTGATACTAACTGGGAAACAAGTGGCTAAGTTCAATCTCTTTTAGGCTACTTCTTTTTACTCCACGATTATTATGTCAAGAGTTGTGTTCTCTAGGGGCCTGGGGGTCTTTATTCTCAATGAAGCAATTTCGTCTCCGGAGGTGACCCTTCCCAGGCATTACCTTCTATGTTGGAAGACCTGGTGATTTATTGATGACCACCTAAATCACATATACGGACAGGCACATTTTTGACTAATTTTATAGCCTCGTAGAGTGCCCCCTTGCTAAATATACGTTTATTTCCAAGATACTTTAACTTCTGCTGATAGTCAGGAGTAGATACACCCCCACTAACATTTATGATATGTTTTGATCATCGATGGGTCAATCCGCGATTCCGTCTCTCACATTGTGTTTAATGGCTGATACCTTACAAATGAGCTTAAGTATGTAGTTAAATAGGGACAAACATGGATAGTTACCTGTACTGCTACAAAGACAAAGCTCTTTTCTTTTATCAATTATAAAAAAACTTTCCAACCACCGATTGCTATGACTGATAACAGTCTTCCCGAGAGTCCAACGTTCAAACCCCTCAGCCCAACATTCACAGGTAACATGAATTGGAATAAACATATAAAATACACTGCAAAGTCTGCTGCAAAGAAGGTGGGCTCTCTCTAGAAAACTTCTTACACTGGTTACTATCCTATATCTTTATAAAGTCATCATTCACTCATGCATGGCGTAGTGTTGACACATCTAGTCTGGCGCACAAACCACTAGTATTATTCTTTTTGACAGCCTGCAAAAAAGAGTCTCTAACCGGATAGCTTCTACACTGTCGACCAATCTCTAGACTGTGTGCCATCGCCAAAATGTTATATTCCTGTTTTTGTTTTACAAGTACTTCAATGGAATGTGCTCCGACGAACCTACTGCATCTATACTACCCGACCTAAATACCTCACACCAACTCGACAGACACTAAAATCCCACCCATCAGTTGAGGGATCTCAAGATTCCGAAAATAACCCCACTCTAATAGTTGCTTTCGGAATTCCCTTTCTGTTTCCTGTTTCTCCGACTGTACAAACATTGCAGAAATTTAACGAATGTGAACACACATTTCTCTGCAAAACTGCCCACATACGATGCTAGCTATGGATCTACCCCCATTAGAGCACAGGGGGCATTTACGTCACAGTAGCAATATTCCTTTTTTTGGGGTAGCAAAAAAAAATTACAAAGAAAAAAGAATAGCATTTTCATCTTTAAGCGTCCAAATTCAATACACTTATCTAATTTAGATGCGTTCAAGCATTTAAACTGGATTATATGTTTGTAGGTCAATTTATCATTCTTACGTTTTGAATAACATTTCGAATAACATTTTCGTTGATCGATCAGGCTTAAGTTTGAAATAAAATTTTCATCGGTTTGATCTGTCACGCTTTAGTTTCAAATATAATTCTCGTAAATCAGTCACGCTTAATTCTGGAATAACATTTTCGTCGGCTTTTATGATATTGAAATAGCATTTTCCTTGATCGGTCAGGTTTAAGTGATGTCATATTTTTACTTAACGATAAGCGTATACACCGTTATACACATGTGTCGTCGACGTGCACCCAGGTTCTCGCTAATCTGTGGATAAATAACCACTCAGACGCCAATGTTGATTTATGAATAAGTTTATTTAAAAAGAGAAACAGTCTTCAGGGCGACGGACTACTTGTACACGCATGGGAAAAGGAAGAGAAACACAAACACACACACACACACACACATATATATATATATATTATATATATATATATATATATATAGAGAGAGAGAGAGAGAGAGAGGGAGATAACTTGTAAGGACGTAGGAAACTTCCAGCAGATTTCTCAATTAATTCAGTTAACAGAATTAAGAGCTTAATGTTTATTCATTAAACCAGAAACTACTACGATGGTTGACCCGGCGGTTTCGTAAACTGAGATCCATTCCCTCAGTGTACGAAACCGTTGGTTCAACCGTCGTGGTAGTTTCTGGTTTAATGAATATATATATATATATAGAGAGAGAGAGAGAGAGAGAGAGAGAGAGAGGAGAGAGAGACAGGGAGAGAGAGACGGATAGCTAGTTTCGTGACATCTAAATACATTATGCGCGCTGCCTCCCATCGGAGACAACGGCTTAGACACGTCTTTCTTGCTTGCAATATTGCAAGCTAAAGAAATAAAATAAAATATTCGCCAGTAAATCACGTGGTTTGGTGACTTCCGTCTGGGATCAACTCCGACTCTTAAAAATATCACTAAAACGTTTCCATTTCAACAAGGGCCTTCGTTATGTAACAGTTTGACATTAAACTTTTGTCGGTCTTAATTTCTTGAAGTTAGCAACCTGGTCACCTAGTTGTATTATCCTAGCGATTCCAGCGTTGCATTCGAATCGCTGCATAAATTATTGCGCTTCGCCATTAGTATAAAATCCATAATAAAAACCGCACGCGCGTTTGCCTGTCATGATTACGTTTGAAATTGTACATAAAACCTTGTTTTAATTTTTTGTTTTTATGGGATTGCTCACACTTACTATTTTCTCCGTAAAAAATAATTTTCATTGTCAGGTAAATATTCTTAAAATAAATAAAACGTCTTTTCTTTCTTTATTTATTTTAAGATGTATCAATTTAACTCTTTTTACAGCAATAATTATGTTTCTGTCTTTTTCGTAAAAATAACTAAATATTATTTCAATAAAAAAAAATAATGTTACTTTTTGAAATGCACTTATTTAAATTTGTACTATACGGATTGACATCATTTGTTTTTGGAACAATTCATTTTAAAATGGGTACAGTCCAAAATAGGTACAGTCCAAAATGTTTTACCTTAGTGACATGAGATTAATCATCAACAAACATGTTTTGTGATCGGAGATATCATTTTTTTAATATGCGTGAAAGGTGATAACGTACATACGAAAATGCAGAACCATAGCAAATTATTATATAGCTAAATAAAATTAGTTTTCAAGTAAAGAAAGTGCACATCCGATCTTGTTTTGATTTTGGCGACGATTTTACTGCCGACCATCTTCTTATCGTCCAATAGTTCTTAGAGTTCTATGTTTGCAGCGTCGTCTTAATTTCTCTGTGTCTTCGCGTTCAAGTTAACAATTATCACGTTTCGTTCCGGGTATATCATCCATAATTTGCACCTATACACATTGTCCTATTACTCACACACACAAACCTGGAAAAATATGTCATGAAAAAGCAAAAACACAGGGACACAGTTCACAAATGTCTCTAATGACTCCAGAAACAAAAAGTAGTTAACGGTGCTTATTAAAAGAACCTAACTTGCTTCCGATAGATTTCAGTGACATCGGTTACCGTCTGGCCATCAAGGCACGGCTGCTCGCGACCAAATCAACCGCGGAAGAGAGGGAAAGAGGGACATGCTCATGAAACGACGTCCCCCCTGTTCTTATTTTGATTTAATTTCCAACTACTCGGTCGCACTATTGTGAAGAAAATCTGGCTTCCATAAAAGGAATGGATTGGGACAAAAATTTAAATTATATTCGTCTTGAAGATTTTCTGTTTCCCTGACCAAGGACAGAACACATGATGTTAAGTATCAGAACAGATATTACTCTTTGAATGATTTATTTGGACAAAATATTTGTAAAATTACATAATAAAGACAAAGGACTGGAAATCACCCCTACATCTCAACGTAGAAAGAGTTCGGGTCTTCCACAATTATGGCTGACCGAGCGCTTTTCGGCATATAGGGTCATTTTACATATTCTCCCAGCTCTTCGGTAAACCCTCGAATTTTTGCTACGGGAGAAAAATATATGCCGCTAACCGAGGCTTCTTAGGTTTTGCTGGAATGTGTTCCTACTGTGTAGCCTTCGTTGCACAAACACCCAATTCCCTTACGTCTCGGTCTCGAAAATATAAATAACTTTTTTTCAGCATTTTTATACATTATATAATGCATTATCATAGTCGTCCCGCCATACAACACCATTATAACCCCGATTTTAAACAAGGCACATAAACATCCCTCAGAACGGAAAAATATAACTAGGAACAGCTGCAATAATCAATTGCACATTTGTGTTTTCATACATCATCCGTAGATGTACGCGAATCAGAAAGATTGCGTGTTACACCGCTTATTCCTGCGGTTTTCTTTGATTCACGTTTTTATGTGGTTTCCTTTGGCGAAATATTGTCCTCAAACATATTTGCGATCACATATTTAAGAACTTTTTGCACTTGCTTACTCTTAGCATTAAACATTAAATCATCTTAGGTCGTGGCATACACCTGTTACAACCCAGTTTGAAAAGTAAAAAAACCCAATTTTAATGAGTGTAAAGCGAAAAATAAAGGTTTCCTCAAAATTATCATAGTAGCCCTGACTATTAAAGTAGCCCTGGTTGACGGTACTACACTGATATGAATCATTGTTTTACACAACATCATAAAATAGACGAAACATGAAGCAGCGTTTCTTTCTGCAATTTGCGTCTTTTGCGATTTGAGAATGTGATTTCTGTCGCGCCATTAAGAAAGGCTGTCTTAATCGCAAATCGATCGATGAAACAACGCAAGACGAGAGCGGAAGTTGGCAATAGCGGAAGCGAGCATCATGAGCGTGTTCCATCACCTCCTTTCCCTTATCCGCTATCAATCACTTCCGGTCTGGGCAAGTGCTGGACTGTGGTTTTTCCGACTAGAGTCTGGTCAAGTCACGGAATCTCACTTGCACGTCAAACAATGTCACGTAAAGCCACGTGATACTTGGTGATTGCTCTTGGTAAGCCCGTCTGGGATGTTGTGTTTATACTTCTGTTCAAAGAATGGTGGAACCGGAGAAGAATGAGAATCGAAGTAGATAGTGAAAGGAAGGGGAATAGAGAAATAATATAACTTTATACAGAAGCCAAAATAAAGAGTCATTTCAAAAAGCGACAGATGGCGCGACTCATCGTTCAGAATATAACTGAAGCAATCAAGCTAATTTAGATAGAAAAATGAAGCTTTGACGTGATATATATATATATATATATATATATATATATATATATATATATATATTAATTAAATATTAAGGTGTGTTATACTTAAAGACGTCGTCGTTTCGGGATTCCACCCATAGTGCAGGAGGTGGTGATTTCAGGCAGTCGCGTGCGCTCGAACGCAGTTCGTAGATTCAGCCTAGAATAACGACGCCTACGCTCAGAGCGACACGGCCACGAGAAATCATCACAGAGTGTAATTGGAATTAAGATACACTTACCGATTTACGTATTCGACGATCAAATATTTAGAAGCGACAATTGTTAACTAGATTGTTGAGTTTTGATATCGGCTCAGGGCACTTGCCTGTCTCGCCACATTAGACAGATGTGATACAGCTAAACAGTTATATGTGGATGATTACTATATATATATATATATATATATATATATATATATATATATATATATATATATATATAGTACATGTATTGTATTAGTTTCTGTAAATGTAAATCCGTAGAAACTCAAGTGTTTATAAAAAGTGCTCAATACCAAGTAGAGCTGTTTATAAGTATACATTTTTATTTATACAGACATTATTGGTTACATATGTGCATACATGTTTCGGTTGCACTTTTCAAGAAAGTCAACCTCATCAGACCAAGAATTTTTCAGGAATGGATCCATTCCTGAAAAATTCTTGGTCTGATGAGGTTGACTTTCTTGAAAAGTGCAACCGAAACATGTATGCACATATGTAACCAATAATGTTTGTATAAATAAAAATTTATACTTATATATATACATATATATTTATATATATATACTATGAAAACATATATATAATATTTAAACTACAAAGAGGCGTCGATGTTACATCCCCACAGGGAGTCATTAGGCTAAGTGCACGGATTTTGTTCTTGATTGTTTTTATATATCTAAGTAGTGTTTACCTAGGCAATCAGACTCTTTTTTTTCTCTCTCACCAGATAATGTTTTCATTGAACAATAGTTGAGCTTTTTTCAAACAAAGGCTTGGTTGACCTTTATTTGAAACTCTTTTTTTAGTTTCGTGTACGCGTAACGACTCTCATTTGGGTGTCAAATAAACAGGTACACTTTATATATTTGTATATATAATCTTTTTTATTGAGATAATTAATTTTCTATTCATTTTGTATTTCGGTGCTACATTCGAAATTGTTTTAGTTTACTTTTATATTATTTATTTAGTTTATTTGTAATGCATATAATTATCTGTAAGTAATATTAATACTATGTCTACATTTGGTCGCTATTTCGCTTCTACAGTTTTGTAAGTTGTTGGGATTTTAAAAATGTGTAATTTCAAGCTTCTCATTCAATCATATTTATATACTAATAACCTCTACTTGCGTATTGAATACGGTTTAAGATAATACATACACAATATATTATATCATCTTATAACATTACATGGGAACATGCAAAACATATACTATACACACACACACACACATATATATATATATATGCATATATATATATATATATATATATATAAATATTTACAAATAAATAAATTATGTATACATACATGCGCTCTCATCAGTGTAGAAAGTTACAATTTCAAGCGGCCACAAGAAGTCAACCCGGCTCAGAGTCAACTAAAATTCCGAACGCTTTCGCTCTATCCCCACGGCCATCATAAATTATCCCGAGATACAGGTGAAATTAAAATCTATTAATCCCTAAATAATGCGGGTAGTAAACAGCAGACGTCCTAGAGGATTCGACTCATAGCTGATTAGCAGTCTGTTTTTGATATTTCCGAACTTTGCTAATTTCTTAAAGGGAGTTTATGATAATTATAATAATATTTACCAATAAATATACAATTATTTATACCTACATACGCTGGGCCTTCAAGCTTAAGCTTTCTCTCTCTCTCTTTGTCCTCTCTCTCTCTCTCTCTCTCTCTCTCTCTCTCTCTCTCTCTCTCTCTCTCTCTATGTGTCGGTACATTACTTCTTTTGTAAATGTTTACATTTAAGAGGTGCATATAGATATATATATATATATATATATTTATATATTTTTATCTAGTTAATTTATTACGTACAGATCATTATGAATGTTGGAATACATATTCTCGGCAACACGGTGAGTAATATGAGCATATTATTATTTTGTAAACGTTAGAGTTAAGGGGATGCTTCCACCAAAACACGAACCATGCTTCCCAAAAATGTTAAAACAAGTTAGATTAAAATGATTTAATGAAGAACAATTTCTCTACATTAAAGTTTGAGTGATATGAAGTAATACATTTTAACGGATCAGTGCGCGCGCATGAGCGTGAACAATATGCATGCGCTTAGTAAAATCCTTAACTATTGAACTGATCATTATTAATTATGGAACATGTATATTAGGTAGCAGGATCAGTAACGTAGGCATATTCTTTTTTTTTTGTAAACTATATTTTCGGGGGGGGGGGGGGGGCACCGAAACCGTATTATACGCCCGAAAGAGAAAAATCGAAAACTAATGCTATATTTTGATGCTTATACTCGTCCTGAGACGGATACGAATTCTAAAAAGTACAGTGAGTAACATGTGCACATTACTTTTTTGTAAATGTTTACATTTAGAAGGTGCATATATATATATATATATATATATATATATATATATATATATATATATATATATATATATATATATAATTGTGAATTTTAAATAGATATTCTCTCCAACACGTTGTGTAACATCGGTACTTTATCATTTAAGAGGTGCACCAACCCAAACTCGCATTCACCAAATTTGAACACAAGTTAGATACAAAAGATTTAATAGATAAAATATTTTTTCTACATAACAGTTTATGTTATATCAAGTAATGTATTTTAAAAAGGATTTGTACTCGCGTGAGCATGAATAATACGCATGTGCTTGGAAACATTTACAACTATTGAATTCATCATTATGAATTATGGAATATGTATGTTACACAGCAGGATGAGTAATGTTGGCATATTATTAACTTTTTTGTGAACTCTATTTCGGGGTGGTGTGGGGGACCGAACCCGTAATATACCGTAGAAAGCACATAGAAATAAATAAAATTCTATATTAGTTACTTATACCCGTCCTGAGATATCTAACATTCTAATATATATATATATATATATATATATATACTTACAAATGATAGAATATGTATTCAAGACACATTTGTATGTAACGTGGCACATGATTAATTTTCAGCTATACCCTTTAGAGGGGGGGCAGCTGAAACAGTAGCATACTCCTCAATAAAAAAATAATTAAAATGTAAAACTTATTTTATATTTATTTCGTATACCTGTCCTGATACTTGTATTTTATATATATATATATATATATATATATATATAATACAAATGTTTTCATATGGAATTGGTTCATTATCATGCAGATTATGGTCATATTCACGACCGAAATATCGGTTTACTTTAGAGATTTCTCGGTGTCATTATTTAAACTTTTTTGTTCACATGCTTGTATATGTATTTCTACATAATAGCAATTACGCACGTATATATACATATATACATATATACATATATATATATATATACATATATATATATATATATATATATATATATATATATATATATATATATATATATATAAATTCCCAATCAAACTAATATAGTAACTGTAAAAAGTAAATTGACTTACAAGAAAAGTGATTTCCCACCGGACGACGAATGTTTTTGGGGGGGATTTGATTCATATAGTTTTAATGGGTGAAACACTTCCGAGATTATATATATATATATATATATATATATATATATATATATATATATAGATATATAGATAGATAGATAGATAGATAGATAAACACATATGTATGTATATATATATATATATATATATATATATATACTTATTTTTCTTTAATAAATGCCAGAATTAAAAAAAAATATTATAGAAACAAGTAAATCATTTATTACATCAAAAATTGTGATTTATTATTTAAAACGTATAAGAAACAAATAAAAGATAGCGACGCAAATTTGTGGAGATAAAAATAAAAACATGTTAAAAAATAAAAAGCCGTATCTTTTATGACATTAGTGTTGATAAGGCGACAATCGAAATAGCATTAGTCATTTATTTCGTTTCGCTACGAAATGCATTAATTTCGTTTTTCGTTTCTTAAGACACATTTCACAATCTATAATTTAAATCTTCCCTATTTGCATGCATTAACTTGGATATATAAAAAAATAATTTCTTTAAATAGCTTTTTAACATTATCTCAATAGCAACAACATCCTAATGTTTTCTTGTTGTTAATCTATGTTAGCGATCTACAATGTTATGATAGATGTAGATGTTCGAATCAATAGTGCATTAATAGTGCAATTAAAAGATAAAGGCAGACGAAACACGCGACACACGATTCATTCTTAATGGACAGAGTGTGCCATTGGTCTAATTTATACATTCTTTGACTATGGGATTTTTTTAATTGTAATCATTTACGCAATATAGGTCTCCATTCATTCCATAAAGACAATGGATACCCGCTGTAAGTGTGCCTGCACAGGAAGTCTATTGTGAAACTATGGGTTATGCGATTATCAACTATACTTCTATTGAACAGACACTGGAAGCAATGATGATATGAGCACAACACCCTCTCACATATACAGCCTGGTTAAATGGTTACCAAAATAGTATTAACCAGACGTCACGTTCCATAACTTCAGTTATCAAACAGGAACCACTGAGTCAATGTTATCATGCCGTACTCAACACAGTAATACTATTGATGAGGTATGCAACCGCATACAAGTTATGTGTAAATAGCAATTTGTGTTCAATATATTGTATACTTACTGACCCGCATCCCAAATTTAACTCGTCGTCTATTATATACGGACTCATGTAGAAGAATGGGTGGGCAATACATCTATATAATGTTTTTTTTTTGTTCTTCTACGCATAATCCAACATGCAAATTAAATGTTAATTAAAAAAAAAGTTAATATTTATTTTAAAAATATTTATTTATAATAACTATACAGAATATTATGTTGGAGTTAAGCATGAGGATTTTACTTCTGCATCAACTAACTTAAACATCGTTGATATGCCGCCAAATAGAAAATAGAAAACCACACAAAAACATACACACTTAAGTATGTGTAGAAATAATTCGGGTAAAAGGAATAACCAATGAACAAACTAAATATGACCAGAAATAATTCAACGCAGAGTTATGCTTTTATAGCTTCGATATTTCGTTTCGGTGACAACGCTTTTTCAAAAATAGCATTAATTATTGAGAGTTGGATAAGTGATGTCCAATATGGCTTACATTGTTTTCGTTAAACTGCTGGTCGTTTAACTGTTGTAACTGAGCGGATCTGTCGGTTTATTGATAATTCAGGAGAGGGTTGGGTCATTGCGCTTAAGATTTCAAAGACGTCATCAGAGTGTGTTATTCTTGTCTTCTACACACACGTCAGGGTTATAGTATTTGTTGGAAGATTCTTGATGTTATTGTTTGTTTTTTTTATTGAAGCTTGCGAGTTACTTTGAATGATGTCTCCTCATTCTCTTTTCCTATCATTGCTGGTTTTCCTCAGGGCTCTATTCTAGGCTAAACACTGTTACTTCTCCATATCAATGATTTTCCAGAGAATGTTATTCAGAAAGGTTATATCTATACCGATGATACCACTTTCTATTCTGCTGTTGCTTCACGCCAGAATCTCTCGGATCAGTCGATATATGCAGCTGATCTAGAAGTTGGCCTGGATTCGGTTGTTGATTGCGGTACGAAATTGCTTGTTTCGTTTGATCCTGTTAATAGACAGCTCGTGTCTTTCAATTGTAGGCGTGTCCGTTTTCTTACAGACATTCTCATGGACGGCTCTGCTTTTAAAGAGAAATCGACCTTAACACTTCTTTGTTTTTCTTTCTCATCAGCTTTCTTAAATTTAATATATTAAATCCATTATTCTTTCTGCTTTTCGTAAAGTCGATTTACTCTATCGCTCTAAATACTTTCTCACGCAGGATGCTATTCTCTCTCTACAAATCTACTCTAAAATCATATAATGATAACTCTTGTCATATTTGGGCTGGTGAATCTCTCTCACATTTGAGGATTCGTAATAAGGTGCAGAAACGTATCTGTAATTTTATTGGCCTCCACCCTTTCTTTTTCTCTGCCCCTTGAACTTCACAGACGTGATGTTTCTAGTCTCAGTCGTTTTTATGAATACTATAAAACATGTATTCTCAAGAATTGAGTGACCTATTCTCTGCTTCCTCGTTTGCCTCGTTCGTTTAGTGGTCTCAATTAATTCGCTGTTTTGATACATCATTGTAATACGGCGTTCTATTCCAATAGCTTATTTCCAAGAACTGCAGGCTTGTGCACCTCTGTTCTTGCTGCCTGTTTTCCATCCTACCTATAGCCTTGGTCTTCTCAAGACAAAGGCCAATAAACATCTATTGTCTTTGCGATAATCATCTCTCGTTCTAGTTAGCTCTTTACATAAAGTGTCTTCATGCATTGTCTTGAGGGATTTCTATACAAAAATAAATGTTGGGAATGGTAGTGACAAGCACATCCAAAATACGGTTTAGACACAATAAAGAAGTGTGTTGGGGTGAGAGAGAATAGTGTTGGAAGTAGGTAGCGATTTAGGTGTTTAAATACACCTATTTATATACACTCTCTTAAATGTTAATAAAGTATTGTTTGTTCATTTTTTGTTCATTCTTTATACAGCATATCAATTCATTTCGGTTCATGTAATGCTGAATTTAACACTGATTCCAGTTAACTTTTAAAGTTGTTATGTTTGAAGTTCTTTAAAAGAGATGCAGTCAGAAACGATATAGCAGAAACAAACTCTCAAGAGAAATTATGCTAATAATGATTACTTCCCCAAAATGTTATATGAAAGCTTAGTATACTTTAAAAACTTTCCATATGAGGCCAGTTTTACTCAGTGTTCGCATTAACCTTGTTAACATGCGTATGTGTATGTAGTATGTAAGATGCCTATCCTGTATATGTTCGTTCGGCCTATATACTGAAAGAAAATATGCTCCCTTTGGTCGCATATTTTGTCATATGTTCATGCTTACTATAATCATAAATGTTAACAATAAAGTTTTAAAAATTAACCATTGTTTGTTGTGATAATAAAATTATCGTTTTACGTTATGTGTTAGAAAACAACAAGAGTACAGACGTATTCGTCGCCCTTTTTTCCATGCGGTCTATAGGCATCGGACCAAATGTGGTGCATTATGGGCCAAATGTGGGGGCGGGACAGTAAGAGATCGATGGCAGGCCAAATGTAGGGTTAGGTCGCTAAGAGATAAAGGACGGGCCAAATGTGCGGACGGGACGGTAAGAGATAGAAAACGGGCCAAATGTTCAAGGACGGGTCGGTAAGAGATAGCAGACGAGACAAAAGTGAACGGCGGATCGGTAAGAGATAAAAGAACGGGCCAAATATGAGCTACGGGTCAGTAAGAGATAAAAGAACGGGCCAAATATGAAGGGCGGGGCGGTAAGAGATATACGACGGGACAAATACGGGGGCGAATCGGTAAGAAATAGACGACGAGCCACATATCGGACACGGGTTAGTAAGAGATAGAGGGCGGCCAAAATTTGGCGGCAGGTCGGTAAGAGATAGAGGACAAGCCAAATGTGAGGAGGAAGACGATAATAGATAAAAGACAAGCCAAATGTAAGGCCGGGTTGGTAAGAGATAGAGGTCGGGCCAAATGTGAGGGGTGAGTAGGTAATAGATAGGCGACGAGGCAAATGTTGGATGCTGGTCGAATGATGCTAAAGCCTGTCTTAAACCCTAGAAGGGTGTACTTTAAGTTGTCCTTATTCATATTTCCGACCCCACGAGGACAGAGTTAGCCACACTGGCGGTGTGTAATGGCGGAAACACCCTATTCCACAGAAAAGGGGCACTCTTGATTGAGACAAAAACAAAAATTGCTTCATTCTATAAGAATCTCTTCATCACCGACCGAAAAGAAGAACATAGGAAAGGGAGTGTTTTATTATAACAGGAACTAGACTTTTATCCTAGCCAAAACGTCGTGTTATATGATTGGTTTATTGAGAGGTTATGTACACTGTATCGTTGTAATATTGACAGTCATATGAGTCAGCAATTAAGATTTAACAGTTCTTAATTGATGACTTTGTATTGAAGACATGCATTCAATAAAAGTTAGAAAGCAAAAACATTTTTTCAACTTACATTATACAACATTAAAATATGTTATCCCCTTTAAACCATTGAAATTGTATTGTTATTTTAAATGACTAAACTTGAAATAAAAAAATGGCTTCAATATTAGGTTTGTAAAAAGACAAGATGATATAAAAACATGAATTGCTAAATAAACAATTTTCTACAAATCGAAAGGAGCTATTAAAGAAAAAAAGCTCGAGTGGACAACTTAAGATCTGTTCCCGGAGAGCAAATTGAAAACACTTTTAAAACGTGAAGACCAGTAACAAAACAAACAAAAAACTGTCGCCATTAATGATCGCTGTGGAACTTGTCAATATTAACAAATGATATATTCGCTGCCATTTTAATTTTTATTTACTTTTTAAATTCACTTTCTGATTAAATATCCCAAGTGTTTTATTGATTTCAAAAATTAAAATCATTTTTCAGAAAATGTGTCTACTCAATGAAAGGAGATAGAATGCGTGAAGGAGTTAAGCGCTGAAATTTTCGTTTCATCAGATTTCGAAAAAGTAAATCTACAGGTAGAGTGCAATATAAAATTGCTAAAAGCCGTATAAAAAGAGAAATGTCACCTTTTAGGATACATTAAAATTCCGAACTGAACTCCTTTTCTTATTACCATGTTATTGTGTATGGGTTGCTCTCCGCTAGTATATGAAGGAGTTATGCGTATTAAATATTCGTTTCGTTATATTTTGAAAAAGGTAAATATATGAGAAGCAGATTGAACTCTAAGAGAAAAATGAGGAAAGCCGTATTGAAAGACGTCTATAAATTATACAATAATTTTAAATCCCTTAAGTTACTGTGACGTAAAGAAGGAAGCACTGCTTTATGATCATTGTATTCTTATAGGAGTCGTCCTCGGTGGGAAGGGGAGAACGTGTAACGTACACGGATAAATATGCTGTTATTAATTAGATGCGTATAATCTTAAGTCCCTGTCCTGTCAATTGATTCTGAAGTCAAGTCATTTTCCATGCCATACTGCTCTTCATGACGCTGTTCAGCGCGGTTTGTAAGCGACCATGTTGGACTCAAAATGGAAACTATTGCCTCTTGATCGAGGTGGCGGTAAATGTCCTGATAATATTACAATATCGATTTGTCACAGCGAAAAAGATCTTGCCTGTGACGCTAATCAATTTGATACATTTCCGCTTAATGGGAATTTAAATCTACCTATTTTACTAGTCGTGGTCTCCACGGTACCAACCAAAAGATTACCTTAGGCGCTTTCGTTTTTATAGAAAGAAAGGCCGCATTATGTGTCTGTGTTTCTGCTCCATGTAAGTGCTTACCAAGGGAAGCAGTGATGATGCATACCATATCCAGGTTGTATGTTGGATTGGACCAAGATGCAGACTGCGATGTACACATTTCCTACATTTTTCCATGATCTGTTTTCAATGTATTTGAGTTGATTTTATTTGATCTTCCACAAACTACAGAAGTAAAATTAAACTAGGACTGGGATTAAACACCAATATACATATAATGAGAATGGAAATCTTGGTTGAAGCATATTTTGACTTATAAATTTGAAAATCAATTAAAAAAAACTCACAATCCACGGATAAATTGCAACTATTTATTATACTTAAAAAAAAATTTTTTTAAAGATATATTTAAATATATTTAAAAAAAATTAAAGGCTTAACACCAAAGTTAACAAAATTCATAGAAAATACTTATGTTTACCCACTCACGTTCAGTATTGCTACAATATCGAGAATGATGCAATATCCAGATTTCCGTCATCTATATAGTATTCTTTTACTTTTAATACTATAGAACGAGTTTATTATAGTATGTCCTATCGAGATAGTGGCCTAATTTATTAAGGAAACATGTGTTTCTTTTGAAAAATAGCTACCTCAAACAATAACAGAATTAACAATACAAATCTAGTTCATCAAACCTTCGGCTTATTATTTTTAAAATTAATCTGTTATATTTGACCTGTTAAGAAATTATACGGTATACAGGATATGCACTTATTTACACATTCGCTGAAAAATAAATTTATATGTGATTTTCTTTATATGAACGTATGAAACTTACAGATTAGTTAAGTTTCTGACTCAGCAAGCCAGGAGCTCAGAACTTGATTAGTTAGCACTAATTAAATGTAGGTACGTGATTATCTCCCCTGATTTAAAGATCGCCTGCGAGTGGATTAGTTGTGTAAGCGTTTTAGTAGTATATGATTGACTCCCGGAGACAAGTAATGTTGAATACCCTTTAATTTCTCGTACCTTTTCTTCTTCGTCGTGGAGGGGTGTGTGTCGTCTCGATGTCGTCTAGTGGTTGAGCTCTTTCTTCGCTTCGGTACTGCCGTAAGCATCGCCGCCCTCTGTGTCTACAATAAACACTTTCATAACACGATTCAGGAGGCGGCAATCTTTTACATTTTGATTGGTTTTATTCAGGTGTCAGTTTACTGTCGCTCTTGGAGATGTTTTACTAACGTTGAGGGAGAGATAAAATTACTACTTCATCGTAGTTAATTCCTAGCTTAAGCTCTTATGAATCTCATGCCTGTATTCTCTTAGGGAAATAACATCCCCTTTTCATTTCGGACCACATAGAAATACGTCTGTTAAGCTTGCTTCTAAACACCAGACAGGATAAAATTAGTTTCCCACACAAAAGGCCGTGACGTCATAGAACCCCTATGCGCAGATGCACCTTGACCCTTGACCTGAGGTCTCGTCAACGTGGTGGCCCTGCCAACGCTTGTGAGCTCCGACTGTGAGAACAGCCTATTTTGCACTCGGTTGTACGGGTTCACCCGCACTAAATCGCGCCAGCCAAACCAAACGATCCTCCACACATACGTCCACTCAACATTCGCCCGGGTAACATGACATATTATCCAACAGTAATACTGTTGGATAATGTGCATTATTAATCAATTAATATCAATAAATGTTCCTTCTGCTATTTCTGTATTCATGAGTGTTTAAACTATGAAAACTATTTATTCCTGCGGTTGTTACGTTTTCTGAATAATTAAAGTTTCATTTTATTGAAGTAAATTATATATATATATATATATATATATATATATATATATATATATACAGGGTGTTTCAAAAGTCTTGGGAACATTACAAATGCGTATATCTCATGAACTATTCCAGGTAGAAAAATGAAACTGGTGCCATTTTAAAGCTTGCTTAATCAAGTTTTTGGTCATACTAATGATTTTCGTGTTATCTTTCCAGGTGCAGTAATGGCGTTCTCTAAACAAGACAAGGCATTTTGCGTCCTCCAATTTGCAAAGACTGAATCGTGGACATGTGTTCAGCGTGCATTTTGCAGGAAATTTAAAAAAGAAGCCCCTGAAAGGAAATCCATTGTCAGATGGCATGCTAAATTTGTGAAAGATGGGTGTTTGTGCCCAAGTAAGCGAACAGGTCGCCCTTCAACTTCAGATGATGCAGTTGAGCAAGTTCGGACAGCCTTTCAGCGGAGCCCCCGTAAATCAGTGAGAAGAGCCAGCAGGGAACTTCAGCTTGCTCCAGCAACTGTCTGGCGTGTCTTAAGGAAACGACTGCAAATGGTACCTTACAAGCTCAAGTTGGTCCAAAAGTTGAAGGACACTGATAAGCCACTTCGCCGTGACTTTTGCATTGCAATGCAAGAGAAGTTGGAAGATAACGGCTTTGATGACCGGCTTGTTTTTAGCGATGAGGCGACCTTCCATCTGAATGGCAAAGTTAACAAGCATAACACTCGCATATGGGGTACTGAGAATCCTCATGAACTTCTTGAGCACGAGCGAGATTCACCAAAAGTGAACATGTTTTGTGCAATTTCCAAGAAAGGTGTCTATGGACCGTTCTTCTTTGAAGAGGCAACTATCACTGGTGAATCCTATCTCAACATGCTGGAAGACTGGTTAATGGCTCAGTTGGAACAAGCAGAATCTGATGACTTCATTTTTCAACAAGATGGTGCACCACCACACTGGAGTCTTAGAGTAAGGCAGTTTCTTAACACAAGGCTGCCTGGTAGATGGATTGGGAGATCTGGGCGAGGTGATGACGTTCTCATGCCCTGGCGTCCTAGGTCTCCAGATCTTACCCCGTGTGACTTTTTCCTTTGGGCCTTTGTAAAGCAACAAGTCTATGTGCCGCCCCTTCCAAGAGATATTGACGAACTAAAGGCTCGAGTAACGGCAGTTGTGGGAACCATTGACGTCAAGATGCTGGAACGCGTTTGGCAAGAAATGGACTATCGACTAGATGTCTGCCGTGTGACGAATGGTGCTCATATTGAGCAACTTTGAAGATTCCCCACAACACTTGAAACTTTAACCTTTCCAACGGTACCAATTTCATTTTTCAACTCCTAATAGTTTTTGAGTTATTAAAAATCGTTATGTTCCCAAGACTTTTGAAACACCCTGTATATATATATATATAGTGTTAAAGTTAATAATTTTGGTAAAAGATCCGACTAGGAGAACGTCTTCAGAAAATGAAGAATACAGAAAATGATTTTATTTGATATGAAATAAAATTATTTTCTGTAATCTTCATTTTCTGGAGACGTTCTCCACGAACGAAACCGGTCAAAAAAAAACTCTTGTTTTTTGTTTTTCTCCTGCATTTTTACTTGTTTTCCGTCTGTCATCTTTTCACACACACACACACACATATATATATATATATATATATATATATATATATATATATATATATATATATATATATTATCATATTTAATAACAGCTATTTAATTATCTACAGGCGTATAAATTACATTCTTGCAGACTCATCACTGTAGAGATAACAATTAAAATAAGTCGCAAGATTTGAATCACGAGAAAAAAGTCACCTTAAACTCCAAATCCCGACGCTATTACTAATGAGGCTAATATGAATAACTATACGAAGTGATGAGAAAATAAATCCTATTAAATGTCTTATCTTTAAACTCCGCTGCAGTTTCATCTATTATCCCATCTTCATACCGTACATTTATTAACTCCTGAAGGTTTTTCATATATCAAGAGTGTATTCATGCATTTCCGGTGATTAAAGTACAATGCAACTGTAATACACTTCTACTTGTAATCTTAATTTCTAAGGAAAAATTATTTAGTTTAATTAATAATTTAAAGCAAGGGATAACATTGTTCACTGACTATTATCACATTTAATTCTATCGAACATTTTCCAATCAAACTTTTGAAAATATTGCATGCAAAGAATCTTTCAAAATAAGTAAATACATCATAGAGGAACTAATTTGTCTTAACACAGATAATAAATTGTAGTAAATATGCCATTTTATTTCGCATCGTTTAGGTTTCATTTTGCTGCAGCATAAAATTCGTTGCGGTCCTGATATCAAAAAGATCTCAGCCGCTCTTGTTCACATAATCGACTGGGTAACTTAAGATGAAGTGAAAACAAATACTTGAGAAGGAGTGTGTTCCCCGAAATATTGTTATATTTCGGCATCACACATAAATATCTAGAACGAAGTGAAAACTGAAAGCAAGTAAAATAAAAAACAAACAAAACAGCATGTTTTTTTAATATTCAATCTTACATATATATCCGCATAGTTATTATTAGCGTTTTCGAAATTCTCTACGCCATTATCTATCTTTCCGCCTTTCTCTCTCTCTCTCTAATACTTTTTCTTTCACTCTCCTCTATCGCTCTCGATCTCTCTCTCTCTCTCTCTCTATATATATATATATATATATATATATATATATTACTCAAATGTAATTTATGTTTTTACTTCCTCATCTCTCTCTCTCTATATATATATATATAAATATATATATATATGTATATATATAAACATATATATATATATATATATATATATATATATATATATATATATGAAGAGAGAGAAAGAGTGAGAGACAGGCAAGAGAGACAGGCAAGAGAGATAGCTGTATGGATGTGCATGTTCTATATATCCAGTTCATTAAAATCATCGAAGTTGCAGCGACAATTATTTACGTGATCATTTAATTAAATCGTATCCTCGGGTTATCATAAATTCCGGTAAATAAACAACTTTAATTAGAATTAGAAAATTAATTCTCGTTGAGAAGCTATTTTATTTATTTGTTCAGTGTAATATATCTTTTTACTTTTTATTAATTTGAAACTTTGCATTTCACTTAAAAGAAAGAAATGAATTATTTGGTTATTGCTGTGGTAAATTTGAAAAAAAAATGAGACGGGAAATATTATTTCCAACTTTTAAATGTGGTGTTCTCTTTCTTTGACAGTTGTTAGAGGCTGGTTCTTTAGCATATAATATCATACTTTCACTTGTGATGCTAATATTATGACGTTGGTTAGCTACACATGAATAACTAGGTTTAATAAAATACTATTTTTTCATCTTGTTAACTTTACAGTAGGAACACCACCCACTCATATATATATATATACTCTTCAAGTTACAATCTATTCAAGATCTGGCCTCATCAGTCAACAATCAGCAGAGACGACTCTGAAAAAGACAAACCCGAGATAAATACATTAATAAATGTATATAATGATTGACGGCAAGATGAGTGAAGTAGCGGCTCTTATGCTTAGGTCATGTGGTGAGAATCTAATATTTGCATTGGAAGTCGTCGGGAAGTGACCGCAATGTCGGGCGGATGATTAAATGGGTGCATACCCTGCGCAAAGGTCTATAAATTGGCCTTCACCCGGACAAAACCTGTGATCTTGTAAAGTGGAGAAGAAAATCACGCATTGGGAATACCGCCGTAAAATGGTGTTTACGCAAAAAAAAGGAATAAATATATAATGCATATATTTTTGTTTTGCAGTAAAATGCAATGGATAGTGGAACTTCAAAAGGGCTGATATTTAATTGAAGAGAAAATATGAATTCAGATATGTTTCAATATATATATATATATATATATATATATATATATATATACAAATATATATATATATATATATTTGTATTAACGTGCACGTTAGTTCATGCGAAATCTATCGACCGGTTTTCCCCCAAAAAACATTGGCTGTAAAAAGAATGTACGTGTGTGCGTTCATCACGCCATTAATTACCATCAATAGCAATTGACTCAAATATATATATATATATATATGTGTGTGTGTATATATATATATATATGTATATATATAGTATACATATATGTATGTATATATATGTGTGTGTGTACGTATATATATATATATATATGTATATATATAGTATACATATATGTATGTATATATATATGTGTGTGTGTATGTATATATATATGTATATATATAGTATACATATATGTATGCATATATATATGTGTGTGTGTATAGGTGTATATATATATATATAATAATTTTAATTTACACAGACATGTACAATATCTGCGACACTGGCATGTCGATGTTATCGCTCAACAGTTAATATAAACTGAGATCTCATCAGGCAGAGTTAGAATCCGATCTCAACCTCAGATCATATTTGGAGAGAATGAAATGGAGAGAAAAAAGAAAGAGAAGAAGAAAAGAAATTTAACATTTCAAAAATTGGGGGATAACGTCGTCTACGGCCGTTACAAATCAAAAATAAAAAAGTTTAAATCTAAAATCTAATATATATATATATATATATATACATATATATATATATATATATATATATATAATTTAAATAACGCTTGAATAGAAGAGGATTGGATTAGAAACGGAATTAAAATATTGAATTACGAGTTCAAAATGAATGCGAATTTAAATAAATAGATAAATAATAATGTTAGATAATGCCCTGTGAAATTTGGACGCATCTATTCGAAACGGGTTTTATTTACGCGATTTGTAGCGGAGAAATTCCGTGCAGGTTCGGTTCGATGTGTTTTCCCACGGCTCGCGGTTACAACTGATCTACCATTAAGGTTAAGACTCAGGGCATACCTGGCGGATCACGAGGTTTTTGACGTCAGAGTTGTCCGCCGTGGGAGAATTAAATCGAGATTGAATCAGTTACTGACTTGGGAGCAAAGAGTCAACAACGCCAAATATGTAGCGGTTACGAGTAAGATCCCGAATGACGGAAATCTAAGAGCCAATTAGTATATCATTCCTATTCCTCCCTCTCAAGTAATTAAGAATATAAACTAGTGAATTTAGTCAGCGTTACCTCTCTCTCGATCGCAACGAACTCATTTAAGTCGGCTGATTATAATAGTCAAATAAAAGCAGCTCTTTGAAACAGAGAAGGACTTTGTTGTACCGTTAAGAAATTGATTTCAGAGCGAAGACAACAGCCCGAAAATGTTGACGCGCGACAAAGAAGGCGACCACAATGATGGCGACAGTGGCGGGCTACGGCCATAGCAGTCCCGACAGCAAATATTTGCAGAAGAAAAAAGAACGCAAATAGTCACACGGCAGAGACAGCAGGCGAGGACGGATTGCGGCGAGACGAAGAGACGTACAAGCGGTACGAATAGTTCCCACGCGGTTGAAGTTCCCGGAACATAGCTACTACATATCAACCCATTGAATCAACAGCGAGAGTCAATACAACAATACTGTAATATAATAAAATACACTTAATAATGATTATATATATATGTGTTGCATAATCCAGTAAAGGGGGATCATGCAAAAGGGGGGACTGCTGTACAATCACTTGAAGATGAGTTGTAAAAGGGGAGACTGTTGTGTAATACATTACAAATTACAAACGTTCCTATTATAATACAGACGGGACGATATACTACAGACGGGAGCTTTACTATAATAATAATAAATAATAACTAATCCTTACCGACTGAGGCAGTTCTTCGTAACCACTTCAACTGTTCGGATCTCATCCTCTCCGAATCGAAAGTAATGCGAAATGTTCATGAGAGGATTAAGAGTGGTTCGATCTATTCTTTTTAATACTTTTGTACAAAGACATTTCTAAGAGTCATTTTTAAATACAGTTTCTGAGAGTCACTTTTAAACACATGTTTAAGTCTTTAAACTGCCGATTCATTTTCAAACCTAGCATTTCCAATATAACAGTTTAAATATAGTCATTTAGGTCTCTTTTGTTAATGAACTAAGAAAGATTACCTTACAGGTTCGTTCGTCGCTGGTCAGCTGCTGGCTGTGATCGTGGTGGGGTACCTGTTTTAAGGAGCAGATTCTATTTTCCAAGCAAAAGACAAAACGCTCAGAGACAGGATTTAAGAGAGATTCTGTTCACTTGTTTATTTCACACTTCGTTGTCGGGGTTTCTTTTTTCCATTCGTTCCGCGAATCATTCATCCTTCTTCCTCGCTGGTGAATGCCACGTTAATTGTACTGAATCTCCTGAGAGATACAGCCCTCACAGTAAGCGGCTACATTGTCAACTCGTTCGGGCCGCTTCCAACCCAATTAACTCATAACTAACTTTTTACACAAAGTTACATGGCTGAGTTTTTCTTCGATCTACCGCTTCGAAGATCGGGAACTAACCGTCGCGATCCTTTCGCTTCGATCTCCGGGAACTGACTGAAAAACTAAGTTTTCACACAAAGGATCTGTCACGTAGGACCCCTGACCTTTCAACGACTCTCATAACTGCCTTAGATTACCTTTGTGTTTTCACCTTTTGAACTTCAGGTTTTCGTCACTGTCACCCAAACTGTGAGAATGACCTGTACCGAGCTTGTACGCAGATGACACTGTCACAATTGCGTAAGTCAAATGATCTTCTCTTACGTCCACACATACGTCCTAATTTACCACTGCCCTCAAGTTTGTACTTAGTTTATCTAGATTCTATTTCTCTCACAATTCATACTAGTGGATCCGTACACTTAAAAATACAGGGCCTGTCATAATATAACATATGCATATATATATATATATTTGTTTACTTACATACGTATACGTTTCATCCATCAAGAATCGTCAGTATACAGGTCATTATTAAATCCGGTCGTAAGATTCGAAACATCGTAACAAGTCCTGTTTATTACTTAAATTCCGACGTCTAAACATTCACGGCCATCACTAACAACTACATCAGCGGTGAGAGTGTTTACACCTATTACAGCCGACGTAAACATTGTTTAATGTATCAAGGAACATGCATTAAAGCTGTGTGTTTGACGGCATTATTAATACTACTCACTACAGTTCCAATCCTATATATAGGGTACGACAAATATATATATATATATATATATATGTATGTATATATATATATATATATATATATATATATATATATATATATATATATATATATTAACACAGGATAAGCTCAAAAGAGAAATAAAGTAGGCTTCAAATTAATGCTTAATGCGAATTTCCGTTAAACACTATTATAGCAGCCTACTAAAATTGCCTTAACTTATCCCCTTTTCTAATGGATGTTGGGTTGGCTGCATTAGTAGGGGTTCCGATTTGAACGATAAAGATGCCTTTTGTTTCGGGGTTAAATAGTGCGACCAGCAGAACAATCAACCTCTACACTGATGATTACCGGAAACAGATCAAACACATGTGTATGTTGATAAGAATGTTTAAAATAATCGATATATAATAATATAATATTATATCATTGTATTATAGATGATTGGTTGTGTATGAACATAACAGACAATGTTGTTGTTGTTTTTATAATTATTATTTCTAATTTTTATTATTCCGACAGTTCTAGGTTTTTTGTTTAAAAATGATGAAATTTAAACAGTTAAGGAAACTGAATTTTCATTTTTTCTGCAGTCAATGTATTAACGTGCACGCTAGTTCGCGCGTTGTTTTTTTGTAAAAACAATGAACGTTTGTGCGTTAATCTCGTCATTAACTACCATTACGAACAATTGATTAATATATATATATATATATATATATGTATATATATATATATATAATTCAAACACCACTAATCATTTGAATAGACGGGGATTGGATGAAAAGCGAAATTAAAATATTGTATTATAAGTAAAAGAGAATGTGAATCTGAATAAATGGAAGAATAATAGTGTAATATAATATACAATAAGTAATAATAATAATAATAATAATAATAATAATAATAATTAAAGAGAAGGTGATGTATGTAACAAAATCATATAATAAATATATATAAATAGGTCCATTTACTGAGGTGCCTAACAGTATATATATATATACATATATATATATATATATATATATATATATATATATATATCTTTGTTTTTTTGGTACAGAGAAATTAATACAACATTAATACCGTCGTTTTAAACTCAGAAGGACATAGTAATACGGCTCTCTTCAACATATGTTGTCATTTGTTTCGGAAATGTGAAGTAACGGGTCACTCTCGTTTGGACGCGTTATTTGCTTAGAGTGTTAAGTATATTTGTTTAAATTTAGTGTAAAGGGGGGTTTAAAAATACCTTTTAAAAGCCTCACAACACAAGATCGGTATATAGTGTAGAAATATCTAAGCATTCGAATTAGAGGGAACTGACATATAGGGGGAACATCAAAATAAGTTAATAGCAATGAATGATATAATAATAATAAGAAGAAGAAGAAGAAGAAGAAGAAGAAAAAGAAGAAGAAGAAGAAGAAGAAGAAAAAAGTAGAAGCAAATAGTAAGAATGATGGATAGTGAATAAACCGATGTGCACTGTAATCTAACTTTCTTTGTTTATTTATACATGTCCTGATGTTAAAAAATACACCCATTAAGCTTTTGTTTCATAAATACAACGCCTGCCTGGACCGCGGCAGTTCTCATAAACTACTTAAACAATTCGTTACGATCCCAAAAAGACATTTGTTACATAACCCATCAAAAGGGACGTGGCACCAAAGGGGGAATTTGTTATATAACGCTTGTGAATTTTATCATCTCATAACCGAAAACAATACGAACGTTTATGAGAAGATTATGAAGCGTTTTCAACCTTTTTTAAACACTTTCCGTAAGGCACTTCTATGCGACATTCTTAACAGGCACTTTTAATACACATTTCCTTTGGACGAATTTTAAGCCTTCAAACTGTCAGCATATTACACATTTCTTTTTCTTTTTAAACAGTTCTTTTTAAACATTTACATTGTTCGTTAAGCATATCGAATAAAGCATGGTGCACTTTTCCTTCCTGTTTTTTAGTTATTTCAGTTTTACAGATTAGGACCCAAAATGTTATGCACAAAAAATTACCTTACGTTTTCTTTCGTCGCCTGGTCGTGATCACCGTTGGTACCGTCGGTTTCGTTGTGTCCCTTTGCTTGTGATCGGTATCTGTGGATACAAACTTTATGACAGACAGAAAACTAACGCGGAGACAATTTTCCTCAGAGAGATTCAAGTCTTTTATTCGATGTGGGGGTTTGCTTCCATTCATTCCGTGATCCTCATTCACTCATTCCTTAATGCAGGAGAAATTGCTGCTAGATCTCCAAGAGATCCTGCCACAACCACGAGCGATTACATTTTAGACTCCCCGCTCCCACTTCCTGAGCACTTCAGGTAGGTCGACCGTTACGATTGCTCCCAAACTAATAACTGATTTTCAAACCTTGGTTTCTCTTAAAAGAGGAGTGACGTCACAGATGTACACGTGGGACAGTCATGCAAAAATGTTCGTTCACTCATATTTTATGACCTTTTGTGACCCGATGTTGTCTGTGCAGGCGTCGACTTCTAGAACCTTGTTATGGTCTGTTTAAAACATGATTTGACTCACAGAGGTTCCCTTCGGTGCGTGTAAGCGTGACCTGCACCGAGCTCGAAAAAGTTCACCCTTCTCATAATAAAAACAAGTGGACCTACACGTTTTAGGTATACGGGGCCCCTCATAATATAACACTTTATCCTTGAAAGTCTGACTATTAATAATATATATATATATATATATATATATATATATATATATACATAGATATATGTACATATATATGTACATATATATATACATATGTATATACACATGCATATATACACATATATATATATATATATACCTGTATATATACATATACATACATATACATATAAATACATACATATACACATACGTATATACACACACATATATAGACACATATATACATATATATATGTACATATATATGTGCCCATATATATATATATATATAAATATATACATATATATATAAATATATATACATATAAATATATATAAATATCTATCTATCTATCTATATCTATATCTATATATATATATATATATAAATATCTCTCCAAATATGATCTGAGGTTAAGATCGGATTCTAACTCTGCCTGATGAGATCTCAGTTTATAGTAACTTTTGATCGATTACATCGACATGCCAGTGTCACAGATTTTGTACATGTCTATGCAAATGAAAATTATAATATATAAAGCTCTATTTTGATATTGAGCACTCTTTATAAACCCGGTTTAAATTCTTTGGATTACCACTTTGTGGATGTTTTTACCTGGATTATTACCATTAATATATATATATATATATATATATATATATATATATATATATATATATATATATATATATATATATAGGGGATGACAGATTATAATACAAATTAGATTATGTACTATATAAATATACAATAAAATGTACAATTTTCTAGAGATGTATAAACTTGTATTCCTGTGGTGAGTCACATATTTTGGTCGATGAAGCTTGAACTTGCATTCTCATATTTTCCAAACCGGAACTTTTCATTATTCGGACTTTTTTAAATACACTCTTTTATTCAACCTGCATTTTCTACAAAGTATGATCTCATCGATGTTCTTTTTTAAAAGATATTCTATCTCAAATAAGGCAGGACGCCACTTTAAACATAAGCGACTACTGAGCATTAGGAAGTATGTTTAGGGTGTCGTCCTAAGTTGGGAACTGTGCAGCGAGATGTCTGTTTACATTAGTTTAAACGTCTGCATGTACGTAACGTTGTGGACACAAGAAGCAGGGAGGGAGTTCTAGAGAATGGCAGCACGAGGAAATAAGCTGCTGGAATAGAAGTCTCTCTCGCATCTGGGGACCTCCACAGTTAATTGGATGGGACCTTACTAATTGACGGGTTGTCTAGTGTATTTTCGTTCAGGGGACCTCAATCAACTAGTTAATCGGAGCACAATCCATTGAAGTATTTGTAAAACAAGCACAAGGCTGCAGCATTGCGGCGATGAGAAAGGGGCTGAAGCTTTGTCGACAGTGAGGGACCTATTATGTTAGCGACTCGTTTTTGGACATTGTCCAAGAGGGAGAGACTAGTGGATTATGCACCAACCCAAATGTGACAAAAATACTCCACCCATAGGCGGATGTAGACTTTGTAGTAATACAGGATTATGCCAGGTGTGAGAAGTTTACTAGCACGGTTGAGAGGCCCCACCTTCTTTGCAGCAGCCTTGTCAATGTCTTCAATGTATTTGTTCCAATTTATGTTTGCTGTGAATGTTAGGCCGAGTAGTTTGAATGTTGATTTCTCAGGTAGGATGTTATTTGCCATGGCAATCGGTGGTGGAAGAGATTTCTTGTAGTTATTGAAGGAAAGGAGCTTTGTCATTGAGGCATTAAATGTTACCAACCATTTCTGCCCTAATCAACTACAGCCTGGACGTCACTTTCTAAAGATTCAGCAATGCCTCGTATATGTACGCGTCCGCTTTGCTCACATGACGAGAGTACAGCGTGGTGTCGTCAGCAAATATAATTATATCAGACTCGATGTCACCAGGGAGGTCGTTTATGAAATCGGGAACAACAAAGGTCCAAAAATTGATCCCTGAGGTACACTTGCATTTATGTCATGTTACCTAGGTAAACAGCCATCGAGGAAAACATGGATCTTTTTTTGGTTAAGAAGGATCTAATTATATTAAAGTTTCGTCCAGTAATACCATATGAGTGAATTTTTATGCCATACCTTGTCAAAGGTCTTGGATATATCAAACGCTAGCTTCGCCTGCCTTGTCCAATGTATAATATATTTGTTAAGAGATGGCCTTTAAGATGTCCGCAGTAGATCGTGCTTGTCTAAATCCATACTGGCGGTCAGAAAAATGTTTAGCATCAACTAGGGTCTGGACTATCGGTAGATTGATTAATTTTAGTTAGGATCGGGAGTAGCCTGATTAGGCGATAGTTCTGAGGATCTTTTCTATCCCCAGAATTCTTGAAGACTGGTACCACAGAGCTAATTTACCAGCTATAAGGGGAAACAAGATTCAGCAAGGCATTTGTTGTAGAGTTTGGAGAGGACAGGGGCAATTTCTGCAGAACATTTCTTTATTACTATTACCGGTATAAGATCAGACTCACATGCTTTGGAGATGTCGAGTATATTTATGATGACGTTGACCTGAGATGGGTGATGATCAGGTGTTCAGGTGTGGCTTCGGTCCGCAATGGGAATTTAGGGAGATGGTGGTATGAACGAGTTCAAAGTGGAGTTTGAGGCGAAACGCTGGGCAAGTAGTTCAGCCTTACCAGTGGCCGTGCAAACGACATCATTGTGGTTTGATGGCGGGCGTACTTTCGGAATGCTTGCTGCCTCTCAGCAATGGCAGCTGCACATTTCAAGGTGAACCATTGAGTGAACTGGGGTTTGCTGAAGAATTTTCGCATGGAAACATAGGCTTTAATGCCTTTTTTGACCCATGCCGTTAACTCATTTGCACACTGATCAGCAAGGAGTGAGATGGTGTCAGTCCATGTGATCTCTTATGGACTCAATATGAGGCTGATCGTAGTATCTCGTTGTTTTGAGCAATGGAGCATCAGCTTTTGAACAAGTGTTTAAGGTGATAGCAATCATAACTACGACGTGATCAGCGTTCTCAAGCGGGCTATCCGCTTCAGTCACACAAGCCTCACGCAGTGAGGTCAGGAACAGGTCGAGAAGTTAGACTTGCTGGTCTACTCGATCAGGGAGGCGGATCAGAAAAGCGACCGTCTGTGAAAGGAAGTGAGCTAAGGAGAAATTATCCGTAGAGTTACCGGCTGCGTCAGTAAGGCTGGAGAATCCAAGCTAGTCACGGTCGTGTGCACTAAAATTCCCAAATATATGTAATTGGGCATTCGAGTCGAGTGAGAGTGCTCTATCTATGCTTTCAGAAACAGAGTTTAGCAGGTTACATTCATGGGTGTAAGGTGAACGATTTTTAAAATCTAACGTTATTTCTAGATGAAATCGTGACGTAAGTAGGAATGTGATTATAAGGAGCGACGCTCGCTGGAAAAATGGTTAGATCATTCTCACGCTTAAGAAGATATTTCACTCCTGACGCTACCTTAACCTGTATAAGAGCCAAATACGTCCTAAGATTGAGTATTGTTAACACATCTGAGGAGATGCCGCCCAGAAGGACCTTTCCTGCCATTGGCAGAGTACAACATCGACTTCGAAATCTAGTGGGCGATAATATTTTCTCCTCCCAACTACCTCTTTCTTACGAAAGAAACGTTGCTGGACTATGTTAAGTTCATCATAATTTTCATGGCTGGTGCTCGATCTATAGCCGCACCCACTGAGATCCAATCTATGGTCCTTCCCCCTCCCCCTGTAAAACATTCACAACAAAAGCTCGTCTAGCTACAACCACTGTTAATCATTTCTCTTTCTCTCTCTCTACCTAAAAGTGAACGAAACCTTCATTAGCAACGTTTATTCACTAGAACTGCACGTCTGTGGAACACAATACCGCGGGCCTTCTTCCCAGCTAACTACAGCATGGTTGTTCTCAAGTCCAAAGTAAACAAATTCTTGTTGAGCAACCCTCTTAAATACTTAAATTCTGCTGACACTTGTTTTATCCTTATTCTCGAGTGGCCTATTGGCCTTCATAAGTGGTGATGAGACAATAACCAACGTGTCCCCGCTTATCATTGAACAGTGATAAAACAAAGACTATTGACCATTCATGACTGACAATCTGTTGGCAAGTCAAGCATAATCTTGAATTTATTTGTACCAAATAAGTTGTATTGCATAAAGAATTGTAACTTTTATTAACGATTCCATGGGTGGCATTTCTTTTTGGAGGGGCTCACTCTGTACTCTTTTATTCGTGACGAATGCATAGTTTGCCAATCGAAGCGTTAGAAGCTGGTTCTGACACTTACGTCAGGCGAATTTGTCTTCCACTTGTTATGTAAGCATATGTTTCTATCGATGTCTGCTCACGCCGGATCAGTTTGCATACATCCAAATCGTTCTTTTTGATATCGATTATCTAATGAAGCCGTAAGTGATCGTGAAGGTCACGAGATGTTTAATCGATCACTTATAATAGTTTTTTTCTCGTCGGGTAGCACATGCTTTATACTTTACTATCGATAATGTAGCTAATGCAATGATCGATGATCGCTCAGACTATACGAAACATACTAGTATCAACTGTCGGTGCAAACACTTTAATAGGTAATGTTCCAGACATTACGTTCCTTCAGTTAAACATCTGTATCCTATTCCAATAGTTTGTCACGCTTATTTTTTGTTTTAATTTTTTAAATTTTTTACTTATATTCATCCTAAACTAGGCAAATTGTCACTGAAACGTAAGAGACAACTGAGAAATAGGAGCAATATTAATGGGGTCATACTAAGTAGTGAGATGTTTGGTAAGATTACATTTACATTCCTGCATATTTATACCGTCGGGAAAACAAAGAACAAGACGGTATTCCAAAGACAGGAAGTTCGAGAAAAATAATATTAGAGAAGAAAGCTTTTCGGAATGCAATTACCTCTACAGTAAAAGTGTGGGATTTTGCTGATTAACGGGTTGGTCGGGGTATTTATGCTGAAAGAGCATACCTGCAGCAAGTTCGTCGAAGCACATTTCATTTTCATACTTGTAAAACAAGCACATCTGATGCAGCATGGCGGCAATAAAACAGGAGCTGGAGATTGGTAGACAGTTTAGGACCAAACATTTTGTTGAGACTGGCATAATTGCATGTTTGCTAGTCTGTCGCGCTTTATTCCGAAACTGCATTTGTGTCAGCTTGCCAGGACTAAATTTGAAATTGCCTTCGTGTACATTGTTCTTAGTTTCTCTTTTTACGGCATATACACCGCTGTTGTATATATTTTGTTAACGAATAATCTCTATCCGATTATTTCTATTTAACTAATAGAGTAAGACTATGCCACTCAGTGTGGACCTGGGAGTAGGAGTAACCAAAGAGTGACTCTACACTCACCAAAACTACTAAATCGGGGCTTCACTACTTGATGCGAATGTGTGTGATATGCATGACTGATGGCGGCAGAGCTTGAGTAATATAATTAAGACATAATGTAGCCAGAAAGGGAGGCCTCCATAGTCCTGATCGACAAACTTCCTAGAGTTGGAATCTCGAACAAAATATCCGGTAGCAACCTACAATTGCTTAAGGAGTAGATAGGTCCTGCCTATCGCCGGCCCTTGCACTCCTTCTTTGTTTATTAGTCAGGTGCAGAGGTAACATGACCAGTCTGGGTCTCTCTTGTTCCGACAGGTTGAGGGTACAAGTTAGACAGCTTGTCTGGCTGCTGTTTCCCACTGATAGGAAGGAGCCTAAACATTTGGGTAGCGCCAAGAACGGCTGCTCCATCAGCAGTTGCATAATACTGTTGGTAGTTGTATGTGCCATGTCGCGCATGGAAAGGGACCCTGCAATTATCTCCGGTGGGCTTTCCCGAGGCCACAACCCCCATGGACCAGGTCGTGACTAATGGACTGGTTGCGTGAGCTTATTGGCACCAAACAAGTACCCACCTTGGCCAACCCACTCTATAATCAAATCAAACATGTCATTACAAAGCAATAAAAGCAAATCTAAACAAGACACCCAAAAACACTTTCGCCTCCGCCCTTGAGGCTTGCATTCTCAAATAGTCGGGGACTTAGAACCAACATCAACGACATAGAAACCTTTCTCCTGACAAACTCCACGGATATCCTAGATCTTAGTGAAACTAACCTTCAATCCTCAATCCCTCTCACAACTTTGACATGACTGACTACCCTCCACTCTACCGTAAAGATTCTGACAAACACATGCATGGGCTAGGAGTTTATGTTCGAAACACCCTCCCCCTGACTAGAGAACATAGGTTAGAATCAGATGTCTACGACTACATGTGCTTTAGATTGACTTTACATCACAGCATCAGTTACTTATATTTCCTATACCGCACCCCGTCGACCCAGGACTGTACTCTGCAAAACTCTGTCTCTGAAAGCATAGATAGAGCACTCTTAATTGACTCGAATGCCTACATACATGTATTTGGGGATGTTAATGCACACCACCGCGACTGGTTGGGATTCTCCAGCCTTACTGACGCGGCCGGCAACTCTACGTATAATTTCTCCTTAGCTCACTCCCTCTCTCAGACTGTCGATTTTCCGACCCGCATCCCCGATCAAGTAGACAAGCAAGCCTCACTTCTAGACCTTTTCTTGACCTCAATGCCCGAGGCTTGTGTGACGAAAGCTCATAGCCCACTCGGGAATGCTGATCACATTGTGCTAATGATATATATCACCCTAAAAAGTCGTCAAAAAGCTGATGAACCATAGCTCAAAACAACAAGATACTACAAGCTAGCTGATTTCGAGTCAATCAGAGATCACATCAGTGACGCCCCATGGAGGGAAACTTTCTCACTCCCTGCCGACCAGTGTGCAAACGAATTGATTGAATGGGTCAAAGCAGGCATCGAAGCCTATGTCCCCATGCGAAAATTCTTTAGCAAGCCACACTCTCCCCAATGGTTCATCTCGGAATGTGTAGCTACCATTTCTAAGAGGCAACACGCATTCCGTAAATTTTGCCGCCATAAGTCAGCTACTAATAGACATACATTTATAGAGTCGAAAAATAAATGCAAGGACGTGATAGGTGAAGCGAAGAGAAGGTATAATAAGTTAACAAAAAAACGCATCCAGTCACAGAAACTAGGTACTCGTGATTTCTGGAAAATCTACAATAGTATAGTGAATGATGGTCAATCAACGATTCGTCGACGATCAAACCACAATGATGTCGTATGAACGGCCCCTGATAAGACTGAACTACTTGCCCATCGCTTCGCTTCTAACTCTACTTTAGACTCAGAGAACAACCCCCTCCCCAAATACCTATTGCGGACCGAAGCCACACTTGATAACCTGGCTGTCACCCCATCCCAGGTCAGAGACATCATAAAAAACATTGACACCTCCAAAGCTTGTGGACCTGATCTTATATCAGTAATAGTAATAAATAAATGCTCTGCTGAACTGGCCCATGTTCTCTCCAAACTCTACAATAAATGCCTAGCTGAATCTTGCTTCCCCGACAGCTGGAAAATTGCCTCTGTGGTACCAGTCTACAAGAGTTCTGGGAATAGAACCGATCCTCACAACTATCGCCCAATCAGTCTGCTGCCGATCTTTGCTACAATCTTCGAATCTTTAATCAACCTAGCGATAGTAAGGCACTTAGATAATGCTAAACTTCTATCTGACCGCCAGCATGGATTTAGACAAGCACGATCTACTGCAGACATCCTAACGGTCATCTCTGAACGCATGTATCATACACTTGACAAGGCAGGGGAAGCTAGGGTAGTAGCGCTTGATATATCCAAGGCCTTTGACAAGGTATGGCATAAAGGGCTTCTCCTGAAAATAGGCTCATACGGTATTACTGGGCAATTACATAATATAATCAGATCCTTCCTAGACAAAAGAAAACTCCAGGTTGTCTTCGATGGCCGTTCATCTAAGCAACATGACATAAATGCTGGTGTACCCCAGGGATCTATCCTTGGGCCTCTGTTGTTCCTGATCTATGTAAACGATCTCCCTGATGACATAGTGTCTGAGATTGGTTTATTTGCTGACGACACCACGCTTTACTCTCGCCATGTTGGCAAAATCGACGTGATCATATCCGAGGTATTGGCTAAATCTTTAGCAAAATACCTCCAGGCTGTAGTGGATTGGGGTCACAAATGGTTGGTAACTTTTAATGCCGCTAAGACAACGCTCCTTTCCTTCAATAACTACAAAGAACCTCTCCAACCACCGATTGTCATGGCTAATAACACCCTACCTGAGAGTTCATCATTCAAACTCCTCGGCCTAACCTTCACAGGTAACATGAATTGGAACAAATACATCGAAGAAATTGCCAAGACTGCCGCAAAGAAGGTTGGCTCCCTCTACCGTGCTAGTGGACTCCTCTCACCTGACATTATCCTGTATCTCTACAAAGCCACCCTCCGCCCATGCATGGAGTATTGTTGTCACATCTGGGCTGGTGCATCATCTACCAGTCTCTCCCTCCTTGACAAGGTCCAAAAAAGAATCGCCAACCTAATAGGTCCCTCGCTGTCAACCAAGCTTCAGTCCCTGTCCTATCGCCGCAATATAGCATCCTTGTGCTTGTTTTACAAATACTTCAATGGATTATGCTCTGATGAACTGGCTACTCTGGTGCCCCCTCGACATAAATTCACTAGACTAACTCGACAATCAACTAAATCTCATTCATTCACTGTGGAGGTCCCTAGATGTCGGAGAGCTTTCTACTCAAATAGCTTCTTTCCTCGTGTTGCTGGCCTCTGGAACTCCCTCCCTGCCCCTGTTTCCCAGACACTACAGACATGCAGAAGTTTAAAACTAATGTAAACAGACATCTCGCTGCGCAGATCCCAATCAAGGTTGACTGCCCTTTACCTTCTCCCCTCTTTTTTCTCAGTAGCCCCTTACGTCTACAGTTGCGTCCTGCCTTGTTTGGGGTGAACTATGTTTAAAAAAAAAGAAAGAAAACTTTTAAAGTTTTAAAGTTTAAGTATGAAATAGTGTTTTGTTTTGTCTGTTAGGCTTGAATGAGAAATATAATTTACTTTAGATCTGTCACGCTCAAGCATTTAAAATAAAATTTTCATCGGTCTGCCTAACAAAAATCTGAAATATAATTCTTCGTTTATCTTTTAGACTCGATTTTAGATTGAATTTACGTCGGTTTACCAGGCTTAAATTTTAAATAGAAGGGTTCGTCTATCTGTCATGCACAAGTTTTCAATTGCATTTTCGTCGGTCTGTAATAATTAAATATGAAATAGAATTATTCGTTTATCTTTCAGGTTAAAGTTATAAATTACGTCTTTGTCGGTCTTCCAGACTAGCATTTTAAATATAATTATTCGTTTATTTTTTAGGCTTGGTCTTAAATTGTATTTTCGTCGGTCTGCCAGGCTAAAATATGAAATAGAAGTCTTCGTCGATCTTTTAGGTTAAAGTTATAAATTGGATCTTTTTCGGTCTGTCAGGCTTGTATTTGGAAAATAATTTTTTGTCGATCCGTCACACGCAAGTTTAAAATTGCATTTTCGTTGGTCTGCCAGACTTTAATTTGAAATAGAATTAGTTGTCTATCTTTAAGGCTCGGGTTTAAATTGCTTAAATTTGAAATAGAATTGTATTTTGATCAATTAGGTTCAAGTTTTATATAGCATTTTTGTCACTCTGCCAGGCTTAATTTTTAAATCAAGTGTTTTGTTGAAATTCGTGTTTTTGTCAAGTTTTAGTTTGAAAAAAACTATTTACTCGATATGTCACGCTCAAGGTTGAAATTATATTTTCGTCGGTCTGTCAGCATCATGTTTTAAATGCAGATTTCATCGATCTATAAGGTTCAAGTTTTAACTTGTATTTTCGTAGTCGGTCTGCGAGGCTTAAATTTTTAAAATATTTTTTTGTCGATCCTTCACACCCAAGTTTAAAATTGAATTTTCGTTGATCTGTAACGATTGCGTTTAAAATAGTATTTATATTTCGTACTCTTAAACCTAGCACGGATATTATTCAGATTTTATTCAGTTCATATTTATTCATTGTAACAATTTCTAAACTCGGAATCTTTACCTCTACACCTTCCAACATTCTTTTTTCTTTCGAGTTTTATGTTTGTCTTGATGATATAAACATTCGTTCGTGACATCAATATGATACACTTAAGCTGACTTATTCTTGGCCTTTCTCCATTGCAGACTTCATACATTTATTGAATACAGATGGACGGCGGCGAGGTATAACTATGGAAAACCCCAACTGACTTTTTCCGGCAATCGTGGCAAAATTCTTGTCAGGTGCTCGTCTTAGACTTCCTGTTTTGCCCGAAATACTGTCGATGCCGTTTCCTTTAATTCTGGCAAGATATCAGCAAATACCATCTTCCATTGAACTGGACGATTACTAAACATGGCATCGAATGTTACCTTTATGGAAATCTTTAAAGAATCACATATCTAATACAGGGTTATATATACTAGCAAATATATGTTCCCTCCTATCGCATATTTTGACTAGCTTCAGATAATGGTACCATGACAAACAACCATATATAATATTAGGCATTAAAGGAGGGAGTGATGCCTGGGAGAATGGTATCATGAGGAACGAACATAAACTACACTACTCCACACAGTAGAATATAATGCCTTTGAATATAGTATTATGACAAACGAACATATTATACATTACGCTCCAAAGGAGGACGTAATGCCTCGGGTGAAGCTATCATTATCACAGAACAGATACTATACTATTGCCTTTAATTGAGCATTGAAATATAGTATATTAATAGAAATAATAATATAGTTTCGGTTTCAGACAGATACCAAATCTCCATTAGTAATAGAAGTGCAGTCGTTAATTAATAGAAGTACTAGTATAGTTTTATCTCCAGAGAGACATGCATCACATCTCCATAAATAAGAGAAGTACAATAGTACATTTGTAGAAGTAGTATAGTTTCGGTTTCGGACAAGCATATACACACTTTCCATTAGTAAATGATATATAAACGAAAAGATAAATATGTAACAGCTTTCGCATTTTGTAACAAACTGACAAAGACGGAAGGTCCTCAGAAAATTATCTCATGCCTGAATATGAAAAAAAGAAAGAAAAAACGGAATATTTAATTATGCTTTTAAAAGATTACAAAATGACGTACATGAAATAATAAACAAAGCAGTGAGTTACAATTGTTTGTAATTAGTGTTTTTTGGTTTTTATTTCCTCTAATAATGTGTTTAAGAGAAGCATTCGTAGATATTTAATTATATATGTATTTTGAAACTTACCTGGACAGAATTAAATCCAATCAACTAAAACAAACAAGTGAAACTCGTTTTTTTTAATTAAATAAATGTAATTTTTTTAAACTTGCGTTTACAACTAAAGGATACATCTCTAACACTTTTCATGTTTGGCTAAAGAGGGAAGATCTAAAGCGAAAAAGTAAAACTACTATACTAAACTGTGTAAATAAAAGATTTAAAACGTGAACGAATCAAAAAACACATTTTTCTGTAATTAATTTGTATTATTCTGATTATTGTAACGCCGATGTTTAAAGGACATACAAAGTATCTGTTCGGATACTACACTTCTATCTTTTGTACTCGATCAATATTAAAGAAATTCTTCTCAACTGACGCAATTATTATTTTGTTCTAATACTAAACTCCCTTTTTGGGGGAAGCTGGGTTTTCTCATATAAAAAAAACGAGATTGCGTCTAGCTATGCCCTCGCGAGGAGGCAAGTAAATAAGGATTAGTATTCTTGTAAGAGAGTCCCATCTTTTGAGCTGAAATAGAAAAATCGAAAACGAAGGAGTTTTTCTTCATATAGCTTACAATTATTCTGGAACAATTATTGTGGAATGTCGACATCCTTTTAACGACGTTCCCTTATAGTTGCTATCAATTCCCCAAAACCCAGGATTGAGGAACAAAGGTCTGTCTTCTTGTTTCTCTCGATTTATGTCGATCTGTGACGAAATCTACAATTGTTTTTGATACCTTCTATGACCAGCATATTTGAAAAGGAAAACAAAACACATGTTAAAAATTAAATCTTTAGCTTTAAGATCAGGATTATCCAAACAATCAGTCGAATTCCAAACCCGAATGCCTACCCCATCCCCTTGACCTACATCACACTACGATCTATCATTTCCATTCACTATCCGGCTTGTCCCTTATCCCCTGGGATAATCTCGTTACGTTCTGATCGTAAATATCATTTTCACAACGTTTCTACCGTTGTAACCTCTGTCTTTATTATACTTGAATTGAATTAATATTTTTCTAATTTCTAATAATGAAACCTCGTAATTATCTATCCCTGGAACATATTGTAAGTATTTTATTTAATTCTTCCCCATGAGGTTAGACACAAGGTCAAAGTATTTTTTTTATTTAACTCCTTTCCAAGAGGTTAGACACAAGGTCACGTGTGGAAAGCACGCACTAGGATAAGCGCGCTTTGGCCTACAAAAGATGCCTGAACAGACCCGTCCGTATCCCCCGGTGGTGGCACCTCAGGCGATTAGCAATGAACTGACCCTTTGCAAAGAGAAGGTAAAACCTGGAAGAGTTGACATATTGAGACTGAACACAGCCATAGCTCAGACCGCCAGCAACAAAGTAACTGTCAGACTGATGATTGGGAAGACCACGCCTACTCAGCCTGTGTGAGGTAAGTATGAATAGTCAATAACATGTTAAATGCGTAGCATTTCATTTATGCAGGTTAAAGCAATGTTTGAAAAAATACAAAGGTCAAAAGAATGATAAAATATTGAAGGAACAAATGTAAACAAATTTATGCAAGAAATACGCGTTCATAGCAACAAAGCAATTGCCATTCAAAAGCGACTAATTTTTTTACTATTTGTGTATTCAATTGGAAGTTGGAGTACGGGGACAGTGACCGACACAAACATGCCATGTTAATGATCCGTCTGCATTATTACGCCACATTATCTAATACCTTTGACTAGATTAGACTCTTCACACATGTAAAAGCAACCAATCTAGGAGAAGGAAAATGATCAAATAACATCATTAATTATCTACTTATTTCGGTATTGTTTCCGATCGTTTTGTGTACACTAATTCATTAGATTTAAAATAAGTGCTGTTGGATATTTTGCATCAATTGCTTGACTAAAGATTGCTCGTCACTACTGCATCTTTTAAGAGGTTGCACATTGTCTCTAAATATAGAATAAGGATTGAAATATATAAATTACGGAATACGAACAAACTGAGAGTTTTATTTATCTAACTATTTAAATCAAATAGGTCTCATAGGAAACAAGCACACATTCACTACAATCCGGTGATTATTAATCCAACTCCGAGTATTTTTCTTAAATGTGAACTTTGCATTTAACATAAATTTATTGCAATTTTCGAAACTAATAGTTTTCATTTAAATTGCCTTTCTTGAAAATTAATGAAATGCTATTTCATGAAAGGTTTCGGTAATTTATAACTTTTGTTTATTAAATCAATTGAAGATGTATATATATATATATATATATATATATATATATATATATATATATATATATATATGTATATAACTAGAATAATAAAATTACAAATGAATAACATCACACATCACACCATTATTTATTATATAAGTTAGGCATACACATAGCTCTGTTTTGGGTATTTGCTCTTCATTACTTACACAGTATTTTAAATTCCAATTTGTATAATTCATTTAAATAACAGTGAGTCGTTTAGATAGCAATATAGGTGTGACCAATAGAAAAACACACTTTTGTATGTATATATTAATATGATTTCGTTCTAAAAGCAAATATGAAATATTAACAGAATTTGTTTTTCAATAGGGAATCATTAAATATTTTTTCTTTTTGAAATATTACATGAGTCTCGTAAAAAGTAAAACCGACCTCTTTAAGACGTGTTCGACTTGTCACAGTGACGTATTTTGACTTAATACAAGTGTTGAATATCCGTCTCCGGTTTTAACCAAAATAGCATCTGAGCAGAAGAATTACATCCGGCATATTGACGCAGAGACATCAATCTGTCTGGAAAAATGGCATTCGGCTGTTTGATGCAAAAGATTACCAGGACACTTACAGGTGCAGCGGACGAATACATCCGTAGTTAACTAAACCAAATCATGGCTTGTTGCCACGCCTTGTAGGGGGAATTGCTGCATTGAGTGCAAAATAATAGAATAAGGTCGCAGTTTAATATGTGTTGGTGTCCGAAAATGTTATATTGACCCGCTTTAATTGAGGCCGAAAAAAACTGCTAGCTAGCGAATTCGAAAGATCAACGGTCGTCGACTCCCGTACACTATTCATCCCTCGCGAAACTCACTGATCTCTATTTGTTCACTACAACACAATAATATACCATTATATTTTCATACATGAATATTTCTATTTGTCGCTATACGAAGACAAAGTTAGACACAAGGGCGTGTTTTCATATAGGGAATACCGAGGTTTCCAAAAAAGTGAGCTCTGGATTTGACCGACTATGAAAATGATCTTAATTTAGAAGGATTTCTCATTTACTGGCAGTGGACCGAATAGACTGCGTAGCATCATAACAAATACTACACTTTCTTCTTAACCAAATAGACAAGGAGTGTTCAGAGCAGACATATGTAACACATGCGCTCGGAGTTTATATCGTTGTTTACTTAGGATTAAGATTGAAGGCGGATTAAAGCTGAGGTTTAAACGTAAGGAAATCGGAAGAAATAATTTAATTATTACAACAAGAAGATTTATCTAGGCTTAAGGAGTGTTAACAGTGTAATATGTGGGGGTTTAGAATACTTCTATTTCTTCGAAAAATAAGCTTTTGACATGTTTATCAATCTATGTATACAAAAACGACATTTGATTCATCCCTTATCTTTTCATTAAATTATTTCACTACTTTGTCATTTCACGTAATTTTTGAAATTTATTTATTTATTTCAAATGTTGCTCTCTTCTTTTCTCATTTTGTTTAAATATATTTTCATCATTAATTTATTTCCTCGATATATTCAATTTTTCAATTGTTCAGTCATTTTCTGTAATTCTTGTAATTCCTTCGTGTATTCATTTCCTTCAAAATTTGATTAATTATTTATTAATTCCCTTCTTTTGAATGCCTAACTCTTCTTTATTTTTTATTCTTTTCTTCAAAATTTAATTCCTTTTTTCTTTATTTTTTCTCATAAAAATCCAACTCTTTTTATTCTTTTCCTAAAAATGTAATTACTTCTTTCCTTCTTTTCCTTCCATTTAATGCCAACTCTTTTTTTAATTTTTATTCTTCTCCTCAAAATGTAATTCATTTTTTGTATATTTCCTTCCTTTTCGTGTCCAACTCTTCTTTATTCTTTTCCAAAGAATGTAATTCCTTCCTTCTTTCTTTCTTTCCTTCGTGTCCAACTTTTCTTTATTTTTATTCTTTTCCTAAAAATGTAATTCCTTATTTCTCGCTTTCCTTCCTTTCAATGTCCAACTCTTCTGTAATTTATTCTTCTCTTCAAAATTGTATTCTTATTTTGTTCATTTCCCTCCACTTAAATGTCCATCTCTTCTTCATTTTTTATTCTTTTTCTCAAAATTTAATTCATTCTGTCTTTATCTTTTTCCTTTAAATGTTCAACTCTTTATTTGTTATTCTTTTCTTAAAAATGAAATTCCTTTTGTTTAATGTACAACTCTTCCTTATTGTTATTCTTCTTCTCAAAATGTAATTCCTTTTTTGTTTTATTTCCTTCTTTCTAATGTCAAACTCTCCTTTATTCTTTATTCTTTTCCTCAAATTTGAATTCTTTCTTTCTTCATGTTCCTTCAAATTTCCAACTCTTCTTTATCTTTATTTTTCCTCAAAATTTAATTTCTTCTTTCTTTCTTTCTTTCTTTCTTTCTTATTTCCTTCTTTTAAATTCCCAACTCTTTTTTATTTGTTTGTTCTTTTCCTCAAAATTGTATTCTTTTTTTCTGTATTTTTATTCTGTAAATCACTATCGTTTACTTTTTATTCTTTTCATAAAAAATGTACTTCCTTCCTTACTTCCTTCCTTTTAAATTTTTAAACCTTCTGTTTTACTAAAAACAAATTATTTCTTCATAAATTTCTTTCTTTAACATGTCTAACCCTTTAAGTTTTAATTTACCTCCTGAATATTACATTTTTTGTTGTTTAATTTCCTTCCTTTAGATTATTTTCTGTCAAAATGTAATTATGCCCTTTTCTGAGATGACTATTCTCCATGTTATTGCTTGTTCTTTCCTTCAAAATTGAATTATTTCTCTTTTATTGCCGAACTCAAGACGATAATTCCTATTCTTTCTTTAATTCTTGAAAAGTTAATCCCTTTCTTTATTTATTTCCCTCATGCACAAGTAACACCTCCCTTTCATTGGTTATTCTTTCTTTCAAAATGTAATTCCTTTCTTTTTTCCTTGAGATGCCCAACATTATTTTTTATTTTTTCTTCATTCCAAAATGTTATTACTTTTTTACATTTATGTTCAAATATTCTTTCTTTATGATTCTTTCCTTTAAAATATAACATATTTTATTATAACCTTTTTGAGATGCTTATTCCTTATTTTTATTCTTGTTAATTCCATCAACATGTTATTTCTTCTTTATGTATTCATTCTGTATGTCGTTTATCACTGCCATGTCTTTTCAAAAGTTAATTCCCTCTTTCTATACTTTAATTCTTGTAACTTTTATCTTTTTGCTATTTCCTTAATTCGCAATGTCCTCCATTCTTTTTATTATCTTCTTCTATACGTTTATTTTCTTTTTATTTCTTTACCTTATCATGCCACTCTTTCTGTAATTATTTTTTCAGAATTTTAATATTTATCGTTTTCCTTACACTTTTTTATAGATTTCCTTCGCACATTCCTTTTTATCATTCTTTAGTTTATTTTTCCCACTTTATTTCCTTCCATTTTATTTAATTTCAAATTCAATTCTGCTTTATCTTTCTTTTACTTTGTTTCTTTTTCAGTTCTTTGTTTCCTTCTTTTAAAACTTAAAAACTTTAAATAATTTATTCTTTCGTTCGTCCTGTGTTCTTTCCTTTCTGCTCCCATTCCATTCTTTATACCATGATTCCCGCCAAATGCATTTCCTGTTTTACTAATTTCTATACAGAACAGATAACCTCAACATTTCCATTTTCTTATTTTCTTTCTATCTTATATATATATATATATATATATATATATATATATATATATATATATATATATATATATATCTTCCTTTGACCAGGCTACATATTTCGAGAAAGAGTAAGAGCGCCTGAAGAATGCCTGAGCTGGTAACAATGAAGAAGCTTTCTATGTTCTCACCACACGCTGTCTTGCCGAAAAGGTCAGTCTGGCCGAATAGACACTGAATACAGTCTGGTTTTATAACAGATTTATATGGCGTGCACACCTTATTAGCATCAGGCAACAATTTCGTTACCGCTTTCTTTGTTCACATAAAAGAGTGAGTGCCTATTCTTAACGGTCGAATTAATTTTCTTTCAATATATCAGTTTATGTCATTATATACACACACATACATATGTATGCATTATTTCTGTTTAATATATATATATATATATATATATATATATATATATATATATATATATATATATATATATATATATATGTGTGTGAAAGGAAGGATGAAGGTAATCCGACATATTGGGAAATGAAAAAGGAAAAAACAAAAAGGATGTTTTTTTATGTGTTCATTAACGTTTCGTCTTTAGTTGTAAGCCTTCTTCGGGATGATAATATTAAGAAAAATGTCCAATTTCACCACATTCCAAAAAAACGCCTCTGTTTTGTTCTAAAAAAGGAACAAACACATTCTCTTAACGCCATAGACGCACCACATATTTTCAAATATTGACTTTTGTTTTTCTTTACATTAGTTATCTTGAAAAGACAAAATATTGTACATAACCTCGATATTAATAGAAAACCCAAAGACATTCAACCAATTTCATAAATGCACTACAATTGTGAAGTCTAAAGTCAACTATTTGTTCGGAAATCGAGGCCATAACATTTTTTCACGTTATAGACGCACAACATATTTTGAATTCAAACCACTATTTTTCGTTCGAAAAAAAACGTACACAACATTCTTTTCACGTTATAACCGCACTACGTATTTTCAAATATTGACTTCTATGTTTTTCCTCAAATCCGTCATCTTCAAAAAAACTTGAAATAAAAACTAAACGTTAATTAATATATAATTTCTCTCGATTTCTCCTGTTTCATTTTCCATTACAATCGATTATTATTCCGATAATTATCATCATATATGTATATAAATGTATATGAATATAAGTCGTTTTTTATTGTAACAAGCCGTGGGTTGCGTAAGTTGCAAATTACCATAAAGAATTACCAAACTACAATAATCGCGAATTATGTAAAATTACCGTTATAACCTGAATTCATCAAACAATAAAATAAAAACCGGACTTTGAAGAAAATAAATGTAGTAAATAATAATATATTTTTTTATGTGCAATATCCATAGTGTTCTTAATGAGTTGAATAACAGTTTTTTTTTTAAAACTCAAATGCTCTAAATGATTTAGGAACCCGTTCTAATATGTATTAAGGAAATATTTACATGTAGACTGTGTGTTTAATTATAACGCTTCTTTGCTACAAAGCATCTACTTTATTTTTTGTTTAAAATAGACTTAATTATTGAAAACATACTTTTAATAATTACTATTTTGATTTGTGTTAATTTTAAACTAATGAGTTTTTTTAATTAAAATAGATTATTTCGTAAAATAATAATCAAAATCACAGTAGTAACTTGTTTTAAATTTCAAAATCATACTTTTGTTTTGTTTCTTCTACTCATTTATTTGCCTACGAACAATGATAAAGTAAGACATATAATCGTTTCTTATGTGAGGGTAAACAACTGTCTGAACAGAGGCATTCTGGAAGGAACACATATACAAGATACCCTATCCAAAAGCTCATAAAATGGAATGAGTCATCACATATTGATGTTAAAACTCTAAATTATCATATTTTTTCCAATTTTATTTTCAAATTTAATTTGGAAATATCCATTTAAATTGTATAACTTCTGATAATGTTAGGAAATGAGAGATGACAATAAAAATTGAGAAAATTATCAATATTTATTAAAGCAACAAATAGTTCATACAAAGAATATACAAATGCACTTTTTCTTTAACCCATGGATTTTCAAAAATGTATTATTTTATCATCAGATGGAATCATAGAGATAACACAGTAAAATCATATTACTGCTTAGCATATATTTGAAAATATAAACAATATGAAAATATATAAAAAATATTACACCGTTTTAAAGAAAAAGTTTATTTAGATATTTACGTTGTAATATTTTCAAATTAACTTACTTAACCAATTCAATGAACCCACTCGGTTGATAGTAGAACTCTTCAGTCACAGCAAAAAGTAACGCGGCAGCATAGCTAAAATATAGGACCGCAGGAAGGATATTTTGCTTGTCTATATGATTAAATGTGAAATATTTTATTTCGTGTTTACAACGAATTTATGAAGAAAATGTTTATTACTTTCAATTACATTTCAAAGTAATTCAAATAACAAACTTTATAAAGTGACTGCGATTTGACAAAGTCAACTAATGTGTACATATAAATTAGATTCAACAAGTTTAAATGTTTCTAAACTCTAACAAAAATAAAGAAACACCTTGAATAACGAAAACAATATAGCTAACACGAAGATCGAAAGCGCTCGAGATGGCTGAAGACAGAACTCTCGCATCCATACAGATTAATATTAGAGATTTAGAAACTAGCTGTTAGAGTCGATTAAGTAGATTAAGGAAATACGGAAAAAATAAACTTCTATAGTCTTTAATCACACATGTATTGATAACGATTTGCTGCCTAAATTTACAGATATACATACATTTTTTTAACATAGTTCACCCCAAACAAGGCAGGCCGCCACTGTAGACGCAAGGGGCCACTGAGAATAAGGATGTTTTTAAGAGGCGTCAATCTAAATTAGGAAATGCGCAGCGAGATGTCTGTTTACATTAGTTTTAAATTTCTGCATGTCAGTACCGCCTGGAAAACAGGGAGCAGGGAGGTAGTTCTAGAGTCCAGTTGCACGAAGAAAGAAGCTTTTGGAGTAGAAAGCTCTTCGGCATCTTGGGACCTCAACAGTGAATGAATGGGATTTGGCAGATTGTCGGGTTGGTCTAGTGAATTTATGTTGTGGGAGTACCAGAGCAGTAAGCTCATCAGAGCACAATCCATTAAAGTACTTGTAAAACAGGCACAATGAACCAACATTCCTGAGTTCGACAGAAATATTCACAAGTTCGAAGAGATACACCTGAAGAAGGCCGGAGGCTATATCGACTGAAAAGTTGTAATGATAACACTCAAAATGAGAAATGTAGTTCGAACAACCAAAATTATACAAATTATCTATCCTCATCTAAAAAAATCAGAAAAATAAAGCCTGCATCTATTCCATATCATAACGGAAGAACGAATTGAAAAAAAATAAATTATTTAAATTATTTTTGATTTAATAAGTCATCGCATATTTTCATCGAGAGAATCCTTATTTAGCAATAGCTAACAGTTGCTTGTTGCAATAAGGTTTCATTTACACGTCAACGATTGTGGTGGGATGATGGATACTAAAAAAGTGATGATTCGATATATTTTTCTAAAAGCGGTTGTTGCAAATGGCAAACCGCAGTGATTGTCTTACTACATGCATATATATATATATATATATATATATATATATATATATATATATATATATATATATATATATATATATATATATATATTAAGAAGTCTGGGTGATATGCAGAGTGCCGGATTGATGAGTAGCTGGAAATAAAAAATAATGAATTACAATTTGTTGATTCATTATTTTCTGTGTGACTGGTTTGCTCAAACCCTACTCTCTGACATCAATTTTGGCGAATTCTCCACACAGACGGACTTTTCTTTTATGTCTATCTTTGATAAAGGGAACATTTTCTTGAAATATAAAATGATTCTTTATCGTCATCCTGACAACACACATAGACGACACCAAAGTTGCTGTTATCTAAGCTTGTAAAAAAATAATTGTAAGCCATCCTCTTCGATTAATTATTTTTGTTCTTTCCAGCTTCTCATCAATCAGGCACTCTGCATTGCCCCATTCTTCTTAGTATATTTACTACAATCCCAGCAATGCTTCAAGCAAACTACCATCCACTCTCTCTCTTTCTCTCTCTCTCTCTCTCTCTCTCTCTATATATATATATATATATATATATGTACATGTATATGTATATATATATATATGTATATACATGTACATATATATACATGTACATATATATATGTACATATATATATATATACATGTACATATATGTGTATACATGTACATATATATGTATAAATATGAACATATATATGTACATATATATATACATGTACACCCCCCCACACACACATATATATATATATATATATATATATATATATATATATATATATATATATACTGAGTATAAACAGTATATATAAATTCATACAAAATAATAAATACAAATAGAACTAAGAAAATTGTCCACAAACAACCGCCATGATGTTTCGCGCTTTATTGAATAAATGTTAGATGTTACTGATATTGTTTTAATCATAAATAATTAATGATTCAGTCGAAAATTTCGGTCATATATCGGTCTATCGACCATTTCGATTTTATTAATCTGCTTGGTCTGTTTGTTTAGTGAACCATCCGTTTTATCCATGATTAAAATCATTTTTATTAATTTGTCCTTTCGTTGAAGTTTATATGCCTCATTTTTCATCGTTGATTCTGTTTTTTTAATTTTCTACTGCTTATGATATTCACGTCTATTGATGTATCCGTTTTCAGAGTACAAGTTAACTGAATTAAATTTGCTTCAATGCCAATGTGCACTTTCGAACCCGCCCCCCCCCCCAAAAAAAATAACATGGATATTATTTGTAGAAAATTTATAATATTTCAGACATTAGATTTCGGCATTACAACTAAATTTTACACGTGTAACGCCGAAATAAAAACTCGCTCCGAGAAACATAGTCGTGATCTTTATAAACAAGTCCAGGATATGTATATATATATATATATATATATATATATATATATATATATATATATATATATATATATATATATATATATATATATATATATATATATATATATATATATATATATATATATATAAGGACGATACAATGATAATGACTTTCTAGTGAAGGAACAAGATTATGAACTTGAGTTATTCCTCTTAGTTATTGTCAACTTCGAGATGTCTATGAAAATAACGAATATATGTTAGGCAGGCTAGTTGTTATTTCGCCGTTACGCCTGCCCGACATAAAATTTATTTGTTTTAATGTTATTTTATTGAATTTTTTACAAAAAATGCTTTTAGTAAACTAACATTTTTTGGAAATACCAATGCTGAAACCTATTTAATCTTAAATAATTAACGTGACTTATAGAGCTATTAACACCAATAATTGATCGATATTATTCATAAAAGAACTTTCCTGGTGAAAAATTACATTTCATGATTTAAACAAAAAACAAATCATAGAAAAATATTTAATGAATCGTGTGTCACTGTTGGGAATATATTTATTTAAAAGTGTACAGATCTAGGCAACGGTACAAAATAATTGGATATAGAAACAATTCAATTTGACATCAGTAAAGTTGGATTTCTTTTACCTAAAAGCGATCTCATTTTTCATAGTGTGAGAAATGTGATAACACCTGTAAAATATTAAATGCTTTAGAGTATTATATATATATATATATATATATATATATATATATATATATATATATAGAGAGAGAGAGAGAGAGAGAGAGAAAGAGAGATAGTTACGAATTATATGTATGCCAATTAAGCTACAAGAGCTACACTGGTATGAAAATATATTTATGGCTTCCGCATTTTTACCTGACGACCCCTTACGGAGATAAAACGTGAAACCCTCTGTGTAGCTTAATAGCAATGAATATTTGTTAACTTACTAGATCTACTCACGTATTGAGCACTATTGAAATAAATACTGAAAATCATACATACAATATTATATCTCTGTATAACATTTCATGTGAATAGATAAAATAATATATATATATATATATATATATATATATATATATATATATAATATTCAAATGTTGAATTAAATTACGATAATTGAATTATCGTTTAATGATAATCTATCGTGATAGTGTAAAACTCAATATATTGAATAGAGCAATTTATTTGAGAGGTGAAAGATGAGAATAAAGAATTGTAAAAATACAATATTTATTAAAACATCAAAAGTTCAAAGCAAGGAGCCTCATATCGTCAATCCATGGATTTTCAAAGATAAACTCTTCTCATAAGAGGATAGAGAAAGCCGATAATGTAGTTGTAAATATTATCGGCAACATTTAACTTTGAAAATTTTATATCAAGTAAAACAAAATAGAAATAAAGAACAAAAATAAGGGGCAAAAGGTAAATAGTCTTATGTTGAGGTGAGAGCGTAAAATCCGGGTGGACGATATCTAAAAACACGTCAGGACAAAATAAAATAAAATCAGCTGTTATTTGGAAATGCATGCTTGAAAAAGAAAGCAATACTCAAATTGTTCAGGAATCCAAATGTTTTTGTAAGATGCTGGTGGTCGCATGGTAATTGGTAACTTCTATTTTATGTTGTGTGTGCATTAGTATCAGTTTGGTGCTGGAATTGTTAATTTCGTAGGGTTCGGATTGATTATTGTCCGTTAGAGTTCGAACCCTACGAAACGAACAATATATTCGAGTTAAAAGATTATAAATTCAGATACGTATAGAAGACACACAAATACTAATTTAATTATATTAATGAAAAAGAAATTCCAAATCTCCATGATACAAGTTAATACGGCAGGTGTAATTTAGCTCAATAATAAGAACATTAAGTCCAACAGAGCTGATATATAATACAGAAAAAAATAAGAAAAATACATTCTGGATTTTGTTTGTTATTTTGGATTCATATTAGTCAGTCATTGTTAGTTTGTCCAGTAACGCAGATAAATGATAAATAATTTTTGGTGCTAAAGATATGATTATGGAAATAAAACTGCCTGAAACATATATGCACAATAATATGTGTTGATGCTGAATTTTAAAAGCATCTTTACAGAATAGTGATTATGTCATGAATCATGCATTCTACTGAGTTATAATATGCATATATATATATATATATATATATATATATATATATATATATATATATATATATATATATATATATATATATATATATACATTATTTTGTATTCAATCTATAATTCTATTTGACATCGGTTTTTAATTAATAGTTTCCGTTCTAGAGTTTTTTTTTTCAAATGAAATATTCAAACTAAAATTTATCCTTTCGACCACATGTCTACTGGTCACTTCAAGTTCATGTACCAATATGCACCAATGTAACCACTCTATGAATGAAGAGTGTTGGGCCTGACTTGACATCTGTATTTATCGGCGCAGATTCTCATAGGGACAAATCAATACATCCGCATGCAACGTAATAATTGAATATTAGTGAATTTATGAGCACATCCGAGCTTATAGATCATTGTCACTGGCGTCGGTCTGGCAAAGCTATCTTACTTAGGCAGGCAATGTGCCTATCAGTGGATATCTAGCTTGCATTAGACGGTGGCGATGCTTGCTGGTTCCTATATATACGCATAGACGCATGTGTAACGGATATATAAATATATATATATATATATATATATATATATGTATATATATATATACATATATATATTTATATATGTATGCATATATATACATATATATATATATATTTATATATATACTATTAATAGTTAATGCTCTTTTAAGAGTTAATAGTGTAAATAGTACAGCCGTGTTTGAAGTTATCATCTCGTATTTAGCAAAGTTCCGCTTGAGCGTTGAACACTATCGACAACATAAGTGTACATTACTTCAATTACTGTCTTTGGTCATTTCACGCGACCGTGTGGGCTTAGGCGTTAGGTTTTTAATTCTAGGCAAAATGCGACTGCGTTCGAGCCCATGCGACAGCTTACACCAACTACTCCTGCACTGATGAGGGTAATCAACCAGAAACGACGTCGTCTGTATGTATTAAACACTTAATTTTTTTTAATATATATATAATTATAATATTTTTCATATATACATGCGTATACGTTCCATCCTTTCGGGAATCGTCAGTGTTGAAATAATTATTCATACTTGTCGCAGGATTCGAAACGCCGCAACACGAGTAATGTTGTTTAACTCAAATTCCGACGCTTTAGCGCACGTATACACAATAAAGTTCCTGGTAAATAAGCGAGTGGTTAAACTTATTAAAAGCAGCTGTCTCCAAGACTGTAAAACTGCTGAAGGAACATGCATTAAAGCTACGATGACTGTGGTAATACTACTAACTACAGTGTTCAGTCTAGATTTGGGGCTCACAATAAATTATAATAATAATAACAATAATATATATATATATACATATATATATATATATATATAAATATATGTATACATTTGTGTGTATTAGACTTTATTTCTGTCTTGAAGTTCATCTTGAAGATATGTTTATGTATAACAGTTTTAAAAAATTGTTGTTTTTACCAAATATTTTAATTTATTTTGACTTTTTATCAATATTACTTTTTAAATTTCTTAGCATTATTATTTTTGTATTTTCTTCTCTTTTTAAATCTTCGCTTATCATTATCATTATAGTTACAATTATTTAGACTTTATTTTTATGTTGTAGATTTTAATTTTTTATTGAGATATGTTGTTCTTAAAATTGTGCTTTTTAGAAAAAATATTTTAAATTGAATGAATATAGAATTTTTATTAATTTTAAATTCTGATTTTTTTCATAGTTTTGTAATTTGTTATACTTGTCTTTTCTTAACAGTGTCTAAATTTTCTATTCTTGTACTTTTAGTGTTTCTTTATATGTCTGGTTTTATTGCTATGTATGCTCTTGGAACGAGAATGACATTGTGATATCACCACCCTTCCACCCAATTGAATTGCTGTGTAATTTAGGATGAACAATACTGTAATTTATCCTGCTTTGTTTGAGTTCGAACTTTCATGTCTATACGTGATGCTGATGAAAATACTTGTTATAAATAAATAAAGCGCTATTTCGTCTCGGAAACGATCGTACACATAACTGTGTTTATGTAGAATTCTTGGAACGAATATAAATGAATATGTCTTGAAAATCTGAACTATGATATATATATATATATGTATATATATATATATATATATATGTTTATATATATATATGTATATATATATAATTAAACAGGTTACACCTACTTAACTTACAATTAATATATTTTGAAAGTGATCAATACTACGAAGATGTTTATAATTATTTACTACATCAACATTTAATTTGGGTTACGTAAATAAATTTACGTTTTAGCAAATAAACTCTACCTCAGACCCCAGAATTTATAAAAAAATATTTAATGGCTCCGAAGAAGCGTGTATTCGTTGTAAAACGCAATTGTATTATCACACTTAAATGCTTTAATGTATATATATATATATATATATATATATATATATATATATATATATATATATATATATATATATATATATAAATATATTATTTATACTAACATTATTGGTTTCATATGTTCATACATGTTTCGGTTACACTCTTCACAAAGAGTCAAGCTCTTCAGACCCCAAAAAATTTTAAAAAGCCTGAAGAGGTAGACTCTCCGTGAAGAGTACAACCGAAACATATATGCTAATATGTAACCAATGATGTTAGTATATATCAAAGTGTATACTAAAAAACAGCTCTACTTTTATTGAACACTGTTTATAGACGTTATCACATGTAATATATATATACATATATATATATATATATATATATATATATATATATATATATATATATATATATATATACCACCAAACTAAAATATTTGGCCACCCTAAAAACAAGTCTTTAGAATGAAACATCTTAAGCAGTACAATAGTTCTATTATTATACTAAATACATAGCTTCCTGAGACAGAGAACATACAAATGAAACTAAAATAAAACTTTAGAACTGCTTCAATCTTTGATTCATTTAAATGACTGAAAATTATTCTGCACAGATTACCTAAACCCAACTGTAAAACTAAACTAATGGAGTGTGGAAACTGCATTTTGGATACAGTTTTTATAGCCTCGTTACTCTCGCGTCCTCTACTTTGTCCCTAAGTTCTCATTTACTATAAACGATGTTTCTAAGAGAGGGGGAAGAAAACGCTGTTTACTCAATCGGTAGTTTTATGCTAGATAACTTGAGTAATTATCTTTCTATTTTTATTTATTGTTGACATATCACTAAAAAGGGTCCTGGAGGGAAACGTTTTACTTGTGCTGACATTATCCCCCTGATAGTAAAAGACCTTACCCTTGGAGTAACTCCCAATGAGGTTGTCTTATATCCAGGTGCAAAATACTGAGGCTACTGTATTGTCATTTTGTGAATAGAACTCTTGATCATGCAGTAATTTCCGATGGGGCCTCTCAATGACATATCAGTGGGAACTGTTACGGATTATTTTTCTATGATTTTTAAGGAAAACCTGTATTCTTCGTTACTCATACTCTCTCTCTACCCTGCCCTTAAAACCCTGTTGACTTCTTCCACAAATTTTTCCAACATCAATATGACAAGTCACAATAAACAAAATACACCTCAAGCCAGAACACAAACTCTCAACGTAAGTCCCCACTAACAGTGCCTTTATCAAACATCACGGATCTACACCCTTCCAGAGATCGAAACTCAATTACGGGAGGCAAAACCAGACCTGTTGTTCCTGTGTGAAACTGGCATTCGCTCCTTTTGTTTCTGTAGATAATTTCACAATTAAAGTTTACTTATACATGATATTAACACTTAACCTTCTAGGTCGTCATTGACATGGCATATGTACCTAAAATAAGGACGACTTTCCATGTGGCACGGACATCTATAAAGAAGACCCTTAATTGCCCTATATCTACTGCTGAGTAGCACCGCATTCATATTTGCACTCTATCGTACCCAGAAGGACGGAGTTAATATATTTGAGAGTATATCTGAGAAAAATTATCATATCCTCCCTGCTAATCCCTTTGCCAACATCCACATCTGTGAAGATTTTAGTGTTCACAATTTTGAATGTCTAGTCCACTTAAACAAAACAGATAATTAAGGGAGTCTTGTCACGACTTCTCCCTTGGCTATGATCTAACACATATTGTTGACACACGCACTCGCATACCCGATGCTGACAGTACATTTGCGATTCCCATTAATCTTTTTCTGACAACTTGCATTCAAATGTGCTCATCTACCGATTGTCTGCGCTGGGATCTTACGATGACTAAGTTTTCTCAATTAAAATAAAAATGAAGTGCAACTAGATCTCTGATATCCCTCTCCATCGCAACGTGTATCGATACTCGTTGGCGGACTTGAGCAGCTTTAGAATGTATATATAAGAAATACTTATTAATTCCATGCTTACAAAGAATGGGTCCTCCATCACACCCGACTTAATTGATTGGTTAATCATTGGTATAGAGACCTTCATACCATCTAAGAAATTCTAACAAAATATAATGCCTAGCCGTTCTACACCCAAGAATATTTCACCGCCATTACACACAGAAACCACTATTTCAATTGCTTTCAATGAACTAGATGTTCTGAAACTATATCCTCCTTTAAGATTGCCAGCAACCACTGCAAAAACGTTATAACAATCATAAGAGGATAGGAGAAATGTTATGTATATATATATATATATATATATATATATATATATATATTATAATATAAAATGAAGTAATAAAATAAGGTGTCAATCAAATTTTATTAGAATTCAAAGTTCAAGCAAAGTATCCTTAAGTCTTTAGCTCATGAGTTTTCAAAGATAATTCTTCTCTTCAGAGGACCATTACCGCAGTTATACTACTACAGGTAATAAAATTACGCTTTGAAAATATATAAAATTATATACATAAATACATAAAAATACACAACATCAAACATATCAACCCAAAAACATACTTTTTGTTGAATCCATATAGTCCATCCAGGTCATACAAATTGAAAAGCATAATCAGGAAAGACATTACTCCAAGTTACAAACAGCAGTCCATATACGTGAAATTGAAGGGGCTGGCAAAGTTATCCAGTCGCGAAATGTGTCAATATTCAATGTTAATGATAAATAAATCAAATAATACAGAAAGTCCAATCAAAGTTCCAAAATCCCGATATGTTCAACCCAAGTCAAATCAAAGTTCGTTGTTTAATTAGAAAACCCGTTAAATCCGAATTGAGCAAAACAAGACTGAATCCCGGTCGCATCTTGCCAGCAGAGCGAAAAAAATAAGTAATCTTCTCTCCCCAGCGATTCAACCAGACTTATTTTATTACTTCATTTTATATTATAATATTAATGCTCTATCCAGTATATTGAGCTTCAGTTTTTATCCGGATGTTTCACTAATTATAAGATATTAGTTGACGCTTATATCTTTTGTTGGATTGCTTCATATATATATATATACATATATATATATATATATATATATAGAGAGAGAGAGATAGAAGAAAAAAGAGTGATAAATATGCGACGATTGTCCAAATTCATTTCAAATTTCAATTGTTCAATGCAAGGTTGTCAGTAATAAACTAGTGTTTATTTTCCTTTCCTTAAGCCAAGGCTTTTCAAAGATCGAAATCTTATCATCAGAGGAGAAATACAGATGGATAAGTTGGCTTTCGAAAAAACCAAAGTTCAAATATTTGAAAAATATGAGAATTATTTTTTAAAAATTATTAAAATAATTTTTGTCAAAAAACGTACTGAATGAAAAGAAAATTTCGTGAAAAAGAAATACAATTGTCCGGGTGGTGAGTTTCCGTTGAAAAGGTTCGGTGAAATTGTAGAAAGTGAATAAAAACACTTTGCATGGGAGCAGGTTGGAAAAGGTGCTCAAAAGTAGATAAGTCCAGATGTACTTAAAAGAGGCTTTGAAGAGGAAAACAGGCCATTTTAACTACGACATTTGAATTCCCCTCCAATTGGGTCCATTAATACCCCCCTATAATTCTCATCAGCTCTCTAACTCACTAGCTTCAAAACGCAGGTCTGCTTAATTTTTCAATCTAACCCTGGCCCATAACACTTATATTATATAAACTGTTACTAGCACTTCTGCTCTACCTACTTAATAGCCTCCATAACCCCCTTTGTTGTAATCTTTTTAACTATTTTGATTGATTCGAGCTAGTTACATAACTACTTATTTTGGCCTATTCTTGAATAATCCTAATCCCTCTAAATACTCGCGAGCCACTTTCTATCGGCCCATTCTCTCTTTGTTCAACTTATCTTATTTTTGACCAATTTCACCCCCCCCCCAAATCATATGCTCATACTACTTGGAAACCCCTTGCAAGTTTCCCTTATATATCTAATTAAATTTAAACTGTAACTGTTAATTGTTACCCTGTTACGACTCACTCACCATTTAAACCACAGATTATAAAATTGACACTGCACTCAAATTTTTGATTGAACCAACCCAACTCCACCCCTATTACTAGAAATCGAAACAAATTGTTTCTAACAATCTTTCCTTATCCCTTACATTGTTCCCCTCTCCTAAATTTCAATATACCTGAGTAGAACAGACTTGACCTTTAAATTTCACTAACCCTTTTCCCATTAATTTATTCCCCCCCTCCATTATTCCCCCCCCCCTTATCTCTTTGGCCATTTAATGTCCCTCCAAATTATTCATCTAACCCTTAATTTGGTTTTAAATTAAAAATAAATAAATAAATTCTTTATTAACTATTCCCTAGCTTTAAATTTAAATTTAATCTTTTAATTTTTAATTTTAATCATCCACTCTCTCACATTCCTATATTTATTATACAATGCTCTCACTAATTCTACTTTACTCTTTATTCCTTAAACACACTGAAACCATATCTGATAACTACATTTTAATCTGCCCTTAGCAGCCTGATATATTTGGAAGCTCACATTTTACTTCTATTTTTAGAATCAACTTTTTCTATACCTATTCACCATTTAAGATTAACCCCACCCCCAAAACCTACACCCTACCGCTAGCCCGCACCCTTAACCCACCTGTCACTTTATCTACATCCCCATGCCAACCCGTCCTACTTTTATTTTTCCCCCAAATTCACAAAGCGACTTTTTAAACTACCCCGCACCTCCTAACCCCCCCATCCAGACCCCAAATCTGAAACTTTCATCAACTTTGGCTTTTTCTCATTCTGAGTTAATCCTTGTATGAGATCCTACCGTTTTTCTAGGCCCGGAAGAAAATCAAAAAATGGCCTGTTTTCCTCTTCAAAGCCTCTTTTAAGTACATCTGGACTTATCTACTTTTGAGCACCTTTTCCAACCTGCTCCCATGCAAAGTGTTTTTATTCACTTTCTACAATTTCACCGAACCTTTTCAACGGAAACTCACCACCCGGACAATTGTATTTCTTTTTCACGAAATTTTCTTTTCATTCAGTACGTTTTTTGACAAAAATTATTTTAATAATTTAAAAAAAATAATTCTCATATTTTTCAAATATTTGAACTTTGGTTTTTTCGAAAGCCAACTTATCCATCTGTATTTCTCCTCTGATGATAAGATTTCGATCTTTGAAAAGCCTTGGCTTAAGGAAAGGAAAATAAACACTAGTTTATTACTGACAACCTTGCATTGAACAATTGAAATTTGAAATAAATTTGGACAATCGTCGCATATTTATCACTCTTTTTTCTTCTATCTCTACTATTGCTCTATCTCGTATATTGAGCTTATCCTTTTCACAATAGGTTCCATCTACTAAAAGTTTTCACTTTGGTTTATTTTGATCCTATATATATATATATATATAAAGAGAGAGAGAGAGATAGAGAGAGAGAGAGACAATAGCGTGGTAAGATATATCTCTGTGCTGTTTGTGCGTGCAATAAAATAAGGAAAATGCATGAAAACGAATAAATATAGATAGATAGGTAGATCAAGAAAGAACGAGGCAGAGATGGGTGAGATGGAAAGAGAATAAAAGAAAAAGGTTTAGACATAAGAAAAATAAAAATAAAGTACGAAGATGAGAGTAAAGAGGAAACTTTTGCTAGAAAGTAAATGAGAGAGAAAAAAGGACAGAAAAAGGACAGAAAAAGAAGTAGAAGAAGAAAGAGAACAACAACAACAACAATAATAATAACAACAATAACAACAACACCAATAACGACTATAATGACAAAAACAAGGAGAAGTGTTCATACGAAGTAGAAAGGACATTTAGACAGTGTTGGAAAGAAGAAAGAAGTATTAACCATTGTGTGTTAATTAAACTGTGTATGCATCGAAGTGTTAGAACAGAAAGAGAGAAGAGTTCACAATCTCAGTAATTACTTCATACTGATAAATTGGTGATGAAGCCGCGAAGAATGTAAGCGATGCGTGTCTGGTGGATGATATTTCAAAACCCCAGTCGTCCAAGATAACGGACTCCGGTCCGGCACTTATAATTGCTCCACAAGGAATAGACGCCAGTCGAATTTTGCCATACCCACCCTCGTTCGATCGTTCGTTAATTCATTAGGATTCGGAGATCGTTGTCAAGGTCAGAACTTCGCCCCATTTCCGAAGCGATAAGTCTGATTAAATACGCACGTTGCTTGGGTGTCTATTACATTGGACCTGTTTTAGTCTGGCAAAAGGACTTACACATAAAGATCAAGACGAAATCGACTTGTTCCAAAGTATTGCTTATGTTAAAAAACTATTAAATGACGATAAAAAAGTTATATTTCTTGGGTTATTCTGATTAGATTATTAGTATCACAAAGACCCGTATTGCAATGGACATAGACACTGACTAGTTGTTAGCAACAGTCTTCTAGAGGTTGAAGGTTCAATCCTAAGTACGGGCGATACTAAAAATACAATTACTATTTAGTTAAGACTTCTTCACTTCTATTACTGACAGAACTAGATCAATCTACTCCCATGGATTAAATAAATGTTTCCATTCAAACTGTGGTGTTGTTATAAACAGATTTCTCATTTTTTTTAATATTAGCTGACGCGCATGACGCATACGTGTATAAAATTAGGTAAGTTTATATATCTATTTTTATTAAACAACTTTTTTTTAGCATTTTATAATTATGAATGAAGCTAAAATCTTTGAAAGCATGTTTGGATGCGATATTTAATAAATACCGCATTAAAACATGCTTTCAAGGCTTTTAGTTTCATTTATTATTATTAGATTCTTAAAAAGATGTTAAAGAAATAGAAACTCTCCTAATTTAATATACAGATGCCTGCATGCGCTTACCCTCATATTTTAAAAAGCAAGAAATATGTTAATAACATCACGTCGATTTTTCATTCTGACGGATAACTACAATTGCAATTTCATGTTATGATGAAACTAGGTATACTAGCAAAATGATAAGTCAAAGGACCAAAATAAAAATTGAAAAAAAATTGTTCTGATTTTATTTTTATTAATAAATATCGCATCTAAGCATTCAAATAAGGTTTTTAGTCTCATTTATTATATATATATATATATATATATATATTCACACACACACACACACACACATATATATATATATATATATATATATATATATATATATGTGTGTGTGTATCTATCTATCTATCTATCTATCTATCTCTCTCTCTCTCTCTCTATATATATATATATATATATATATGAAAATACAAATGAATCATAAATTACAAACATACGAAACATGACCATAATAATATACATACGCACACACACACACACACACACACATATATATATATATATATATATATATAAAGAGAGAGAGAGAGAGATATTAGAGGAGTCATTTTTTTTAAGTCTTGTTAAAAATATTACATAACATTGTAACTGAAGTATACTTTCTAAGAATTCGTAATCTAAACCAAAGATATACCTTTCAGACAAGAATTGATACTAGCGCTAAACAAACTTTCAACATGTGTTTTACATGTTGAAAGTTGAAATACAGATTTCCAGTTATTTTGCAAGATAATGATAAAAGCTGTATGAGTTACCCGCTGTTCGGCGGTGTAGTAGGGGAGATAGTTTCAACATCTCAGACTCATGGAAATCGAAGTAATTCTGGTAGGTTTTAACAAAAACCGTTGGTGAAAGGAATTCTACTAATATGAATATTTGCATATATATATATATATATATATATATATATATATATATATATATATATATATATATATATATATATATAATTTTTATCCGGATGTTTCACTAATGATAATATATTAGTTTACGCTTATATCTTTTGTTGGATTGCTTCATATATATATATATATATATATATATATATATATATATATATATATATATATATATATATTTATTATGTGTATGTGTATATATTAAATGTATATATATTATATAAATATATATATTCATGTTATACTTATATATATATTTATTATATATATATATACATATATATACATATATATATACATGCATATATTTCCGTTGATGTATTGATGTGTGTATGTATGTTTATATAATTGTATGTTAATCTAGTAAAGTAACTTCTAACTTGTAATACCTCTCCCATATTTCACATATATTTCGTAAATGATACAACGATATTAGTATAATTTATTTTCATCGATATATTTTATTCATAATTTTTTTATTGTTTTAATCATTTTTCTGTCATCATTATTATCATTATAAGTATAATGTTTTATTTGTATACTCTTGTTATTCATTTCTTATTATTATGAAGCCTATATATATGTGTTTTTTTTTACTTCTATTAATTATTTATATATGTGACAATTTATGGAAGACACACACATTTGTATCTCCCCTCCATATACGGAATCATCACTTTGACACACTGATTGCCGTAATATAACCGACGCTAAGCGACAGTGAGCGTTGCGAGTACAATGTGGGTGATCAATTAGAAATACTAGGCAGTGTATGTTATCTCTCCTTACTGAGATATACACGCTGACTAGAAACCGCATTTCAAATTGTATCCTCCATTAAACTTTCAAAAGTGGTATTACCGGTTATTCGATTCCCCCATCCCATCTTTTTATCTGATTACTGCTTATTTACTGTTGAACACTACTGAAGCTTTGGTTTTTAGTTCGACCTCTAATTCTGCTGGTCTGTAACCTGTTCGGATGAAGACACAACTTGGTATCAATAAATTCCATTCGTCTCAGAAACGATTGTACATTTTCACTGTTCTTGGTGTTGCATTCTTTGAACTGATATAAATTAATATGTCATACATTTGCTTATTTCGAGATTGAAATAAAATAACTCTTGTTATTCAAAGGTTAATCGATTAAGCTGATTTGTTATCTACATTCTAAACCTGTCTCCAACTTTCCTTATATCTCAAAGATTGTGGTAAATTATGTGGCAGTGTATTTGTATTCCTAAGTCTTGCATTAGATCCATCTTGATCATTAATAAATATATATAGTATAGCATCACTGAGAGTTGTAATACAGCTAAACAATCCGTGGGTGGATATATATATATATATATATATATATATATATATATATATATATATATATATATATTAATTCATTAAGTTAACATTTATTGAACGCATCAATATAAAACTAATATTAAAACAAAATACTCAAGACAAAGTTGAACTTATAATATCGCATTATTATCAACGAGCGTTTCGATGGTAACACGTCTACTAGTGTATTAATGTATATATATGTATATATATGTATATATATGTATATATATATATGTATATATATGTATGTATATATGTATGTATATAGATATGTATATATATATATGTATATATATATTTATATATATATATAGAATCAGATAAGTACAATGTAAGGATTTAGGTACACATGAAATAAATAAATATTAAGCATGGTAAAAGCAAATTCAGAACATTATATACTCAGAAAAAATCCGGATGTCATATAAGCTTAATGTTTGAAACTTTACGTCAAACAGAGTAAATAGAAATGATGTCGTTGATGTAAAATTCCTAGAACTGATACAAATATTATGTAACAAATTTATTTATTTGAATTTACTACATAAATATATATATATACATATATATATGTATGTATGTATGTGTATATATATATATATATATGTATATATATATATATTTATATATATATATATATATACATGTACATTAATGAAAGTGAGATTGTTTGCTTACATCATTGTGTATAATACAGGGTGTTTCAAAAGTCTTGGGAACATTACAAATGCGTATATCTCATGAACTATTCCAGATTGAAAAATGAAACTGGTGCCATTTTAAAGCTTGCTTAATCAAGTTTTTGGTCATACTAATACTTTTCGTGTTATCTTTCCAGGTGCAGTAATGATGTTCTTTAAACAAGACAAGGCATTTTGCGTCCTCCAATTTGCAAAGACTGAATCGTGGACATGTGTTCAGCGTGCATTTCGCAGGAAATTTAAAAAAGAAGCCCCTGAAAGGAAATCCATTGTCAGATGGCATGCTAAATTTGTGATAGATGGGTGTTTGTGCCCAAGTAAGCGAACAGGTCGCCCTTCAACTTCAGAAGATGCAGTTGAGCAAGTTCGGACAGCCTTTCAGCGGAGCCCCCGTAAATCAGTGAGAAGAGCCAGCAGGGAACTTCAGCTTGCTCCAGCAACTGTCTGGCGTGTCTTAAGGAAACGACTGCAAATGGTACATTACAAGCTCAAGTTGGTCCAAAAGTTGAAGGACACTGATAAGCCACTTCGCCGTGACTTTTGCATTGCATTGCAAGAGAAGTTGGAAGATAAAGGCTTTGATGACCGGCTTGTTTTTAGCGATGAGGCCACCTTCCATCTGAATGGCAAAGTTAACAAGCATAACACTCGCATATGGGGTACTGAGAATCCTCATGAACTTCTTGAGCACGAGCGAGATTCACCAAAAGTGAACGTGTTTTGTGCAATTTCCAAGAAAGGTGTCTATGGACCGTTCTTCTTTGAAGAGGCAACTATCACTGGTGAATCCTATATCAACATGCTGGAAGACTGGTTAATGGCTCAGTTGGAACAAGCAGAATCTGATGACTTCATTTTTCAACAAGATGGGTCACCACCACACTGGAGTCTTAGAGTAAGGCAGTTTCTTAACACAAGGCTGCCTGGTAGATGGATTGGGAGATCTGGGCGAGGTGATGACGTTCTCATGCCCTGGCCTCCTAGGTCTCCAGATCTTACCCCGTGTGACTTTTTCCTTTGAGCCGCCCCTTCCAAGAGATATTGACGAACTAAAAGCTCGAGTAACGGCAGTTGTGGGAACCATTGACGTCAAGATGCTGGAACGCGTTTGGCAGGAAATGGACTATCGACTAGATGTCTGCCGTGTGACGAATGGTGCTCATATTGAGCAACTTTGAAGATTCCCCACAAAACTTGAAACTTTAACCTTTCCAACGGTACCAATTTCATTTTTCAACTCCTAATAGTTTTTGAGTTATTAAAAATCGTTATGTTCCCAAGACTTTTGAAACATCCTGTATAGAGATAATTTACAGAAGGCGGGAATATACAGAGTTTAAAGGAAGAAAACTGAGTATTGAATTGGCAGGTGGTTTTAAATTAAACCATATATATATTTATATATATATATATATATATATATATATATATATAATCAGCTCATCACCACACTTGCCCTATCTCTGGTAAAATGTTTATATATATATATATATATATATATATATATATATATATATATATATATATATATACAGGAGGTTTAGATTAACGTGAGATAAAGAAATAGAAACAGTTCAGAAAAGTGTTATTTCCTCGAAATATTCTGATATTACTGGGTCACACGTATGCTTTTACTAACCGATGACACATCTGCAATCATGTACTATTTATTATATGAAAACACATTGAATGTTTCTTCTTTAAAATTTAGTGCACTATTGCAGTGATATTAAAACGTCAAATTCATATTAACTATACAACATCAGTTTCTAATATTCTGTTTTGTGTGGTCGATCGATACCCTATACTAAACAAATTTTCTTATTCATATGAAAAATCATTTTCATTAATAAATCATTTTTTATTATGCTTTTCTTATTTAATTATACTTTTTATTTTAATACTTCGACTTTTCTCGTGGCTTAAGCCTAAGCATTTCCGATGAAAATCTTCTGGGAATTTGAGATCTGGGTTTCAACACCAGGAGCACGATGACTGGAGTTCTGCAAGTATATATATATATATATATATATATATATATATATATATATATATATATATATATATATATATATATATATATATATATATAGGGTTGGAAAGCAAAATTTAGAATGAATGTTAAGTTGTTTGTTCTCAGCAGGCACTAAGTAAAATGTTTTGAACATATATTGGTTTCATAATCATTCCTATTATTAACATTATTTATTATTATTATGCTTACCTTTCTTTATCATTAAATGTTGCCAATATGAGTAATCTAGAAAAAATGTCAAAGTAGCCTGATTTGCGGAATACACCAGTCACACTGAAAATAAATTTCACGAATAGTTTGAGTGTCTATAAATACTTTTTATGATGTAAAAACACATAATGACTTTGAGCAACACGTTGAGAATAAAAAAAAACAACTTATCAAAGCTTTTATTAAAGATCTTACATCCAAAGTCTTAGATCATCCGACAACATCTCTATGAAAAATGGCAATTGAACAACAATAGCATTAGAAATGCAGTACAATATTATTTGAAGTTAAAATTCTACACAAGAACACTCCGGTAAATCAGCCTATTTTCTTATTTTCTACACACTCCCCAAACGAAGCCATCTTCAGTCGCCAGAAGCCACACTCCGGTAAGTCAGCCTCTCTTATTTTTTACACACACTCAAAGGTAGCACATCCTCAGTCGCCAGCAGCTACATTCCGATAAGTCAGCCTCTCTCCACATACTCCGAAAAGGAGCACATCGTCAGTCGCCAGCAGCTATACTCCGGTATGTCAGCCTCTCTTCTTATTTTCCACACACTCTCAAAGGGAGGACATCCTCAGTCGCCAGCAGCTACACCCCAGTATGTTAGGCTCTCTTATGTTCTACACACTCCCAAAGGGAGGACATCCTCAGTCGCCAGCAGCTACACCCCAGTATGTTAGGCTCTCTTATGTTCTACACACTCCCAAAAGAAGGAGATCCTAAGTCTCCAGCAAGTCAGTATAAATAAATGTATATATATATATATATATATATATATATATATATATATATATATATATATATATATATACATACATATTGCTACAGAAAAACTAGTACACTATTAGTACAGTCGGTTTCAAGCTTAGATTGATTTAGCCATTCGGCTCTCTTTAGCTTATGTTGTCATATGTTTCAGAAATGTGAAGTCACGTGCCACTCTTGTTTGGACGCGTTATTTGCTTAGAGTGTTATGTATATTTGTTTAAATTTAGTGTAAGGGAGGTTTAATAAGGTTTGAAAAAAAAGAAGGGTGAACAGTAACAGTTGAAATTTAAAAATGGAAAACATTTTAAAATATAAAATAATGAAAAAAAAAATTGTCTATATATATCCCGTGAGCCAATATTTATAAGTAGCGTATATTTACTGTTTTTAGGGATAATAATGTGTCTTCTAGGGAAAATATGTAGATAAAATGGGTTTAAGAATCATACTTGTCGAAAGATAACGTAAAAACCCACATTAAATGCAACTTTAAGGCTTGAATGAAAGGACTTATATTCAACCCAAAATGAATTTGAATAAAGATTGAACCCGGGTCCGCTTCTGACCGTTTTTCGATCGGTGTAAGAAAAGTAACTTTGCAGAGTTCATTAATGATCTATATACTGTATTTAACATTATAAACTAAGGTATATCGAAGGCTTATGGGAGTAATTATATTGGTATATGATTAAGACTGGTTTAGAGATAAGAGTAAGGATTGTGTCGGCAAGATTGAATCTGTTTGGAAGAGATGGGAGGTTAGAATTTTAACTAAGATATAGTGAGAACTTACGGGACTAATAATAATGTGAAATGGGGGTGTTACCCACTTAATGACTGGAAACAATTATTATTGGGAAAGTTATTATTTCATATTTACGTGGTGTAAATTATTAGTCTTGAGTAGTGATGTGGATATGGGTCGATTAAAGTATTTATTCCTATTTTTTATTTATATATATGAGGGGTGAGAGTTGGAAGGGTTTCCCGGAGTGAAAGTCGGTATTTAGTGTTGTTATATATTAGGCAGAGGGGGCTTGTGCAAGGCCTTTATGTGTATCAGTAAGCCTAATTCATAAGTAGTGCTTGCCTCCTGTGATACATCCTTTAAAGATTTAATCTCTGATATTTAGGGTCAATGATGCCCCTTTATATATCGTAGTTTTCTGTATCACACCAAGGACATCTATTTATGGCTGGAGAGAAGGATGGTCTGCTCTCTATTACTTTCTATTTGATGGTGAGGGGTGTTTTTCATCTTTAAGTTGACATATCCGGGTCGCAAGTGCCTAGTTTTTGTATTTTAAGCTGTTTCTGTGTGCGTACAATCTTTGCTTGAAGCTTCCCTGCGTCATGCCAATATATTTGTCCGCTCCGCTGTTGGTCTGGTTTGTGACGGTGGTTTCCTATACGAGGGAATTGATTTTGCAATTCCCCTCTAGGAGGCAATTGTTTTTTTTCTGGCATGAGCAACGTGCGTTTACTATTGCTTTGGGCTCCGCAGAAATGATTTTTTATTGATGGGCTAGTGGAGAAGCTAACTGTAATAGAATTTTGTTAAAAAGTTTGTGCAGGTTGTGTGGGGGGGAGACTTTGTCCAGTTACGTGAGGAAGTGGTGGCCTACCCTTGTCTTGGTATTGGGGGGGGGGGACCAGATCACCGACCTCCTTCTATTGCGGCTCCCCCATGATTGGTCTTAGGTTGGGATGTATGAGATCTCTTCTCTGAACCCGCCGTCGCGGAGCGCTTCATTATAATAGGTTGCTGCCTGGTTGAAAATTTCGTGACTGGAGGAGAAGTTTGAAATTCTTTGCCTAATATTATTGACTACAGTTTAAAAACAGTGGATGGGCAGTATCCTTTGTGTATGTAGTGGAGTGTCTCATTGGGTTTGTGGAAATGTTAGTGTGTGTTGTTTGTAAGGTTTAGTGTGGTGACTAAGAAATCTACTTGATCTAAAATTTGTTTTAATGATGATTTTGAATCCGAGTTTTTGAGAGGTGTTTGTGAATTTTTTTCGAAATCTATGTAGTGTGTTCCCGTTGTGGTTGCGTGACAAGCAAAGTCCATCATCTCTGTAAAGATCGAATAAATGGTATGGGAATTCAAAATGAGCAAACCGCGGTCATAGGCCTCCGTAGCAACATCAAATGAGTCATCTGAGTTTGCTTTTTAAACCCAGGCCCTTCCCTCAAATAAAAGTAAGGTTTGTCTTGCTTGTAGTGTTGTATCCCTTTCTAGTTGACTGATATTAGTGTGAAAGTACAAAGGTTTAGGCCTTGTCTAGGGTGTATTTTGTTATGGATGGGTACAAGTCTACAATGTCTAATTGTGTGAATTTGCATCTGTGTTTTTCCTATATTTTATGAAACAAATTTAGGACTGCATATGTATTGCCGCACAGACTTAGCTTTGTATTTTCCTTAATTTTATCAACTATATTCTTAACTATTGATTTACTTTCTAGTTCTATTTCGCATTTAGCTGCGTTGATTTGTCTGCAGGAGGGTTTATTTCTGAAGTTATCTTTGTGGTCTTTTGAAGTAACTAAAGCCTTCCTCTTTTTAAGGTAGTTAGTTATGTATTTCTGAAGTTATCTTTGTGGTCTTTTAAAGTAAAAAAATACATCCATTTGTCTATGTAGTTAGTTATGTATTCGACACCTCGTCTAGCAGCTATCTCAGTGGTTTCATTATAATTGTCTTATATGTATCCGTCTTGGCTAACTGATATTTATCGGTAATAGAACTAATGGTTAGAGCTTTTTTTGGTCATTTTATAAATGTTTTTATTTGTCAGAGAATATTAGTGCACCATTTTCTTTTTTAAGTTTTTTATGTCGGCGGCTAGTGTCTTCCGAAACGGATTTTTCTTACTCGTAAATTCTAGGTCGTGGGTAATGCTAAGTAGGTCATTATCAAAATTGTCTGAACCCATCACTTTCGGCGGATATTTACAAGATTTCAGACCGTAGTGTTTTCTCTCTGTCTGCCTTTGTTCTGTATTCAAATGTTTTAAAGTTGGGAGTGAGTTATCAATTTCGCATATACATTTAATTAAGACTGATCCATCAATTCTGAGCTATTCTAGCGTTTTAATGCAGCTAACCATTTGTATTACTATAATGAAATTCAATATATTGAAATCATATTAAATCGACGTCACAATATTCACTATTATATATATATATATATATATATATATATATATATATATATATATATATATATATATATATAACAACAGCCGTTGTTTTCATTGTTTTCTACGCGAATAGACATAAACTTACGGTCGATACGTACACTTTCGCCTTTATTCAGGAGCACTTGTAAAAACGGATTTCGCATACATCTTGATATACTTAATGATCTGCCAGACCGTTCTTTGCAATCAGCCACGGGATAAACTAATTAGAACGATTTCCCATCTTGCTTTCGGCTTCATTTAGACTGCAAATTCCTGAAGCCATCCTTTAAAATGATTTCTACAAAAAAGAAGCTTTTGTCGTAATTTTCTATATTGTTTAACGAAATCAAAACTAACGGTTATATGTTTGAGTTCGTCTTTAGCTTTGACAGTTTCAAAGACGCGGAGTTCCTTTCAGAAAGAAGTCCCTCCGAGCACTGCCAACAGCGTAGAGTTTTATTCGCGGAATTCAATGATTGTCAAAATTAAATAATTACCAGGCGGAAAGAGAGGATTCCGTCAATGTTTAAAGTAACCATTTCTTAGAGACATTTATGGGAAGAGTCAAATACTCTTCGATGCGCCCAAATATTTCTACAAGAAGTTCTGTCCGTATGTCGTCTAACAGGTGTCGGTCTGTCATACTTATGTTTCGAATATGTTTTTCCTGATATTTGGATTTTCCCGACTAATATACTCTAAGAAAACGTCTTGGCCTTTTGGCTAAGATCAAAGTGTAGTATCTGTTCCGATGGATACTGCACCCCATAAACTGGTATTGTCTTGGCCTTCGGGTCTTGATTTACGCTGGTCTATGGGTCTGTCTTTTGCAGTTCTAGGAGGCCCACCCTCCCAGACTTCGCCTCCCCTTTTTGGGGAGGAGTAAGTTTATTGCTTACTGCCTGAGGCGCCCCTACCGGGGAATGCCGGCAGGGCTGCCAAGGCAATTTTTGAACCCCACTTTCCCGACCCTACCTTGGGTCACATCTTACTTGTGGGAGTAAGATAAAAACTGGCCTTGTGCCTAACTCCTGGAGAGGAGTAAATCAATACTATTTTTATAACGTTTCGACCGGAAAAAATGCAGGCAGAGAGGAACGGTAGATAGAAAGACATATAAAAGAATCAGGGCATATATTGGGCGACAATGCCCTCCTAGATTTAGATAGAATAGAATTTAATAGAATATAGGGTAACATAATTAGAAATAGTAAATTTGGTGGTGATGGTGGCTAAGTTGTTTGCGACACGGACTAAAAACCGGGATGTGTCAAGTTCGAATCTAGTTCGTTCCAAAGCAATACTTTAATCAAACCTACACCTGACCCTGTGTCTAACCCCTTAGAAAGAAGATAAATATAATAAAAAGTAAATAAAAAAAACAATAATATATAAATAGTTTAATAGTAAAAACGGTACAAGCGTATCTATAGATATAGACAGGCTTGTTCCGTTTTTCACCGACTCATACGTATATATTGAAACAAGTGGCCTTCTTACTGACAAGGTTCGAACTGAGAACCATATCTCTTGTGACTCAACATCGTTAACCACTTGAGCAGTAGGTCAGCTACGGGGGTTGAAACATCCATATAAGATATTGTTAAAAACTCTTACCGATAATTACATCTAAAGTGTTCAACCAAGTTGAATTATCCATGATCGAATTATAACGTTACAGTCAGGGATGTATAATTATTTTGTCCCAATCAAAGTGTCCTCCCTTTATTTAGGGAGCTTACAATAATAATGAAGTAATTACATCTCATTTATTTATTTATAGACAAGTCTGTTTCGTCTTTTCCAGACTCACCAGCAGAGATTCGAACAACTGGCCTACCTACCAATGCATTTTACCTCACACTCCTGTGGTATTGTAACACAATGTGTAAAAGCTTATATATATATATATATATATATATATATATATATATATATATATATATATATATATATATATATGTAGTAAGCAATGAAAATATAGTAACTCTACTTACGTATCGAGCACTGTTGAAGTAAATACTGAAAACTGATACATAAAAAATTATATCTCCTTGTAATATTTTATATAGGTACATGAAGTACTGATATATATATATATATATATATATATATATATATATATATATATATATATATACATATGTATATATATATATATATATATATATATATATATATATATATATATATATATATATATATATATATATTGGAGGTAAAAGATGAGAATAAAACATTGTAAAGATACAATATTTATTAAAAATATCAAAAGTTCAGAAAACATTTCTTCTCATCAGAGGATGGGGAAGCCGACAATGCGATTATAAATATTGTCGGCAACAATTAACTTTGAAAATTTTATATGAAGTAAAAACAAAGTAGAAGCAAAGAACAACAATTAGTGTCTCTGCTCTGAGGCTCCTAGCTCTGAACTTTTGATGTTTTTAATAAATATTGTATCTTTACAATGTTTTATTCTCATCTTTTACCTCTAAAATAAATTGCTCTATTTAATATATTGAGCTTTACACTATCACGATAGATAATGAGGATTATTATTAAACGATAATTTAATTATCGTTATAATTGTACACTCAAATATATATATATATATATATATATATATATATATATATATATATATATATATGTATATAATTTTAAAGCTGGTGATTTTTGACACGTTGATCTGACTTCTTGAGATACATTGAACACCCTCCCTGTCCCTTTACAGTCCCCCAATTTCTCTTTATATGTGTAGCTTTTCCTTCCCTCTCCGTCATAAATCATGTATTCCGCCCTATAAAATAAGAGATTAAATATGCTACAAATTTCCCCCTGTCTCTAAATATGTATTAGATATGTTTCTCTCTCTCTCTCTCTATCTCTCTCTCTCTCTCTCTCTCTCTCTCTATCTCTCTATCTCAATTATATTTGAATTGTCAAGTGTGAATTTCGCTTTTCTCAGTTTCTAAAATGTAATCATCTAACTTGGATGCTTGACAATATCACAAGGTTGAAATAAATGATTGCATCGATGATTATGTAATTTCGTGTTACTATATTTTATTATATATATATATATATATATTGTATATATATATACATATATATATATATATATATATATATATATATATATATATATATATGTAGTGATACTACACATTTGAGCGATATGAGATTTAAAGCTCTTAAAAGTAACAATAGGATTGTTCACACGAACTCGTTGCGCAACACATACTTGTTTTATGAAAAATAAGTTTTACGTTTCAGTTTTCTTGAGGTTGAAGGTTGAATGTTTTCTATTGGTTATGATAAGAAAATAATTAACACTTTCATACGATTATGGGTGACGGAGCGAGAAAATCTACCGTCGTTGATTGAATAACTATCTCCGTTCGAAATTCCGTATAGTTTCCTGTGTTCGAGATAAATATTCCCGACTTCGCGAAGATGTACCTGCAGAAGGTCGGATGTTATATCGGCAGAAACGTTAGAAAAAATGCACCCAAACGAGAATAGTAGTTCGGACAAACTAAATAATACAACTTATCAATCGTCATCAAAACAATTCCGAAACACCATTTTGTTTAGATATGTGCACGTGTATTTACGTGTTCATCAGTCTGTCACGCTTATGTTTTAAAACAGCATTTTACCGCAGAAAGCGCAGATTGAATGGCCTTATATTAGCTATATTGCATAACAAAGGACGTATTTGAATGTCACATGTTTTAGTGACACTGTTAAGGTTCAAAGTTTATACCAGACGATAGTCGCGACACCACGTGACTTAAAGGCAATGATTTTCTATCTCGTTGTTTGGCGATACTTCAAGCAGGAAAGACGTGTCTTGGGCGCCGTTCCCAATTTGGGTACGGTGCAAAAAGTCTAAATGTATTTAGCGGGGCGAACTATCTGTCTATGTATTCGTCTGTCTTTCTCTCTCGCACCCACCCGCGTACAAAAGTAACTCGTCTGTCTGATGTTTTCTGTAACTGTTCTTTCTTTTTGTAAATCAACATCAGCGTTCATTTGGTTTTGTCAGCAGACGATGAGAACCTGAGTTACACAAGCCACGGGTGTATATGGGCTTATACACGCACCGGAGTAGATCGGTTCTAGTTGAAGATATTCCGGAGATGAAAAATTACTGTTATTCAGAGGATTTACATATTTCTGCTTATTTTCTGCACGTTTAATGCCGTCAAATTCACAACATTTCGATCGTTGTACCGTCCTGCCCTCTTCAAGCGGCTGTTATTGGAGATGGTAACCTTTCTGAATATTTCAAACTAAACTCTAGAATACTATTCGAATTGTCCACACGAATGCTAGGCGCAAAGGAACAGTCTTCTGTAGGCCGATGGTTCAATCCTTACTACAGGCGGTAATAACGAGAAATAACATAAACAAATGGGGCATTTCGGCTAGCAGCAAAATGTAGTATCAACTCTGATACTATCCTTCATCTTTTCTGTTCTCGGTTAGTGGAGAATAACTCCTTCTAGACTGAGATAGTTTTTATTTTTTCTCCAAGCAAGTGCCCTTTTTATAGGGAGCTTGATTTTACCCACAGTAAAACTGACCTTGTGTTTAACTCTGCTCGCGTGTGGAGGCAAGTAAATAGTTACATAATAATTAAAAAACACTTCTATCCGGCCAGGGCTGACGGAACGAGAACAATCCGCGCCAATTGGTTTAGTTTGAACTTCTGTATAAGTTCCCAGGTTCGACATAAATACTTTTTTCGATCGTTTTACCTCTTCAACGTTTTTCAGGTGGCTGTTATGGCATTTCTATGTATTTCATGTCATATATTTCAGTAGAAACCTCTTATTCTGCGTTCCATACTTTTTAGATGTCTTGTATGAGTTTACTATTTCGGGTATTTTGTAGAATCGCCCTGCCACTTATAAAAAATGTTTGGCCAAAATATATCTTCGCCAGTCATGCGCAGTCTGCGCACACGCCCTTCTTCTGCTTTTGTGAGTCCTGTCGAGATATGTGTTGGGTTGGAGTAAGAGTTATCTTGTACAAAATGCATAATTAACGCCACTGTCAAATGCATCGCGAAATGGTGGACACCTATCGATCTGAGTATGTGGAGGCAGAAATATAAGGAAAACGATATTATTTTTATGCAAGACCGACCGATTTTGAGGATGGCTTCTTTTCTGTCAGTTTAAGGTGAAGTATTGGGCAGCTATATGATGTCCATCTTCCCAGGCTTTACCTGGTCATCCTTGTAGAATAGGTTAGTTTATTGCTAATCGCTTGAGGTGCCCCTTTTGGGAATATCGACGCGGCTGGCCAGACAAATTTTGTTCGGCCAGAGTAGCCTTCCCACTATTTGACCTTGTGTCATATCTTAACCGTTGGATAGAAATTGACCAAACACTTACTTGAATGAGTTCCATTTGCTTCAGGAATTATTTGTTTTTTACTAACAACAATATTTTATCTGTTTTTCTTTTCTTTTTCGGTGGCGATGTTCTACTAAAAGGCTATTCTTTCTGTCTATATTCTTTTCACCTGTAAATACACGAATAACGTCTAAATTTTCACCCACAAAATATTTATTTAAGAGTTTCATTTTATGTTAATCAGTTACAATCTATAAATACTTTGAAGATAAAAATATAAGATGAATCTGGGACAAAATAAAATTACTATTACAAATGCAAATACTAAAAAAACAAATGAAAGCAGCTAAACAATGTAAAACTTTATAAGTTTTAAGGCAAACCTGTACTATATTTAACCGCCGACAAATCGAAAATACACAAAATATTCACAATTAACTGATACCAAACAATAGAACATTTTTATTTTATCTATCTTTACAGGTTTTTTTAACTTTTGAAACACTTCGTAATTCTTCTTTTTTTTTTACAAAATACATTCACATAACCGATTTTGTCAATCGAAAGTTGCTGTGGATTTTTTTTATTCAGGTGGTCGCTAATTTTAGTCACACAAGATTTCCAAAGTAGCCTTACGGTACCATTAACCATAAGTCTGAGAGTGTGTTCTAGTAGTATTAGTGTTAGCTTTTACTTTATCTTTTAAGCCTGAAATTAGAAAACACCTAAAAAAGTGGACCGCCATTTTTTGTTGACGAAATGAATTGAACTTAAGATACAAACCTTCACGAAACACATTACAATCAGACCGTAACGATACAACACCGCATTCGAAGATGAAAACATACAACAAAAGAGAACATATCTCTTAATGTTATATTGAAGTAGATGTTATATCATCGAAATATTAGCAAGACAATTACATCAATAAGATCTGAATTGTGCTGTATATGTTCTTACTAATGTGGGTATGAACAATTAAACAGAAGTCGGAAACTAGGTTCTGTCCAAACTCGTACGCCAATATTTATAAAAAAAAGTTAATTAAAAAAAAAACCCAACCACAGAACACATCACAAAGACAGTTTACTTCCGTACGCGTGAGAGAAAGAGAGAAATATATATCGTTACATTGTGCGCTCCCGCCCCCCTCCCCATTGAGGACAATACATCGAACACGGCATTCCTGTTAAAAGTCTTGCTAGCCTCAAGACAGAAAATTTCCGCCCAGAAGTTAGGTGGCTTAGTCGATATCGGTCTGGGCTCACCTCTGACCCTTAAGGTGTCACTCAAAGTTTTCTATTCGAACAACAGGCCTCGTTATATAACAGTGCTTTTATTTCAAATTTGCGTTGTACAAAATACCACTTATTAGTCATAACAATTGTAGATTTGCTCACGTACTTACGAGAATGCTTCTGTTTAATCTGGCTTATTCTTCTTTTTTAAATTTAAATTGAATTTTCGATTATTCTACCTGCAAAAAATGTGTTCATATTTGTTGATTCCATTAATATAATTGGGCTATCCAAAAAATGAGTAAAATATCATGCTCATTTTTCATACCGTAAGTTAATATTGTGATGAAGTCAGGTTGATGGCTTGCGAAAACAATGCATGATTTAGCAACCTTAAACTCATCTGATGTCACAATAGAAATCCCGACAATGCTGAATCAGTCCGGAATTAAGACGCAATACGTCAGATGTTCGCCTTACAAATTCAAAAATTCCAATTCTATCGACTATTAGTCAGTAAAATATAATAGTTATTCCATAGCACCTTCTCGCACATACTTTTTTATTATTATGTTTCAAGGAATAACTAATAGATCATTTAATTATATTTCAGTTGGTTAATGATGTTCTCACTTATTAGTAAATATAATTTTTTTATTAAATCATTGACGCAACGTATGCTTTCCTATAAACTGCCAGCACAGGCCCAATTATTGGAGGTAACCATCGCCTCACATGACTAGAAAGAGGCGTTATTATTATAGCGGTACATGACTTTGGATATTAGTGATAGATTCTTTATCGCCCTGGATTTCGCTTTCCAACTAGATTCAGGAGATATGCAGGTAGTTATTGCTTACCCTTTGTTTCACTATGAGGTTTCTGTGCAGGGTGTCCAACAGGGGTTATCCATTGTCTCCTGGGATTGACATAGGCTTCACAATACTAGAAGTAAATAACATAGTCTGATTAAATATTAGCGACAGACCATTAATAAGGTCTTTAGATTAAGAAGACATTTCTTTCTTTTACACATTTCAATGCACAAGCGTTTAATTGCATTTGCTGTCGATAAACTATTTTTTCTTCGCAGTAATAAACGAAGGAAGAGAAAACGATATTTCATACCATTTACCATTTTGACGTGAAGAAACGGAATGAAACACCTTTTCTTTTCGATTACTTTCGACTTCAGACTCGTGGTATTTGATTACTGCGAAACGGAATTATTCCTACCGTTTTTTTTAAAGAGATTATTTTATTTCCTTTCATCATGAAGGAAGTATCGATTTTAATGTAGACATTTTTTGGTGTTCCAGCTCTTGGCGAACGGCCATTCAGAAAATATGGATTGGACTCGATTCAACTCGTGTTTGGCCACTTTGAAAATTAAAGGCCATTTCAATTGAAACAGGAGTCGGTACTATGGACTCATGAGAAAATTAAACACTTATCAGAAAGTACTTATATAAATGCGATATGCTATACAATCTATCTCAGTTGGTCTAATCTATCTATAAATAGATCTATACTTATATATATACTGTTTGGTTTGTTTTATTGCCTATCCGATGTTTGTTATGCTCCATGTTAATCACTTTATGCATAAATGATTATATTATCGATTTCTTTGCCTATCACTATTTAAACTTATCTGGCTATATATTTACTTCAGCCTGTGTTATTTACCTACTCACCTACCTATTTATCTATTGAACTTCCGGTTTCTCGCACTCTAGCTTTTCTATTCTCTCTCTTACTCACTTTTTATCTCTCTCTTTCGCCCTCTCTCTCTCTCTCTCTCTCTCTCTCTCTCTATATATATATATATATATAGAGAGAGAGAGAGAGAGAGAGAGAGAAAGAGAGACGATTTAAATCATTTTTATCATGTTCGAAATAAAGAAGATACCCAAAGATATTTTAGTTATTTACAGCTGTTTCAATACAATGTTTATTTTAAGTCACATAACAAAACAAAGTTACTAAAGCATCAAATTATCTTCATAACATAATTTTCGTAAGTATCACTAAAAACAAACCTACAAACAAACACACATCCAACAATATTTAAATATCTTCGCCCCCCCCAAAGAAAAGCAAACATAACAATAAACGATACGTTGTCAAGTACGTAAGTCATTAAATTAAGTCCACATCAAAATGCACATTATCTTAAACAAAGAGAAAGGATTAATAGATATGCATTCCCATGATGTTTTCCTCATAAGCGTTCATCTGATAACTCCGTATATGTTTATATGATAGTGCTCACTAATAAATAGAGCTGTATGTTTAGTATATATGCCTGGTAAATATTTTATTCATGCAAACATTTTGAATACAATTTTTTAGCGAGAACTCAGCTTGTCTTCGTTAAGCTATGTGTTTAGTCGTAAGGCAGAGATGAAACATATATATTTACAGAACTCTGCACCTATACAATAAACGCAATTAGATATCACCAGTGATATACTCAAATTTATTTTGATTAAGTCAACAATAATACCCAACATTGAATTACAGCATTGTCGGACTTTTTTAAAAATCTGAGCCTTGTACAAAGAACTTGAACTTACAAAGTTCAATCAAATCCCAGCTTGAACAGAACCATGTCTGCAAATGTGAAACCATAAGTGTTTGTATAAAAAATTATACAAACTATATATATATATATATATATATATATGTATATAATGTATATATATATATATATCTATATATATATATATTATCATACTAAAGTTGCGTCAATTAACATTTCTTTATTGAAACACATTTTCTTATATAATGAAATCGCAAAATATACATGTTAATCTGTTTCGGAGTTTCAAGAAAGCGTCTCGCTTCCGACACATTCCTTTCATTTTGTCTGTTTGCTAACAGACAAATGTAATTAAATAGCTATACGATTTACAAGTAGAATAGTCAATCATAAACGAGACAAAATATCACAACAATACTAATACTATTTTACTCGAAGCCGGATAGAGCGATGTAGATAACATACATTATTTATTTATTTTTTTAATGTAACTGACTTTGCAAACTAATTTTTCTTATTACAGTGTTCTTTAATATCATTTGCCTGATTGAAAACATTTTGCTTAAATACACACACAAACACACACACATATATATATATATATATATATATATATATATATATATATATATATATATATATATATACATATTAATACATGTATATATTTATCAGTTCCATCTACTTCGCACAATATTTATTTCTATCTATATATCTATTAAAGTATATTTACGATCTACATAGTATCTATCTATTCATGTTTATCTCTCTCTATAATACATATAAGTATATACATGTATATCTATATATTTATACATAGATGCAATATATAAACCCACATGTAAAATATAGCTGTGCGCGTGTTAAACGTCACACATAACACACATACACGGACTCGTAACGAATAATCTAGCAATCTATATATACTTATACAAATTACTCGACGAAGTATAAATCAACTTATATGAAAGCACACACACGCACACACACACACACACATATATATATATATATATATATATATATATATATATATATATATATATATAGAGAGAGAGAGAGAGAGAGAGAGAGAGAGAGAGAGAGAAGTAAATAATAAGAATAAAGAATGTAAAATATAAAATTTATTACGTCCTTAGTTGTTCTTAAACAAGGTTTTTTCAAATAAATTTTTTTTCCTTCCTTAAGCTATGGATTTTCAAAGAATGGTATCTTATCATCAGGTGAATTTAGAGAGATAAGTTCGTATGAGAATTACCAACTTTGACTAACTTGCTAGGAAATAAACTTATGTTGTCATGGTCTCCAAATCGTAAACACTCATTCCGGAAAATCTATAATACCCTAGGTTCGTAGCAGTTGTTAAAATCATTAATCGAATTTTAGTATTGTTTAAAGAAAAATCAAGCTTGGACTTGATTTAGAGAATAAATAAAAGACAAACATTTGAAACGAAACAAAACAAAAACGCACACACTGACACAAAAAATCTCTTACGATAATTTAACCCCCACTTCCCTCCGTATAATCAGACTACAGCATAACCCTTTACTCAAGTGATAACTCTATACGCTCGTAATCATTAAAAAAGTCAAGCAGCGTTTTGAGATAGAGCGAGCGTAGAAGAAAATAACTGAAACATCGAGAGGCAATAATTTTAAAAAGTTACGAGTTTCAATTTCGCCAAAGAATGGTGTAAAATAAAACCCAATCTTTCAACCTATTTGTTGAAGATCAAAGAACACGGCCATATGACCAATAATTATAAAGAGATGTTCAAAATCGAATATTACGAGGCTTGCTTGTTTTAACCAACTATTGGTAAATAACGAAATTCCGAAAAGATCGATTTAGGCGAAAAGATCCAAGATAATGTTGAAGAAAACCAAGAAGGTCTGCTCTGAAACTGTAAAATTGATATTGAACACAAAAAAACGTTTCTTATATGAAACCCCTTTGTAGGAGATTTTACAAACTGCAAAATTAATATTAAAATCAAAAATAACATTTCTGACATAAAACGAAACAAACAAACATAAAAAGAAAAACAAGAAATAAAGAGAGATCAAAACCAGAGTAGAAGTATTTTATTCAGATAAGTGACATTTTTTATTACAAGAAAATACAAACGACGTTGTATGTGCTGTCAACCGTTTTTTGTTGTTGTTTTTTTTAAGTCTTGTGTATGTCATAATTTTAACGTATTTGTTATTTCATGAAACATTACATGTACTAAATATTCGTTTTGTTTGATATTCGCACCCACTATTAATTATAATTCCATAAATATTCAAACCGGAGAAAATCATATTTAAAAAAAAGAAGAATTATTATGAATTCCATTTATATCACATAATTTCTTTGCAGTGTGATAAAGCGACCGTGGACACCCAGTTGTCACAAAATATATACTGCCAGACAAGCGATATTAGTTTATGTTTAAGCGTGTACAATGTTTCAAACTGTAGTATTCGCAACAATAGAAGTATTATTTATGTAACTGTGAACCTATTAACACATATCAGACTCGGTACAAGGGTTGGGTAGGAATATTAACATGTTTTTAAAACGTTTAGAATCGAACTTTCATGATAAATTAACCATTTTTGATTTGTATCAATATAATGGCGTGCTTGAAGACGACTTATGCGAGTCGAAAGTACTTGAAAGTATTGCGAGTTTCTGTATACACTAGAACACAGCATCAGATTTTTTGTCCACGAGTGATAAAATAGGGGATCAGAAAACGAATAGACAGAAGCTTTCACTTCTATTCAATCAAACTGGCGTCAATGAAAGAATGCTTATATATATATATATATATATATATATATATATATATATATATATATATATACAAGTATAGCATTTTAAAAAACATAGTTTTACTATGAAAATATGCCGTCTTACATAGTTACACACTAAGAGTTTTGGTACGAGTCATTGTCAGTTTACTGGCAATAACAAGTCGTTCTCACTGGAGTCAGAATGACAAAGTCTCCTCAGATACACAGCACCCTTCGCCTCCTTAAATAACTTATATTTCTTTATTGCAAAAGCTACTTACCAATTATTTCTGTTTGACAAATACTGTTTGTCTTCTCTAGAATGTTAGGTGCATTAAGCGTTTCCAAGGTTATAGTACGTTTTTACTCTTCCACTGGATGGCTGGTAGGAACTCCATCACTCCGGTATTTACTTCCTTCCTAATGCTTCATGATTATTATAATAATGTAATTAATTGGGTTTGTTTTCAGAAATATGTCTGCTGTTTTCATTATTGTCGCAGGTTGTCTGCTGTCAATTCTAACTGACTCCAATTTAGTCTTGTGTAAACTGTTCCTTGTGCTTTTTCAATATTAGTATTACATAACCTTTTTTTTCAAGTATAATATTCTTCATTAAGCTCTCTAGTATGTTCCGTGCATTAGTTTCGTGTTGCTGCCTTTTTAAAATATTAATCATGTGAACTGCTGGGACGGCGAAATCTACGATATACGGGCTATCTTTTTCATACTGGGAATTATCTTACCCGATCTATTTGCTTGGATACGTTTGTTTGTTTCGCTTCTATATCTCTGAATATTTTATAATTTATCCAGTTTGTGTTTGTGGGTACAATTACCGTATGCTTTTATGGTGTAATTCATGGTTTCATCTATTTGTCTACAGAGTTTACATTTATTGTTTTGTTGTTTGTCTATCTGGCTTACATATATATATATATATATATATATATATATATATATATATATATATATATGTATGTATATATATATATATATATATACTCGTGCTGGTCCAAAAAATAGAACATCATGTTTTTTACGCTAAATTCTTATTGAGGACAATCTGTGAGATGTAATTGGTGCTAAAATATTCCTATCATGCTAAACTAACTGAAATAGGTGTTTTACGATAGAAACTTTTTTTCATATCAATTGCAATGTCAGTTTTTCAATATTTCGTGTTTCAAAATAATAGAACAAGACAGCTAAAAAAACAAAATAGTTTCTTTATTAACTTAAATACAAATAAAAATTAATCAATATTTAGTAGCAGCACCTTTTGCCTTGATAACAGCATCAATTCGTCGGAGCATGGAATCAACAAGCTTCTCGCAAATCTGTGTAGACACTGAATCCCATGTGTTCTGTATTGCAATCTTCATGGCTGCAAGAGTAGTATGTTTTTCTTTGCGAAGCTTCCTCTTCATCTGATCCCACAAGACTTCAATAACGTTCAAATCTGGCGAGTTCGCCGGCCATTCAAGAACAGGGATCGATCGTTCTCGGAGCCAGGAAGTTGTGGACTTGGCAGAGTGTGCCGGTGCCAAGTCATGTTGAAAAATGATGTCTGTGGCGTCACAGTCAAACTGATTATCCAGCACTTGCAGTAAATTAGCTTCCAGGATATCTTGGTACACTGTTGCGTTTACATTTCCTTTGATGAAGTAAAAATTACCAACACCCTTAGCACTCATACAGCCCCAAACCATGCAAGACTTCACAGACTTCTTGACGCATTCTTGGTTATACCGTTCCGTGGATCTTCGCCAAACACTTGGCCCTTGGTCGCCGAAGGAGATACAAAATCGAGACTCATCTGAAAAGATCACACGCCGCCATTCGTCTGTAGTCCAGATTTGATGAGCAGTTGCCCATCGTAGCCTCTTCAACATCTGTTTTTTGTTAAGGAGCGGTTTGGTGGCAGCTATACGATTTTGGTATCCCAGTTGTCAGAGCCTTCGGTAGGTAGTGATTCGTGAAACGTCGGCACCAGAAGCCTGTTTCCACTCTTTAGTAATGTGGCTTGTTGACTGGAATCGACTTTTCTTTGCCACCTTGTCCAGTGCCCGGTCTTGTCTTTCAGTGGTGCTTTTCTTTCGTCCTCATTTCTTGCGATTGCTGTTGGAAACACCCTTAACATGCTTCTTGAACATCCGACCTTGGTTGCGATTTCCATGTGCGTCTTTCCTACTTCCCGCAAATCGAAGATTCGCTGCTTCTAAAGCAAAGATATGTCTTTAGAGCGACCCATAATGAGAGATTATGATTAAATTACTTGCAAAATCTTTTTAAACACAGACATTTTTTGAGTTTAAGATTACTCGACGAATAATGTTCTATTAAATTGAAACGTTGAATTCCCAATGTGACAATAAACTACTCTGTGACAATAAAGTCTGACATATGCAAATATGACAAATGATTAAAAATAGTTGTAATTGTTATTTACATATAGAATATTTCGCCTACACTATTTAAAAGCCGAAAATTATCTCAAACGGAATGATTTTTACAGTTTTATACATATGTTCTATTTTTTTGACCAACACGAGTATATTGTTTTAATCGCGTTGTTTTAGCGATTGTCAATAGCGATTCTGTTTCTCTGTTCACTTGTCCTTTGCGTAGCGATATCCATAAATGTTCCTGCTTCTCTACAGTATCCAGGCTTATCAATCATCTCTGTAGCTGCTTAATTTTCCATTCTTATTTTCTAGTGGTTTTGTTTATCTTTTCATCCTCCTCGTATTTTAAAAAAATCTTTGGCAGTGTTTTTTGCAGTTGTAATCACATTTTCTCTTTTATTATCATGTATTTTCTAGTTCTCCATTAAGTTATGGTATCACCCACACTGATTTATATAATTACTAGTCTTCGTCACATTCCTGAGTTGCAATGTATTGCACATTGCCATTACTTTCTTAGTTCTTTGGTTCAGATACCCTTTTTTGCACAGGGTGTTAAGAGTCCAGAAGAGCTTTTTTTTTTTTTTTTTAATCATTAATCTGCAATTTGGTTTATAATAGTGAAATCCGTGTTGAGTACATCTGAATTCGTGATGAAACAAACATGCACTTTTAAAAGTAGCTGACTCCGCTACTTGTAAAACAACTTGGCACCCCTGGTTGCTTGTTATAGTGCTGTCATATACATCAACTAATGACAATACTAAACAAAGCAAACAATAGGAAATGGTAGATTGATAGATAGACTGATAGCGAGGGAATGTTTCTATTGATTACAGATTGCAGTATTAGTTGAAAATTAATTTTAAAATTCATGTAACATTGTTATATATACATGGTGGCCAAGAATTTACAAGAAGGTTGCAAGATGCTGCTATTTTATCAGTAATAATATTTTTTTATTTTGGCCAAGTTCCCTCATCTTTTCTCGTTTAGGAAAATCCGTGCAGTCACCATCTTTCGATCCTCCTTTTTACCTTTAGTCGTGTAAAATTTCCCATTTCCAATGGCATTCAAATCCTCTAGGTAAAGTTTCCAGTTGTATTTATACGATTTCCTAGTTTCATTCATTTGCAAATAGTTTATGTCATCTATATACAGACGGAAATATATTTTCATTGTGCTATCTGGCATTGCATGGTATGAGTACGCTGCTGCGTGATACCATTGCTATGATAAAACGTAGCACTAATAGAAAGTATCCATGGAAAACACGTCTCTGTATTCTTACCATTGGCAGGTGATGTACTTCAGCTGCGAGTTAAACTCTGTATGTTGTCATTGCTTTCTTTATAGAACTTATAAATCCGTTACATATATAGTTCACCATTAAGCACCGATTTATCAAAGCTTGGAGGATTGTATTATTATTATTATTATTATTATTATTATTATTATTATTATTATTATTATTATTATTATTATTATTATTATTATTATTATTATTATTTACTCACTAGGAGTTATCACACTGGTCATCGTCAGTGATCGCCCACTGCCAACAACCTGTGGTATTCCCTGGAGTCTGAGTGACAACAAGTCTCCTCAGACTTCCAGTATGCTCCACCTCTTTTCGTTCATCACCGCTGATGACCTTGCGGTATCGCAATAGCCACCTACCATCGATTTCCCGCTGATAAGGGCCATTGGTCCCCTCTGGGGCCCGAGTGGCAACAAGCCTCCCCAAGGTCTCAGAGCTGTCCACGCTCTTCCAGTGGAGGTCTGGTTTGCGCTTTCCCTCCTCGACCCTCTGTCCATAATTTTCGTGGCGTCAGCCTATGCTTGCGCCTCTCTCATGCGGTTGTATTTTCCCCGGTTCTGTTGTCTTGTGCTTCTATGTTTATTATTATTTTTTCATTATTATAATTATTATTATTATTATTTTTGTTGTTGTTGTTTTGCTGTTATTTATTTATTTTGTACTTTGTAATTATCACGATTACTAAAACTGCAATTTTATTTACTTATATTTGATGTTTTGTAATATTAGTATTGATTGTTTATATAATTGTAATAATGCTAAGATATATAAATATATATATGTATGAGATTTTAATTTTACAACAGTTTTAGAAGCGCCGTTATAATGATAACTTTGAAATGCAAGAATCAGTTAACATGACGCGAGATTTTGAAATGAATATTTATTAAATCATTATTTTTTTATATCCAAATTTTCGGTTTTATAAACCTTCTTCATGGGACAGACAATATTTTCCTTTTTTTTTCTTTTCTCCTTTTTTTTCATAGTCGAAGTCTTACGGCTTGGCCGAAGATCGATCCCCAGGTGTTATGAAGATACTGTTTTTTTTTTCATATGTCCGATTTGTAGTATAAGCGCACTGACACGCATGTGGGATAATGAGATTTAAATTTTACTACAGTTTTAGAAGCGCCGTTATGATGATAACATTGAAATGTAATAATCAGTTAAATATTTCATTTCAAAATCTCGCGTCATGTTAACTGATTCTTACATTTCAAATTTATCATCATAACAACAAAGAGGATCAGGGAGTGTTAGGTAGTTTTAGATTCACAAGAGTGTCCCATGAGGCGACAAACATGGTCACATCACTGCGTGCCGAGGAGCGTCGACGGTCTACTGATCGACACATCGGCAGTGTCACATTATCGGATGGGCGTCTCGTGAATACAAACGACGGGATTTGGGAGGGTTTTCGTTCTCATTTTCAGGAACTTTTTTCCAGGCAGCCAGGTCTGACAATGGCTCAGTTCGACGCCTATTTAGCTGACTTTTCTCGTTTCGAGGCGACCGAAGCAGTTGGGTGCAAAGGATGTATGAAAGAGGATGAAGTCTTGGAGGCCTGACACAGGTCGAGTTTGATAAGTCTCCGGGTATCGATGGTCTGCCTTACGAACTGTATTTGAGGTTGTCGCCGATTTTTGTTCATCTGCTGGCTGTTTTGGGAACGGGTATATCTCCCATTACTTTACCAGGGGTATCATCAAATTGCTTCGCAAGGACAAAAGTGGTGGGGATGGTATAGGTAATTTCCGGCCCTTAACAATGTTGAATACAGAGTTAAAGATTTTGGCCAAGATTTTAGCAAACCGTCTGCAGGTTGTATGTATCGTTTAATACGTCCCGAACAGACTTGTGCTGTTAAGGGCCGGACAATACAAGATAATTTGCACATGATACGCTGACACTGAAGCGGCGCTGGTCAATTTAGATCAGTTCAAAGCATTCGATAGGGTCGATCATCGTTACTTGGAGGCTGTCCTGTCTTCATCTGGTGTGGGTCCTCATTTTCGCTCCTGGATTCGCCTTTATGCAAACCCCGGTGCGCTGGTGAAAGTCAATGATTTGAAGTTGAAGCCTTTCGATTTGCCCAGATCTATTCGTCAGGGATGTCCACTTCCACTGATGATTTATGTGCTTGCGTTGGAGCTTTTCCATCCCAAACTAAGGATGAATTTAGTCCTTCGTAGGAACACTTTGTCTGGTGCTTGCTCCATCATTAAGTACGCTGCCTATGCCGACGACGTCACTGTGCTTGCAACAAGTAGTGCTGAAATTAAGGTCGTCGACATGGAAATAGGACTGTATGACAGGGACCGAAATCAACTGCAACAAGTCTGTTGGCTTACACATTGGTGCCTGGAGGGGTGTCCTTCTTCAGGGACCCTTTGGCTGGACGGATCAACCTTGCAAGATACTTGGCGTCTGGTTTGCTCCTGATCTCAAGCTGGAGAAAAATTGGTCGGAAGTGTTAAAAGCGGTTATGGCTGCAGCCCGTCTGTGGTCTTTGAGAACTCTTACTTTGAAAGGAAGAGCTGAGGTGTGTAATTCTTCAAATGTATCCTCTCATCCTCTACCGTCTTCCAGTGCTCGCTCTGCCGGCAGCCACATTTATTGGATTAGCGCAGGCTCTTTTCGAGTATTTGTGGCGTGGAAAGCAGCCCATGGTTCGCCGGGAGATCTGCTGCTTGCATCCGTCTGAAGCGGCCTGGGTATGCCAAGCGTTGATATTTGTCAATATACGCTTCGCTTACACTACTTAGACCAAATGTGTACACATTGTGACGGAAACGGTGAATTCTGGAAGGAAGCACGCAAGAAAGCCTTTTCCGGCTTTGAAAAGTGTGCACTTGCAGGAGGTGAGGCATTTCGATTACTTCGACGCGAGTGCTACTTTTATCGCAAGTGTCGACAGTCCTTGAATTTCCTTCTACGGGTGTCAGAAAGCCTCTATGACACCCGAGTGTTGTCCGGTCAGACACTATGTGGGGTAATGGTGAGGGGATCTGTGCGAGACAGTGTTACTGAGGAGTTCGGTCTAACGAAGGGAGAACTCCGCTTGATCTGGCCTTGGGCGCCTGTGTTGAAATGTTTCGATAATTACGAGGCATCACTCACCTGGCTGATGATAAGAAATGCACTCTGGGTCGGCAAAAAGCTTTACGCAGCTGGCTTAACTTAGACACCGAGCTGTGTCCGATGGGGTGACTGGGGGGAAACGACCAGTCATGTTTTCTTTTATTGTCCCATCGTCCGCCCGCTGTGTGAATTAGTTGACGGCTACACGGTTCGCATGTTAAACGGGCAGTTCTTCGTTCTGGAGTCTTTTTCGACTTGCTGAAATTGGGAACCGACCATGAAGTGGGAGGAACGTTATGTGTTTCTTTGCTTACTTGCTGTTATGAGAGTAGTGATTTTGTCGACACGACAGAAGGAAGTTTACGTGGAAGAGACTTTCACTGCTCCCCAGCTTGTCCTCATTTTCCAAGCTCGCCTGAAAATGTGTATCAAGCTGGAGAAGGTGAAACTCCCTCCGGTAAATTTCAACAAAATGTGGGTGAAAGTTGCGCGCTTGTGTCGAGTGAATGAAGCTTATCTTGAGTGGTACTTTAACGTGCTTTACACGGAATATTGGGTAGCAAAAACGAACACTGACAATTTTATTTGACCCGGTAAGGCTAGAGTATGTTATGTTTTGTTTTCTTCCTCTATTTTTAACTTATCTAGATGTTTGTAAGATGTCATAAGGCTCCCTTTTATTTTTTGCCTTCTCCTACCCCGGGTTTTTTTCTTTCTCTCGACTTACATTGTATAATTACCATTGCTGATCCCAATTAGGTAACTGATTTGTTGTTTTGTCAGAGATGCAGGTCTGCTTTCGTAATTTCGAAAGAGGTGTTAGAATAAAGCATGAATGACCTGCATCACCTTTTTCCGACTGGCACAACTACTTATCTGCCACGTTCTTTAGTGGGAGGTTCTTATACTAACACTAAATCTTATTTATTTTTTCATTGTATGCGTATATCATTTAATTGTATATAACATTTTTATTCCCCAGCTTCCCATTTCATGAATATATTGTCATGTTCGGGTTTTGAAGTAGGTAAATCATGGAGTAAATTTTGTTTTGGTGATTGTGACTAGTTACGTTAATAATGTGAGTTTTGTCAACATTTTCCCCATCCCTTTTTGGCCTCGTGCCACATTTTGTATTTTGTACAAATAAATATTCATCCGTCTCATTTCAATAATGTAGACGTTCGTTTTGCATTCACAGTTTGCCGTAGTATTTGAAAAACTTCCATTCTTTCACCCGCTTTAAGTCATTTTTTATCATTTTATACCATAAACCACCAGAAGGAGTCGAAAACGTTCGTGTAACATACGGTTCATTTATTAATTCATTCGATGTTAACATAAAGAAATCATTCGACAAATTGAAAATATAAAAAAGGACGGAATAGTTCTGTTGTTTTCAACAAAATATGTATATATATATATATATATATATATATATATATATATATATATATAATTAACGTTCTTAGTATCTATGTATAATTGTTGAGACTTATTAATACGTGTATACACCGTTTCATAGACATAGTTTCAAGTGCTGCTCAAGCGAGAATCTCAATATCAGTAAATACATAAATGTTTGAGGACGCTTTGAAAAAAAATCGGATTTATACGTGCTAGAAGATACGTGCTTTTCCTTCTATCTTCATTTACTTTTATTTCGTGGCTGACAATTTTTATAAGCAAGTTAAGGTAGGAAAAGTTTATTTAACAATTAATTAGCTTTTGATACGGTAATCATAGTGTCTGCCTTCTATAGCAGTTCATATCCACTCCATACAGAAAATCAACTCAAATAAATACATATATTAAAAAACAAGAAACACTGTTTTCAGGAACTGATTTCTATCTTAACATGTTTCTTAATGGTTAGGCTAGAAAACATCATTTTATTCTTATTTAAAGGCGATAGCCTTGTTGTTTCTATTTTTAGAGGTGATTCATACGCTCTCGAATAATTCTTAGGTCGGTGCAAACAATCCTAGATGCAGATAAAACATCCTGAAAAATCGTATATATACCATGAATCAAATATTACTAAAGAATAGCATTATCAAAAATCTAGTTTCTATTTTAAAAAAAAAACATTTTTGAATAGACGGGGGGATTTTAACACTTTTGGGAAAATATCGTTCTAACTTGTTAAATGACGGGAGACGTTGTTATTATTATTTCCATGGTCGAACCCTTCAGTTTCGCAGCAGACCTACATTGAGGCAAAAAGATCTGCAGAAAACATTCCAAGAAATAAAACATATACTAAAAAATAAACTATCAATACAAAATACTGTTTACAAAAACATGTTTCTATTCTAAAAAAAATCAGTCCATGGATGTTTTTTAGTTATTTTTTCATTCCTGGCAAACAATATTCAATTTAATTCAATCTAATTTAATTAAATTTAATTTTACCTAATTTAATTAAATGATGGTAGCATCCATGTTGTTATTTCTTATTTTTTTATTTTTAGAGTTGATCTATTCCTGTCCACAGTATACATAGGATTAGGCGAGTGATCCTAGTTCCGCAGATACACCTTGAAAGATCTTATATAAATACAATATATTAATGCAGCATATTGTTTTCAAAATTCCATTTCTATTTTAAAAATACTTTCCAATTTCTGGGATCGATTTAACATTCTGGGAATACATTATTTTATTTTTCCCCTAATCACTAACAGATCATGCTATTGTTTTTATGTTGGTACATTTACATCCAGGATAGGCATAGAATTGTGCAAATGATCTTTATTGTATTGAAATAAATTTCGAACCTATCCTTGAACTCACCCCCGGTGGATCCGATATATGATCTGCTACTACTTTCTGTTATCCCATCGCATTTGTAGACATATAGGCGTGTGTGTGTGTGTGTGTGTGTAAGAGATATTACTCCAGATCAGTAAATATATAAATGCTTGATGACGTCTTGAAAAGGAATCGGATTTATACGTGCTAGCAGATACGTGTTTTCCCTTCTATCTTCATTTACTTTTATTTCGTTGCAGACAATTTTTATAAGCCAGTTAAAGCATAAAAAGTTTATTTAACAATTAATTAGCTTTTGATACGGTAATCATAGTGTCTGCCTTCCATAGCAGTTCATATTTAGTCCATACAAGACTTTCATTTTCAAAGTTCCGTGTCGTAACTTGATTTATTTTAATTTTCTCAGTTTTATAACATTGCTTTTGGTCAAACAAAATGTTCGCACCGTAGTAATATATATATATATTAATTATAGATTAATACCACCAATATGAGGAGGAAGAAAAGAAGAAGAAAAAAACACTATAAGACAGTCTCGCTTGAGAAAGTTGTATTTTACAACGAAAATTCGCGAAAAAATTAAATAAATGAATTTTTCATTTAAAATTTGAACGATTGTTGATTTTCAAAATATTTCCCTTTAATACATTATAATCCGTGCTTCTAAGATGTTGACTTCCTTTCCTTACTTAAAAAAACGCCAAATCAGCGTATACAACATCGCCAGGACTAACAAGAAAAAATAACGTCGTAAGATCGTGACGTGTTTTCGACCCCTCAGGATTAATACCACCAATATGAGGAGGAAGAAAACAAGAAAAAAAAAAACACTATAAGACAATCTCGCTTGAGAAACTTGTATTTTACAACGCAAATTCGCGAAAAAAAATGAAAAAAAAAAATGAATTTTTCATTTAAAATTTGCACGATTGTTGATTTTCAAAATATTTCACTTTAATACAGTGCTTCTAAAATGTTGACTTCCTTTCCTTACTAAACTATAGAGTATATACGAACTCCCCGAAGTTACAAAATTGGTATCTCGCAACCAGATAAAATACCCAGAACGATTGGGAGAAGTTTTAGTAGTTAATAGAATTGTAAAATAGGATTGGCATGATAACAATGTGGGGAGGTCATAGATGTTCTGGGTTGTATGTGAGGGCAAAGCTGCATGGGGAGATAAGACACGTGGTTTGAAAGTTGAATTCTTTACCGTTATAGCGTGAAGTATACTATGGATTAAATAGACGAGGGTCTTTTGCCTTATGAAGCATGACTCACTCAACTAAACATTTGAGAAGTGAGTGAAAAGAAGAAAATACATAAGAAGTAACCGAATATAACATATTTTAATTAGAAAAAGAATATATTTGTTTAAAAAAATCAAATATATGATACTTTATCTTTTATTTTTTTATTCTGAGGAGGACGTATATCGCCGAACATTAAATTTAAAAAAATGTATAAAGTTCCTCGTATGGCTTTCTTAACGGTTTACTATTTTCATTTTTATAATTTCATACATGAACAATGCTTGTAAACCACTATATTTCTACATAATTGTTACATGGGCAGGCACGAGTTGATAACTGTGACTTTGATCCAGATTCCGTGTCAACAACATATTGAGTAAATACATCAACAACAAAATAGATTATAAAAAATACAGTGTATGACACTAAATTCCTGATTTCTTAATTATGCAGAGGGTGTATATCGTCCAAAATAAAATTTAAAAAAATTAATTACACAATTGCATTGAAACACTTTCCTTGTGGTGTTTATTCATGATAAAAAATTCCTATAACAAATGCATATATATGTTTATCTTTCTTTTTAGAATGATCAATATTAAATAATCAATGGAATATGCATGTGTCTTTATGTTTGCTTATTTTGTCAATGTGAATATTTGCATCATCTATATGAGAGAGTTGATAGAAGCATTCATTCCCCACCCCCAGCTACTTCTGGGGCAGCCCTTTAGCTAAAATATGTTGCTTATTTTACGAGCATCTAGACGTTGACTATTCAGGTAAAACCCTTTTTATAGAACGATATGTTTATCCTCGAAATGTATTTGTTTCTTGCGGCTAAAATAATTTTAATCTCCGGACGAAATTCTAGACTATCACTTGATTTGATGTTGTTATAATTTAGTCTTGATCTGCTTAGAGCCTATTTTTGTACAAAACTGTCATGGCATTTTGAAGCGGGCCTCCTTTGCGTTTTGCTCACAGTACAGGTTCATAAATGTGGGTTTAAAGATAAAGTGAAACCGTGAAAATATATTTGTTTTATTGAACCGTGAACATGTTTAAGAGTTAAACCACTGAAAGTAATACATATGAAAGCATTAGATTGAATTATGAATTAATTAAACGTAAAATTAACAAATACATTTTTAATTTTCAATCAAACAAAGATTCAACAGTATCAAACTAAACTGGCATGATACTCTCGTTTAACAAAAAAGTAACAGAATGAGCAGCAACATAAACGAAATATCATGGTTATCAGCAATTTTTTTTATTACATTTAATTCAACTTTTATTGCTTTTGATGAAACTTAAGATTAGTATTGCTATAAATCAAAGATTTAAACATTACTTTAATATATTCCAATATTTTTTCAATATACTTAGAATACATATTTTCAAAAAATACCTTTTTATCTGTACACCGAATTTTTTTATTAACATCTGGTAGTTTCGTTTGTGTATATGAAATTAATGATTTTTTTCATTTTTTTATCTCCGATGTTTACAAAATAAAACATTTTTTAAATAAAACTATGTTTTAATAACAAATGTGCGTATAACAAAGCTGTGCGTAAGAACTATGTATTTTAGACTATTTTTTGTTTTTAAAACCACTTTTTAAATAGAAAATCTGCGAAGCAAAATTTGCAAACGTGCATATACAACGTATTATCTTGCTCAAAATCAAACCGGTATTAAAAACCTATGTTAAAGCAACATGTCTCTTTTCTGTTGTATTTCATTGTGGGTGCGCTCAAAAAGGAATAGCGTTATGTAAAATTATTTAATTTATTTTATTGAAAAATATAATTTTTCAATTTATATTTTATCAAATTAAAGATGTTTTCATTTAAATCATTTTCTTTTGTAAGTTAACAAATAAAAACAGGTAAGATACTCTGGACACTTCATTTACTGGACAAAATAAGAGCATGGATAAAAGAACCGGAACACTAATAAGTGTGCAAAACTCAATGCACACGAAGATGATACTGATCGACTATGTTTATACGAGAGGAAGGATAGAGAACTTGCACCAGTTAAAGATTGAGAAAAACGATGCGAAAAACGACTACGACAATACACTACACAAAATACATCGAGTTACCGCAGCCAAAAGCAACGCGAAAGTGAACCATATGGATGGAGGCGACACGAGAAATGGAAATACAAAAAATATAATAGGGATAAGAATTTTTATACGATACATCAAAGAAATAGCGCATGCACATTGACATGGGAAGGATACATGTATAGAGTATAAACACGCACAATGACATATACTTTGTTCTTGGCTTCATACTTTTACACATATGATACCCATGACCAATCCTACGTAGTGGGTAATAACAGCTATCCAAAGCCCAACCGTTTGCCTTGCTGATTCACTGAAAAAAGAGTATCTTTTCTACCCATTCGCTACGTAAGATGCGCGGCTTTTTGTTAGTGACGTAACTGTCGGAACACGTAGCTATTATTCCATTTCTAATTAGATAATTTTATTCAACTTAATTTTTACATTATTCGAGAATTCACCACTCTAACCTATATTTACATGCTCACTAAAAATATAATGGCGAAATGTAAGACTTGAGGTATCTAATAAAGACCCAGATGAACATAAGTATTTTATGGATGCCAAAGGAAATATTAAAAAAAATAATAATTAGGTAATGGGAACAATAATCTACATTACTTCAGGTATCTAATATTCTGTGAAAAGTGATCTTTTACAGAGAAAACACATGTTACATAAAGTAACATTAAACCAGTTAATGCAAAAGATGAACACACGCGGAAGCAATTCAGGCGTTTAAAAGTTATCGCTTGTATGGCCACCCGGGAACGTGAAAAATCCATTTATTTAATTAGGACTGCATTAAAATACCATTAAAGAAAATTTTCCGGATATTGATATTATGAAAATTATGTGAATTTATGAAACACGCTATAAAACATATGAGAAAAATGGAAACACAAGGCGAAAGTGCAAATATTTACGCTGTTTCGACTCATTAAACATTCATTAACTTCTCAAACGCATTTCGATTTTATGGTTCAACGTATATTGACAGTGTTCGATAATTTTATTTTACTTTCGCTGCATGAGCGTGAAATTATGCAAAATGATAAATTATAACTAACCATGTTTCTAAGTGCTATAGCGGTATGTTCAGAGACGAAAGTATCAATATATATATATATATATATATATATATATATATATATATATATATGGTGTCAAGACAATTGTCGGCATAGCTAGGGGATTATTTTCTATACGTGTAAAGCATTCTCATTGTGTAAATGTGTTTTTTTATTGTAATAGCACAAATTTACTAGTCTAATATTCTTTTTAGTTCAGTTCTTTCTCTGGGTTGTAAATGGTTTGTGCTAATCATATTTATCTACCTGTATTTTGTCTGTCATATTATCTGTATTATGAAAAGCAAACTTCGCAGGATGCCAACCGGATTCTCAATATTGGCTATCAAAAGAGCTATTACTGATCATGACGCTCGCAACCGATTTATACGGCTGACAACGTTTATATATTTCTGATATAATTTATTTGTTTTTGTTTTGTGCCTTTTGCAACACAAACCCAGGATCATTTTACACGTACTCCTGCATAAATAATGGTGTTTATCTCTTCCCATCTCGGAATAATAGTGCAGCATTGCGCACATTCTACGAGTTAGAGATTTTCAAACATGTTGATCAGTAGTTATTTTATTGACATATAACTCAGAAACAAAGTGTAATCTGACCTATACCTATGAGAACTTTTCATTATTTACACATATAATAAATAATACCAAAGTTATGCTTGCAATTTTCCTGACCCATTGTGTATATATATATATATATATATATATATATATATATATATATATATATATATATATATTTATTTATACTTGTTACTACCGAACAGTTAACCATATGATGCACACGGGAATGAAACACAATCGTTTCTGTTTAGATTACTTGGCATGCGCACATTTTGATACTATATATATATATATATATATATATATATATATACATTCTTACACTGTTTCGCTGTACTAGACCTCCTCAGTGTGATTAGACAGACATTCACTTACCCCAGATTATATATATATATATATATATATATATATATATATATATATATATATATATATATACACATATATATATATGTTTCATTTTACAATTTTATTTCTATTTTTATTTTCATTCTCTTTAGTTTATATTCTTATATCTCTCCAAATCTCCTCCGGTTTAAATCTCAACAGTTTCATTTCACTAAATTTAAATTTAAACAAACATACACAACACGCTGAGCAAATAAAGCGTTCCAACGAGAGTGTCATGTGACTTCACATTCCCAAAACAGATGACAACAGAAGCTGAAGAGAGCCGCATCGCTAAGACTTTCCGTGCTTGAAACCGACGGTACGAATGTTTTCTGTAGCAATATATATATATATATATATATATATATATATATATATATATATATATATATACATATATATATATATATTGTATGTTACCTTACGGACAACATACACTCTTCTACTCAAAATAAATACTGGGATGACATGCCTCTCATTGTTGTATCAATCCTAGTCTAACACTGGCAGTAAAAACAGATGTTCACTCTCTCTTGTTACCTGTGTTATTAAACATTTTTCACTACACCGGTTTCTCAAAACTTCGTGTTTGTGTTTTATTTCCGGATATTTTACAGGGCCACAACATATATACATATATATATATATATATATATATATATATATATATATATATACATATATATATATATATAGCTAGAAATTTCTTATTGATGCAAGTTTGATCAAATACAACGACATTTTCGCGTTTTATCATTTTCTTAGTAATGTTATCAACGCGGCGAGCAGGATTGGGGGTCTCCGGTGGTAGTTCGTATAATATGGCTCCGATTTTCTTCAACTTTGCCATCTGTACCACTTTTGATTCTCATGATCGTCATAAGGTGTGGCTTTTTAATTACGCCGAATCTGGTAATTTTAGTAAAACTTCTAATGCTTCAAGTTCTTTATATGTTTTAATATTTATTCATGGTGTTCGGTGTGGTTGTTTTTATTTTACAGCATATCAACCCTTTTCGAGTCATTTCATGCCGAATCCGGAAATTTCGGTCAACGTTTTATTGCTTCATGTTCAAGTATTTATGCATGGTGTTTTGTTTAGTCGTTTTGTAGGAGAACAATTGTTTTTGTTTTTCGTTTTACACAACATGATTGCGTTTTGCAAAACTATTAGAGAAAATTGATGTGTTTTTTCGTGCGGAAGCCAATATCTTCAGATAGCCTGATCTTGTAGCACCAATCGGACGAGGAAGGCGGTTTAATCCGTCTATGGTGAATACCGCTTCGTTCGTTCGTGCCAGTCTCGTCGGCATTCCCCGGTAGGAACGCCTAAGTGATTAACAATAAATTAAGCCCTTCTCAAAGAGAGTAGGTATAGCCTTGGCAGGAAAAAAAAAATAACAATTGATAGTTTTCAACTATTAACCAAAATTTGTTTTCGGTTTTTCTTTTGTGGTACTTGGTACATTTTTTACAATATAAGGGGGAAAAAGAAAAGAGTGTCGTAAAGTTTATTGTTTATTTTTGTAATTTAGTGTTTATTGATTTTGCTTAGTTATATCATTTTATTTTATTTTTCTTCTATTTTCTTTTATTTATTTTTTGTATATTCATTTATTTATTTATTTTGTTTCATTATAGAATACATTTGATATATGAGTACCAGTCTTAAAAGCTGTTTTGTTAATTGTGGGTTGTTTCCCGGCAGATTAGTGTGTTGTTGTGTGAAATGATGTAGAATTGGATTGCACTGAAGAGAGTTGTTGGGTGCCCAATATAGGTACTATATAGTCTTAAAGTTAGTTTATTAGGAAGACATTTAACAAAAGGGTATGTTAACTTATACGTTACGCTAGTGTTGTATAGGCTTAAGTTTATGGTGCTATTTTTAATTATCAAGTCAGACGTTTTAAATTTTGTATAGTACATTGTTAGTTTAACTTTCTGATGTTTTTCGATTCGTTTATTATACCATTGTATTAGATTAATTATTGTCTTTTTATCGAGTTTATAATTAGGGTGAATTTTATTTTTGTAGTATAGGTGGACAGTGTTGGTTTTGTTTTCGTGTATGGAGTATATATATAATGTTATGTGTTGATCGACTATACTATTGGCGAAATTGCTATTGATTAGTGTGTGTTTCATGTTGGCTAGTTATTCATAACATATTTACTGGGTAGGGATATAGTATGTTCACGATTGCTGATGTTTTTTTTTATAGAGACTATCTTATATTCTTGTGAGCATTTTGTTGTGATAGTTGCGGGGGCTGGACATTTTATTAGTAGATGCTTTATTTGTTGATGTCGTGTATTACGTCTATTGTTAAATCTAGAGAGGGGATTTCATAGTTAATATTTAATTCATGTGTCAATGTGTGCATGGAGCAAGTTTACATAAGGTTGCTGGAGTTTTTACAAACATAATTTCGCAGGATTAAGTCGCGATGAAGATATCATCGACGTATCTACCATATATAGTTGGTTTGGTTATTATTTTAAATATGTGGCACGTACAATTCGGTTAAAGATATATATATATATATATATATATATATATATATATATATATATATATATATATATATATATATATATATATATATTCGAGAACAATATCCGTCACATGACGGGTAAAATTTATTTCCTCGAACAGAACAGTTTTGCAGTAATTTCGTTTCCTCTTACAAATAGTAATAGGTTACAAGTCAAAACGTCACCAAGTCAAAACGTCACCAAATTCTTTAAGTGATATTTATCGTCAACTAATTTGTTACTTGTACCAATGTTCTACTTTTGTAATAATGAAAAGGTTTTCAAAAATATGAAGCTGTTATTAATAATAAAATATAAAAAATATATTTTTAAATAGCCGGCACAGAGGCCAACAAATTTGGTGACGTTTTGACTTGGTGACGTTTTGACCGGTTCCCTAGTCATATTAAGATATAAAGATACTAAACCTTTTTATTCCAATTCTAATGAAAATCAATTAGATGATGTTCATTTTAAATGAAAGGCTTACGCATAGAACGCTGTTAATTGGAATTTTATGATTTTCTACTTAATATACCCTTCACGTTGGAAAATTCCATTTTAAACATTATTTTATACACCCATTTTAAAATATCGTTACAGGTAGTGTAAGCTTTGTTACCGCTTAGCAAACGCAATTGCTTTTAGAATTGTCATTAAATCGCGTCCGCAGCACAAGACAACGATGCTACCCTTTTATTGGCATAAACATCCAGTAATTTCTATCGATGTTTGATCTAATTAACGAGAATATTTAATAGGTACTGTTGACATATTTTATAATCACGAGAAAATCAGTTCCAAAATGTAGTCGTGATCAGTTTAAAGTCAATTGATAGCCACGAATTAAGTGAGTTGCTTGCTGCTTTGCTCTAATGTCACCGTAGCAACCACTAACCCTGATATGATGTCTGATTTAATCATAAACTACAAACCTCTGCTTATTAATGTGTATAGATTTACGAGTAACACTATAATCAAAGATCTAACGTCAATATTGACGTCATGTTTATAGGAAGCTCAAACCGAGAACGTATTAAGCAATTAATAGCTCATGATTTTATAGGAAATCGTCGCATACAAGGTAATAGTTTATTGGAAACTATGCATTTAGACTATATGAAATACTCGTTTACGCAGGACGAGGTATTATAACACGAATCTTGAAAATAAGATTACTATATATATTACTAATGCACATTTGGTATCTGTCTGAAATCGACGCTATACTAGTGCATCAGTTTATGTACTAGTATATTATCTTTCATTTATTCAGTTTATTTTACTATTTCCTACTACTGTACGATTTTTAAATGCTTAATTTATGATGCTAGTGTAGTATATGTTCTGTTGTCATAATAGCATATTATCATGCATTATCTCTTCCCTTACCTCAGGGAGTAGTGTAGTATACGTTTTATTATCATGCTACAACGCCCACAGGTAGTACTTCTTCTTTTTCTCGGAGATGGTATTGTAGTATCTGTTCTTTTGGCATTAGATCATCATCATAGGCATTCCCTCCTCTTTCGGAGAGTCGTGCAGTATATGTTATTTACTCATGGTACCATCATACCAGGCATTACATTCTAATTAGGAGTCAGTGTAGGTATGTTCGTTTCTTATATATAGTTGCAAAAATATGTTCACGCCGGTCGCATATTTTTGCTAGTAGATATGATCACCCGAGTATTTTTGTAATAAAACGATTTCCCCGAATTACGGAGCAGACTGATATATACAGTTCTGCTTTCACATTTGGAGGTGGGGTACCGCTAAGAGTACTTTTTCTTGTCTTGACAGAGTACAAAATCGAGTGTCAGATAATCTCTTCTTTTTCCTACAGCTCCTTTCCGACAGAAGACACATTCATAGGCTTTCTCGTATCTATCAATATTTCCATGGTAGTTTGTCCTTTCTTTGGCAATGTTTCCATGGTAGGTAGTCGACTGACTTTCAAACCATGGTTCTCCTTTGAAAATAGTATTGCTAACAACACAACACACGATTCTCCTGTCTTCCTCTGTGTACTTATAATCAAGCGGAACGTTACCGCAGGAATGTTTACCTACAGACTATAATATGGTAGTCTTTAAGCTGAATGTACACAAATACGTGTCTATGTCGTCTTGTGAATTAATCATAGTTGTGAATCTGTTCGTAATACTTATCCATAAAAAATCTCACTAATCCTTATTCCCGAGTCGCGTTTAGCTTAGTAATTGAATGCTTAAAATCAATCTCTGTTGCTTGGTTTTCGGGTTTAGACGGAATCAATCAATCGGGATATCGGAATAATATCTTAATCGTGATGAGATCAAAAAATAGATTGACTCTAATTTTTGCTAATCGAACCAATGTGTGACCACTTCTGAAAGCCACAAGCAACTCGATGATCAGTGTGAAAGAGATGGAATAATTATCAGTTGAACATTGAAAAGAATAATGAGATGTGAACATATAGAATGTAACAAACAAAGCTTGATTATTAATGGGGGAACATTCTGACAATTATTTATTGACATTTGATTTGAAGACGACTATATTGCAGTATGAAGGGAAGCAGCCTATCGTAATGTGTTCAACAAATAAGAAGTTCTTAGAAAGAAATCCTATTCATAGAAATTCCGTTTGATGTCAGTCACACAGTTGTAGAAAGGAAATTATTTGCAGTTGTGTTATCGAGACGAGTACTTGCTGTGAATGTCTCACAACGAATAACAAGAGGTTGTAGCTCAGTTGCACATCTTCCATGAAAAGAACGTTTCATCTGAGATAAAGAGAGGCTGAGGAGAAGAGAAGAGGCCGTCCGCCATCCTCTACTCGCCTCTATATTTAAATTTGTTCGTGTGGCTTTCGCTAGTGCTCGTGCTCGTGAAGTCTGTTAATTTAGTCTTCTATGCTGTTTACACATTTAACCTGCTATTGCTTTCTATTTCGTCTACATGTGTACCCAATCGCACCGCTATTCAGCGTATTCCTCAGTGCATTCATCATATAACATTACTCCAAATTATATAATCTCACTTTCGAGGAGACATCACACCAGTCATTACATCTGATCTTTTGTTTGTAAAAGCAGGTTATTTTATTTGGTGTATCAGAGACAACAGGCAATTCCAAGTACTATTTGTGTCTTCAGTTATTTATGTATTATATTTTTTATAATTATTTATGTATTATATTTTTACTAAGAAGTCCACACTCATCAAAGTTAGAATACCACTCGAGGATAATGGTTAATGCGTTTGGCAGGTGGGCTGTGAGATAACACCTTGATGATTTGTAACAATGGTTTAAATTGGGCAGAATTTGATTATTTAAGATGGCGGCTCAACAAGAATTTATTTACATTAAACTTGAAAACAACTATGTTCTAGTCAGCTGGGAAGCAGACCCCCGGAATTGTGTTCCATAGATGTGTAGTATTAGGAATTTAATTTTGTTAATGGAAGATAAGACAGAGAAATATAAATTATTGGCATTGGTTGTAGCTAGACGAGTATTTGTTGTGAATCTTTTACAGAGAGGGACTTAATTGGAGCTAAAACGTATTTGTTACTATCATTTCTCGTTAATAACGATCAGACATTTTCTCTGTAATTTGAGTGGCAATAGTCTTCTTCAAAACTCCGGTACTTTCTGCACTCTTGAAGTTGCGCATTGAATCCTATTACTCTTTCCCAGTTTTGATGTATTTTTAGATCCTCGGCAGTCACTTTCTATTTGCTCCTAATGTCGGTGCATTGGCGTGTTTCTCTTAGAAAATAGGGGACATAACATTTTAGTAATAATAATTATTATTTACTAGTGTGGGGCATTTAATCGGAATCGGAATCGAAAGTAAAAAAAATCGGAATCGGAATCGAAAATAAAAAAAATCGGAACTTTTCGGTGTATCAAAATCGATATCGTAATCGGAAAAAAAACTGTGCTTATTTCCCGATGCCCAAAACGATTATTTTAATTGTTTCTTTCTTTATTTGTTTTTTTTTTTACAACTTAATTTTCCATTGCTGGCCATTATGATAAAATAATGAATATTTTTTTTTAATTTAAGCTACCAGTTAACTAATATATATATATATATATATATATATATATATATATATATATATATATATATATATATATATATAACTTCTTTGTAAAATGGTAGGAAAAATCCCAGCAGAGTGCTCGATTAATTAAGAATTAAAGTTAAAAATTAAGAGCATAATATTTATTTATTCTGGTACAGAAAAATTACTACAACATTCGTACCGTCGGTTTCAAGCACGGAAGGTCTTACCCATCCGGCTCTCTTCAGCTGAAGAGAGCCGGATGGGTAAGACCTTCCGTGCTTGAAACCGACGGTACGAATGTTGTACTAATTTTTCTGTACCAGAATAAATAAATATATATATATATATATAGTCTAAAGAAGCTTTGAGTTATTTTAAACAAAAAGACAAAAAAAAAAAAAAAGGAAAATGCAGTTTAAATTCCCAGAGAAACGAACTAAATCCAAAATAGTGTAGACTTAACATTTGTTGGAAAATTCATAAATAAATATATAATAGTAAGTAAATAAAATAAAAAGGGGGATTGAGTATCTAACAGTGAAACAAAAGGAGACCTTAACGTAGGCATCTAATATTAACACGGGGATCTTCAGCTGTTTACCATGAAACTGTTTCGGAGATTGAAAAACAGGACAGTTATATGCATGGCTCTCCAATGGTACAGATAAAACTACCATTTCCCCAATAATCAAGTGTCGAAATAATTCAGCTTAAAATGTTACTTATATATACATAAATAAATAATAAAATAATAATAATAATAAAATATATATATATATATATATATATATATATAGCCCTCCACAAGTAAATATTTACGTTTGCAAAAACATGTGCACGTATTATTACATGCGTTTTTACGGTAATCCGAAAATGAAAAAAAAACATCTTTTCTATAGCCCTAATATTTAGAGATTTTACAAGAATCGAAATCGGTAATTGTATCGGAATCGAGAAAAACATTGAAATCGTACTATCACTATTATTTACCTACTAGGACTTTTAACATCACTCATTTCTAGTGATTGATCACTGGCAACAGCATGGTGATGTTCACTAGATTGTTCACAACCACCAGCCACCCTAGATATCCAGCACTCTTCCGCTCTTTCGATAACCATTGTAGACCATTTTGCGTTATCACAACTGCCGTATATCATTGATGTCTCGCTGATACCGACCGTTGTCCTTCTTTGGAATTTAAACGGCAATACTCAGCTCAAAGATCCATGCCCTTTCCGAGCTCTTTAATGGGTGTATGGATGTATCTCTCTCGTCGGTCTATCAATCCTTATTAAACGCCCACAATCATTTCTCCTAGTACCTCCTGATGATGATTCACCACTTTTGATTGATGTCAGATTATATGATATATGTTGTTTTGATTTATTTAGATACGTGTAATGTTTTGTCTATATTTTTACACTACTTCTATTTCAACATACCTGTTTTTAATCGTTATCACTTGGTTATTTGGTTTAGTTTCCGCACTTGAGAATTTACATTGATTGTCTTGCGGTATTCATCAGTACCATGCGTTATAGTTGTTAGTATAAGCAGTAAAAATGTAGCCGAAATTTAGAATGTAATCGTTTTGAAACAGTTAATAAAATATATTTTGTTCATCCAGGATGAGTCAGATTTAAAAACACTAACTGGCGAGGTATTCAAATTACAAAAAACAATATATGTTGTTCAACCAAGAATACAAATTTACGACCACTGAAAGATGAGATGTTGTAACAGGTGCATGGTACAATTATCTTTGTTTGTGGATTGCGCATAGGATGTTCGAATTCGATTTGAATAGAAGGCGCTAACAAGTTAGACAATACTTGGAAATCAAAACTGAAAAGAGAACTTAAGATCCAGTTTTTCGGATCAATAGTGTAAATTGTTTTGCTGTATGGGGCAGAAAGCTGGATCTTTGAAAGTTAAATGTGCAAAAGGCTATATAGGATTACAAACAAAGATCATTATGGAAAACTTAGTTAAAGAATAGCAGTGGTCAAGGCAAGGATGTTAAGATGTATTGGTCATATGTAGAGGAGGAAGCAAGAGTTAGTCTGACAACTACTAATATGGAACACTCTTCGACTGCCCGAATACATAACATGTACTACACTTTTATCTTAGCCCGAAGGTCAAGTCACAGTTTATTTTGTAGATATTGACTAACTCTCACGCAGGAAGATACGACACAAAGTCTGAAGTTTGGGTTTTAAAAGCAAGATCACAAAAGGTGTGTTCACTCTTGTTCAAAATAGCTGAAACGATTAGCAATAATATAACACGTTCTCATAAAGAGAAGGTTAAGCCTGTGAGGGTCGCCATTCTATAACCGAATAGAACCATACCTCAGCCCGACAGATGCAAAGTCATCCCTTATTAAAAATGGTTCAGACTCGATTTGTATGAAGAACATATATTCAAAGCTGATGCAGGAAACGAATCGTAGAGGCAAGCCTTTACGGTAGAACTGTAGATTTGATACACCAGGTAAGTATACGATGTAGATCTAAATATAGGATGACAGACCCAACAGATGTCAGTAAGCAAGGGAGTGAAAGGGAGCGTAGCGAAGTTAATGAATATATGCGAAGAAAGAAATAGGGTTGACTCGTTTTATCGTTAATAGCTTCAGTTTTTTTTTTACAGAATCTTCGTTTTTCTTTTCCGTTTACACTGGGACACGTGACGTAAAGTCAAGCAGACATATCAGGAATTAGCCATTATTCACTAATCTGTCTCGCCTTGTGGTACTTTTTATACTTCGCGATTTTCTTACAAGACATGTTGTTTTTATTAGCTGAAAGGAGAATTGGACGAGGGTGCTATTTGTAAAGCGAAGAAGAAGCAAAAATGGCAGAAAGGGTGGAAATGGGGAAAATAGAGAAAGGGAAAAAAAGAAAATAATGAAAACAGGAGATAAAAAAAAAACCGAAGGCGTATGTGAAAAAGAGAAAGAGAGATAAGGTAAAGTATTAGAGGTGAACAGGGGGAGGAGGAGGAGTATAAAGAAAGAGATGAAGAAGGGAAAATACATCGATTTAAAAAGACAAGAGAACCATGTTATATATAAAACACAGATGAAGAGGAAATAATAGAATGCGAGAAAAGAAGACGAATACGAAAAAGAAGAAACGATAATAGCGTATAAGAAAATGTAAAGAGATAAATACGAATAGAACAAGACGAGAAAGATAATAATAACAATAATAATAATAACAATAATAATAATACAACTACTACTACTACTACTACTACTACTACTACTACTTCTACTACTAATAATAATAATTATAATAATAATTATAATAATAATAAAGAGAGAATCATAATGATGACGGTAAAAGGCAATAGTAGGAATATAAATGGTAGTTGTGAAACAGAAGCAGAACGAGTAGTAAAAGAAAGAAGTAGAAGCTGTAAGAGATGTAAGAGAAAGAGAACTAGAGGAAGGAAGAAAAAGTAAAAGAAGGAAGCGAAGTAGAAGGGAAAACAAATAAAGGTGTGGGAGGTGAAAAAGTAGAAGAAGATGGTGGAATAAAATAAGATGAGGAGACCGAGGTTGAGGAATAGGAGATGAAAAGTAGAATAAGGGGGATTGTAAAAAGGAGCATCAGAAGAAAAAGAAGGATAGATGTGTGGAGAAGTAAAGAAGTAGCGAAGAAGAAGAAAGATGATAAGTAGAAGGAGAAAAAGGCAAATAATAAGAATAATATTTTGCACATTTAAAGTACAAAAAGACAATTTGGAAAAAAATGAGGTCGTAAATGAAGAGATTATCAAAGGAAGAGAATATACAAAAACGAAATGAAATCGATAAATAGAAGAGGAGCAATAGTAGAGAGACGAAAAGAAGAAGTAGGAGTAGAAGTAGTAAGAGGAGGAGGAGGAGGAGGAGGAAGAGAATAACAGTGGGAAACAGAATAAGAAACTGAAGTAGAAGATATAATTAAAGTACAAAAGACTGAGGGAGAAGAGGGAGAAGTAAGGAATTCTGATGAGAGGGAGGCAGAATAAACATAAACTAATTGAAATAGATACATGGTAGGTAAGAATTAGAGGGGGTAGAAGGAAGAGTAGAAAAATAAGAGAAGATTAAATGTGAGAAAAGGAAGAAAAGAAAAAGATACATGTTTTACAGTTGAAGTAAAAAAATAGACAAATGGCGCTTGAGAATGAGAAGAAAATGTGAAATGAGGAAAAGGGGGAATAGAGGGATTAAAAAGAAACAGAATACACATAAACGAATTGAAAGAGATAATAATTGAAAAAATATCTAGGAGGACCAAGGAATAATTGGGAAAGAGCTCAGGTGGAAAGATAATTAAGTCATAAACAATTCGGTAGAAAACAACAAAGGATAATAGAATGGGTAAAAAAAGGGAGCGTTACAAAAAAGGGAACGCGTATTTTAGTGACACTGGAATTAATTTCATACAAAGTGGAGTCTCAAGGGGAAATATAAAAAGGGAGACAGAGCGAATATATAGAAAAGAAAGAAAGAGTGGGTGAAGATAATTGCTTTCTTTATAATAAACTTTTGTATTATGAAAAAAGATGAAAAGGGCAAAAGGTATATCAACTTGAGAAAGAGATATGAACATAAGAAGGAGAAACATGAACGAAGAATAAGTAATAACAAATGAAGTGAAGACGAAGACAAGGGATGATGAAGAGGAACATCAGATAAAAATGATGAAACTGAAATAAAAATAGAAGAAATCGAGGAAGAACAATTAGAAAGAGGAGTACCGAAATAAGCAACAAATCTAAAAAATACCGAAATAAGCAACAAATCTAAAAAATACCGAAATAAGCAACAAATCTAAAAAAGAATTCAAAACAAATACAAAAGTTGAAGAATTACACGCATCGAAATAGAAGAATATTAAGTAGAAAAACCCGAAGAAAATTGTTATAGTAAAGCTGACGTATCTGCGAAAAAATTGTATTTATTAAAAAAAAAAAATAATGATAATAATAATAATGATAATAATAATATTATTAATAATAATATCATTAACAACACCAATAACAACAGCAATAATAATAATGATAATAATAGAGGAAAAGGAAGAAAGAAAAATACAAGTAAAAGAAGAAGAATGAAAAAAAAGAAAAATAAGAACATTGAAAAGAAGTAGAGGGAATAAGAAAAAGGAGATAAGAATGTTAGCGTTGAGAATAATCTGAAAAATCTGTCGGGGAATAAAAAAAAAGAAAGACAAAAGAATAAATTATCGGAATAAGAATCCGAGAAAGAATGAGAAAAATAACAAGAAGAAGAACGAAGAGGAGGAAGGAGAAAATTATATAGAAGTAAAGAGATAAGAAAGAACTCCAAAACTCTGGTGAAATATCGCAACAATCTTAAAATACTAAAGAAAAAACAATGTGGAGCAATTATATGCGGACGCCCTATTCTCTTGCGCAGGCTTCCACCCTTTCACATGGAATGATTGAAATATTATGCAATCAGAACACAGTTCGTGGTAGCCACTTCCGCTACACTGTTTTTTTTAAATTTATCTACCCCCCCCCCCCCACCACGAAGAGAAAATTAGATGATGGTCGGGAACGTGAGATTTTAAAAACCAGCGCCCTAGAAGAAGAGCACTCTGGCGAGAATGTAAAGCATGGGAAGTTGGATCTCCTCGAACCCCACAGGACCATACTTCAGACCGACAGAGAACAAGGCCACATCAGCACAACATGCGCACGACTCAGTCGGTCTGATTATGGTATGAAATAGCCACCCCCGGAATGCGTCTGCTTGCAGTTCCGTTGTACTTTTGGCACACTTTTTACCTCGATTTTCAAGAGTTGGATAGTAGTAAAGGTCAAACTGAACGAACGTGCGATGTTCACGTTCCAGTCGAAAAATACTTGACAATCGCGGAACAATTTTATGTAGACCCCAACCTGGCTGGATGTACGCGAGTCCGTACGATTCGTCGTGCCATGGTTTTTCTTCTAAATTTGTTGCGAAAAACCGTTCATGCACTTTTGTTGGTTATTGGTGAAGCAATGTATGAATAAAACTAAATTAAAATTTAAAAGACGAGTTAATCGAGCTGATGGTTACCCCTTTTTTCTTACTTAACGAACTCTACGAAGTAGACCCTTTTTATGTTTACAAATATTAATTCGAATTAATATAACAACAAATAAGAATAAAATGAATAACAATAACCCAAAAGAAGAGGGAAAAGAAGGATCTGATTAAGTACAGCTAATAAGAAAGGCGATAATAATGATAATAATAATAAGAAGAATACTTACAATAAGAAAACTGATGATGATGATGATGATGATGATGATGATGATGATGAAGAAGAAGAAGAAGAAGAAGAAGAAGAAGAAGAAGAAGAATCTGAAATATTTGTGGATGAAGAAATAGTAAGACGTGACTCCAAAGAAGAAAATAATCTTTAAAAAAAGAGGAATAATGTAAAAAAGGATCTGGGGTGTGCAATTCATTCAACTCGAAATGAGCGTACCATCACCAATTGGAACTAACAGTTCCCTTTACACTGGCAATAAATATTCACGCTATAATAGTTAGAGAAACACTAATGCCACAGAGAGCAAGAAGATAGTATATTGGAATACATAAGATACATTTTTGTTTTGATTTGCAAGAATTACGACATATCAACGCTTTTTCTTAGTTATTTAACCCTTACATGTTTCATTTTACTTCATTTCATGTATTGGTTTGTAATAGGGGAAACACGTGTCATGAGGTTAATATCAATACTAATGTGCAACAAATAGCATAACATTTTACATGTATAACAAAATACTACAATATATGCATCTAAATAAGACTAATCCACTGGGGAATTAATCATTATAATGAAAATATTTAAAAGTTTAGGTTCTTTAATTTGGCAGATGGCACACCGAGTACTATCACCTGTGACATCGAAGATACCGATTACATATTTAGCGTGTGTGCTGATGCAACACTATACTAATACCTACTCACACCTGCCAACAGTCTTGTTGCAGATGTGACACAAGTTACAGTTTGACACGTTGAATAAGATATTAAATTGGCATTTTGTAAGGATGTGTTATATTTTAAACAAAAAACATTTAAGGGTTAAGTAATCTTCTTCCCATCCTACAGTGTGTCATCTGCCTAATTAAAGAGTCTAAACTTTTAAATCTTGTCATTTTAATAATAGGTAAAACTATTGTATGATTCTCTAGTGTTATGATTATTTAGATGACAATTGTGTAGTATTTTGTTATACATGTAAAA
>OY744515.1:129533523-129538523 GCA_963556195.1 Sepiola atlantica
ACTAGGATATACATGATCGGAGTGATATCAACTCACACGACAGCCACAACAACAACAACAACAATAATAATGATGATACTTTTACTACTACAAATATTAATAATAATATTATTAATAATAATAATAATAATAATAACAATAATAATAATATACTTGTGATCATGTCAAATAAGAAGGATGAGTAAAGAGTTGGAATATAATAATGATATACATACTACAGGAGACAGGACGTATGACAGTGACGTGTTGCAAAAGAAAAGATGGATGCTCGTTTACGACTTTGGCCAATATTTGTTATGAGAAAAATCCACTTTTATTCAGGAAGTATGAATGATATGATAGTAAAACACACTAAATATTAATTAAAGGTCATTTGCCATTTCATATCAACGGATAGCAATATATAACTATTTATTATGGACATTGATTGATCATTTTGCCGCGAGAAGAAAAAATGATTCTATGTTAAAATAAAATATTTTCATCATTTCGTTCATACGTATAGTAAGGATTTATAACTGAATTCTTTCGTTGTTTCAATTGAATAACGTTTGGAGTAGATTGTATATTTTCGAAAATGTTGGGTATCTTCTCACAATATCAAGAGAGAGAGAGAAAGAAAGAAAGAGAGAGAGCGAGATAAAGAGAGAGAGAAAGAGAGAGAGAGTAGAAGAGAGAAAGAGTCAGGCAGGTGACAAATCTTTTCTACAATCCAACCACATTTGGTAGAAATAAACTTCCGTCAAAGTCTGGCTTGTCCATCAAGTTTTAGTAATGAATGTCCACCACTCTTTGTTTCATCACCGTTGCAAGCACACCTAGTACGACATGCCAAATTACGATGCGCCAAATTGTCAATAACTCTTACGCATTCGTCTCTTGAAACTGTGTTATTTGAGTTGTCATGTTTTTCCTCAGTCCGAGGCGGCATGTTTTGAGATACATTATCCATGGGATAACTACAGGAATATAAATCTGAGAAACTTATCGTCGGGTGAATGTAAAACCTATCCAGGAATAGATTTTCTACTGGTGAGACGATCACCCAAGGTGTACCCGCATATCATTGAACGGTGATATCCATATGTGCTTATTATTGAGTGGCGATAAAACAAAGACTGTCACTGTCCTGTCCTGGGCGGCCATGCCCTTCTTCTGCCCAGAAATGGTCCGAATCATGTTTTGAGATACATTATTATTCAGATAATAACAGGGATCAAAATCTGAATAGCTTATGGTCGGATGAGTGTGAAACATAATAATGTTGGGTAATTATGAATGAAACTTGGTGGACAATTTACTTTATTTGGTACAAATAAAGTAACATTATAGAAAGTATTGAGAATTTTGGGGCCAACCCTATACAATTGAATGCACCTTATGCCCTTGTCTTCTTTGTACACATTGCATTAATACAGCCCGAGAAGATATGAATGAATTTCTTTATTTCTCTATGAGTGAAATATTAGCGTGAACGAAACTTTAAAACCTTAGTAAGGCAACTAGTCCTGGAAAATGACAAACTACAAAATAATACCTGATAGCTGACCCTCTCATACCACATGTCGTGTATATGCGTCGTAATCAATTCACGGGGTCAAGTGGGGGTGTTATCTAAACGTCATTGTACTGTGCTCGAAGAATATACGAGTCCTTTTTAAATATTTGGAATACTGATTTTTACAGAGAAAATAAATGTGGTATGAGCAAAACGTTGCTCATTACATTAACACAAGGCGCCCTGCTTATTTACGAACACAATCATCAATTTCTATCTCTTCAAATAACGACGTTCATTCTTTTTTATCTCCAGAACTGTAATTGCTTACAAAAGAAAAAAAGCCTTTAATTTGGTTACTAAAACGAAACCCCTATTCTCTAGAGACTGATTGATTCCTCATCCAACATTACTTCCTATTTGCTATTCTATTTTCTAATCAAACAGCACGGTATGTCTCGTTTATTTCTCGAGCAAGCAATTTGAATTTCGTTGATTTTTCTTAGTTGCTTTGTTATAATGAAAATAGATATATGTAGTGCCTGACGTTGGCAGAAGCCAATACCATCTGCCCATTATCTCACTTGTTATTTGTATCCCACTCTCTCTTTCCTTCTCTTTGTTTCTAAACATATATCATATTGGAACGAAACTACTCTTTGTTTATCTTAAACGAAATCTCTAGTAACATTTAAAGATGTTTAACTTCCCAATTAGATCTGCGTATTTTAAATCCCAACGTTTTCAAGTGTGATTTTCTTCATTACTCCATGATACGCAGTCATGTAACACATTCCAGCATTCAAACCTCAACCATCAAAACATCAAAACGGAATCCTATCTTTACAGTGACCACACGCCTCGATTAAGAAGGATTAACAAGAAAAAAAGGAATTAAATGCTTATACACTTTTGACAAAGACGTTTTTCACGTCGAAAGATGTCAATACTTTAAAATAAATAAATGTTAATAAAAAAAACTGTTTCGGCTTTTAAAAATATTTGTTTAAATTGTTTAAATATTTGTATTTACATGATTTACCTCTTACATTTATTTCTTAGCTGCTAGGCTTAAAATGTTATAATGTGAGTTATATTATTTTTATTAAGTTATTTGCAGATCAGTTGAGAGCGTAAGACCCTTGTGTAAAAATTCAATAAATAAATATTCCCAACACTTCAATTTCTTTAGGGTATATAATAGGATGTTAATGGGGCATACTATGGGCACAGCATACTATTTTAAAATAGAAATATTTCAAGATTTACATCACATGCATGTCATTAGACACCAATTAAGCACGATTTCCTTAATTCTAATTTCTTTTTAAGATCCGATAAGTATCAGGCTATAATTTTAGAGTGTGCTTAACATCCAAATCCTGTAATAGATTTTTTATCAGAATTGGAATGAGGATACTAGACAACAGGTTTTGTAGCATTATATCTTGATATTTATCTCGTAAGTGAAGATACAATTGTTCAACACTTTTCTTCTTTTAGATTCTGTTAATGGCATTATTTTTCCAAGTTCTTTCTACAATCAGATATTTACAAAAGGAACCGGATGCAAGTTGCCAGGATTCATACTGAAAGTGAGGCTATAGAACCGACAAAATTCGAACTTTGTACACACACACACCAACGCACACACACACACACAGCCACACACACTACGCCAATCTACATCGGTATCTACTACACCACAGTAACCCCCTGTTATTCCTCATATATTACAAACATTTAATAATACAAATGCAACATGAAAAAGATTTTCCACAAAACATTTATGAACGAACATGCAGGAAATGGATTTCTACAATTCAGAAAAAGGGGTAGGCTACGGCTTGCAAGATAAATAATGAGAAATGTTCCTTGGGGATCATTCTGATGCATTGGGAGTCACTGTTGATGCAAACGCGACTGATATATTTTATGAAATTATCACATATTTAAATGTTAGAATTCATTGTGTAATGAACTATTTACTAATGGCAAAAGTTAGAAAATTGCAACCTTAATCATGACGCTTAATCTAACATTTCTTAACATATATATTACTTACTCGAATAATATGCCCGGTATTTTATGTAGATTCACCATACTATTCGGACGGCGCGCCAACATATTACCATCTCTTTAGAAATTTAAATCTTATTCAAAGTGATTAACATTGACTTTAAAAAGAGGTCAACTTACTCAATTTACCAGTGTATACTTTTCGTCAGAAATAACATAAGAACTTATTCTAAACCAGTGTTCGCACTTGCTATTTATCGAGAAATATTACTAAAATATTCACATGATAATAGAATTACCTCTGTAACTTAATCCTTCATATATGAATTATTATTATTCCTGTTTATGACCAAAAGCAAAATAAACACACACGCTGTCTTTTTATTAGACCGAACGGGGATTGTTTTCGAGATTAATTTCACGTAAGCATCAGGGGTGAACCCCAGGTGGTTGTTGGCTTCGTTGTTCTTGCTTCCTGTCACCTTTTAGAATGCTTTCGTCCGGTGGCTAAAAAGCACACCTGTTTTATTCGATAAGGTTTCCATGAAAGTATTAATGTAAACATGTTTTTTATGCACATACATACACACAACTCTTTATTATATATATATATATATATATATATATATATAAAGATGTGTTATTTAGAATGTTATTGCCAGACGGAACCTCACAATTGAGTATTATGAAATACTTATTTCATAGTAATTCCTAATACAATAAAAAATATGCTCAATATTGAGGTTAGACTATTAGTATAGTCAAGTAAACTCTATCTCTCTTTCTTTCTCTCTCGCTCTCTATCTCACTCTCTCTCTCTCTCTCTCTCTCTCTCTCTCTCTCTCTATATATATATATATATATATATATATATATATATATATATATATATATATTTGTGTAATTAAGCAACATTCCTTCTCTCATGCCTGTTTGGTTAAACAGTAGCGACAGCTTCTGTTTATTTATTTTTTGATTCGTTTTTTCGATTCGTCGTACGACCGATTTGGTATTGTCGTCCCTGTTGTATAAAAAATCGCCATATTTTCGCGAACGTTTTCGACCGACGTCGGTCATCTTCAGGCGGATGAATGAGTACGCAAAATAAAAGATTGGTTAATTTATTCAGCAGACGTTTTAATAAAAACATTTCAATACCACTTCAACAACACTTCAACATACTTTCGCCCCCTCATAACGAGCGTGGTTAATACTAGGTTCATTTACTTGAATAAACAACGCTTCCATTATAGGGAGACGAATACTGCAATATAGGCTCCCAAGAATGACTGTGTTCTCAGTTAAAATATTTCTGAAGTATTTTTTTGGGATGCTATGTGTTATCAAGTGTTGGTAGACGCAACTTTGATGGTAGGTGAGATGGCAAGTTGGTCGGCGTGATATGCTAGTTCTAGTCATGCCGATATACGTGTTTTTTGCAGAGACACATTCTCTAATAGGGAATTAAAACACGTATATGGCA
>OY744515.1:129543523-129561023 GCA_963556195.1 Sepiola atlantica
GACTTCGAAGATCTCTGATTCTTTTTGGAGAACGTTGAAGGGGATATTATTTTTTTTCAATTTCATCTTTTAAAAATAACTGCTTTTTCAATGTTTTTAATTGATTTATTACGTTTATTTATTTCATTCGAATAAAAACAAATGTGTGTGTGTGCAGGGTGATTTCCTTAACTAATCAACGGATCATTATGCAACCCAGCAAGAACATGGGCACATCATTTTTTGTGAACATGAACATTTTGGACGGGAAGCACTCAAACTCGTCCTCAAAAACTTATAAAACAAGTTAGATTTAAATGATTGAACAATTGCTCTACATTAAAGTTTGAGTTATATTATGTAATAGCTTCCTTAAAAGGATCGGTGCGCGCGTGAGTGTCAATAATATAGATGTGCTTAGTAAAATCCTAAACTATTAAACTTATTATCAATTATGGAATAAGTATACTAGGAAAAAGGGTGAGTAACGTGAGCATATTATTCACGTTTTGTAAAGTTTATCATTACGGAGGTTACCACGATATCATGGCATACGAAAACGACAATAGAAAAACCAAACATTAAAATAAATACCTAATGTTATATTTATTGCTCATACCCGTTTTAAGATATTTTACTAGTATACATATATATATATATACATATATATATACTAGACCACCCGTGACCCGTTGGGTCAGTTTGTTATATTAGCTATGGAATTCATGTATGAGTGTGACACTTGTGGCATAAAGAAAATTTGTAGCGGTGGCCAGGGCGATTTGAGAAAGGAAGAGGGTACAGCAGGCTTTCTCGCGTACGTAACGAAAACAGAGGGAGTAGGAGTGGTGAAATCTATGAGAGGGAAAGTGGGAGGTGGTTTCGTTCACCGACCGCTAGTATGGCTGATATTAATAATGAGTGTTGTTTTTTTGTTTGTTTGTTTTTGTTTTTTAAAAGGGAGGAGTTTTTTGGAAACTGCGACAGACTTTACAAAGTCCTCCCGTTGAATGTTTTTAGCCGTGAAGAAAACAAAAAAACTATTTGATGAAATTAAATGAAATTGTTTATATTAAAAGCGATATAAAAATTTCCAGAATGAAAAATTTCATGCGTTCGTTAATCATAATAGAGAATAACGGAATTGGAATAACAGATTGAAGACGATGCTATTTACGCATGCGCAACCGGATGTTGAAAACCGGAAAGCTGAAAGCTGATTGCAAACATACAAGATCAATAGACTTTTAGTATTATATAGATATATACAAATACATTTTCTTCATACAAACACGTACAAAAGCGACACTGGCATAGTGATGGTTCGATCGGTAGCTATTAAAACTATGACCTCCTTTGAATAACAACCAAGGCATTCATTTAATTGCCCAATTGCTCTACTACTGATAATTACACTTTATAACCTTTATAATTTTTTGTCTCATTGTATGGTTAGGGTTAGGGTTAGGGTTATATATGTCAGTGATCCTCCCTTTTGATAACATTTATAATTTATATCAGATGATAAATATTTTGCTTTTTATGTGCTACATACCACATGTAATATTGCATCCGTTTATTTGTTTACACTTAAACCCCTATGTACATCCCTAAATAATGTTTAAATCTAGTCGGTTTTTTTGCATCGGCTCTCCTTATCGTTTCAAATTTGCTGTATAATTGAGCCGGTTAATCTCTATTCCATGATGCTGTCTATATGGGTTTAGTTTTGTGTCAATATTATGTGCTGACAATGATAAATGATATTAATAAAAAAGTATATCGTCTCGGAAACGGCCGTACACAATGTGCTGTCATGTAGAATTCTTGGAAAGCAAAGTGATGATGTAGATGGGTTTACATATATCTACTCTATATATATATATATCTCTCCGACTCTCTCCCTCTCTCTCTCTCTCTCTCTCTATATATATATATATATATATATATATATATATATATACACCTAACTATATAAATATAGATAACTATATAATTATATATATAAATATGTAATTATATATAAATACATATAAAATTATATATATATATAAATATATAATTATATATATATATTAATATATAATAATATATATATAAATATATAATTATATATATAAATAATATATAATTATATATATATATTAATATATAATTATATATATGAATATATAAATATATATATATAATTATATATATACATATTAATAAATAATTATATATATATAAATTTATAATTATATTTATATATATATAAATATATAAATATAAATGTATATATAAATATAGATACATAAATATATATATATGTATACAAATACATAATTATATATATATACGTATATACATATATAATTATATATATATTAATATATAATCATATATATATATATATAAATATAAATGAATATAATATATATATATATATATATATATATATATATATATATATATAAATATATATATATAATGCTGTTTTTATTATTATTTCCTGGTTAGCAGACGCGCTTGAAAGACGCGGCAGTGCGTCACTTCATACTTGATTTATTGCTGCAAGTTCTCTTCATAAGATTATTTTTCTTATGAATCTCATACTCAGACAAGATAATAATCACACGGCCACCAAATCAATAAACATATCATGCTACTACTATTAATACTTTTGCTGCTACTTCTAATGCTACAACAACAAATAATACTTTAACTCCTAATAATTCTTGTACTACGACTACATAGCATAATAATGATAATGATAATTATAATGCTAATCATTATCCATGTGAGAATAACTATCCATCTATTTTAATAAGCCGATGTGTTTGTCTGTAAATGCTGAGCCATCGTGGCCAGTCCTCATCGAATATTGATTGAACAAGTACGAAATGAAAAATAATCAAATGTGATATCAGTCGTAATCGGAGCACTAGGATCATTCTTCGAAACTTGAGAGTGCATTTAGTAGAAGCTTGAATACCCCTTAAAAGTACACATCCATCATAATCTCGATTTGTTGGCATCTGTATTCTCATTTCTACTTAGGTAAAATAAATTACGCCATTTTATTTATACAGCACATGTCTGCACACACAACAATATTGTTTTTTTAAAAATTATTTTGACTTGATAAACAAAGACCTTTTTTGGATGTTCGCTCTGTTTTTTAAAACAGTTTTGCTATCTGTTAGGGATATTGTCTGCTATCTTTTTTAGTTAAAAGAAATGTCCCACATTTTTAATGTCTTCATGATCCACATACTTGCTATGTTTATCAGAGGATGTTTTAAATTTGGATACTTCATAGACAATCTGGTAACCTACATTGCAGTGTGCAGATACTACATATCTATAAAAAGCACTTCCTTATTATATGGTCTTTAACCATGCCTGATATATTAGATTTTATTGTGTATATAGTTTTACCCCATGATATAATTACAGAACTTACGTTTGTTACCAGTTCTGGATTATGCGGTGTCTTTCCCATAACATTTAAAATTTCCCCGATGCAGATAATTGACACCCTTACCATGCCAAGTTCAATATACTCTGGATAGATGAACAGAGTTCGCCTTATGCTTTTATTTTAAGATGATAAATGCAATGTGGCAGAATTGTGTAACTGAAATATACCAACTGAAAGGTAAACACAATTTTTTGGCAACATAAGAACTTATGTTGTCTTAATATTTATTAAAGTTACGTATGCTCTCCGTGAAGCAAAATTGACTTTGCTAATCTCACAGGGACTTACCGAGAAACTTTGACGCTGTAATAAAACGATATTTGATCAATGGCAGCTCGGGTGTATTCCTGAAGTTAAACGATACTATTATTTATACGATTTTTAATTCCGAATGGCATGCCATAGAATAAATAGATGAGGTAAATATTTTATTAAAATAAACTTAAAATCGATTTTTTTCAAAAGTAATAAATACTAGGAAGAGCTTTATTAATAGTAATTATACAAACATTTAAATCAGCTGATGCAAATGCAATTACGTTTCAGCACCTTAGTGCTTCGTCGGAACTTAGAGATCATAATGAAAATACATTCGTAAAATGGATATAAAAAAAAAAACAGGTACAAAAATCGAAAAAAAACAAAGCAGAACAGTAGCAGCAGAGGAAGAAGAAACAGAAGAATAATAATAATAATAAGAAGAAGAACAACAACAGCCTGGCGGGATTTTAATAAACGCTTTCTGGGATAAAATAAGTCAGACAGTCAATCAGCTGTCTATAAAAAGTTTAAGCGTATCAAAATAGTTATGTTGTTATTACTTTCAATTCATTTTTCTAAAATTCTGACTTTATTTATAAAACTTGCTAATAATTTACCGCCAATAGAAATCAAAGTGTCATTTTCTTTATATCGACTCCCCCAAATTGAAAAGCTTACCTATTATGAAATCATTGCAAATGTACTATATATATATATATATATATATATATATATATATATATATATATATATATATATATATATAGTAGAGAATGGTAGTTTGCTTGAAGCATTGCTGGGTATAGTAGTAGTATGTTTTGAAAGGCTGTGGGCAATGCACATTCCGGGTAAGATGCAAGTTGTAAGGAACAAAAACAATAAATCGAATACAAAATATGACTTACTATTTATTTTTCTTAAAATCTTACATAACATCGAGGGTGTTTTTTGCTGTTTGTGTGATGTCCGGGTGATTAAAAAATCATTATTTAATATTTCGGGAAAAAAGACTTCCCTTGTCAAAAATAATTAAACCAGAAAAAAAATTTCTCCGACTGTGCAGAGAATCTTACAAAACAAAATGGCTGCCAGATGTAGAACCGCAGTGAAAACAGTCTTGCAGGGAATGTAAATTAATTTTTTTTAAGGTTATGTTACATATATGATTTGGTGTTCAAAAATATTTGTGTAATGCTTGTTAAGTGTATGAAGTTCGATAAACTGTAAGTTTTAATAATATATATATATATATATATATATATATATATATATATATATTATAATTTTTATTTTTTATTTTTTATCAAGTTTATATTTGATTATTTACTTTATCTTCGTATTTTTATTTTTTATCTTTCTTTCGTATTTTAAGAATCTTACGCAATCTTCATTGCAGGAAGTTAATCACTACTTATTCGCAGTCAAGGGCATTTTCCGTTAGCCACAACAAATTAGCTTGGATTTTTAGGAGGAATTTAACTTTGTGAATGTTGAGTCGGCGTGTATTTACAACGAGCAGCGAATAGTGATCTACAACAACTAACTGTGTTTGATCACGCAATAAAGCTTGTAGTACGGTTTGTATTAAACTATCTCAGAGTCCCCAGCTTTAATCAAGGAGGTTTTTGAATAATATTTATGAATATGAATTATTTATAACCTACAGACATCGATGTTTTATGCTTACGCAATTTTCAGTGCAGGAAGTTAATTTCCGACGGTCGGCGGGCGCGAACTCCGACCAAAAATCGCTATATATATATATATATATATATATATATATATATATATATATATATATATATATATATATATATATATACATATATATATATTATTATTATTATTATATATATATTATATATATATATATATATATATATATATATATATAGAATTATAAAAAGAAAAACTATACACACATTAAGGTTGTACACATAATAACTTATTTCGACCCCTTTAATTAGGTCTCCTCAGATGTATGGACAACCACGTCCAAAAAAAAAAAAAAAAAGAAAAAAGGTTTTTTTTTTTTTTTTTTTTTTCGACGTGGTTGTCCATACATCTGAGGAGACCTAATTAAAGGGGTCGAAATAAGTTATTATGTGTACAACCTTAATGTGTGTATAGTTTTTCTTTTTATAATTCTGTTTTGCTCTGTTTGAATTACATTGAGCTCTGTTATTCAGATTCTCTACACAAAATTGAAATCCACACACTATATATATATATATATATATATGTATATATATATATATATATATACATTATAATATTTATGTCACGTAATCTAAGAAAATTAAAATCAAATAACGAGTCAAGAGTGTTCGTCGAGCGTATTCGGAACGTGGCTTTAGAGCTATATATATATATATATATATATATATATATATATATATATATATATATATATATATGAGTGTGTGTGTATGTGTCTTGAGGGACAGAACGAGAAATAGATGTAGAAAATTTGATAGATAGATAGATAGATAGAGAGATCAATAAATATATAGATAGATAGACAGATAGATAGATGGATACATAGATAGATATTTCGAAACACAAACAATACAAAAATATCTAAGTAGGCTATTTTTTAGGTGAGTGAACAAGCGATCTCTCTCTCTCTCTCTCTCTCTCTTACGTTCTTTCTCTCTTTCAATATATATATATATATATATATATATATACTAGCAAGGGTACCCAGCGTTGCCCGGGGCTCTCCCCCCCCTCTCCGCAAGCAAAATAGGATATTGAGCATTTTTCTCCCGGACAACGCCGAGTATTTAGAAAATCAAGAAGGCCTCAAGAGCACTTCTAAAATCACTTTTACCGATCCCCCTCCTTTTCATCTGCACAATAGTACGAAGAAAAACGTAGATGGCGTTAAAATATTATACATACCTATCACTACAGTAGCTCTATCTAAAACATTTATCACTTTTCTCCCGGACGACGCCGAAGCCTCTGTGTCCTATATTGAAGAAGCCCTCCCGGTGCTGGGTCCTATACTGTAGAAGCACCCCCAGTGCCTATACTGCAGAAGCCTCCGGCTCCTGTATTGTAGAAGCACTACTGATCCCTATACTGCACAAGAACCCATGGTCCCTATTCTGCAGAAACCTCTTGGTCCTATATTGTAAAAGCACCCCCGGTGCTGGGTCCTATACTGTAGAAGCACTCCTGGTCCCTATACTGCATAAACACCCACGGTCTCTATTCTGCAGAAGCATCCGGCTCCTATATTGTAGAAGCACCCCCGGTGCTGGGTCCTATACTGTAAGAGCACCCCTGGTCCCTCTACTGTAGAAGTACCCATGGGTCCTATACTGTAGACCCCCCCCCCGTGTCTATACTGAAGAAGCACCCCCACCTCCGGTCCCTATACTTCAGAAGCCTCCGGGTCCTATATTGTATAAGCACCCCCGGTACCTGTACTGCAGGATGAAGATGTTGATAATTTCCCCATCCCCCCACCTGCCCCCAAAATTCTCCCCCTCCCCTCCTCCTAAAGAATTATTTTTATTTTAAAAGAAATAAGTTCAGGTTGCTAGGTGCGGATGTGATTGAGCAACCCTTATTTCACTGTTATTGATACCTCCGGACAGAAGTTATGGGATGACCTGATACAACTGGACAGAATTTCGGGCAAGACCGGGTACATCCGGCAGGGATTATGGGGGATGTTCGGTGAGTCAGCATTATTATCAAGTTGTTACATGAATACATTGACTGATTTCCAAATTACCAGTAAATAACATTGAAAAAGCTTGAAAAAACCAGACCCGCCGCCGAAAACTGGCCCCGTTGACCCCCAGCAACATTTTTTTTTTGTAATTTTCAGATATAATTTTTTTGTTTTTTTTTTACATGATTCACCCCAAAAAAGGCAGGACGCCACTGTAAACGTAAGGGGCTACTGAGAAAAAGGAAAAGGGGAGAAGGATTAGTGGTTCAGCTTAAATTGGGATCTGAGCAGCGAGATGTCTGTTTACATTAGTTTTAAATTTCTGCATGTCAGTACTGTCGGGGAAACAGGGGGCAGGGAGGGAGTTCCAGAGGCCAGCAGCACGAGGAAAGAAGCTATTTGAGTAGAAGGCTCTCCGGCATCTGGGGACCTCCACAGTGAATGAATGAGATTTAGTAGAATGTCGAGTTAGTCTAGTGAATTTACGTCGAGGGGGCACCAGAGTAGCCAACTCATCGGAGCATAATCCATTGAAGTATTTGTAAAACAAACACAAGGATGCCACATTGCGGCGAAGGGACAGGGGCTGGAGCTTAGCTGACAGTGAGGGACCTATTAGGTTGACTACTCTTTTTTGGACTTTGTCAAGGAGGGAGAGACTAGTAGATGATGCACCAGCCCAGATGTGGCAACAATAGCTCCCAGGTGTTGTCCGGTCCTAAAGATATCAACTTGCTGACAGTTTGCCGAGTAGTTTTTGAGGAGTAGCTGGACATACAAACAGACAAACATACAGACAACTGCCCTTCATATAATAGATGTGTGTGTGGGTTTGTGGTGGGTATTTTGATTAAATTTATCCTTTTCTGTTTTTTTTAAATTCATATTTTACTACACATGCATTTATAAAATGAATATTAGATACAATAGAAACCTGAATGTCGGTTTATTATGGATTTATCAAAAAGGTTATTGACCTTTTTTCTCTGCACAATGTTAGCTGTCTAATATTAGCTTCCTTTCACACGTGATATCTGAAGAACCAATGTTGAAACATTTTCATGGATAATATATATATATATATATATATATATATATATATATATATATATTACATGTATTGTATTAGTTTTTGTAGATGAAAATCCGTTGACACTCAAGTGTTTATAGAAAGTGCTGAATAACAAGTAGAGCTGTTCTTTAGTATATATTTTTTATTCATAATAACATTATTGGTTACATATATTTACAGAGAATACACCTCTTCGGTCTGAAGAGGTGGACTTTGTAAAGAGTACAACCGAAACGTGTATGCACATATGTAACCAATAATGTTTGTATAAATAAAAATGTATACTCTCTCTCTCTCTCTCTCTCTCTCTCTCTCTATATATATATATATATATATATATATATATATATATATGTATGTATATATATATATATATGTATATATATATGTATATATATATATATATATATAATCTTGCCAGAATGATGAGAAAAAAATAACACGATACCTGCATTATTTTTGCCAACCTATTCACGTTATTTTTATTTTACGCATGCATTATCGACACACTCTGCGTGCCATATTCATTGAGCCGTGCTATTCTTCCACTCTGCACCCATTATGTATTCCCCTCTAACAATACGCGCTTAGTGAATGCACGGGTGAATCCTGTAACTATTTACACGTGTGTGTAATCATGTACGAACACGCATTCTCGACATATTTCAGCAGATGAAACCGACCTCACACACAGCCATGCGCTTTGCCTCACTTATTTAAACCTATGGTTCTGCTCGATGAATTATCTCACGGCTCGAGGTTTTCTACCACGGCGATACATGTTTTTATACCACTAAAAGCGACAGTAACTAATATATCGTTGCTTGGTATTTAGACTATTTCGCAAGTTGGCGACTGTTGTCCAACACTTAGTTGTTCATATTACTGATATTTCGCCCGATTTACACTATTTATATCTTACTTGCTGCTTACTTCATCTTTATTATCACGTTTTGAACGGTTTGCTACTGTAACTTCGTGAACTAACATTCATCTGCGTACAAATATTGAAAGATACAGGGTGACCCAAACAAATGCGACCAACGGAATCGTGAACAAAATTCACAATCCTTGCAGCAATACAAGCTTCTTTAGTACAAACAAACTTCAGTCTATCCACACATTATCTAACTTATCCACCAAGTTTTAGGCGTCAATATCCAACATTCTTTCTGTTATCGTCGTCCAATGATATGGTTTGGTTATCTATTTAACAGTCTGAGGCGTTATCTTAAATCAGCTTCACACTCAGCGAACCTTAACTCCAACATATGTATCTGCTTGTATATCTCAAAAATAATATCAATCAAAACAATCCTCAAACTATTCCTGAACAAAAGACGACACTCATAATCGACATTCAAAAACAGTGTCAGAAAATAAGTTATTTACAATTTTGCAGGTCGTATCGATGTGTGTCTTTACCATTACAAGTCGATGAAGCAAATACTGTTGCATATGTATGGCTTAAACTTGTCAGACAAGTCAGGTCTTAATTGTTACTTTTTTTTTACGAAATTGAAGAAAGGAGTATTTATTTTATTTAAGATTCTATGAATAGTATGTTCTTTGAGGCCGGTTACCCTGTAGGATATTTAAGTTAAACCGTTCGGTGTGAGACGTTTATAATTAGTGTGTCGTTCCAAAGAGGACCATGAGGTATTATAAAAATTGGTTTAACATTATTGAGCGAAACCATAGGTAAATCATAGTAATTTCGAACGAACCACCATATTTAGGAAACTTTATATCATGTTCGACCATCTACTGAGCTCGGGGATCAATGAAATAGACATTTTCTAAAACCATAACTTTAATAATGTGTTCCTTGAATCTCTACATTATATAATAATTGTATATATATATATATATATACACATATATATATATATATATATGTATATATATATATATATAAATATATATATACATATATATACATAGATATATATATATACATATATATATATATATATATATAAATTTTAGATACAACATTTTAAAATAAAATTTAATAATTTTGGCGAAGTGGCCATAATTACTGAGGAAGATGGAGGCCTTTCTAATAAAAACACACACACACACACACATATATATATATATATATATATATATAAATATATATATATATATATATAAATAATTAAATAAATTCCAGAATAAATATAAGTCCTGAAAGAAATCCGAGTATGAGAGCTCAATGTAATAAACAGAGCAATAATAAAACAGTAAAATCAAGTAAAGTAACACCGTGTTATTTCACTTCATATAGATACACACATATATATATATATATATATATATATATATATATATATATATATATATATATATAGAGAGAGAGAGAGAGAGAGAGAGAGAGAGATAGATAGATACATATATATACATATATATATATAGATACACACACACACACACACACACACATATATATATATATATATATATATATATATATATATATATATATATATATATATATATATATGACCAATAATACTGAATTTAGCAAGTAAAACACTTCCGGATCGAATTAATTTCAAGTTATTAGAGAGAGGGATACAGTAAATATGAAGCATTTCCGCTCCGTTGTCTGAAACGAATTTAGAAAAGTAATCGTTTTAATCTATTCCCATAATAATACGTTTTATTTTCTTTAGTTTAAACCATTTAGTTTGAGAAGTTATCATACTATGTTTCGTATTTTTTTCTTTAAATTCATTGACTGATCAATTTCATGGATACGACTATTAGTGCGAATGTAAGCAGATTATCCTGAAATGGTCAGATAGTAAATAAAGATCATGACTTTGTTTTAAAAAAAGATGTAGGTCAGGAGTTTCGGTAAACAGCGCGTTTGGAATACGACTGTGAGAGTTTTTATAATTTCAGTGTTGGACATAAATGGAAATATAAACAGTTCATTCATTGTATTTTTATATATGTAGTTGTGTAAAACAATTTTTTGAATTATAGCAGTTTTATACTCACTAACGTATGTGTGACGGGATGTATATATATATAGTCTCGGAAGTTTCTCAACCATTAAAACTATATAAAATATATATATATATATATAAAAAAAAAAAAACTTATAGTCTCAAGTCTTCCAGTGGAAAATCACTCATGTAAGTCAATTTATTTTTTACAGTTATTATATTAGTTAGTTTCTAACACTATTTTAAGGGATCATCAGTTGTTTACCATGAAAAACTGTTTCGGGAATTTATATATATATATATATATATATATATATATATATATATATATATATATATATATATATATTGCTGTTAATTATAGATTGAAGAATAAAAGGTCTGTCATTGAGTTCCCCGTCCCTTGATAACTATGAAAAAAGTCGCACCTAAAGGAGCGGAACACATTTTTTGATAACCGTTTGAGGTGGTGTGACTAAATTGACCATATCAACACAAGTTTTCATCCCTATAGAATATTTCGTCGTGAACGGTTTATCTTTCTGCCTCTACGATTATACGGCTTTTGTTTGAAAGCGCTTGCTTTTATTATCTGATTTTCCAAAAGCAAAATGATAAAAATAAAACAATAAAAAAGCAATTCATACACCCCTAAAACACACACACACACACACGTTTAACTATTTTAGTTGTCTCTGGTATTCGACATCAAATAAGAACATTCACACGCATTTTTAAAGAAGCGGGAATGATTAAGCTTGATATCCTTTCCACTTCGATAGCGACCTTAATATTTATATCATGTGTCGTCTTTCCTAAGTATGTTGTTATATATTAAATACTACCAGAGAAACCCGGCGTTACCCATGGCCATAAAATAAAATAGAAGTTAAAAAAACCTGTTAACATCCTTATATTAAAACTTATACATCTCCCCCCACCCCTCTTTCTCTCTCTGTCTGTCTTTACCACCTTTCCCGTTTAACCCCCTCTCCAGCCCCTCTGGTTCTCCCCCGTTCAGCATATTCCTTTCTCTTGTTTCAATGTGTTAAAAATATTACTAATACCAATAATGTAAGTTTTAACTGTAATATTGTGATCTTACATGAACTGCTCCCAAATAAGGACCTGTTTGTTTTCGATTCCACCCTCCTTAACACAAATATAAAGATAACTGATGTTGATAATAACAATAATGGGAACATATGTAATATATACCACTTACCAAATGTCATAATGTAATCTTACATTTATTGCTCTGTGTCAACGACGACTTCTGGTATTTCCTAGTTGCTTTCCTACCCCTTTCCTCTTATTGTTATACTGTTGTCATACTGTTGTTTCATCTTACAGTAACATTCGAAAAAAATAAATGAATAAAAATTAGAAAATTTACAACGAAAACATGAGTTAAATCTTATTTAAAGTAAGCGAGTAAAGTTTTACAAATGAACAAAAGTACGCGATATAGAGTTTGAATAAACCGCTTTATCACTTCTAAATCAATAAGTAAAGCATATGAATGCCCGTAGATTAATTCTATATTTTAGTTGCAAAAATCTTAAAAACAAAAATTATTTCGTGTCTATTAAAAGTTAAAGATATGTTTATTTTTACAAATCGAACAAGTTAATAAGCAATAAAATAACATTTAAATACAACATTTAAACGATAAATTTAAAATCTCAAATTTCACGCTTTCAAGCAACCACCCTGTATATATAAAGCAAATACACTTTTTTCGTACATTTCACAATTGCTCATTTCGATCTCTTTCATTCTCCCTTTATATATATATATATATATATATATATATATATATATATATATATATATATATATATATATATACATTTAAAAAGAATACGCGGAAATCTCTCTAAGGCCCTTTCGACTATCATCTCGTCAGGAGAAAATCGATAGTTTTAATTAATAATAACGTCGAAAGAAAGAGCAAAATGGGGAAATTGAGTGTGCCATAATTTTTTTTTTATCCCCTAACGTAGTGCCTTTTAATCGACTTTTAACGAAATCATTAAATTGAATTTTAATGGCTTCATCGTTAATTTTGGCACACTCAATTTCCCATTTTGCTCTTTCTTTCGACGTTATTATTAATTAAAACTATCGATTTTATTCCTGACGAGATGATAGTCGAAAGGGCCTTAGAGAGATTTCGGCGTATTCTTTTTAAATGTATTTATACGTTTTGTACCTCAAAACATTTATTTAGATATATATATATATATATATATATATATATATATATATATATATATATATATATATGAAGAGAGAGAAAAAATGAGATTACTCCAGACACAATCTATCTATCTATTTATCTCTCTCTCTCTCTCTATCTATCTATCTATATATCTATATATCTATTGATCTATCTATATATTAAAAATCATATTTATCTATAAATATTCATCAAAAGCTCTCGCAAGATAAGGAACTTTAAGTCAAGTGGACAACCAGCCGTCATTATGCGTAATGCATAAGTCTAGTCGCTGCTTATTGAGTACTATTGACTGTTTGCTGGGCAACCGCTGTTTTTGGCTTTTTAGATATTAATTTACTTCCCATTTTTAGACGATGCGTGGTGGAGTATTGTACGCACCTCGTCTACAAAGTCATGCATAGGTTTATTATCGTCGTTCGAACTGTGTGACCGTGAGGGATTGTCTACTTTCCTTTTTATAAACAAACATGAAATTTGACAATACAGAATATATACATCATATGCCAAAACTATTCACATAGGGGCAAGTTTTTCACATCTCGACCACTGTTTATTCGTGTCACTATCTATATCCTTTTTTATTTTTATTACAACATATCTTACTGTGATTTGATTTATAATCATAATTATCACTATTCTAACAGTATGCTTCTGGTAATTTTATGTCAAAAATACCATTTTAACATTATTTTTAGATACCCACAACAACATATTGCTGTATAGGATGATTAATATATCATAAGGAAACCTATTATAAACGTTATCACAACGTGAATTATTCATCTGTTTTCTTTTTCTTTTTCTCACCAAAAGGGAAATTAAATTTTAAATGAATCTAACATTTTACGATGACTCAGTAGTCGATACCTACGGCTAAAACATTGAACAGGAAATTTAATGAATCACAAAAGTAAAATATCTAGTAAAAAGAGTGTAAAGCTTTCATTAGCATGAGAAATAATTTGGGTTTGAGGTTATGTGTTATTTTTCTAAATGTTGACATCGCATCTTTGTTTCTGCAAACGTTAATTGATCTCTACTAATTCATGTTAAACTTCCATTTGCATTTAACCGTTGCATTTACAGTTTATATTTCTGAAACTGCGGCTCGTTTATACTTGTGTTGCAAACGGATACGATTGAATTTAGAAATACTTCTTTTTCAAAAGACTTTTTCTTTCATCAGTCTATAGACTATTAAAATGTATGGCATATTTTTAATAGGATATAATTTGTTGACTTAAAAGGAATAGGTAGAGTATACATCTGTGAGGCAGTAGCTTTTAGGATAATAATTACAGAGTTCGAATGCAACCTAAGTTTAAAAGAATTGTTTTCACATTATACGTGTTTTATACATTCATACAAAAATAACATTAACACAATATTATCTATGAACCTGAGTGACCTAGTTTGTTTTTTGATAATCCGTAGAAAATGTAGGCATAAAAAGTATTCGTTATTAGTTAAAAACAATTCACTTTGCTGGCAACACATAACTATAGATATGTTTGCTAATAAAACAATACGTAAATACAATTCCACTTAGTTACTTACTCTCGCATACAAATACTAAGTAGCGTATTCTTTAAAGGAAATTTCACAATTAATTTTCATTCGTACTAGCTATACATCAGTTGAATCTAGGTAAAGTTGGAAATTTACATACCCAAGTACTACGCCAACACTGCCCGAGGAGCGGGTATGAAATAGTTTATGACAGAAACATTGCATCTATAAAGTATTGGACAGTTTCGCTTCATACGGACGATTAAAAATGTATTTTAATATAACCTATTTAATAAATATTGTATGATCTAAATATGATTTAAACACCAGATTGTTCTTCAGAAAATCACAGCTAGCAAAGGTTTCTAGTAGAGGAAGTCACGATGTTTCTACTCAGCGTAAATCATTACTCTTCAATATAGACACAAGTTCGCTAAGTAACAGAGTGTATTGATTTACTCCTCTCCAGGAGTTAGGAACAAAACCAGTTTTTATATTACTCCCACAAGTAAGATGTGACACAAGGTCGGGTCGGGAAAGTGAAGTTTAAAAATTGCCTTGGCAGCCCCGTCGGCATTTCCCGGTAGGGACACCTCAGGCAGTAAGCAATAAACTTACTCCTCCCCAAAGAGGGAAGGCGAAGCCTGTGAGGGTGGACCTCCTAGAACTGCACAGGTGCAGTATCTATTGGAACAGATACTACACTTTGATCTTAGCCAAAAGGCCAAGAACACAGAGAGAGTAAATAGAGATAAAAACGATATAAACGCTATACTCTCGGTCAATGTCGAGGCGAACTTGTTAGCATAGCGGTAAGATTTCTGACTTCTGATAACAGTTGTAAGTGATCTGGCGATCGCAGTTTGAAAACACTTGACCCGTCTTTCCTGACTGAATAGCCGTGATACAATTGAACAGAATTCAGTGGAATACTGTACATATGTTCCACATTCGAGCGTTACGCTCTCTACAACAACAATAAGGGTGTTCACTTAGCTTAAACATTACTCTTCTATGTCAAATTGAGTTTTGAAAATATCTGGGAGCGTGAAAATAAATGAAAATGAAGAATAGGAATGGTGTCGAATCTTCAGCGAGATAACAATTGTCATGTCTAGCAATATTAAAAGCAGTAGGAAGTGGATGACTATATATATTAATGCGTTTTCCCATTATAAGATGAGCTGTCTAGTAAATAATAGTTGTCTTTGTAAATGTCAAAACATGGTACATCCATACTGAAAACCCATGATACGACGAAACAGCTGTCTGTTGACAAATCGCTGTTTCGTCGTATCAAATATAATGTATATATATATATATATATATATATATATATATATATACATGTATATATATATATATATATATAAATATATATATGTGTGTGTGTGTGTGTATTCTTTATTTACACTTTATTAAGTCGATAAATAGCTATAATAAAGTAAAGTGGATTTTACCCTACCACTTTTTCTATTATAGACTTCAAACGAAAAAAATATAGTTGTCCTTGTCAATGTAAAAATATTTATTCATCTAAATTAATAACAGTGAAATCGGTTATTTTATGATTTTACTTTTAAAATTGATTCTCGTAGAAAAATTTTGATTAAAATAAATCATTATTTCATATTTTTCTCTGGTCGACCCCAAAATATGTCACTTAATTTACTTACAGTGAAATGGGTTAATTTTTGATATTGTTTCGGAATAAATACTCTATAACATATATTGTTAATGCAATTATTATTTTTTATTTCTCCCGGGTAACGCTCGGACTGGTGTCCTGATAGTTGTATATATTTTACGTATTTATATATGTACATTGGAATTAATTCTGTAAGCGACTCAGATCCTGTAAAATGAAACAAGAAATAACAAAGGAGGAACTGAAGAGCCACAGACACGATTTACAAGTGTGCCCTCAATGAGCGAAAATGTGGCATTAATCGCTTCCTGCCTTCGGTCAATATTCGACATCACTTGTCATCTATTTCTGCTTATTTTGTATAGTTGTTTGGATATAACGGATTGTTACTTTCGTTGTGTTGGTATAGTAATTGATTGCCGTATCAGTTACCAAACTGATGAAATCGTTGTGACCTGCTTTTGCGTTGGTTGATTAACTTAGGAATGCACCAGCAGACAAAATACCTACGCAAAAAAATAGTTAGAGAACTAATCGTGAGAAATTGGAATAACTCTAAAAACGTAAAAACTCACTGGGAAAAATGGCGACTGAATTCTTTACATCAAATACATCTTGATAGGAACGAAACGCATCAAAGAATCTACCATTCCATGACAGGAATGTGTTTAACAATAGACAACAACAAATAGATGC
>OY744515.1:129566023-129598523 GCA_963556195.1 Sepiola atlantica
TTGAAATTTTAAGACGGGTTATATATATATATATATATATATATATATATATATATATATATATATATATATATATATATATATATTCATGTATCATTTTATGGTTATAATAATAACATATATATGTCATTGTTAACGATGTACATTGGAGCAAGTAATGCAAAACGAAGTAATGTGAGAGAAAAGAAATGAAGGTGATGATATATGTACGAGATAATTTAACTTTGCGATCGAAGGTAAGTCTTGCTGTTGGCATCGATAGCTAAGTAATTCGTGAATCAGGATGGCAGGACCAGCGTTAATGCAGTCGAGGGCAACAATTTATTCCTTGAGGGCAGCGCAGCGTCCGTCAACACCGTGCAGGACTCGGCGGGGAGTAAAGTACATTTAATTACGATGTTAGGCGGTTATGCGACTTGGGAGACGACCGAACAATGCTGAACAAAGAAGGGAGCTGGCACGATGAGGCTGAGAAAGAAGAACGGATGTTTCTCATTCGACTGAGCAATTTCAAGACTAGTGAGAAATTGCTAAGCCTGTCAGAGGAAGGTGGACATCATTATTAACATCGATAAGAGCATTTTCAGCATTACATATAGGGGTATGCAAGCCGATGCATACACTTATCCCCAAAACGTGCATATACTGTAATAATACGTGCATATACATATAAGTAAATGCAGCTTTCGGATTGTTAAATGCATCGTGAATCTTGTTATAGTCGCATATTTTATGATGGTACACTTTGGTCGTTTTCAGAAAAATTATGAAAAATGTAAAATAATGATGTAAGTTAGCTAGTAGAAATTACCTAGTACATGTTAGTTGAGCCACATATAGGCAATTATCTTGAAGAACACGAAGACTTTTCAGAGACGAGTCTAGATGAAATCAATATGATTATGAAACATGAAGACTATGTTCTTAGATGCTATTGAAGTCAGTCTTGGCAAGAACAATTAATCAAACAGATGCATTAAAAAGCATCTTACAAGATAATTATACGATTAACCAATGCGCTAAAAATATAATTAACTCTCTCTCGCTTCTTATCTCTCCCTTTACTCGTTTCCGCCACTAATTAGCGGTTTACAATGGGACTTAATTAAGCTTACTCTCGGTGTGACTCACTAAATCTTTTATTTTCTAAGACGCAGTGTTATGGGATTCATTCTTCTTTATAATTAACAACGCGTGTTAGGCGTTTTTCTTTCAGCGATATAATAGTAGCCTGTCTTGTAGAAAAATATTAAAGCAAGTTGTATACACAGATGCAAGACAACTCTACTCGGTTTTGAAAATTAAATGAATGACGCGCACATCATAAATTATTTTTTTAAATTGATGCAATATAAAACAACAACATGATTATGTTATTCTCGGACAATCAGACCGACATTACAGTTATCCACCACAACAATGTGCTCTCATTCCGTGCAACACATTGGTTAGATATCCCTATAGTAATCTAGTAAATACATTTTAACAAAAAAAAACCATATCTGACACGAAAGGAAGAGGGGAATCAGAGCAGTATTCTTTAGTGGGTTGGAAAACGGCCAACTTTACAATTCCACTAAGCTTACTTACAAGGGAAAAACATTTGCAGAAGGCCGAAACGTACAACGGCTGAAACGTTACAAATTTATTAAAAAATAATGAAAAATCATTCTGAAATTCTGCATCATTTAGATTATTCGGACTACTATTCTTATATTGATTGTTATTTTCACAACGTTTCGGCCTATGTAAACCTCTGACTGTCTTCATGTTTACTTTTTTCAAAATAGGAAAATTCTATGTCGAACATGGCAAACTATACGGAATTTTAAAGTGGACCCTTTATTTTATTCACGAGACTAGATTTTTCTCGGTCAGTCAGCCATTGTTTGAGTAAAAGTGTTATAATATATTATGTAATTCTTAATTAGTATCGCCTGTTGTAAAGATGGACCATTAAAACTCCAAAATATTGTGACTAAGAAGTGATTATTAATGAATGCTTTTATCTGCTGCGCCACGAGTCAATCTACTTATAGATGTTGAAGGTTCACTCCTTAGTATAGACGATAATAACTAAGAATAATATAATAAATAATTTGCACTTGTTTCCGGTCAAGTTTCACACGTTTTAAAAGGTTCAATCTTTAGTACAGACGATAATAACTAAGAATAATATAATAAATAATTTGCACTTGTTTCCGGTCAAGTTTCACACATTTTAAAAGATTCAATCTTTAGTACAGACGATAATAACTAAGAATAATATAATAAATAATTTGCACTTGTTTCCGGTCAAGTTTCACACGTTTTAAAAAGTTCAATCTTTAGTACAGACGATAATAACTAAGAATAATATAATAAATAATTTCCACTTGTTTCCGGTCAAGTTTCACACGTTTTAAAAGGTTCAATCTTTAGTACAGACGATATTAACTAAGAATTATATAATAAATAATTTACACTTGTTTCCGGTCAAGTTTCACACATTTTAAAAGGTTCAATCTTTAGTACAGACGATATTAACTAAGAATTATATAATAAATAATTTACACTTGTTTCCGGTTAAGTTTCACGAATTTTAAAAGTTTCAATATTTAGTACAGACGATATTAACTAAGAATAATATAATACATAATTTACACTTGTTTCCGGTCAAGTTTCACACATTTTAAAAGGTTCAATCTTTAGTACAGACGATAATAACTAAGAATAATATAATAAATAATTTGCACTTGTTTCCGGTCAAGTTTCACACGTTTTAAAAGGTTCAAACTTTAGTACAAACGATAATAACTAAGAATAATATAATAAATAATTTGCACTTGTTTCCGGTCAAGTTTCACACGTTTTAAAAAGTTCAATCTTTAGTACAGACGATAATAACTAAGAATAATATAATAAATAATTTACACTTGTTTCCGGTCAAGTTTCACACGTTTTAAAAGGTTCAATCTTTAGTACAGACGATATTAACTAAAAATTATATAATAAATAATTTACACTTGTTTCCGGTTAAGTTTCACGAATTTTAAAAGGTTCAATCTTTAGTACAGACGATAATAGCTAAGAATAATATAATAAATAATTTGCACTTGTTTCCGGTCAAGTTTCACACATTTTAAAAGATTCAATCCTTAGTGCAGACGATAATAACTAAGAATAATATAATAAATAATTTGCACTTGTTTCCGGTCAAGTTTCACACATTTTAAAAGTTTCAATATTTAGTACAGACGATATTAACTAAGAATAATAAAATACATAATTTACACTTGTTTCCGGTCAAGTTTCACACATTTTAAAAGTTTCAATATTTACTACAGACGATAATAACTAAGAATAATATAATACATAATTTACACTTTTTTCCAGTCAAGTTTCACACATTTTAAAAGTTTCAATATTTAGTACAGACGATAATAACTAAGAATAAAATAATAAATAATTTCCACTTGTTTCCGGTCAAGTTTCACAAATTTTAAAAGATGTATCAGTAGAGAGTTGGAGGTTATATTATCCGAAATGTTTTGAAAATAACAACCGAGATGAGAATACTAGTCTGAATAAACCAAATAATATAATTTAACAATCCTCATCTAAAATGCCGACATATTTTTAAACAAGTAAATAATTCTTTTGAAAACACTGCCACATTTCAGAAATATTAAATACATGCATATACAATTGAATATTCCGCCACAAGAAACATCAAGCCACTATTGTGACCACTGACTAAGCTCCAAGAACCGAATACTTATGATGGTACATCAGCATCAAGAAACAAGAGCCAGTAAAACAACCTCTATCACAAAATTGACCAAACATTTTGGACAAATGAGACAGAAACACCAAACAATCCTGCCACGAAAATAGCCGAAAAAAGCCGCCGGAAATACACCTATACATTCTATAGTAGAACACTAGAAGAATGAGCAAACCAACAACGTGTCAAATATTTTCTTGATGAACTATCCCAGCAATATATAGATAAAGACGCCGTAGTAGACATACTCAAAAAGGATCGCTCCACTATGATCAGGGGATGATGATAATGGCTGCCTAAGATAAGGGGTTGATCACCAATGCTTTACAAATATGAGAAGTCTCAGCACTGACAGCAGGTTCTTCTGCCACATAAAAGTAAATAGTGCGACCAGCCTGATGTTTAGTTGTAAGGTTATGCTGGGGGACGTCTACTATACAATGCGACAAAATGGAGTGTGTAAATATCTACATTGGACCAGTTGCAAACGGTTTAATATTCAGTGTAGCAGCAATTTACCACAAAGAACACTTTAAAATAAGTCATACACCATCAACTAGTACTATGCAATGCCTTCAGGTACATGTCAATTAAACGGAGATGTTACACCTGAGATAGTTATATGGGACAACAGGGAGAATGTAGTTACCCTAACTGCAGTCAGTGTTCTTAATGATGCTGGCTTAAACATGTCTTAAAGGGAGAAGATAATAATATACCAAGGTCTTTTGTACTATATGAAAAAAAATGGGATCTTAGCAAGATCTCCATTATTCCAGTAATTATAATTGTATGAGCAACCGAGCTCATAAAAAAGAAGTTCGAAAACTACCTGCTGAATATACCTGATTAACGAAGTGGAAGAGAGATACTAAGAATTGCGTTTAAAGGGATAGTTAGAATCTGAAAAAAGATCTCTCGGTTGTAGTCTCTGAAAAAGCGGGTGTATATCTGACATCCGATATGGTGCACTGCCCCCAGCAAAAACAAAAAGATAAAACAATTTTTACAAAGCGCTCAAGCCCACAGTGATCATTTCATCAGCATTTATTTAAGATTAGTTACCCGACTGTAATGCATATTTACATTCACAACAGATTCGTTCTAATGATATTAAGCATTTTTATAATATTAGTCATTCTGAATGTTATTGTTTCTTTTTGTAAAGAACACGTTAGTACGATTCTGGTGCAAGATTAACTGTTTTCCACAAGTCATCCTCACGAAACGTATGCGTTGGCTGAGACCTGCCCTCCGTCGTCAAGCAAAGGAAATTCATTTAATAAGCAATTGTCCCAGTCCCTTACAAGGTTTGAAAACGCGATTCCGTAAACAACATAAATGACGGTTAAAAGTGGCCTGACCCCTTACATGGGACCCGTTTCTACAGAGGTCGCCGTTGAAACAGCGAACGGCTAGAGATCACCTAATCGTTGACTTTAAATCGTAAGCCTTAGTCGAACTACGTTATAGTCGCAAACCCGACGATGAATGAATGGATAGAGCCGACGCAATTCATCCTCAGGTGAGTGTTGTTTAATGTACAATAGTGAGTTATTGTGATAAACCTATCTATTCAGTACTCAGTTTCCGACATGTTTATAATTGTGTGTATTTGATTCAACTATGTTTATACTAACAGGAATAGCCGGTATTGCAGGGTATTAGATGAGGGACCCTATGTATTTTATGACTAGCCCCAAAACATCATATTATATTATGTATTATTAATTTTTACAGTTTACATTTAATTTTTCAGAGAAGGGCTAAAAGATCCATCCATTGATTGGTTTAAATGGAATTGCTTTAATATTAATTCAAATACATTATAGTCAATGTATTGTTTTTAAGCTATCTGGGGCATAATCTTCGTTTTTCTAAAATATGTGCTTATTGCTTTTCTGACTATAAGTTACAAATGAAGTAAAATGAAGAAAACCTCGTACTATTTTGTGAGAGTCAAGCGCGAACGAAGACCTTGCTATGATGCTGATCAAAATAAAATATACTGATCTACTTATCTTCATGATATATATTCATGATATATATTGTTATATTTGTTGTATCCAAAATCCTAGAAGATGCTCCTTCACAAACAGACAGGTATTACAACTTATTATAGATAGATTAAAGATATTTAGTGGGATTCTTTCGATCGTAGAGCAGACCGGTTTTGTGTCGTTTGTGATCTGGGGCAAAATCCCAGCAAATATAAAGATGGTGCACGCTGGTGACGTAACTCTATGCGAATTAAAGAGATAGAAGAAACCCGAGACAATTACTCTCGGTGATCTAACAGAGTTGAACACAAGTAGTGGATCAGAAAGAGAGAAGGGGAGATCTTATCTGTGATACCGAACAACCCGAGGCCGACGAAAGTGATTGCCGCATGAAAGTGTAAAAAGTACAAAGTCACTACGAACCGACTGCCGAGGAGTCGAGTAATATAGAGGATTAAGCTGTGATAACTCTAACCTTGCTCTAGAATAGACTGAGGCAATGAATAAGCGAATCGTGTAGTAGAGAGTAGGAAATAGACCTAAGGTAAACTTTCGGCAGGTTTGATATGTTTGTGCTTCCACACCTGTTTTGTCTTCTGGTCTTCACATTCATTAACCGAGATTCATGACTATTGCCTTTTACTGGGGCGTTTAATTTGTTAGGTGGGTGGTATGTTGAGATCTACAATCCGCTCATAGTATTCATCACCATTCAACGATCGTTCTATCGATCTCATTAATCATTATTCTTGAGAATATTTTAAACCTTGATAAGTGGTCACTTATTAGTATACAACATTAGTTTATTTTCGGTATACTTTATTTGATTGTTATGCCAACTAGATCGTTTGAAAGACGTTTGTTGATAAGAGTTTTTTATATAGATTCGTTAGGTTTGTTAGTGAGAGATATGCGGTACAACTCAATTAGATAAGCGATGTTTATTATATTTTAATCGTATCTATTTTATTTCGCTGTGCTTATTTATTGTTTATACTAAGAAGATGTGGGATTTGGTTTGCTAACTATATTATAGCCTACTCATCTGAACGTGTTGCTAGTGGAATATGTTTAAAAGTAAAAAAAAAACATAAACTGTTTTATAGCACCAAGGTGGATTAATACTTTTATTCCCAACCGCAAACGGCGTATAAGAGTACACAACCGACGTCTTGTTGTTGCCAGTGGATAATCATGCTTCTCTGTTTATTTCTCTGCACCTTTGTAATACACAGCTGGAGTCTTGTTTAAGTTTTTATGTTGTAAGTTGTTGTTAAGTGGATGATAACACCTCTGTTTCATTCTCTCTTCCTTGTAATATACAACTTTAATCTTGTTTTTGTGACACGTGATATGTTTTTGCTCAGTGGATATTACATATCTCTGTATTGTTCTCTCTGTCTTTGTAATACACAGCTTACGTCTTGTTTCGTTGACATGCCGTTCGTTTTTGCTTAGCGAATAGTGATGTCACGCTGTTTTTCTCACTGTATTGCTTGCTGCAGTCGTTTAATTCCTTTTAATAACAGTTATTATAAAACAAACAAATAAGATAGCTAACGATAATTTATAAATTAAGAACACTTTCAATCTTTTTATTTGTTTTCCAGAACGCGGTATTCATACATATCACGATCTCATTTCCTGTGATGGATGAATCAGCTATCCAAAAGAAGGCTTTTTCTCTCTATATGTCTAGAAAAAAATAATGAGTGTGACGTTAGACTCACTGTCTATGACGCAATATTCTTACACATAGCTCTAATGAAAACTAATTAACTTAATTTACTACTTAATGCACATTTGCGTTTTTAACTTTATTTTTGTACGACTGACTCTAATCTTGCTACACTTTTTATGGGGTAATATTCAAGACTTTACAGTGGATCACTTTCGCATCAGAATAAATTTGGTAAATGACTTAAATTTTTGAATATAATTGTTCTGATAAAAATAGCAATATACATGTTACAAATAAAATTATTTATTTTTCTGTGTTTATTTTGGTATACATACGAAGTTATATCCAGAGATTTAAAAAAATAAATGTATTATTACCTTCGCCAAGGAGTTTATGTTTTCGCTCGAATTTGTTTGTTAAAAGCCTATCGTCTACATTACTTGACCAATCATCATCAAGCTTACTTAAAATATCAGACTTAGAATTAATCTACTTTTGATATATCTAGGTCAAAGTTTGAGGTCAAAGTGATTATCACACTTTTGGCGATAACTTCGGTTCTGTTTATCTGAGATATTTTATACTTGGCCCATATTGTAGCCAATGAAGTTCACATTGCATTTAAATTTCTGGAAGTCGTTACATCGGTGAAATACAGAGCAGAGAGGACATTCCAACGGGTACCTATACAGTGAAGGAGTGGAGTTTTGCTGCTTGTGAGGTTTGTCAATTATATTTACGTGGAGAGGGGTAAAATGCAGTAAGTCCGTCGTGGCTTACTCCATTGACGTGTTTCTAAAACAAGCACTGGGATGAAACAGTGCAGCGATTGGATATGGTCTGGAGCTTGAAACACAGTGCTAGATCTATTTAGTTAGATAATCATTTTGCACAATGTCATGGGGGGGGGGCTAGTTGTTTGTGAACCAGCGCATATGTGGCAACAATACTCCATAGAATCATGCACAATTTGGCGAGTCTTCTTTATCAATTACTAGCAGCAAAATAGGATATTGAGCACTTTTCTCCCGGACAACGTCGAGTATTTAGAAAATCAAGACGGCCTCCAGAGCACTACTAAAATCACTCCCACCAATCCCCCCTCAGTTTCATCTGCACAATAGTCTGGAGGAACACTACAGTAGCTCTATCTAGGACATTTAGCACTTTTCTCCCGGACAATGCCGAAGCCTCTGACTCCTATGTTGAAGAAGCCCCCCCCCCACACACGGTGTTGGGTCTTATTCTGTAGAAGAACCCTCGGTGCTGGGTCCTATACTGTAGAAGCGCCCCGGTAGCTATACTGCAGAAGCACCCCCTTCCCTGTACTGCAGAAGCCTCCTGGTCCTATACTGTAAAAGCACCCCAGAGGCTGGGTCCTATACTGTAGAAGCCCCTCGGTCCCTATACTGCAGAAGCACCCATGGTCTGTATACTGCAGAAGAACACCCGGTCTCTATACTGTAGAAGCCTCCGGGTCCTGTATTGTAAAAGCACCACTGGTCCCTATTCTGCAGAAGCACCCATGGTCCTATATTATAGAAGCACCCCCCGGTGCTGGGTCACATACTGTAGAAGCACCCCTGCTCCCTATACTGTAGAAGCACCCCTGTCCCCTATACCGTAAATGCACCCCTGGTCCCTATACTGCATAAGCACACCTGGTGCTGGGTCCTATACTGTAGAAGCACCCCTGGCCCCTATACTCTAGAAGCACCCCTGGTCCCTATACTGCATAAGCACCCATGGTCCCTATTCTGCAGAAGAACCCGGGTCCTATATTGTAGAAGCACCCCTGGTGCTAGGTCCTATACTGCAGAAGCCCTTGGGTCCTATACTGTAGATCCCCCCACCCCCCATGTGCCTATACTGCAGAAGCACCCCCCGCCCCTGGTCCCTATACTTCAGAAACCTCCGGGTCCTATATTTTATAAGCACCCCCGCAGGATGAAGATGTTGATAATGCCCCCCAACCACCCGCCCCCCAAAAATTATCCCCCCCAATTCTTCCCCTACCCCCACCCGCGTCCCAAACATTCCCTCCCCCTCCCCCCAAAGAACTATTTTTATTTTAAAAGAAATAAGTTTAGGTTGCTAGGTGCGGATTTGATTGAGCAACCCTTGTTTCACTATTATTGATACATCCGGACAGAAGTTATGGGATGACCTGATACAAAAGGATAGAATTTAGGGCAAGAAGGGATGCTGGAGATGTTCAGTGAGTCTGCATTTTTATCAAGTTGTTACATGAATACATTGGCTGATTTCAAAATCACTAGTAAATAACATTGAAAAAGTTTCAAAAAACCAGACCCGCCCCCGAAAACTGGCCCCGTTGACCCCCAGCAACATTATTTTTTTGTTATTTTGAGATATGCTCCCAGGTGTTGTCTGGTTCTAAAGATGTCAACTTGAGGAGTATCTGGACATACAAACAGACAAACAAACAGACAAACAAACAGACAAACAAACAAACAAACAAACATACAGACAACTGCCCTTTATATAGTAGACTAGCGGGGCTACCCGGCGTTGCTCGAGGTCATAAAAAACATATAATTAAAGAAAAATCTTGGGTGTCACATCTTTATATTCAAACTTCTATTTCTCCCCCTCTCTCTATAGCCATCTCTTTATCTTTCTACCTTTCTCTTCCTTGGTCGCCCCATTTCACTGCTACTTTCTAATTTTGCCTTTTGCGAAAGCTGTTTATTCCCCACCATTTCTCCTACGTTACCCAGGGCAATAGTATGACATATTTCTATAAAAAGTAACACCTCTATCTGCGCCTTCTATATAGGTGTTCATACTATATACGTATTTATCGCCACCCCCGTGCACATACTATATACATACCTATCGCCGCCCCAGTGCACATACTATATACATACCCATTGACGCCCCAGTGGAGATACTATATAAGTACCTAATCGCCGCTCCGGTGTAAATGCTAAATACGTACCTATTGCCACCCTGGTGTGCATGCTACATAAGTACCTATCGCTGCCCTAGTGCGAATAATTAATATGTACATATTGCCGCTTTGGTGCAAATGCTAAATACGTATTTATCGCCGGCCCAGTGCGAATCCTAAATACGTACCTATGGCCGCCCTGGTGCAAATGCTAAATACGTACCTATCGCTGCCCCGGTGCGCCTGCTATATATGTACCGATCGCCACCACGGAGTGCATGCTATGTACGTACTTATTGCTGCCCATGTGCACATGCTATATACGTAGCTATCGCCACCCCGGTGCAAATACTAAATACATACCTATCGCCACCCCGGTGTGAATGCTAAATACGTACCTTTCGCTGCCCTGGTGTGCATGCTATATATGTATCAATCGCTGCCCCAGAGCACATGCTAAATAATACCTATCACCGTCCCGGTGCACATGCTATATACGTACTTATTGCCGCCCATGTGCACATGCCATATACATACCTATCGCCACCGCTGAATGGTAAATAAGTACCTATCACCGCCCAGGGGTGAATGCTAAATACGTACCTATTGTCGCCATAGTGTGCATACTACATATGTACCTATGACTGCCCACGTGCGAATACTAAATATGTACATATCGCCGCACGGGTGTGAATGCTGAATACATACCTATCGCAACCCCGGTGCGAATGTTTAATACGTAGCTATCGCCACCCCTATGCACTACTATATACGTACCTATTGCCACCCCGGTGCACATACTATATATAAACCTATAGCCGGCTCGGTGCACATAGTACAGGGTGTTTCAAAAGTCTTGGGAACATTACAAATGCGTTATACAACGTTATGTTCCCAAGACTTTAGAAACACCCTGTATATTCGTACCTATTGCGGCTCTTGTGCGCATACTACATACTTACCTATCTCTGCAAGGTTGCACATACTATATATGTACCTATCTCCAGCCCAGTTCGCATACGTAAGCACTCATATTAATGCACCCCTGTCGTGTTAGAAAAACAAAATAGTGTTCATTCATATATTGTCACTATCATAAATATAAATATTTTTAGTTAAAAACAGAAAAAAAGAAAGTTTTTTGCCTCCCCACAAGAAAATTTTTTTTCCATCCTCCTACATACTTAGTTATATTTTTAATTTAAAAGAAATGAAAAAAAAAAATTTAAGGCAAGACCGGGTAAATCCGGCAAGGGATTATGGGACATGTTCAATGAGTCAGCACTTTTATAAAGTTTTTACATAAATATATTAGATAATTTTGAATTACTACTAATTTACATTGAAAAAAGTCTGAGAAATACGAAAAAACTGCTACCCTCTGTCGGAAACTGGTCCGGTTGACCCTCAGCAAGTGAATCTTTTTTTACGATTTTTAGATATTATGATCCCAGGATATGTGCGGTTCTAAAGAGGATAACTTTTTGACATGTCGCCGCTTAGTTTTTGAGGAGTAGCTGGAGATACAGACAGACAAACATACATACATATAGACAACTGCCCTTTATACTAGAGACTAGCGGGGCTACCCGGCGTTGCTCAGGGTTATAAAAACATATAATTGAAGAAAAAATGCATGTGTAACATCTTTATATTCAAACTTCTATTTCTCTCCTTCTCTCTATAGCCGTCTCTTTATCTTTCTACCTTTCTCTTCCCTGGTCGCCCCATTTCACCGCTACTTACTCATTTTTCCTGTTGCGAAAGCTGTTTCTTCCCCACCATTTCTCCTACGTTGCCCAGGGCAAAAGTATGATATATTTCTATAAAATTACAACCACTGTCTGCACCTTCTATATAGGTACATATCTCCGCCCCAGTGTGCAATACATACCTGTCGCCGCCCTTGTGTGCATACTATATACGTACCTATTGCAGCCACGGTGTAGATACTATATAAGTACCTATTGCCGCCCCGGTGTGCATACTACATAAATGCCTATTGCCACCCCAGTATGCATACTAAATAAGTATCTATCGCTGCCCCAGTGTGAATGCTAAATATGTACTTATCACCGCCCCGGTGCAAATGCTAAATACATACCTATCGCCGGCCCGCTGCGAATGCTAAATATGTACTTATCACCGTTTTTGTGCGTGTGATATATACATACTAATCGCCGCCCCGGAGTGTATGCTAAATATATACCTATCACCACCCTGGTGCGCATTCTATATACATACTTATTGCCGCCCCTGTTCACATGCTATATACGTACCTATCGCAATCCCTATGCACTACTATACACGTATATATTGCAACCCCGGTGCACGTACTATATATATACCTATTGCCACCCCAGTGCGCATACTATATTGCATCTATTGCCGCCTCTGTGTGCATACTATATACTTACCTATCTCTGCAAGGTGCACATATTATATATGTACCTATCTCTAGCCCAGTTGGCCTACCTAAGAACTCATATTAATGGTCCCCTATCATGTCAAAAAACTCTGTTTGCTCATGTTTTGTCAATATCCTAAAAAAATAACTCATATTAAGGCGCCCCTGTCGTATCAAAGAACAACAATCAAGGTCATTTATGTAGTGTCAGTATCATAAAAAGACCTCATATTAGTGAGCCCTTTTTAAGTTCAAGAAAAAAATCCCTGACCCCTCCAAAAAAGTATTACCCTTCAGCCTCACCCCCCAAAAAAGATTTTATTCTCCCCCAACCCTAAGAAATGTTTTAGGTTCAAAAATAAAACAATTTGGCCCCATCACCCCCCAAACATTTTCCCTGCCCCCCTGAATTGTTTACCCTCCACCCTCAACCGCCCCCAACAATTTGTTACTCTGCCTAACCCTCAGAAATATTTTAAGTAAAAAAAAAAAGAAAAAATTTAGCCAGAGCCCCTAAAAAGCTAGACCCTACCTCCTAAAAATTTTTCGCCGACCCCTACTCTCTCCATCCCTAACCCCCATTTTTTTTTACTCTCCCCCAACTCTGAGAAATATTTAAAGTTAAAAAAAAATAATAATTTGGCTGGAACCCTAAAATAATTGGGCCCCACCCCCCAAAAAATGTTTACCCTCCACCCAAACACCCCAAAAAATGTTTACCCTCCACCCCTACCCAACTCTCAAAATTTTTACTCTACCCCAAACCTAAGAAATATTTTAAGTCAAAAAACAAAGTTTGGTCCGACCCCTTAAAAAATTGGTCCCGACCCCTAAGATTTTCCCCGCCCCCCCAATCTTTCCAACCCTAACCCCTACCAATTGTTTTACTCTCACAAAACCCTGAGACATATTTCAATTAAAAAAAAAAAAAATTTGACCTGACCCCCTAAAAACTTATGGCCGACCCCTAAACTTTTCCCCGACCCTCTACCCCCATCTCTGCTATACTGCAGAAGAACCCCCTGGTTGCTATACCGCAGAAGCACACCATGGTTGCTATACTGCAGAAGCTACCCCCTGGTTGCTATACCGCAGTAGAACCCCCAGTTACTATACCACATAAGCCTCAGGTTGCTATACCAGAGCCGCCTCAGGTTAATATACCACAGAAGCACCACCCTGGTGCCATACCGCAGAAGCCTCAGATTCCTATACTTCAGAAGCACCTACCCCTAGTTGCCATGCCGCCCAGGGATAGTATACCGCAGAAGACCCCCCCCCCCCAGGTGCCACATCCTAGAAGCCCCAGGTTCCTATACCGCAGAAGCCTCACATTCATATACCGCAGAAGCATCAGGTTCCTATACCGCAGAAGCACCCCCGGTTGCTATACTGCAGAAGCACCCCACCCATACAGTTACTATATTGCAGAAGCTCCACCGGTTGCTATACCGCAGAAGCCTTGTGGTCTTATATTGAAGAATCACCCTCTGGTTGCTATAACGCAAGTAACATCCCCCGCTGTCTGTACTGCAGAAGGACCCCCCCCGGTTGCTATACAAAAGAAGCCTCATGATCCTATATCGCAGAAGCACCCCATAGTTGCTATACCGCAGAAGCACCCCATAGTTGCTATACCGCAGAAGCACCCTACTTTGCTTTACCGCAAAGGCACCCCCAGTTACTATAACGCAGAAGCCTTGTGATCCTATGCTGCAGACGAACCCCCTGTTGCTATACAGCAGAAGCACCCTCGGTTGCTATACTGCAGAAGCCTCATAGTCCTATACAGCAGAAGCACCCCTGGTTGCTATACCACAGAAGCCTTGTGGTCCTGTATGGCATAAGCACCCCTGGTTCCTATACCGCAGAAGCCTCGTGGTCTTATACCGCAGTAGCCCCCCATCCGGTGCCATACTGCAGAAGTACCCCACGGGTGCTATACCGCAGAAGCCTCAGGTTCCTATACTACAGAAGCACCCCCTGGTTGCTATACTGCATAAGCACTACCACTCCCCCCCATACGGTTACTATATTGCACAAGCACCCCCGGTTGCTATACCGCAGAAGCCTCATGGTCTTATATTGCAGAATCACCCTCTGGCTGCTATAACGCAGAAGCCTCATAGTCCTATACCGCAGAAGCACCCAATGGTTGCTATGCCGCAGAAGCACCCCACTTTGCTTTACCACAGAGGCACCTCCAGTTGCTATACCGCAAAAGCCTTGTGGTCTTAGACACCAGTAGCCCCCCCCTCTCCAGTGCCATACCGCAGAAGTTCCCCACGGTTTTTATACTGCAGAAGCCTCAGGTTACTATACCACAGAAGCCCCCCCCCCCCCGGGTGCCATACCGCAGAAGCCTCAAGTTTCTATACCGCCCCTGGGTGCTATACCACAAAAACCTCAGGTTGCTATACTGCAGAAGCCTCGTGGTCCTATACCGCAGAAGCACCCCTGCCAGGTGCAATACCGCAGAAGCACTGGCCGGGTGCAATACCGCAGTAGCCTCAGGTTCCTATACCGCAGAAGCATCCCCTGGTGCCATACCGCAGAAACCTCAGGTCCCTATACGGCAGAAGTGCCCCCTGACAGCTACACCAAAGAAGCGCACCCCATGGTTGCTATACCGCAGAAGCACCCCCCGGTTGCTATACCGCATAAGCCTCATGGTCCTATACCACAGAAGCACCCCATGGTTGCTATACCGCAGAAGCACCCCACGTTGATATACTGCACAAGCACCCCAATTTGCTATACTGCAGAAGTTTCGTGATCCTGTACCGCAGAAGCACCCCCCTGTTGCTATACTGCAGAAGCACCCCCGGTTACTATACCGCAGAAGCACCCTGGTTGCTATAATGCAGAAGCCTTGTAGTCCTATACTGCAGAAGAACCCCCCCCCCCAGATTGCTATACCGCAGAAACACTTTCGGTTTCTATACCGCTGAAGCCTTGTAGTCCTATACAGCAGAAGAACCCCTTGATTGCTATACTGCAGAAGAAATTTCGGTTTCTATATTGCAGAAGCCTCGTGGTCCTATACAGCAGAAGCACCCCCGCAGTTACTATACCGCAGAAGCCTTGTAGACCTATACATCAGAAGCAACCCCAGTTCAATACCGCAGAAGCACCCTCCGGTTGTTATACTGCAGAAGCAATGTGGCACTATACTGCAGAAGCACCCCTCTGGTTGCTATACCGCAGAAGCCTCATGGTCGTATACCGCATTAGCACTCCCGGTTGCTATACTGCAGAAGATTCGTGGCCCTATACTGCAGAAGCCTCCCCGCTCAAATACCGCAAAAGAACCCCCCACTGGTTTCTATACTGCAGAAGCCTCGTGGTCCTATACAACAGAAAAAACCCCAGTTGCTATACCAGAGAAGCCTTGTGGTCCTGTACCGCAAAAGCACCCCCCAGTTCCTACACTGCAGAAGCCTTGTGGTCTCATACCGCAGTAGCCGCCCCCCCCCATCTAGTGCCATACACGCAGAAGTACCCCACTGGGCTATACTGAAGAAGCCTCAGGTTACTATACGACAGAAGCACCCCCCGGGCGCCATACCGCAGAAGCCTCTGGTTTCTATACCCCCCCTGGTAGTTATACCGTAGAAGCATCAGGTTGCTATACCGCAGAAGCCTCGTGGTCCTATACCGCAGATGCACCCATGCCTGGTGCTATACCACAGAAGCCTTAGGTTCCTGTACCGCAGAAGCATGCCCTGGTGCCATACTGCATAAACCTCAGGTCCCTATACCGCAGAAGCACCCCCCTGATTGATATACCGCAGAAGCACCTCCGGTTGCTATACCGCAGAAGCCTCATGGTCCTATACCGCAGAAGAACCCCATGGTTGCTATACTGCAGAAGCACCCCACGTTGCTATACCGCAGAGGTTTTTTGATCCTGTACCGCAGAAGCACCCCCCGGTTGCTATACCGCAGAAGCACCCCCAGTTGCTATACTGCAGAAGCACCCTGGTTGCTATACTGCAGAAGTCTCGTAGTCCTATACTGCAGAAGCACCCCACCGATTGCTATACCACAGAAGCACTTCCAGTTTCTATACCGCAGATGCCTCGTGATTGCTATACCTCAGTAGCCTTGTGGTCTTTTACAGAAGAAGCACTCCCAGTTGCTATACAGCAGAAGCATCACCGGTCCTATACCGCAGAAGTAGCCCCCCGGTTTCTATACCGCAGACGCATCCCCTGGTTGCTATACCGCAGAAACACCCTATGGTTGCTATACCACAGAAACACCCTATGGTTGCTATACCACAGAAACACCCTATGGTTTCTATACCGCAGAAGCACCCCACATTGCTATACCACAGAAGCACCCCACATTGCTATAGCGCATAAGCCTCGTGATCCTATACCGCAGAAGCACCCCCGGTTGCTATACCACAGAAACCCCCCCGGTTGCTATACAGCAGAAGCACCTCCGGTTGCTATACCGCAGAAGCCTTGTTGTCCTGCACTGCTGAAGCACCCCCAGTCCAATACCGCAGAAGCACCCCTCATTTTCTTATACCGCAGAAGCCTTTTGGTCCTCTACCGGACACGCCCCCCCCCCCGGTTCCTATACCGCAGAAGCACCTCCTCCCCCGCCGGTTGCTATACCGCAGAAGCGTCGTTGTCTTATACCGCAGAACCACCTCCGGTCCAATACCGCAGAAGTACACACCCACTGGTTGCTATACTGCAGAAACATTGTGGTTCTATACAGCAGAAGCACCCCCCCGTTTTCTATACCACAGAAGCCTTGTGGCCCTATACCGCAGAATCCCCCCCTGTGCCATAGCGCAGAAGCACCTCACAGGTTCCATACTGCAGAAGCCTCGTGGTCCGATACCGCATTAGCGCTTCCGGTTGCTATACCGCAGAAGCCTTGTTGTCCTATTCCGCAATTAGCACTCCTGGTTGCTATACTGCAGAAGCCTTGTGACCCTATACTGCAGAAGCACCCCCGGTCCAATACCGCAGACACCCCCCCCCCATGGTTGTTATACCGCAGAATCCTTTTGGCACTATACCGCAGAAGCCTCGTGGTCCTATACCGCATTAGCACTCCCGGTTGCTTTACTGCAGAAGCCTAGTGGCCCTATACTGCAGCAGCACAACCGGTCCAATAGTTCAGAAGCACCCCCCACCAGTTGCTATACAGCAGAAGCCTCGTGGTCCTATACCGCAGAAGCCTAGTGGTCCTAAACCGCACAAGCCCCCCGTCCCCGGTTCCATACTGCAGAAGCACTCCATGGGTGCCATACGGCAGAAGCCTCAAGTTCCTATACCGCAGAAGCCTTCCCCTCCCCCCCCCCCGGTTGCTATACCACAGAAGCCTCGTGGTTTTATACCGCAGGAGCACCCCCGGTCCAATACCGCAGAAGCACCCCCGGTCTAGTAATGCAGAACCCCCCGCTCACTGGTTGCTATACCGCAGAAGCCCTGTGGTCCTATACAGCAGAACCCCCACCCCCGGTGCGATACCACAGAAGCACCCAACGGGTGCCATACCACAGAAGCCTCAGGTTCCTATACCGCAGAAGCACCCCCCCCCCCCGGTAACTATACCACAGAAGCCTCGTGGTCCTTTACCGCAGAAGCACTCCCCAGTTACTATACCGGCTGGGGCACTCACACCGGCGAATGCTGACACTCCATCCCCCCAACCCTCACCCCCAATTTAGCTTGAGGCGGTCACATCGCCGAATGTATAAACTTTCTCCTCTCAACAGATACTACACTTACTCCACACCTCTAAAAAAGGAGGTAATGCCTAGGAGAGTGGTATCATGACAACAGAACGGGCTTAGGGAGGAAGGAATATTAATTAAGAAAGGAAGGTAGAAAGGGTGGGAGTGAGAGGGAAAGAAGGGTTGTAGTGTCAGTGATTTTCTTCCCTACACTTTTTTCCTCTGACGTCATTTCCTGTTAAAATCGTGACTTTGCATTATTTCTCAAATTATACATGATAGCATTGATTTCTTCTTAAATTAGTACTAAACAACGTTGAAAAATCGAGTTGAAGCCACCCCTCCATTGGAGAAAAGTGCTCAGTCGACCCGCAAAGAGTTAATTTTTTTTTCCGGTTCTGAGATATTACACGTACCTGGGCTGGCCGGTCGGAATGATATCATCCGTGTGACCGTTTGTTTGGTACCCTCGGAGGAGAAGCTTTACATACATACATACATACATACATACATACATACATACATACATACATACATACACACACACATACATACATATAGACAGGTGCGAATTATATACTAGATATATCAATATATATATATATATATATATATATATATATATATATATATATATATATATATATACAGGGTGGCGCAAAAGTAACGCATTAGTTGAATCAGTAAGAACTTTCACATTTAATACAATTTTCTCCTTATTTTTCAGAATATTACAGATATAAACAGTGATAATTTATCATGGAAAAATATAGCACTGAACAACGAACAAAAATTATTGTACTTTACTTCGGAAACCATCGTTCAATAACCTTAACCCAAAGAGCCTATCGTCGGCATTATAATGTCAGACAATCTCCAAGTCAGACCACAATTAATCGTCTTGTGGCGCGATTTCGGCAGCAGGGTTTAGTCAGTGCTCTTCCACAATCTGGCAGACCACGTTCAGTACGGACAGCGGAAAATGTAGCACTCGTTGAAGATGGCTTTGCTGAAAATCCAGACACCTTAACTCGAAGACGAGCCACTCAGATTGGGATGTCCAGAAGGTCACTTCAAACATTTTCCGTGAATTGCATGTTTCCATACAAAGTTCAATTAGTACAGGCATTACAACCCACAGATTTGCAATCACGCGTAGCTTATGCTGTTTACATTCAGCAATTAGCCAGAGAACAAAATGAGTTAATCAATAAGCTTATAATGAGCGAGGAAGCCCATTTTCATCTGAACGGGTTCGTAAATAAGCAAAACTGCAGAATATGGGCCATTGAAAATCCAAAAACCGTTCATCAGCGTGAATTACATCCACTAAAATGTACCGTTGGTGTGGTGTTACATCGGAAAGAGTGATCGGTCCAAATTTCTTTGAAGACGATAACTGCACAGCGATATCAACAAATGATTGAATATTTTTTAAGGCCAGCTGTTCAGGACAAGCCAGAAATGTGGCTCCAACAAGATGGAGCTACTGCCCACACTGGCCGACAAAGTATGGCGCTCTTAAGGGGATTGTTTGGCGAGCGCTTAATTAGCAGATTTTCTGATTTTAACTGGCCTTCACGTTCACCGGATTTAACAGCAGCTGACATTTTCCTTTGTGGTTATCTAAAGGAAAGGGTATATGTGAACAAGCCTACAACGATTCAAGAGCTTAAAAACAATATCAGACATGAAATCCAAGAACTAGAGCCAGTTATTCTAAGGACTGTAATGGAAAATGCCCTTACTAGAGCCCGTCTTTGTGAGGCCGAAAATGGTGCCCATTTAAAGGATATTATTCTTAAAACCTACTGCAACAAAATTACCAAGTAAATGTATTATTGATCAAAAAAACCTAGTAAATTACTTGAAATGTTGTAGTGTCTATCACCTAAACAAACAACTGCGCAACTTTTGCACCACCCTGTATATATATATATATATATATATTAGTAGAGAATGGTAGTTTGCTTGAAGCATTGCTGGGTATAGTAGCAGTAAGTTTTCGAAAGGCTGTGGGCAATGCAAGTTCCGGGTAAGATGCAAGTTGTAAGGAACAAAAACAATAACAATAAATCGAATGCGAAACATGACTTACTATTTATTTTTATTTTTTTTCTAAAATCTTACGTAACAGCAAGAGTGTTTTTAGCTGTTCGTGTTATGTCCGGGTGATTAAAAATCACTATTTGATATTTCGGGAAAAGACTTCCCTTTGGCAAAAATAATTAAACCAGAAGAAAAAATTTGTTTGTCTCCGACTGTGTAGAGAATACTCCAAAACAAAATGGCTGCCAGATGTAGACCGCAGCGAAAACGAAAACAGTCTCGCAGGGAATGTAAATTGCATTTTATTTTAAGGTTATGTTACATATATGATTTGGTGTTCAAAAATACGTGTGTACACTTTAAGTCTGCCCTGCCCACAAAAGCCAAATTAAGTTATACCCATAATGAAATCATCCGAATACAAAATAAAGGCTCTTCTGCTGCTGACAAAATATTACACACTAAAAACTTACACCAAACCCTCCAAACTAATGGCTACCCCGCCCCCACCATAGCCCACCTAAATAAGCCCAAAACACGTAGACACCGCACCCTCTCTAACACATGCTTCTTAAAACTCCCTTTCTTCAGCGATAAGATCACCACCTCTATCCGTAAGGCAATACATAAGGAAAACCTCAACATACAACTAACACATACTGGCACCTCCTTACGCCAACATCTATCTAATAAACGTACTAACCACACACCCGAACCCTTCTCTCTGGCCAATTGCCCTATCCCCAACACAGGCCTGTGCACTCGCACTAACTGTGTTTACAAACTACAGTGCAATAAATGCAAAAAGTTTTACATCGGCAACACTACAAAACCGCTACACTTGAATACCCGTATATCCTCTTTCCACAAACACACAGTAATTTACTCAAACACTCACCGTGATACTCATGCCTCCATCTTAGCGTCTGTCAGAAACATTGGTGACCTTAGAATCACAGATCAATCCTCATCTCCAAGTTAAACCCCTCACTCAATCAGCGTCACGAGCTCCACTCACCATTCATTCTATAATATTAAATAAATAAATAATAAAATAAATTTAAAAAATAAATAATAATAATAAAAAAATGTAAACAAGATGAAAATGAAGAATATATAAATAAACAATTAAACAAACAATAATACATTAATATGTATATATATATATATATATATATATATATGTATATATGCCTGTATGTGTATACATGTGTTATATATATATATTAATATTGTTATACAGATTTCCACCTAAAAAATCCAGAGTTATTCCTTTTTATCTTACAGTAAAGATATCAAGTTAATTCGATACACTAATTTGACGAAACTCACAATTAGTAACACTTCTTAAATAGATGATAATCGATAAGTTTGATAGATCTAGAATATTTAAAATATGAGATTAATTAATTTACTTTATATTAAAATTCTTAAAATACGAAAGAAAGATTTAAAAAAATAAAAATATGAAGATAAAACACACTGAAATAAAAGTAAATAATCAAATATAAACTTAATAAATCTAAAAAAGTATATAAAAAAAAAATATATATATATTATTAAAACTAACAGTTTATCGAGCACCATACACTTAACCAACATTACACAAATATTTTTGAACACCAAATCATATATGTAATATAACCTTAAAATAAAATTTAATTTACATTCCAATTTAATTTTACATTCCCTGCGAGACTGTTTTCGTTTTCGCTGCGGTCTACATCTGGCAGCCATTTTGTTTTGTAGTATTCGCTACACAGTCGGAGACAAACAAATTTTTTCTTCTGGTTTAATTATTTTTGACAAAGGGAAGTCTTTTCCCGAAATATCAAATAGTGATTTTTAATCACCCGGACATCACACGAACAGCCAAAAACACCGTTGCTGTTATGTAAGATTTTAGAAAAAAATAAAAAATAAATAGTAAGTCATATTTCGTATTCGATTTATTGTTATTGTTTTTGTTCCTTACAACTTGCATCTTACCCGGAAATTGCATTGCCCACAGCCTTTCAAAAACTTACTACTAATATATATATATATATATATATATATATATATATATATATATATATATATATATATATATATATATATATATTCATTTAGTGTGCACTTCCGGATGGTTTAGTCTGAAGATTTCCCAGGGGGATGAAACGCAGACGTCTCCGTGTAGCTTAATTTCGATAAATATAATATATTTTAATAACTTACTATCTAGCTTGACTCACGGATTGAGCACTGTTGAAGTAAATACTGACAATCGATATGTAAACTATTATATCTCCTTATAACATTTTGATGTGGATACATGAAATAATTATATCAATGTATATACCTAAAGGAGTTGTTCTACACACAATTTTGATTTTGAGGTTAATTGTTGGTATATATTGCATGTTAACTATCATGTCGTCATTTTACTTCGAAACTGTACTGTTTTGTAGACATATCTTTCGAGAAAAAACTGTGTTGTAGACTATATCTTTCGAGATCAATCTGTGTTGTAGACGATAACGTTCGAGTACAATCTGTGTTGTAGACGATAACTTTCGAGATCAATCTGTGTTGTAGACGATATCTTTCGAGATCAATCTGTGTTGTAGACGATATCTTTCGAGATCAATCTGTGTTGTAGACGATAACTTTCGAGATCAATCTGTGTTGTAGACGATATCTTTTGGAGATCAATCTGTGTTGTAGGCATATGCCTTTTTTACTAACGAGTCACTCGGGCTAAGAGTTAATGTGTTCGTGTCAGGTGTATGGTAAGACACACCCCTGGACGATTGCAGACGATATTTGGATCTCTTTAGAATTTGATTATTTACAGGGATGTCTCAATAAAAAAATTGTTAACATTAGACTTTAAAACGACCACGTTGTAGCAACATGGGAAGCATCCATGTGGTATTGCGTTCCACATACGGATATTTCTAGGAAATAAACTCTGATCGTGGATGTTCCGTTTACCTCAAGATACACACGGGAATACATAGAAATTATTTTAAATAGCTGTAGGTATGAGAGTATTTTATGTGTATGTTTGAAGGAGGGGGCCAACGATTTGATCTCAGTCGAGCAGCTACCATGAAAATAGCGATTGAGTAGAAAAAAACTGGTGATCTTTATTCTGTGAGAAATAGGCTTTAAGTGAGTGAGGATGACAGTAAAAGAGTTAACCAAGAACAGTTTTTATTAACCCATTGATTTTGCTATACCAGGTACTACCACACTGGATTAGAGAAGACTTGCATGTAGTTCTAATTCACGGGTAGTTCATCATTGCCCAATATTTCTAATAGTGGAATCACAACTAGATACATTTTTGCCTGAAGAGAGTTTGGAGCAGAACTTTATTTTAGGAAAGCTATTTTGGAACGGCAGCTTTTGATAATTTATTCATGTGAGAGTATTTTTCTTGGAATAGCGAACGAGATAAATGTGAAAAGGTTTTACGTCTCAAAAGTTGAAAATAATTTAAAGTTCCCTTTATTTCCATCGCTCTCTATCTTTCTCTGCCCGAAGCATGTATCCTCATATCATAAAGAACTAAATATATTTGGGAGCAATGCCGTTTCCTATTGAAATATTGGCAGTGGGTTGCTGAAAACAAAGAATGTTTCTTGCTACTGACATACTAATCAAGAATCACTATTGGACAAACACTCAAACAAAGTAAAAAGCGGAACTGCAATCAATATACTTTTTTTCAGAAAATCTCATCATCCACAATTCTACCTAGGAGAAAGAAATCAAATAGCCGATGTTTGAAATGTGTACTGCATTTAACAGCAACGATTATAGGAGTTAGTCAACATGATGCTTTTTAAAAGAAGAATATCACTTATATTTATCAAAGTGTTAGTAAGTGTACGGACAAGTCACGAACGTACTAGAGAAAACACAGCAACCACAAAAATGGCGACGATGATCAAATTCGAATTTATGTATTTTTCAGAATGAATATAGAATAAGGTTAGTATTGATCGTCACACGCATTCCGACAAAGAGAAGTCGATTGAAAATTTTCAGTATAAATAATACATCATGACGATCATTGAATATTACTTTGTGTGCAACATAACCGGCAGCGTTGGTCGATCAGACATAAAATATTTATACTTAGACTGGCTGATTTTTTGCATCACAAGGGATGGATCTGTTTGATATCAAAAGGTCATTGGTTGAAGCACGTATGATCTCTTATCCTCTCTCTTATGCCCTCTCTCTCATAATCTCTTTATTTCTCAATATCTCTTTCTTTTTCGGTTTTTCTATATGGGATAGTATTCTTTTAGTGTGTGTATATGTATATAAATATTATGTATATGCATATATAAATATATATTTATATATATATATATATATATATATATATATATATATATATATATATACATATACAGAAAGAAAACTATTAAACACAACAAATCAAAATGAAACGAAATATTTGAGCAGTTTCGTTCGGATCAACGAACGTCTTCATAAATAGTGATTTAGACGAAACTGGTAACACACCTGGTTTATTTCTTCTTGTGTTTAATTGTTTTTTCCTGATTTTCTGTCTCCACGATTATTAATTTCATGATATATCGTGTATTTTATCAACACACACACACGCACTCACACCCACAAATATATATATATATATATATATATATATATATATATATATATATATATATATATATATATATATTAATTTCAAGAACTCGTATGTCTTCTTACGAAAAATAAAATCAAAATATAATATAAAATTCATGGTTAGATTCCATATTCCAGTTTTTATTAAAGTCCATCACATGATTTTATTCTAGAATATATTTAGATATGAGCGGTAACGCTTACGGAATTTCAGGAAAAAGTTAAAATTCATGAACTCTTGCTTAGTTGGTCTTTATCACTATGGATTAAATTCAGTGTTAATGTGAACTATTCAAATAGAGTGTTGTACCTATATTTTTCGTCCTGAAACCCTTTACACTACTCCAAAGATACTGAGATCTAGACAATATTGTTCTGTACATAGAAATACATGAATACATATTCAAATATGTACCACTGCATAAACATATACATATACATAACAATATATAAATAGAGATAAATAAATTCGTATGCAAATTCTCACTTAGAGCAAATTACATGAATCGTTTCCAATTAACAACTCGTAAAATAATTTCGATATGCGTTACACAGAAGAAATGCACTTCAGAATATGGGTTAAGTTAAAAATAATATTTAGATCACGTTCAACAAGCATTAATCTGACGAACGTTTCGAGATATTTTTTAAATTGGTCAGCAAAAGAAATGAGAAAAAACGTTTTTTCAAGAAGCAAGTCAACGGAAAAGTGTATGATTTTCTTCTCATGAGAAAATAACATTAATAGTTATTTAAAGCAATGAACAAATCAATTCGCTAGAAATAAGCAAAATATATAAAATAAGTATCATATATTTAAAGATAATTATACAATCATATGGTTTAATATATATATATATATATATATATATATATATAAGTATATATATATGTGTGTGTAGGTGTATGTATAAATATTTAAGCAAACATTGTTAAACATAACAGAATACTTTAATTTGATTATATTTTATTTAGTTTTTCAAATATTCTAATGGTCTATTGTTTGTCAAAGTCAAATAACTGAATCAATATGCATGACTAGCACTTCGGAATCATCGCTGAATAACGTCGATGTGACAAATGAGCAAAAAATTGAAGAAAAAGAAGAAAATTTCAAAAAGCAGCCAAGAACGTCCATGTGAAGTCAGTTAGACGTTAGAAGAACACACTTATGCAGTTGTAGAAGTAACGTTTACAATTAAAATTCTGAGACACCAGAATTTACATCACATGGTAAATTATAATACGTTAAGCCTTTTAAAATGTTGTTTCTGGTTTCATACGTAATATTACGTAATATTGTGACCGTACTGTTATTATATTTATATATGCAAAGTTTGAATGCAAAACGCGATTAAAACCATATTTAATGTAACGAAGCTGCCACTGAAAAAGTGTTTCATGTAACAATCTAACTACGCTTTAAAAACATGTTTTACATAATGTGATGTCGGCGTAATTCTTTTTTATGCTTTCAATAACAATCAACTTATGGTCGAATTATAGATTTTATATATTTATGTTTTATTTAATGTCCTTATTAAAACAAATTGAATTAATCGCAGTGTGGATTCAAACTCTTTATATGTAAGTGAATATATTGCCCACGAAATTGCAATTGTTATAGATGTTCATATCGAACATTCTAGTTCTGAAGTATTTTTATTTTGCTCCTCAATAATTTATTCTTTGAATTCACAAAAGCGCTCTAATCCGTGAGCGATCTTTTTACATCTACAAAATGAACATTCGCTGATTTGATCATGCTTTTCTGAAGTAATGAAATTGTGCCAGTTTAACTGAGGCTTTAAATGAATACCATGTTTATCTGTTTTATAACTCCATATACTATATTTTCGAAAACTTCAGATATCTCACACGATGACCAATAAAAGTAATTAAATATTAAGTTAGATATTTAAATGAATGTTTATTCTGAGTAGATTTTATTTGATAAAGATTGGCTCAAAACTATTTGTGTTATTGAAGTTTATGTGACGTGTATAATCACCTGAGATTAGCTGTATAAATGCATATAAATACATTTAAAAGAATATTGACTTAAACCTTCTTAAAACTGTTACATATCAGTTTACAATATATACATGCATACATCATACACACCATTAAATAAATTCTTCCGATGCCCCAAGGGAGTTCTTCAGTAAAGCACTGCCCTAATTATACATTTGGAGTTGGCATGATATAGTCTCAGGCAGTCACTCCGACCTGACTCCGGACGCGCCAGATCGACTCTTAAAAACTATCAGCTACGCGTGCCGACATTGCAAAATATCGCCTTTCTCTTTTAACGACACTCTAGCAGGCATCAGTCAATGAAAACGTTTCCCACTCCTCTAACTCCTATATAATGTTATTCATCACTCTTTCTTGTTTCTATTTTTTTAATTCATCATTGGTGAGCGTTCGGGTTAAAACTGTCTATGGTTAAAATAGGAAGTTATCATAAATATAATACGAGGTGAGCCGAAGCTCATTACATCGTTAACATAGTCCATAATCCTTCCTACAATTAAACCACAATTCATACAAATAAACCTCAATCCGTCTGAATTGTTCACCTAGATTCAGTCATGAATATCCAACACTCTTTGTATTATCCTCGTTTAATTAATTGGGAACGTCTGCGTTTCTAGAGTTTGTTACGGAGTTTTAGACAGCCTTGGAAATACGAAGAGGTTTTTTTAGGGATGGGCCGTCCCCTCAACAGGATATGGCAATGAACAACACTTCAAATTACCCGCGGTTGCAAATACATTTTGTTGCACATCTCATCAAAGGAGGTGTGATGCTGAATGTGATTCCCTTTCACCGGAACCATATTCCCATATGTTTATCTACAGGTGTACCTCAAAGATAATGTCCATCAAAAAAATCTGTCAATCTGTCAATGAAAAAAGTAGTGAGACCAAGTTATCGCCAAAAGTGTGACTTTCACTTTTGCAGGCCTTGACGTTAGCCCAGATATCTAATAATCCAATCAGTGTTAATTGAGACCATGACACATTTTTTGACATAGTTAAGAAACGAATGGTGAAGTGATGTTTATACAAGGCTGTGAAAAAAGAAACAAAGAACCAAACTCGACCGAAAGCATAACCTCCGTGTTGGTAGATGTAATATTGTATATAACAAATACTTATCTAAGCAGTATCGTATGGTGTAGTATCTATATTACACCTTTACTTGCTTAAAATCGCTTAAAATAAACCAGACATTTGCTAATGGTTTATTGGTCTATAAATCTTGATTTTCGTCATGAGATATTGGCAATGCTGCGTCTGCGTGTATTTCAAACTTGTAATATAAATATATTTACGGCTTAGACGAGGCATTTTAGCTTTATTGAAATGGGAAAATGTTCCACTGATTTTAATGGAAAATTTATGGTAGCATATTTTAGTGTCAGATGATGCATTGAATATGAATAACAATTAACTGGATTATTCGTTGTGAACAATGAATATAAATATTAACGGACACAAGTTATATATAAAAATTGTCGTACCAGTTAGAATGTAAACATAAATTATCTAATGTTCAGGATTGTTATCAATGATCAGATATTTGAAAAGCAAGCGTGAAAAAAGAGTGTGTTTCGAGCTAGACTTCGATTGTTATTGTTTGAATGCACTTTTACACCTTCAAATTGAATATGTCGGATGACTATCTTCATCTTTGGTTGTTATTTGCACAACGTTTAGGACGACGTAATCCTTCTTCAAGGGACTTATTCACGAGAGTTGATTGATTTCGTTCTGTCAGTCATGATCTGGTAGAAGTTTAAATTATTTTATGATTGTTAGTTATTACATCTTGTGTTTAGGGAAGATTATTGTTACAAAAGACTGTCACTTAGAATTGAATGCGAATTAATGTCGTTAACCGCTGCGTCACGAGACCATTGATCGCATAGGTTTCCGAGTTTTACATACTTTTTCTTAATTTCGAAAAGATTACCTGAAAAATGTAAGATCTTACATCGGTCGAAACGTTGTGAAAATAACACCAAGATGGGAATATTAATCTTAGTGATACAAATAATATGAATTCTAAGTCATCGTTACAAACAAGTTCGAAACAGTTTAGATTCGTATGCAATTAATGTATCAGCAGTCTTATATCAATCTGGGTTAGGAGTAATTTGAAAGCAATGTCAGTTTCACCATTAGGCAGAGTTAAAAAAGAAGACATACAGTATACTTGAGCATCAAAGGATGCGTAGAGACGTAAATCTGGTGTACAATATAATCAACATTAATTTGAATTTACCGTTAATTTTTTTTTCACCTTCAGTACATAGTCGTGGTTTGCGCGGCAATTCACAAAAGGTGTACCACCGTCGTTTTAGGCTCAATAAAACGACATCATCATTCCTAACCTGTGTTTCTGCTCCGTGGAACAATCTACTAAAGAAAGTAGTGATGATGACCATATCTCTGTTTAGATAAGCTGGAGTAAACATTACGACTATCAGTGAATGTAAAAAAAAACTCATATCTGTCTCTTCACATGGCTTGTTGCACATTGCTATTTGATTTCATTTTAGTGAATAGATTTAAAGATGACATTTTAATGGGAACTTACAAGATAAAATGGTGCCTTTAAAGTGGCATAGCGAAATTAAGTTATGTGCTTAAACTATAAGTAACTCATTCTCTCTCTGTGTCTATTTCTCTCTCTCTCTCTCTTTAGCCGCACTCCTTGACTATTCATCAACAAGAAAAGCATCTGACTAAATAAATCCATTATACTAGCTAGAAGGCTAAATTGCAACTAACGAATTGATTTCGATCATTGGAAGAATCAAATACACTTGTACGCATGATCACATGGAGTCAGTTCCATGACTCTCCCATGCATATGTAGTAATGTTGGTGCCGTGACCAAGATTTCACCGCATTTTAGTGCAGGTCTCATAAGTAGTTTTCCAAATGCTGAGAACATTAAGCGCACTGTTTTTCTTTAATTATACATAAGCGACAACTAAAATAAAGCGGTTACTCTCAAAGAGCACATTTTACAATTACACTTGGTGTGCTTCTGTAATAAACATGACTAATCATATCATACACAAATAAATACACAATGTTCAGTTTCTATAAGCTGTTACATTTAGAATCATTCTTTTACATATCTATGAATATATATTTTAATTTCTGTAAATATAAACGTTTATAATTAATAACAAAGTCTGGATGAGCCGAAATGAATTATTAAAAAAACATTTTGTCATTATATAATTATTTCCTCTTAAGTATGTTTTAAGAACAAGACTTTCGGACATGTTAATTTTATGTCTAACTAGCAAACAATTGTTGCCCAGATAACTTGTAAACTGACTGAATCTCATTGAATTTTCCTGAATATGTTGAACTCAGCAGCTCTGAAATAGAGATGCGTCCAATAAAGATTGATTTAAGTATTGTGGTTTAATTTTTGCATTTTCATCTTGTTTACACATACACATTGTTGAAACGATCATAGCCAATATAAGAAAACGTATCATGATGCTAGGAAAGTTTGAATTGATTAGTTTGTGAAACAATAAAAGTAATTATTTTGACTCTTTATTTGGCGAAAATCGAGCTTATTTAAGTGAAACGATTGATTATAAATTATGTACAGTATACAAAACTAAGTGACTATCTTGTAATTCAAGAATTTTTCAAACTTGATTTATATATACATAGTGTTTCAAATTATATTGAAAAGAAATCAATAAAGTTCTCGATCATAGAGGAGTGAAGGCTTATATAAATAACTAATTTATTTGAAAATTATGTGTTACACCATTAAGAATAGTACCGCGGTTTCATCCAGATGAGCTGACTCTTTACAATCGTCAGCGTACTGAATGAGGTCAAAAGACGATGAGAAATGGTGTTATAGTGTTAAAAACACGGTGCATTTCTATAAAGTCCCTCTGGAAAAATATAGGTGTAGTTGAGTTTTTTAAAATTTATTATTTATAATTTTATGTTTAAAGAAGATTTTTCTTTTTCTACTGAGTGTTTTATTTAATTATTCATTTGTAGTTGAGTATTTTTATTTAAAATGTTGTATTTGAAGGGGTTTTCTATAGATCGTAGAAGATTGTCGGTATCTTGGAAAGCGAAAACACAAATATATATATATATATATATATATATATATATATATATATATATATATATATATATATATATATATATATATATATTATAAATCATAGATTACAACATTTAGGACATAATAAATATTTCCAATATTATAATAACGCTCTGAAAATCAACACTTTACATTATTCTATCCATATGTACGCGCGTTTCAAAAAAATCATTGAGCCATACAACCGGCCATCGTTTTGTTCTTAAACTGATAATAACTCCACTGAACTTATTGAATCTATATGCTTATAGTTAAAATGACAAAAGTTTCTCAAGTTTTATTTTTATATAATAAGGATGATATAATGATATTTTGAAACGCGCGCCCCTATGGAAAAGTTTTTAAGTGTTGAATTTTAAAACGTAATTATGATCTTTAAAATATGAATGATATCATCAAGTTTGTAACCGACCAAATTATGATATGGAGGCTCTGCTTGGGATAAAATGTTGGCTATTGAGCTTATTTTCATTCGTAGTATTTACCATATCCTAACGATTCATACGAGTTGATGTATAAATAAATACACTTAACCTAAAGTGATCTCCTGTAAATATCGCAATTATGTTGGCCCTTAAATTTAAACTTCTCCTTATACATACATATATATATATATATATATATATATATATATATATATATATATATATATATATATATATACATAGTGAGAAAGACAGAGAGACAGAGAGAAAGAAAAGAGAGAAAGAGATTATGATCTTTAATTTACCCTGAAATGTTATTATGCTTATTTTACATCACACTGTCTTATATATATATATATATATATATATATATATATATATATATATATATATATATATATATATATATATATATATGGGCAAATAAGTTTAATATAAGAATCAGGAATTCTTTAATATAAGTATATATACTATTTGAATGACTTAAATTCCTTTTTTATTTATTTATTTCTAATACTTCGCTTTAAATAAAGCTGTAGTTATTCTGAAATGTATTCTGATGATCCAAACGTCCATCTTAAACAAATATCTATTAGCCCAGTAATGTCCAGTTTCACATCTGAAACTAATATTACTAACGTGCTGGTCATTGCCTTCGGGCTTTGATGGAGCAACGCAGATCTTTGCATAATGAAATAATTCACACCTTCGGGTCGGATATGCATTCTATCATCAT
>OY744515.1:129601023-129608523 GCA_963556195.1 Sepiola atlantica
ATAGTTTTATTTTGTAAAGTATATTCATGAGGGTTTATATTTGAGTTGATAAATTGCTATGTGGTGGCTGTATATTGAAAGAGGGTGTATCTTTATCTGTGAAAGGGTTTATCTAACTGTGTTAAGTATTATTGCAATATCCATTCGTCTCGGATACTTGCATTTAGTTTATTCTGTTAGCGTTATCTAATAAAGTCTATTGTTACGTCTGTGTGAGACGGAATGGGTTGATTATTAGTCATACATGATTTCGTTAATTTAATGGGGTTTGATATTGATATTTCTTGGCGTTTAACTTGTAACATACATGTATGGATTATGTAAAAACTATGATGGTGTATCTAATTATTTATCTTATATTTGTGATAGATGATGTTGTGGTGTGTAGGGTGTGTGTTATTGTGGCATTTGTGATATATGCATGAGAGAAGAGGAAGTGCTTGTTATGTTGTATATAACAAATTGGTAAATTTTGGAAAGGTATTTGTGTGGGTAGAGATCTCATATATTTTCTATGACGTGGTGATAATACCGCAATTTATCTTGGCCTTTTGGCTAAGATCACAGTGTAGTATCTGTTCCGATGGATACTGCACCCACTAGACTGGTATTGTCTTGTCCTTCGGGGCTTGATTTACGCCGGTCTATGGGTTTGTCCTGTACAGTTCTAGGAGGTCCACCCTCCCAGGCTTCGCCTCTCCTCTTTGGGGAGGAGTAAGTTTATTGCTTACTGCTGAGGCGCCCCTACCGGGGAATGCCGACGGAGCTGTCCAGGTAATTTTAAAACCCCTCTTTCCCGACCCGACCTTGGGTCACATCTTACTTGTGGGAGTAAGATAAAAACTGGCATTGTGCCTAACTCCTGGAGAGGAGTAAATCAATACTCTTATAGGGTTATTAGTGAGTTATGTATATGATATAATTCATATAAGCACATGTCATTCAAATGACTTATTTTCTTTTGTGTTTTTTTTCATTCATATACTTCGATTTGAATCAAGCTGTAATTTTCCGAAATTAATTCTCATGATCCAAACCCCCTTCCCCCTTTTAAAAGGATGCAAAATAAATCTTTAACATAATAGATCCTTCACTCTTTACAAAACTACAGCCCGTGTCCGATCGTTGCAATGTTTCGTAGCTGTACATGTTTTACAGTTACGGTAACGCAATGTGCATCGATTTATTTACTGCACCTAAACTTAAATACACCGTATCAAGTTGTACATGCCCCATATGCTGAGAAACTGTACTATAATACTTACTTGCCTTTGGAATTTCTTCCCTGGTGCCCGTTTCTACAATATGTACGAACATGCAGAGATTTAATTTGAATGTAAATAAACATCTGTCTACACAATTCCCCACTATTTATGGCCCCTATACAGCTTACTTCTGATCACAGTAGCCGTTTACGTCTCACTGGCGATATTCATTTTCGTGGGTGCACACAAACACTTTGCTACACAATCTCTCATACAATATGACTCCTATAAATCTGGCTCCTAATCACAGTAGTTCCTTACGGTTAAAGTGTCAAATAACATAAAAATTAAAATATTAATATTTTCGGGTCATTTAATGTTGAATGTAGTCATTCTGATAAACAATAATGTGCTTCAAGTATCAAGGCTCTTTATACATGTATCCCTCTTTGCTTTTGGTATTTTTACGGCATATCAATCCTTGAATGCTTGTAGAAATTACACCTCTGTTACATAATGTTTACAACACCAGCTTTTTAAAATATACAAATATTTTGCCTGGATTTACTTGGAGCAGTACCATGCTTCATTCTGTGACATTTTTGTCGAATCTGTTCTCGGCAATTCATCAATACATGACGTATCGTATAGGCCCCCTGAGTCTCTTACTTGATAGGTCCCACCCTGTCAACTAAGCTATAATCAGCGCTATCTTCCATCCGTCTGCTTGTACTTCAAAGGAATATACCCAGATAAACTTACTGTACTTGGACCCCCTCAACTTAAATACTTCCGACCAACCCGACTTACAGAAAAATCCCACCCTTCACTGTAAGAGTATCTAGAAACATTAAAAAAACTTTTACTCTAACAACTTCTTTGCTCGAACATGTTACCTTTGCAATTCCTTCCCTACTCCCTGTTTTCACCACTGTACACATGTGTATAAATTTTAATATAATGCAAACAAACATCTTGCTACACAATTTTTCATACAATATGACACCTATATATCTCTTAATCACAGTAGTTCCTTACGTTTCACTTCCAATATGTTATGTTTGGGGTGAACTAATAGGTAAAACTAATAATAAAATTTAAAAGAATATCAATTCTTTTCGGATAATTTCATGCTAAATTAGGTCATTCTGGTACAAAAACGCGCTTCAAGTGTTGACTTCTGTTTCCTTAGCTATTTCGTTTTACGGCATACGAACCCATTAATGCATGTAGAAATTACCCCTTTCTGTTATATTCTATTGTAAATACCAGCTCAGATCTCTTTCTTTGTTATATTTTTGTCGAGTTGGTTCTAGGTCCAGTCAATTCCTCAATACATGGCGTATCGTATAGGCGTTTTGTCATTGTATTCTAACTGAAGCTGCTTCTCTCTCAAGGATGTAGGAATTATTATTATTGCGTCCTATATATATATTTTATCGTTATTTCTGTAGGATCATAATTATGTTCTACAATTTATTGTTTTATTGTATGTGATTTTTTGTAGATGCAACATTTTAAAATTTCCTGCTACTTATTTATTTGAGATTTGTCAATTAGTCGTTGCCTGTCTGTGGGCGTATCAGTCTGTTCATTCAGCTAAAAGTTAAACACTACACAAAACACACACACACATATGATAAATTCCTTTTTAGTGTTGCTTCGAACAAAGAGTATGTAATTTAAAAATTATTCATATGAGGTCAACTAGAGCAGTATTAGGCATAGCGAGGAAACCAAGATGAAAATCTGACGAAAAATATATATTGGTCATTTAGATGTCCTAATGCACCATGTAACCCACACACTCTGTAAATACGGCGAGATAATTGATAGAACCACTTCATGAAAAGGCGCAATTCAACTCCCTGAATAAAGAACAGGCGGCTTTTCCTTGCTTGTTTCCTTCTTACTCTCTTTATCCGGTGAATATTGAAAACAAATTGTTAGTTATTAAATTTGTCCCGGTGTTGTAGGTGGCAGTGCTAAAAACAGTTTTGATTATGTACTTTGTATTAAGAAAGCTATTAATCACAAGGATTACGGGAACACTTTGGCTCTATATTATATATAAAAGTAACTGGAAGACTCGACGTTGGTAGTGGTTGATTAAGGAATAACCTTTTCTTGTTTCACTATGCTCATAACACCATATAACTGCTTTCCGTCGTTTCGCCTCTTAATGTAGTTGTAAGAAACTAAAATATTCGAAAATTCCTCAAATTATTTTCGTATACATATCGTTTACATTTCATAAATATCGGATATTTTAAGTTTCACGAGAGTTTTTCCCCGATATCTACCTAAAGGATGGAACATTAATGCTGGACAACTTCCATTGTCTTCCCCGGAAATCTTTATACATGTAATTTAAATTTCATCAAAATAAGATATATTTTGAATTTTAAGATCGGTTATTTCTCCATAGGATCTTTAAGGGGGTATTCGACTTTCAGGATCACTTCTAGTGTCTCCTTTTTATACATATGATTTGTCTTCCCCGGAAATCTTTATACGTGTGATTTGTCTATCCCGAAAATCTTGATAGATGTGATTTGTCTTCCCCGGAAATCTTTATACATGTGATTTGTCTTCCCTGGAAATCTTTATACATGTGATTTGTCTTCCCCGGAAATCTTTATACATGTGATTTGTCTTCCCCGGAAATCTTTATACATGTGATTTGTCTTCCCCGGAAATCTTTATAGATGTGATTTAAATTCCATAAAAAAAAGGATATATTTGATATTTTAAAAGATATTCTGCTCCAATAGCTCCTTAAGCGAATCAATTATTGTTTTAGGACCACCTCCATTGTCTGTTGCGGAAATGTGTACATATAAGTACATTTTAGTGTCTATGCATATTCGTTAACATTTATTTCTATAGGGAACACACACAGACATTGGCATTTATATATATATAGAGAGAGATTACGAAATAAAAACAGTAACACTAGGGAATGCACGTTTACTCGCTGTGATTATTATTAAATATTTCTAAATTAGGATTAATTAATAAAATATTCTGTTAGATTAATTAATTTTACTGATTAATTTAAACGTAATTAAACAATTTCATTTCTTATGCGTTTCAGTGCAAATGATTTAAATATAAATTAAATGTTTTAATTAAATCAATAAAGGATAAACGCCCCTAAAATATATGATTTGGACTATTAAGACTACTGTTCTCATCTCGGGTGTTATTCTCACAACGTTTCGGCCGATGTAACCTGCGATCTTCAATGACGCGATGTAAGTTACAGTCTTTTAGATGTTTAAAGTTGAATCCTCAGTACGGCCAATACTAAGAATACAATTGCGAATTACTAAAGTCATCTACTCGGTCATAGCTGACGGATTAAATAAACGTTTCTGTTTAAAATTCAATACCGATTTTCGAGTTAGACACGACGTACTTGGAAAAGCTCGGATGGTATATCGGCGAAAATATTGTGAAAATAACATCATAGATGAGAATAGTAGCCCAAACAAACCGCCATAAAAATACTATTGATCGTCATCTAAAAAAATCTGAAACATTCCTGAAAATTCTTGTTTTTTTTAGAAGGGGGGGTGACTATATGCAATTCTTTTGCACATGTAATCCGTTATTTGTAAGTAAGAAATAACATTCCGAAACTTTTTTCTAATAAATTATACAAAAGAAAAATGGATTACTTGGGGAAATAAACAGCATTGAATATCCGTGGGAAACAGAAATATGTTTAAGATTATACACGTATTGAAGAGACGTGTACTTTTCAAAGATTTCGTGATACACGAATCCGAAGCATCTATCCAAGATGGAGACGCGTTCATTTTCAGTGCGTGTTTATCGCATTGAATTTAATCGAAGTGTGAGAAATAAATAGATGGACAATTTCAGAGGTAAACAACTTTAGCGAAAGTGTTTTCGATTTTTTACAAATGTATTCAGTATATAGCGAAGAAAACATCTTTTGCTAGATAACGCTTATATTTATATTTCCATTAATACTAGAAACTAGATGTAATCTGGTGGGTTACCAATCAATCTTGGATTGTTTGAATGAAAAGAAATGAGTTTGCAAAGCCAGTGAAATACGAAAACAATAAAAAGACAAACTCAAAAAATTGATATCTTTCTTTCGTTTTCTTTATATCTCTCGAGTTAAATAAGATTACTACTTGGTGATATTTCTTTTTTTTTATAATAGAAATGTTTAATTGTTTAACTCTTTCATTCATTTATTACCTTCGATTGTTAAGAGAAGGAGTGAGAAACATAGAGGAATAGACAGAGAGATAAAAAAGAGAGAGATAAACGGGAGAGATAGTGAACGAGTGACGAAAGCGAAAGTGATAGGTAGCGTATAAAATAAGACCATGAAATTAAGCCAAAAAAATGAGAGAGATAAAGGGAAAGATAGTGAACGAGTGACGAAAGCGAAAGTGATAGATAACGTATCAAATAAGACAATGAAGTTAAACAAAAGAGAGAGAGAGATCAAGGGGAGAGATAGTGAACGAGTGACGAAAGCGAAAGTGATAGATAGCGTATAAAATAAGACTATGAAGTTAAGCAAACAAACAGTAGGAGAGATCAAGGGAAGAGATAGTGAACGAGTGACGAAAGCGAAAGTGATAGATAGCGTATAAAATAAGACTATGAAGTTAAGCAAAAAAAAAGGGAGAGATAAAGGGGAGAGATAGTGAACGAGTGACGAAAGCGACAGTGATAGATAGCGTATAAAATTAGACCATGAAGTTAAGCCATATACCGTGAGAGAGTTAGAGAGGGTGAGAGTTATATATAGACACTTTGTAAGAGATGAGTGATTTGTTGAATAAATTGCAAATAGCGGCTAGTTATAACTACAAAAATGGAAGGGTGTTCAAACATAACTCAATCCCAAAACTGAAAAGTAGTTTAGCTTGTATCTTCTGTGATTAAAAAAAAGCCTTAATGAACAAAGGTTTATTAGCTCAGCTTTATTATTTTGCATATTACGATCGTTCCCCGGAGAGGGGATAACGACAGAGCTTCCAAAAAAAGTGTCGGAACACAGTCAGCTCACTGGCTAATTGGGAATATATTTCTTCTTCGCCACGTCTCATTTCGAACTTCCTGTCCACGACGTCTTATCTTGGCATGTAGATCTAATTTTATTTTTTAACTTATAATAGAACTTTCCATTTTCATGCTTAATTAAACAGTATTTTACACACTCGGTCCAATATCGCTATATAATTTTTTTTGTAAGTTTTGGAAGAGAAGATTTGAAACTAAAGCAATTTGCAATTGGCCACAACACACATATCTATCTCTCTCTTTCTCTCTCTCTCTCTTTCTCTCTCTCTCTCTGTATATATATATATATATATATATATATATATATAATACAGCTTTTTTTATTTACATAGGTAAACGTGTAATCCTTCTGGAATCGTCAGTGTAGAGATAATTATTCAAGCCGGATGCTGGAGTCAAAATCTCAGAACAAGAGTCATGTTTTTTACACTAATTCGGACACCTAAACCTACACTGTGAACAACTATATAAATCGGTGAGAGTTTAACACCTATTATACAGAGCTGGCGCGATAATCAGCCGACGTCAATAGTATTCAACTCATGAAAAGACATGCATAGAAGCTATGAATGTGACGACTGGATGAATACTGCTCAGTAACGTGATGAGCCATAATTAGGGGCCGACAAATAATTATAAATAAGTGTTTATCTATATACGTATACGTTTAATCTTTCCGGAATCTTCAGTGTAGCAATACTTATTCAAGCCGGTCGCAGGATTCAAAATCCATGAACAAGCGTCTTTTCTTAAACGCAAACTCCGACACCTTAACCCACGCGGCCATCGTGAACTACTACATTCATCGGTGAGAGTTTTAAACCTATTAAACCGAGCTGGCGTGAATAGTAGCCAACGTTAACAGTGTTAAACTTATACAGGAACATGAATTACATCTACGAGTTTGATTAATACTACTTACTAGAGTGTACATCTCTCTCTTTCTCTCTCTCTCTCTCTCTCGCTCTCTCTCTCTCTCTCTATATATATATATATGTGTGTGTTTGTGTGTGTGTGTGTATGTGTGTGTGTGTATGTACATAAAGACCAATTAGAAAACAATGCAATGCAGCGGTATTACGGATTATGTGACCTTTATGTACACATTAAACAATGATTCAAGCAAACTACACACATTTCTGCTACACACACACACACACTCATATATATATATATATATATATATATATATATATATATATATATATATATATATATA
>OY744515.1:129613523-129651023 GCA_963556195.1 Sepiola atlantica
AAAGTACTCAATACATCTTATGGAAGAATATTAGTTTTATTCTGAGTGGAACCCATTATTTCTCAATTAGAGAACCTCACACGTAAGGGTTAAAAAATGAAGTTATGCAACGATAACATTTTCGTTGTCTCTATTACTCAGCAGTGTATCTTACCGTGTGTTGGTTACTATATGTATAAAGTGTGTTTCTTGGCTGAGAAATAACAGATAGTCTCCTGGAAAGCATAGTATCATGTAATTCTTGATATCAATATGAATTTTAATATTTTGGATGGTCATTTAAGCTTGATCAAAACATTTAGTTTTTTTTATAGAATATGGTTGTATATTGAATTTTACTTAACAACTGGTCTGTTTCAAATTTGTGCAACACTTATTTCAAAGGTTCTTGGATACATCCCTTGTTTCGGGTTAAATTGTACATTTTCACCCTAAAAATTATAGTTATTTTTTGTTATGACCTAGTGTGCAACATACTCCCGTTCTCGTGTTTTATTACCGTTAAGTAAAATTACACACACACACACACCATGCACACACAAACCCATCCATATATATATATATATATATATAAAAATATATATATATATAGTAGCGTCTAAAATTAAGGAAACAAATACAATCTTCTAGAACTAAACACAATAATATATTAATTTTTGTGAAAATTTAACTGAATATACACATTATGTAGTTGGACTTTTACTGAGATTTTCAGATGAATTGAAATATGTTTTAAGTTATCTACCATTTTACAGATTTCAAGTGCCCAAGATTAAGGAACAACATATCATGTTTAACTAAATCACATTAAAAAGGCGAAAATGACTTAATATTTGGTGCTTCCACCTTTGTTTTCAATAAATGCTGCGCATCTACGACTGCAGGATTTCACCAAATCTTGACATTGGACCACAGTTATCTTGGTCCATTCATCTTTCAGTTTCAGCCACACATCTTCGATGTTTTCCGGATTCTTTTGCTATAACATTCTGTCCTAGAGTCTTCCATAAGTTTTCTGAACGATTCATGTCAGGACTATGAGCAGGCCAGTCCCTTACCTCTACTTCTTGATCAGCCAGATAAATCATGACCAGTTATGCCTTATAGCAGACCGCATTATCCTGCATAAAAACAGGCTTTTCGATACCAGCATTGGCAACACTGGCAAAACATACTATTCTAAAACATTCTTGTATACAGTGGCATTTACTCTAGTATGTAAGTGTACAGGTGGTTGTGTACCCTGCCATGATATCATGCCGAAAACCATCACGCTACCTCCACCAAATTTAACAGTTGTGTGATGCAACTAGGATCCAAACTTTCGCCTTTTCTTCTTTTTACAAATTGTTTTCCATCACTGCCAAATACATTAAATTTCGATTCGTCACTGAAATAAACTTTTTTCCAATTTTCTTCTTAGCATATAACATGCTTTTTTTGCGAACGCCAATCTAGCTGCTTTGTTTTTTTTTACTTATTAGCGGATTTTTTTCGAAGAGATCTTGCAAAAAGACCTATTTCGTGTAACCTTCTGGACACAGTCTGTCGTGAAACATTCGTGACACCTTTCATTTGTTTAGAGATTTTGCCAGCTGTAAGGAAACGGTATTTTAACACTATAACTCTGCCCTCCCTTGCCGTTGTTATTCTTAATCTACCAGGTTTCTTGTGTTACTTAATCTTTCAGTTTCTTTATAGAGTTTGAGAATTCGGCTTACAACACTTTTTGAACGTTTCACACGTTTTCCGATTTCTGCTATTGTCAACTTTTCCTTTCTTAATTTGACGATATTTGCTTTATCGCTTAAATCAATTTTATTTCTTTTTGACATGATTTGCAGCAGTGATGATAAGTAAAGTTTAGAATATTTATTTTCATCCTTTTATACAAAAATACTACTATTTCGACTTTAAACAATCATTTTCTTTTATGTTCCTGAAATTTGGATGCTTGAAATAAGTAAAATGGGGGATAACTTCAATAATATTATTTTAATTCATCTGCAAAGCGCGGTAAAATTCTAACTACATAATTTACATATGTAGTGACATTTTCACAAATATTAAAATATAATTTATTTGGGATTAGGAATATTTTATTTTTGTTCTTTAATTTCGGACGGTACTATATATATATATATATATATATATATATATATATATATATATATATATATATATATATATATATATATATATATATATATATATATATTATAATATAAAATGAAGTAATAAAATAAGGTGTCAATCAAATTTTATTAAAATTCAAAGTTCATGCAAAGCATCCTTAAGTCCTTAACTCATGAGTTTTCAAAGATAATTCTTCTCTTCAGAGGACCATTACCGCAGTTATACTACTACAGGCAATAAAATTACGCTTTGAAAATATATAAAATTATATACACAAATATATAAAAGTACATAACATCAAACATATCAATCCAAAAACATACTTTTGTTGAATCCATACAGTCCATCCAGGTCATACAAGTTGAGAAGCATAATCAGGAAGGACTCGCTCTTCTGGCTAGATGTGATGGGGGTCCGTCTTATTTTGCTCAATTCGGATTTAGCGGGTTTTCTAATTAAACAACGAATTTGGATTTGATTAGAGTTGCACATGTTGGGATCTCGGAACTTTGATTGGACTTTTTGTATTATTTTGATTGATTTATTTATCATTAACATTGAATATGGACACATTTCGCGACTGGATAACTTTGCCGGCCCCTTCAATTTCACATATTTGGACTGCTGTTTGTATCTTGGAGTAATGTCCTTCCTGATTATGCTTCTCAACTTGTATGACCTGGATGGACTGTATGGATTCAACAAAAGTATGTTTTTGGATTGATATGTTTGATGTTATGTACTTTTATATATTTGTGTATATAATTTTATATATTTTCAAAGCGTAATTTTATTGCCTGTAGTAGTATAACTGCGGTAATGGTCCTCTGAAGAGAAGAATTATCTTTGAAAACTCATGAGCTAAGGACTTAAGGATGCTTTGCATGAACTTTGAATTCTAATAAAATTTGATTGGCACCTTATTTTATTACTTCATTTTATATTATAATATTAATGCTCTATCCAGTATATTGAGCTTCAGTTTTTTATCCGGATGTTTCACTAATTATAAGATATTAGTTGACGCTTATATTTTTTGTTGGATTGCTTCATATATATATATATATATATATGTATATATATAGTCTGAAGAAGCTTTGGGTCATTTTAAACAAGGGAATAAAATGCAGTTTACATTCCCAGGGATACTGACTAGATAAGAAATATTGCAGACTTAGCATTTGCATAAGCTGGCTTACCGCTGGCAAATTTAAAAATGCAAAAAGGGATTCAACTATATAACAGTGAAACAAACACAGCGGATCTTAACTTTAATTGTGAAATATTAAACGGGGATTATCAGCTGTTTACCATGTAACTGTTTCTGAGATTTAAAAACACGACAGTTATACAATTCATGGCTCTCCATACCAACTTCATTGATAACAAAATTTAGAAACAATTCAGTTTTAATTTCATTAATAAATATATAAGTAAACACATAGATAATAATAATAATAATAATAATAATAATAATAATAATAATAATAATAATAATAATAATAATAATAATCATGGATTACAATAACAATAAATAACAAAAAATAATAATAATGTATTTATAAAAGGGAGATCCTCAGTGAAAGTGATTATTGGTCTCCACGCGGATTTCTGTATAATACAGAGTTATTGAGCAGCATGTAACGAACGATCGTCGATTACGATAACAATAAAATGATGATGTATTTTAAAAAGAGGAGTACCCTTCAGTGGAAATGATTATTTATTACCACGCGGATTTCTGTATAAAACCAAGTTATTTGGCGACTTGTTGTTTATAGTGGATCGCTCACTATTGGAATTGTTGCAGCTGGTAAGTGATTTGATTTAATTGCAAAACGTCTTAGTTTATTATAAAAAAAAATAATGTAATAATAGTTGCAATAATGATAATCATAGTAATTAACGGTGTGATAATAATTGTAATAATAAAATCATCCCGGCCGTATATAAGCTGACATATGGGAGGGTTATAATCTGCAGCAAGTTATAGCGAACGAAACATCTCTAAGAATAGAAAATACCTGATTAAATACATTACAGTTGTAAATAGCAGGTTGAGATCTGGCATGGTTTAACTGCATTTCATTGCCAGGATTGGGTCTGCAGATTTGGAAAGCAACTCTCCTAGAGACGGTATCTCAAGATCAATACAAGGATACGAAAACCTTACACAAATAATTCTTCATATCATTTCAATATAAGTGTTCAAAATTATCAAACCGAAAACGACGTATGCGGGTCCAGAATGTCAAGTACAGGTCCCATGTCCGGTGGGGGAACGAACAAAACTTCCCAAATCGTCATCCAGCGACACACTCAAACTATCAACACGTAAACTAGAACTCATTTGACTAAAGCATTAAATAGAATTGTGATGAAATGTTACGTGAAGAGTGATCCTCTTAAGAGACGATATAGACAGCAAATGCACCAAAGCTGGAATAAAAACTTGCAGGACAAGCCCGAGTGATTAGAACTAATGAATTGTTATCTACTATTAAAATTGAAAAACTAAACAGTGAAATTGAGAGAGAGGACCTAGACAGGTTTGGGGAGATAAATACACTTGGTGTAGTTGAAGAGAAATCTATGGTAGAAACAACACCCCACTTTTAGAGCGGAAATATAGTAAATAATGTTAATCAGACTTTTTCCACATATGCAATCGTAATACATATGATAGAACATTATATGACAGAAGAAGATATTGATATTTAAAGATTGTTAGACGAGAAGCTAAAAGCTGGCAATTAAGAACAGCCAAAAGATTTGTCAATAGGAAAATACTTAAAACTGTCCCAATAAAAATTAATGATGTCTTGCAATTTTTATTGATAAATAACTTGATCAGTGTAATAAATTTATGATAGCTGCTGCCAATACTGTATAACATCTACTTGGAGTAGAAAAATGGAATAAAGAAAAAAATAAGAGCGAGTCCTGGTGGAGGAAACGTTTGAGTGGCCACTTAAAACAACTTAGAAAGGATTTAAGTATAGTTCAAGCTATCGAAAATGGCTAACTCCAATGTCAGAGCGCTAGTCCGTAAGTTTTACATACACCGAAAAGGTTTCAAATGTGTAATGACAGAACTGAAACGTCGGGTCCTAGCTAAGACTGCCAAAGTTAAACGTTACAGCGAGAGAATTGAGCAGTATTGAAAAAACAGACTGTTTTAGAACAACCAGAAACCCTTTTTTGAACAACTAAAAGGAATTGAAAGAGAGAATGACGTTATACCTTATACTGACCAATCTAGTGAATTCTGGAAATGTATTTGGCAAAACCTCAAGATTGTGCAGAATAGATCAAAGATATTGAAAGGGAAAACACTATTACCGTTCAGATGCTTAAGAAGAGGGTTAAAAAGCTTTGAAATTGGAAAGCACCTGGACTTGATGGAGTCCAGCGATACTGGTTTAAAAACCTTCCAGCTCTTCACACACGTCTTGCAGAAATGATAAATTGTGTTTGACGACAGGTAGCTTCCCTAAATATTTGACAAAGAGCACCACGATCTTGATCATGAAAGATAAAACAAAAGGGTGTGAAGTGATAAACCTTAGACCGATCACTTGCCTCTCAGTTATGTGGATAATTTTCACTAGCACATAGTGTGAAAGTATTTATGGTCATTTGTACAAAAACAATTTGCTGGCTAAAAAACATCACATGGCATCAAAGATCAGCTTCTGATCTATAAAATGCTCATGATAAACTATAAACGAAGAAGTACTTACATTACCATGGGGGTGGATTATAAGAAAGCAATTAACATTCATGAATAAAGACATGTAGAATTGGGAAACCAATTTAACTTCAGAAGGTGTTTCATAAGGTAAAGTAAAAATCAGGAAAGGGATTTCCCGGGGCAAGAGTCTATCTCCTTTGTATGTATCATTAGTGTGACCCTTATGACAATTCTATTACGTAATGTGAAGACAAGATATAGAATTGGGAATTTACTTCCTAAAGTCAACCACTTCCTATTCATGAATTAGCTTAAGGTAGCTTGAAAGAATGAAACCCAACTTGATACCCTTATGAATACGGTTAAATTATTTAGTGACGACATACAAATAGAATTTGGCATCACTAAATATTGCACTTCTGTAATAAATAGGGGTAACATTGTCTATTCAGATGTCCTTGAACTCCCAACAACAGATCTGATGAAGAATGTAGACGGTGAAAAGGGCTACAAATACTTAGGAATTCTGGAGGCGGCTAAGATTAAAAACAAGGGAATAGAAAAACATGGCACAACTGAGTACAACAAAAAAGTAAGAAGTATTTTTAAATAACACCTTTACAGTCGAAATACAATCTATGCTATTAATGCCAGATCAGTCCCTATCATTCGATATACTGCCAGTATACGTGACTGGAATGTAGATGAACTAAAATGTTTGGATACCAAAACACGGGCAATGCTTACAATTTATAGAGCTTTTGCAAATAAACGCTATGCAAATCGATTATATCTATCTAGAAAGGAAGGTGGTCGAGTTTTACTTAACATTTAAGATGTTGTGAATATCGAATAAGGTTGGCTATATGAATATATTTCTAAAGTAATGGGATTCTTCTTCGTGAAGTGAAAAGAGGTGGAAATACTAAGAACTGAGGTGCAAAAGAATAAAGGATTACAAGAGAGAGAGAGAGTTAAAATTATTTGGAAAGCAACTACACAGTGTATTCTTTAAGAATACTGCATTTAAAGATAATGACAGCTGGAATTGGTTGGTGAGGGTTAATCTCTAAATATCTACTAGGAACACCTTAATTGCGGTCCAGCAACAAGCAATCCACACAAGGTCCATCAAAAATTTAATTAAAAAAACTGCAGAATCACTGCTGATTGTGTAAGGAAACGGAATAAACCTAAGCACATATCGTATTTGAATGCCTAATGCTAGCACAACACCAGTATAAAAGATAGAGGCACGGCACAGTCGCTCAGGTACTACACTGGAATATATTCAAACCTTATGAATTAGACAACTTAGAGAAGTGGTATGAACATAAACTAGAAGTTGTACAGAAGAACGACAATATCAAACTTGTTTGGGACATGCGCATACGCCTAAAATCACAGAGGATGCAGAATACTATAATCAAATTAAAATAAAGACAGATTTTTTTTCTAATTTTTTCATTTCAAATTTCATGTATTTGTATTAATGTTTTGCAATCATTTTGCTAAACCCACACAAATACATAAAATGTAAAATAATTAAAAAAATGTATCTCCTTATAATATTTCATGTGGATACACGAAGTACTAATATATATATATATATATATATATATATATATATATATATATATATATATATATATATATATATATATTAAAGAAAGAAAGATGAAGATAAAGAATTGTACGAAATTACATAAAGTTACATAAATTAATACAAATTTTATTACATAGAAAGTTCAGATGCAAGGAGTTATATTAATCCTTCAACCATCGACGAGAAGAGTGTTATCTTTGAAAAACCATGGTTTAAGGATTAATGTAACTCCTTGCATCTGAACTTTCGATGTAATAACAATTGTATTAATTTATGTAACTTTATGTAATTTTGTACAATTCTTTAACTTCATCTTTCTTTCTTTAAAATTCATTGCTTTACTCAACGTATTGAGCTTTATTTTATCGAGATAGATCACTCTACGATATTTACCTTATCGTTAATTCTATTATCATTAGTATATATATATATATATATATATATATATATATATATATATATATATATATATTATACAAATTGAAATTATGCTTGAATAATGTTTCAAGAAAAGAATCGTTCAAATCATATTTTATTTCTAAAACTTGATTTTAACAACTTTAACTCGCTATTATTACATCATAAGTCTACTATATATGATTAATAAGTTACTGATATTTCATTTATTTGCAGATCCGGATTAATTCCTATAGGTAATACAACTTGTATTGCATTACGTTGTTCACATATAGTTCATATATATATATATATATATATATATATATATATATATATATATCAATCAGGGTGACCCAAAAAACAGGGCTCCGTGTACATTTTATGTGATATCTCCTTTATTTATTCACCGATTGCACTTATTTTACAGGACATGGAAGATTCAACACATTGAGTACACCAAGACCCCAGTGGGAGCTGGGACAAATAATACACTGTGTGAAATTTTACTACACGACAGGCTCGTTTAAGAACACCCAGGACAGTTTCATGCATCAGTTCGAATGTGAAAAGGCTCCATCCAAAAGCAGAATTCAGAACTGGGTGGACCACTTCGAGAAGTATGGGACCGTGGAGAACCTCAAGGCTTTCAGTGAGAACCGTCCAAGCTGGTCGAAAGTGTGAGAGAGGCTCTCCAGGAAAGTCCGAAACGCTCTGTGCGTAAGCAAAGTCAGTCCCTCGGTATCTCCCGTGAGACTTGCAGGAGAGTGCTGTTGAACGATATCAGGGCTTACCCATACAGAATACAGACGCTGCAGACCCTTACAGCCTCCGACAAGAAGCATAGGAGCGCTATGGCAGTCAATATGCTCGATAAGATCGAGAAGACACCAGGTTTTTTAACCTTCTTTCGACCTCAGATGAACCCACTTCTATCTTGACGGAAAGCCGACCTCCAAGACAAATGTATTCTGGGGGTCCTCCAGACCCAATGAAGTAGCCACCAAGCCCCTGCACTCTCCTAAGTGCACGGTGTGGGCTGCAATCTCGGTCAGATGCATCATCGGACCAATCTTCATCGAAAAATCTGGCGCAACAGTGACAGTCACCAAGGAGCGGTATGTGGAGGTCCTCAAAACCTTCAAGAGTGAGCTTCAGACCCTCTACCCGTCGCTTATGAGCAAATTCTGGTTCTAGCAAGACGGAGCAAGTTCTCACATCAAACTTGTCACGAGATTGGCTGAAAGAGAACTTCGGAGGCCGAGTGATCAGTCTCAAGACTAATTTTGAGTGGCCACCCCATAGCCCCGACCTAAGCCTCCCAGATTGTTTCCTTTGGGGCTATCTTAAGGACAGAGTGTACGCAGGGAAACATAGAACCATCACAGAACTCAAAGAAGCCATCATGGAGGAGATGAGAGCCATTCCCAATTCAGTCTGTAAGAACGTCATGGACAACTTCGTTCTGTGCCTCAAGAAATGCACGGAGCTAAATGGAGGCCATCTAGAACACATGCTGTAGAACGGAGAAAAAAGGCCAAACACCCTAGTGTTTTGATGTGATGTCTTGAATATAATAAACTAGTTATGACCAAAAATTCATTTCATTCGGACGAAACACTAAGAAATGGGGCCTGATAAAAGTTGGGGGTCCGTTTTTTTGGGTCACTCTGTATATATAGAATAGAGTGAAAATATGCCGACGTAATGGAAAATGAAAAAGGAAAACTTCAAGTATATTATTGATATATTCATTAACGTATCATCTTGTATTAGAATACTTATTCGGGATGAAGAAACAATGTATATAAATCATACAGATATTCATTTTAATTTGCCAGAAACTGTCCAAATTTCGGCATGGCTGTAAATGATAACAAGCAAAAAATGAAAACCAAGTTTTTGGTTAGTCCGTTATCAGCAGCAGTCTGTATATTTTAAGGGACGTAAGCAGTGAATCGGGTGACATCCTGGGTTTAGAAGATTTCAATATCCATTTTCAGCTAGGAAGTTTGTCTGGGTCAATATATATATATATGTATATATAGAGTTATCCACATATACGTGTTTCGTCGTCTCTAAGACGTATCAATTTAATAATCTAGCGAGATATTATATACAGGGTGGCCCAAAAGTAGGTTTACAGTTATCATTTACTATTTGAAGTTTTTTAACGAAAAACTTTAAATAGGTTAAATATTTAGTTTAATAACTGTAAACCTACTTTTGGGTCACCCTGTATATATATCAACATAATATTTTAAAACAATATTATACGTATATCACACATTACTTATTTCCAGAGTACTTAGATAATAGTTGGGTTGTATAATTATATACACGCATTTCTGAGTGGTTTTGCGAATGCACCTGTGTGTTAACCTTTGAATCGCCACAGGCAACTGACAAATAAGTTTCAGTTGACATTTAAAAAAATATTTTCCGCAACTACGGCTCGCATCTCTACTTTCTTTCTCTCACTAAACACCCACGTTCTTCTATTTCTATTATTATGATCTCTCTATTATTATGCTAACTTTCATTTCAATTAAAATTTAGTTGCGGTAAAATTCGTCTGACATTATTTGATGATAACTTTCAGAATTATAGCTCGATTTATGCATACCATATTCACAGTTGCTAAACAAACATATATCGCCATCTACTCGTACCGCCAGGTGCGCTCCACTTTCGTTGCATACAAAACATTCTATGGGCAAACTATTTGCACGTCACTTAACTAGTCTAATTATTAAGAAGTTTACTTCATTTCAACTGAGAATTGAGAACACTGATTAATAATTTTCAAAAACAGCAGATATGGCTAAAGAGAGAGATGATACGAACCAGAAGGTGAGGTGAATCTTTTACGGTGAGAGAAGGTGAGAAAAGTTATTGCTGACGTCATATGCAGTGTAGTGTCATGATATCAGTTAGTCTGACGTCATGATGTAATTTTATCAAAAAATCAGTTTTGTGTTGATGGTGACTGAAAGGTGTGTTTAGCTTGAAAACATTTTCACCAGGGTTACATAAGCAACTCTTAATGGGAGGACCTCAACACTTCAGAAAAGCAAGCGATAAATAGATGTTGAATTTGTGAAGTAGTTTCTCTTGATTGTCGTGTTGTTCTGAGTCTGGCAATAGAGCTTTAAGCGGCGAAGCATCACAATATCGTCTTGTTTAAACCATTTTCAAAGAGACGGCAAGTGGTGTTTAACCTTTCGCCAAGCCCGTTTTAAAAAGACAGTAAAAAAGAAGCATATTGCTTGCATGCAGTAATATATTGAGCCAAACATTCATGATGTTCTCTTCAGAGATGCAAATACCACTATTGTGAATAGTTGTTTTTACGATGTGGTTAAAAGAATGACGACAAATTATGACGCATTGAAATATAACGATATAACTTTTTTTGCCGGTAGCTGTTAACGAGTGGTAAATGAGAAAAGCGGAGAACGAACCGGAATTGAGGAAAGTATTTTTAATCGAACTCGATCGCAAGTCAATTCTCGATCTCAATTTTGTGTTAGTTTATATAACGATTTTGAACCTCGACGAATCATACTGTAAATGTTTTATCTGGCAATTTCGCCTTCGCTGTGAATCTAGGCACACCAAAAGAGCGTTTATTTAGCGACGATGTATTCCCGTTTTTACCTAAACTTTTACCGATGTGCTTGTGGAAGGAAGAGGTGCGTGTTTGTAGGTGTTCTTTGACTCTAATATGTAGGGATTTCACCGTACTACCAATGTATATTTTGTTGCATGTGGTGCACTGTAAACGGTAGACAGTGTTAGTACGGTGGCATTTGTCTGTGGTGTTCATGGGGCAGTTCGCCAGAGTGCAGGGAGTATTGTTGTAATTGCTATTCCGTGTTGTCAATTGTTGTCGTAGAGAAGGACCGGTGTGTGTTAGTTGAATATCGAGTTTTTCCTTCCTTATAGCTTTGCGGATAACTGTGGTGATCCTGTCGTTAAAATGCGGCAACTTTTCTGCGAGACTAAATCTTACGGTCCTTCATATGCACGCTTGATCTTGAGTTAAACACGGTTCTGAAGAAGCGAACAGTTCCCGAAATATTAAAAAAATATATTATATCATACGTAATTTCCACCAGACCATCTTGATACAGGTATTAAATAACATTGTGTAGATAGACAGATACATATGTGTTGTGAAAGGAAAAAAAATAATAATGAATAAATATATATATATGTGTATGTACACAATGTATTAAGGTTGAAACTAATTCATTTGTTCCACCATTATATGTCTTATTTGCTCCAACTGGCGTCTATCCGTCACACCTCTTCACTGTATTGCCTTCTAAATATCACATTTCTATATACCAATAAACAATGCTTCAAGCAAACTACATAAACCTCTTATATATATATTTATATACATATTTATATATGCACATATATATATATATTTATATACATATTTATATATGTACGTACATATATATAAATATATATATATATATATATATATATATATATATATATATATATATAAAGATAGATGAAAGAAGATGGATAAACATGTACGAATGACAGATTTATGTCAACTTCGATTGTTCAATTCAAAGTGTACTCGGTAAAAACAAGGCTTTTCAAAGATTAAAATCTTATAAACAGTCTCCGTTACTTAATGTTTTTTCAAATCCTTAATTTTGGCTTTTCCACTGCCAACTTATCTATCTATGTAATTCCTTTGATTATAAGATTTTAATCTTTGAAAAGCCTTTGCTTAAGGAAAGAATAATGTATATTGTTTTTACTTTGTACACCTTGCATTGTACAATCGAAGTTGAAATAAATTTTCCATTCGTACACGTATATCCCTCTTCTTTCATCTATCTTCATAATTGCTATATCTCGTATATTGAGCTTAAACCATTTGACTATAGGTTCTATCTACTAAAAGTATACTTTTAGTTTCATATTCTATTATATATATATATATATATATATATATATATATATATATATATATACATATACTTACATCTTTATGTTGGCAAATTTTAACTATTTTTCACGTAGTCTAAAATTTTTTTACTTGTGCTTAGTCAATGGAAGGAAAATGTAACAACGGTTAAATAATATTATTAACTTATAATTTCTTTATTATTAATCTTAGATTTTATTGCCTTCTACCTCCACACAGACCCCATTTTTTTTTACTTCAGAAATGTTGTTTTACAACCACACAAACATAGAAATTCAAAATTAAAGAACTGACACCAACGTGTGTTCTGGTACAGAACCGTTAGAATCTTTAAATTAACTAATTCATTTGCACCTGATTAAACTCCATACCAAGTATTTCATGTTCAAAGTTCAAATGTGTTTGTTCACACGTTTGCCAACATAAAAATGTAAGTATATATATATATATATATATATATATATATATATGCACATTTATCAAAACTCATCAGTGTGGCTATATATAATATATAAATAAAACATCAGAGTTATATCATACTGTGCTTAAATGCTAGTTTCGAAGCAAAGAGCACTGACACATTTTTTAGGAATGTTTTAAAATATACTCGTATAAATTCAAGCAGCAACACAAGAAATCCCGCCATCAGACTTCGTTGCTTTGTTTCCTAACGAACTCTGATGACGTAATGTATTGTGTTACTGCCTGCATGTCTTAAAATAATGTTAGTTTTCCTTTGATTGTAAACTGACATGAAATAAGAAGATAATATAACTAGCATCTGAAATTTCATTTATTACAATTTTTAAAATATTTAAAGTTTTGATTATTGAAAGACATTTTGCTTTGGAATTTTAGTCGCATCAGTATCGATCTGAACTATATAAAATAATTGTTTCATTCAATCACACACACACGCATATATATATGCAGATCCGCATAAACCAGCACGTTCCATCAAAAATACGCCAGGGAAGGGTAGGGTCCTTGTGTTTCCCCTCTTCTAATTCTTTGGACTCTGCTATTGGCCAGCATTTGGTTGAAAACCCTAGCTGTGCCAGTGGCTATAAAAAGACCGTTTTGAAGTCTTGCATAGAGCAGATTCCAAGAACCATTTGAAAATATTGGAATCTGTCTCTATCGCTATTCGAAAACCTTCCTTGTGCCGGCAGAAGGAATTTGTAGTATCGCTTAATCTCTTTGGGGAACTTTGAACTCCTTCTCAATTTTCTGTTTTTTATCCCCTAACGTAGTGCCTTTTAATCGACTTTTAACGAAATCATTAAATTGAATTTTAATCGCTTTATCGTTAATTTTGGCACACTCAATTCCCCATTTTGCTCTTTCTTTCGACGTTATTATTAATTAAAACTATCAGTTTTCTCCTGACGAGATGATAGTCGAAAGGGCCTTAGAGAGATTTCCGCGTATTCTTTTTAAATGTATGTACAAGTTTTATACCTCAAAACATTTATTTTTATATATATATATATATATATATATATATATATATATATATATATATATATATATATATATAAAGGGTGTCTCAAAAAATGTACTCACTCTTAGAATGACGAGAAAACCTCAAATGTACTCACTCGTAGAATGACGAGAAAACTTTTATTCATGAACATAGAGAGAAATGAAATAGCTTCAAATACATGAAACAAATGTAATTGAAAAATCATGTTCGCAAATGTTCAAATTGATGTCCATTATAAATTTACTCACTCTTTTTTTGTTTCAGATATTCTGAATTAATGAAGCCATGGCAGTAAATCAACTTAGTTTCGAAGAGAGAAAGTTTGTCCTGAAATGCTATTCGAAGACCGAAAACGCCACTGAAGTGCAACTCCAGTTCACAAGGGAATTCGCAAAACCGCCACCCACGCGCCGGACCATTGCGCGCATCAGAGACACATTTGAAGCAGATGGAACCGTACAGAATACCAACAAACAACGTTCAGGACGACCACGGACATCTACGTCCCCTGAAAAAGAACTGCAGGTGCAGGAAACACTCCTTCGATCACTACAGAAATCACTTCGCCAAACTGCTCGGGAAATCCACATCTCAAAAGATAGCGTCAACCGCATAATGAAGCGTCTGCATTGGAAATGCTACATTCCAAGGCTGTGTCATGCTCTCAACGAAGACGATCCTGATCAGAGAGTCGAATTTTGTGAATGGTACCTGGCAAAATGTGCAGAAGATGTCGAGTTTGCACACAAAATTGTGTGGAGCGATGAAGCAATTTTCAAATTAAATGGTACCATTAACCGTTATAATTGCACGTACTGGTGTCCTGCAAATACTCACGTAACAATTGAACACCATGTAAACTTACCAGGAGTAACAGTGTGGTGTGGGATATCCGCATTGGGCATCCTAGGACCTTTCTTTTTCAACGAAACTGTCAATGGTGAGAGCTACCTCAACTTGCTTCAGGAATTTGTTGGTCCACAAATTACAGAGAGGTTTGGTGATGACGGCGATATTTACTTTCAGCAAGATGGAGCTCCTCCCCACTACCATCGCGATGTACGAGCTTACCTCGATGCAGTGTTTCCTGACACATGGATTGGACGAAGGGGCCCCAATGAATACCCTGCGCGTTCCCCAGACCTAAGACCCATGGACTTATTTTTGTGGGGATACTTAAAAGACAAAGTTTATGGCAACAAACCAAGGACAATTGATGCATTGAAATTGGAAATTGAAAGACACTGTCGTGATATTCCTAATGACATGTTTCGCGACTTTGCGAATCCCTTGGCGCGCGTTATCAGCTTTGTTTGAACAATAATGGTCATCAGTTTGAACATTTGCGAACATGATTCTTCAATTACATCTGTCTCATGTATTCGATGCTATTTCATTTCACTCTATGTTCATAAATAAAAGTTTTCTCGTCATTCTACGAGTGAGTACATTTGAGGTGTTCTCGTCATTCTAAGAGTGAGTACATTTTTGAGACACCCTGTATATATATATATATATATATATATATATATATATATATATATATATATATATATATATATATATATACAAATCGTTTATTGTTAATATCATCACTTTCCAATGTAAACTATATGACCAGCTTCGTAGTACAATTCTTCATTAAATGGTGTTGAAGGACGTTCTATGAAAAGTAGTGAATTCATAGGCGTCGATTGGTCTATAGAAAGCGACGGTGAAGAAAATAATGCGTTGCCACAAAAGTGCATGGTGGGAGGCTTTCAAGCGCGTCAAAGAAGCCAGCAGATGGTGTTGTTCACGTGAAATTGAGAGGACGGAGGAGTGCGAAGAGAAGACAGAAATACGAAATGGCTAAGCAGATCGTGCACACATCAGAAAATCACAATGGGCACACGATTACAGACAGAATAGAAAACATAAAATTTACATTGCATTGTAGATATACAGAAAACACGAGAAATAAAATACGGCACTTTTTGATTAAATTCGAGGGTCTTGAAAAGCGTTAATTCCAGCATGTAAGATCAACTGAAAAGTTATCTCATTGATATAAAAAGCGCTACATTTTTTAAAATAAAAATAGCGCTTTTATTTTTTTTGTTTAAATGATTTACATATTAAGCAATATGTTACATTCTGACTCTTTCTTCTTCTCCACAAGTTGGTTTGTCTATCGAGCCTACTTCTGTGCCCAGTAACAATAGAGCACCTGTTAAATAAACTTTAAGTTTTCGTCATTCGACACCAGCTCTGTCGTAAATGTCTGTGACCTGATTTCCAATCACAGATTTCTTGGACAACCCCAACTGTCGTCATGGAATGAAAGTTTTAACTTTCGCGTTTCTTTCAAAAATAATTCTGTGATCTTTTTTTTTATTTTGACCTCAAGTTAGAAAACCCCCGGAGTTGTTTGATTAAATTACAGCGATTCTATATCTGTAAAAAAGATTCTGAATAATTCTAAAATAAAAAAAAACACCAACAAACTCTTAAACTGATTTCAATCTGGATTTACATAATAAATATATAATTAAACATTCCAGAACTTTAATGGATTATTATTATTTTCCTACAAGAATATATTAACAGCTATTGCTTGTTTCTGAAACACAGCACTGTTCACCCACCGCCTACGAAGAGCTCTAGCACTTGATATTTTTTTTACTCTTAACATCTTTAAAAGTCCATAGCATCAGTTCTGTACAAAATTACTTAATTTTACCAAAATCTTCCCAAAAGTGTCTAATAACGTGTATTTTTTTTATTTCAATGTTCATAATGCCTTCATTTTAACTAATTATTATGAAACTGTACAGCATGAGTGAGAAGCCGCTGTTCATTGATGTTATATTATTATTATTATTATTATGCATACAAACGTCACTTTTGGTCATAGTTGTTTAAAGCAATATAAGAAGGTAAAGGATTTTATATTGTCAAGTGACACGACTATCCGAACTTTATATTTTACAAGCACGCCAGAGTACATTTTAAAAAATCTACTTGCTCGTTTCAGTTTCGGAGCATGAAGCAGATAGCTATTTCAAGCGAGCAAATATACATATTACTTCCTGTAAACTTCCCACGTTATTTCCCGTCAAGCATACATTGTCATCGATCTTGATTGCCCATTTACCTCACCTAAACGAGTAAGGTCAACGCACACACTGATCTAGGCTCTAAGTACATCCGACTGAATTACTTATATCGACTCTCAAATCTCACACCTACGCAAAATAACACATGCGTATCCAGTCACATGACCAACATCTATATAATCTCTTAGTTGGGGAACATATACACACTTTCACAGTGTCATAGTTTCTCACCAGCTCTTTGTTCGACGACATCAATGAAGAACAAGAAAAAAGTAAAAAGACGAAAATGAAGAAAAAAGAGAGAAAACAATTCATTATTGTACATAACATATTGAGCAAACGAGCTAAAAAAGAAAACACATTTAAACGTTCATGAAAATCTGATACGAAAAACGTTAATATGTTCACTCTCTTCCATTGTAAATGAAAAGCAGACTTCAAAATATTAAAACAATTTAGAGACTTTTAACTTGTTCGATTGATAAGAATTCTATTGCCATTTTTACTCCACAAACTGAAGGTTATCAACACTTTATCATGATGTATTATCCCGGATAAAGATTTTCTAGCCATGACCTTGTTATCAAGAACTCAAACAGTTATCGTCCTATACTTATCGGATTTCTCTGTAGAATACGAAATAAGTCTTATTTACTTTGCGATCTTCTCTTACAGAGAAAACTTTAATACATTTTGAACTATTTAACTCTATTACCAGCTGAATTACCCCGCGCCGTACTGTAAGTTGAAACTTCTGTTTCTCTCATAAACTGATAGTATCTATAGTATTCTGTTCTCATCGGTCCAATACACTTCTCGGTACAATAATAGATGACGCATCAAATTGCCGTGACTTCGCGTCGTCAACATGCAAGTCTTGGAATCTTGGAAAAGCCTAGGAGTTGACGAAACTATTAACCAATCAAGTTGAAGCAGGCATAAGACAAGCAGGCTACATCAAACAGCCGATGACTTTTGGAAGAATTGAATCGTGTTCAATGACAAAAAAATAAATTTCTATAATCACTGTCAGTTGGTTGAATATCCCGAAGGATAAATTGAAATCTTGAAAAACATGTAAAGAAAACCTTGGAAAAAATAAGAAAAACAAACGCATATTCTTTCCGGTTCACAAACAAAAACCCGTTTTATTTAAAACCATTTGATTAACAATGGTTCCTTTGACAATAAATAAACAAAAATAAACATCCAATTAATAACAGTTGTTCAGCTATGGTTTCTTCGGTCTTTATTTTTATATATGTATTTTAGTTTTATTTTTCGTAATTTATCGGCTGCCAGTCTTCAGTTTACCGTTTAAAAATTTTCGCCTAGTCGACTCTAGGGTGCTTTCGTAACCTGTCCAAACGTTGACAACGCGAAGTCATTAAAACATGGTGTGTCATCTATAAGAGTACTCGTTTCCCCTTATTAGATATTGATCTCCTGTTTGCTTATGTGGAAAGTTCTTGGGAATACACTAAGTTCTTTTAGCTTCCGTTGTATTTGTGCTACACAGAAGAAGTAATGATATCTCTTTGAAATGTTGGCAGCAAGACAAGTTTTGATCAGAAGTTTTTAAAAGAGGAGACTAAGACTTGAATCTAAGTTATGTACTTGCAATAGAAATAGCGACAAAGAAGGGATATATTCAATGAGGCCGTAGTGATTATGCGGAGACTCCCCTCCACACACTCACACCCACACAATTACAAAGTTGATTTGCTACTCTATGAAGCAATAGCAAAACAACAAATATTTCACCGGAAAAATGTTTATAAACAGATATAAATTATTATTAGAAGTAATAATAATGTGTTAATTGTTATCTTTGTTCAAACACACGACACACATATGCTTAATTTTAATATAGATGTAAATCATTTTATTTCGTTATTTGTGTCTGTCTTATATTGATAAGTCATGGATTCAAACACTACTGAACATAATTCACTCATATTTTCTACAAGACTTTCTTGAGGCGTTGAATCTTTAATAATAATGCTTCTACTTTTAATAATACAACTAAAAATACAAATAACAATTAACATTTTTGATACCCTAGAATATTGGTCAAAATATCACAAACGTCTGCATGTGATGAGGATGGCAAATGTGTTCCCGGTCATCTTCCTTATCCTCCAACTACTTCTACTAATAATAATAACTATAATTATACCGATGAAAAAATGTAATATGAAATTTGTTGGTAAAAAATTGCAAATAATTTCTAAGGAATAGTTGTAAAGATGTCCAGAGTGTCCTCGAGTACCACAATTAACATTCTACTATTAAAAGTAATACATATAAGTAGTTTTAAGTGCTGAAATTACTGCGTATAATTTGTTCCATTTTTTGTCATAAAGAGGCTTTGCGGATTTTCGGGCAATACAACTTAGAATACTATATATATATATATATATATATATATATATATATATATATATATATATATATATATATTTAAGATGGTTAACCCCAAACAAGGCAGACCGCCACTGTAGTCGTAAGGGGCTACTGAGAAAAAAGAAATGGGGAGAAGGTTGGGGGGGTCAGCCTAAATTGGGATCTGGGCAGCGAGATGTTTGTTTACATTAGTTTTAAATTTCTGCATGTCAGTACTGTCGGGGAAACAAGGGGGCAGGAAAGGAGTTCCAGAGGCCAGCAGCACGAGCAAAGAAGCTATTTGAGTAGAAGGCTCTCCGGCATCTGGGGACCTCCACAGTGAATGAATGAGATTTAGTTGATTGTCGAGTTAGTCTAGTGAATTTACGTCGAGGGAGCACCAGAGTAGCCAATTCATCGGAGCATAATCCATTGAAGTATTTTTAAAACTAACATAAGGATGCTACATTGCGGCGACCGGACAGGGACTGGAGCTTGGCTTACAGTGAGGGACCTATAAGGTTGGCGACTCTTTTTTGGACCTTGTGAAGGAGGGAGAGACTCGTAGATGATGCACCAGCCCAGATGTGACAACAATACTCGAGGCATGGGCAGATGGTGGCTTTGTAGAGATACAGGATAATGTCAGGTGAGAGGAGTTTACTAGCACGGTAGAGGGAGCCAACCTTCTTTGCAGCAGCCTTGGCAATGTCTTCAATGTATTTGTTCCAATTCATGTTACCTGTGAAGGTTAGGCCAAGGAGTTTGAATGTTGAACTCTCAGGTAGGGTGTTATTTGCCATGGCAATCGGTGGTTGGTGAGGCTTCTTGTAGTTATTGAAGGAAAGGGTTTTGTCTTTTCGGCATTAAAAGTTACCAACCATTTATAACCCCACTCCACTACAGCCTGGAGGTCATTTTCTAAAGATTCAGCCATTGCCTCGGATATGATCACGTCTGTTTTGCCAACATGGCGAGAGTAAAGTGTGGTGTCGTCAGCAAATAAACCAATCTCCGACTCTATGTCATCAGGGAGATCGTTTATATAGATCAGGAACAACAAAGGTCCAAGGATAGATCCCTGGGGTACACCAGCATTATTTATCTCATGTTGCTTGGATGAGCGGCCATCGAGGACAACCTGTTTTTTTCGTTTGTTTAGGAAGACTCAAATTATATTAAGTAGTTGCCCAGTAATACCGTATGAGCGTATTTTCAGAAGAAGCCCTTTATGCCATACCTTGTCAAAGGCCTTGGATATATCAAGCGCTACTGCCCTAGCTTCACCTGCCTTGTCGAGTGTATGATACATGCGGTCAGAGGTGACCGTTAAGATGTCTGCAGTAGTTTAAAGAAGCTTTGAGTCATTTTAAATGGAGAAAAAAAGCTGTTTTAATTCCCAGGGATACTAACTAAACCAAAAATATCGAAGACTTAGCACTTGCATAAGCCGACTCAGAACTGGAAATATTGAAAATACAAAAAGTACATGAAGAAGAAAAAATGAATTATATGTATATATATATATATATATATATATATATATAAGAAGATATGTTGGTCTCCCATTAGAAAGCATGCAATATTGAAATGTAAGAAAATTGTTTGAAGCATAAGAATGCATTTTTAAACAAACTACTTTTAAATAAATTACTATTTATTTTAAAAAAAATGCACTCTAAGGCTTCAAAGAATTTTCTTACATTTCAATATTGAATGCTTTCTAATGGGAGACCAACATATCTTCTTATCTTTAAAGCGTGTCCGCGCATCTTTCCCTAAAAGACTTCGACATTCGAACTATTACCGAATCAACATCTTACGGATTCTACCTTCTACTAGCGATAAACATCTCGCTATGAAAAAAAAATGTCTTGTACCACTGACGAGGACGTATTACGTCGAAAATTTGGGACTACTTTTAAATAAATTACTATTTATTTAAAAAAAATCCATTCTTAGGCTTCAAAAAATTTCTTATATATATATATATATATAAATATATATATATATACAAACATATATATATACACACACACACATATATATATATATATATATATATATATATATATATAACCTTAAGTTTAGCGCATATTATGGTAAAGAAACACAATTTATAATAGACAATAAGTTGTTTTATCTCAGCTGTCACCAAGTCAATTGTTTTGAGATCTAGAATATATTGATGGCATAATCATACTTAACACTATTTTCATTACTTTTTCAGATACTTTTGCTTATATGAGAAATTAGTAAAGCTAACGTTAACGAGTGTTTTATATGTGCAATCTCATTAAAAATAATTAAGTGTAGTTAAAGTGTCCAGGAAGATTATTTATCATGTAAAAAATAGAATAACTATGAGCAAAACTGTTACACAGAGGTCTGGAAGTTGATGGATCAACGGGAAATGTACTAATAATTAAATATCTCAAATCCCAAATCCTAAAGAATCCAACTAAATATATGAGAAAAATGGGAATTGAACTTATAGAATACAACAAGACCATTATAAATTGAGTAAAATACGATTTGGAGTTAATAATTTTCACGGAAACACCAAAACACTTGTTGACAACAACTATGAAGGAAAATAAATTTGAAAAGATGTCAAAAATTAGTATATGTTTCAATGCCAAGTATTTATTATAAAAAATACAAATTAAATGACAGATATATCACAAAATAGACAGCTGAAGCCAAGGGGGCATTCCGAAAAAAACATCCTGCTCAAATTATGTGTTTTTGTCTTGTGGCTTCCGATGACAAGAAAATGTCTACAAAATTATACAACGCTTATGAAAATGTCAAGTTTATACTTAGTATACGACTCTGAGATTCCAGAAATTATCATGGCTTAAAGGACACTACCCAAATAGTAATTATGTATTGACACAGGATTGTGCTCCCTCCAACACAGCTAAAAAATACAACATCTCTGTAAATCCAACTTTAGAATTTGGGAGAACCATGTATATGGCCGCTTTCTATTCAAATAAAACTATTTAAATCATGTTACTTGGGTATTTTAGAACATGCTACTAATAACACATCACACAACTATGTCGACTCTCGTGAAGATACTATTAAAGACGAATGTGAGAAGTTGTATTCCAGATATTGGAGGAATAATTGTACAAGTTTCAGGAAGCGTGTAAAAGCAGTTATTGAGTAAAAAAATGGAACACATAGAATAATAATAATATCTTTTATCATGTACATTTTCTTGTAGAAAATAAATTGGCATGCCTTTAAATAAACTAATTTGTAATACATTGTCTTTTAATATCTGTTTCAAAATATTGTAAATTTTGCTTACTCACCTTATATATATAACATTAAGAATAAACATCTCAGAATCAAAACAGTATCTAACAAATATTCAGATATTGCACATACATAGAGCTGTACAAGAAAATAATAGAATAACTAAACCAACTTATGTGACATTGAAACGATTTAATAGTTAGTATTATTATATATAAAATGTGTTCAGGACCAGTTTGACACTCCTTCAAAAGAAAATATAGAAACGTTATATCTTGGGTTATCAATTATGCATTATAAAGAATCAAACTACATCTCAAAGGGGTTATCTTGCCAAATACAGTTCAATCGAAGTAGTCACCTTGAATTTCCATCATAGCGTCTAGGCTGGACTTTAATCTCGAGCAAGTGACTTTTGCGGTGTCCTTTCAGGGACAATACGTGTCAATTCTTGCAATCAAATTGTCTGTGATGTTGCAAGCGGTACAGTTTGTACCTGTTTAAACTGTGCCGTACACATAATATTTCATGAGATGCAATGAGGCAAGTCGGGGGAAGGTAAATGTATTTGAAATGGTGCAATCATATGAGTTCTCAGACAGTACTACTTATATTTCTGGTCCGTATTGCTTGCCTACAGCCATCGCCGCTATCAGCTTTTTGAGAACAATGGAGAGTAACTCAGTATCATGGCTTATGTTCAGTCTTGAGATACCATAGACATCTGCTTTAAAAGTAGATGCGCGTGTAATTGTGCAGCAAGAGTTGCACACTCACGACCACACTTTTCCTGAATCGACACTGCTTGATTCCAATAGTACAGAGAAATCCAGGGCGACTGGAAAATGCCTAGATAACCACAGATCATATAGAGCATAAGTGACCATTTGTGAATAAAAAATCCTAAATATTAAGCCATTAAGTTCTGATCAGGCTCAACGTCACTTACAATCGGTGATCTAATGGAAACTGGTGTGTCAACGTGATTATGCCATACAACTCACTATAGCCATGTGTATTCAGTATGAAACCCTTTTCGAATATGTAGGTTTCATGGCGTGGTTTCCGATGGAAACATACCAATAATCATCACAGCTTTTTTTTACTTTGTTTTAATGCTGCACGGGACTTTGTCCAGACTGTAGGCTCACCATTTATTATGTTGCACGTTGTGCAAAATGGTATGCGGAAAACATCAATTTGTGTTCTACTATGTTCAGGAGTTTCATAGCTCTATTAAACCTTGATTTTGATTAGTTGGACTTTGCGACTTGTATGAGTATGAGCGAAGATCTTTATTCAATGTTTTATGCTTGTCTTGCACTCGCCTCACCTTCTTTTCGTTGGGCTGAAACAGTCATAACACCTGGTATGGACATTCTTGCAAGCTGCTTCTTGCCCATATCAGTCTTCATTCTCCAGCTCATATTTACCGACCTTCGGGGTTTTCAAGGAGCACTGAGCTGCTGCAAACATTTCCGAATTTTTAAATCCGGTTCGAATCTTCATGTGTCGTTTAATGATATGACCTTTTACTACTTACTATAATACAAAGCTATTTGTAAATAAACGAAAAGAGCGCTGTAAAGTAGCGGTCAATGTTTACATAAATGATTATTGCATATATAATTTTCTACCAGCGCCTGTCATGTAGCTTAGACGTGAGATCTGTTGACTGGCTTCGGAGGAGTGATAGTCTAGCTGCACTGAAGGATGTGATACAACAAAATAGTCTATCTCTAGATAAGACTCTCTCTCTCTCTCTCTCTCTCTCTCTCTATATATATATATATATATATATATATACATATATATATGTAGTGCTTGTATACTTGTTGTTTATAAATGTCAATCCAATTACAAAATACGCTATTCAATAAAAGGTAGAACTGTATTATATATATATATATACATATATATATATATATATATATATATATATATATATATGCGTGTGTGTGTACATACATTTATTTATATACATTTATATATATACATATATAGCGATAACGAAATTTTAATTTCACACTTTACTGCAGTTTCGCACCATTATCTGATAATCAGTAGTAAAGCACGAATGGTATTTTACCTTATTGTTAAACACATACCATACTACATTTCTTATGATTAATACGGGGAAACTGTAGTAAATGCATTTATAACGTATAATTCATATATATATATATATATATATATATATATATATATATATATATATATATATATATATATGTGTGTGTGTGTGTGTGTATATTTTCCAACAAGTTTAGTTAAATAACTGTTACTTTAGTGTCGTACAATGAAAATAATAAACACATGGTATGTTCTGATAAAAAAATAATGAAATGAAGTTCCTAAGAAAATAATAAATAATGTAGGTAAAATTGAGCTCAGTGGTTCACCCTTAAGTCAAACAGAGGGCTTTATTTATAATTTAGTAGAATGACAACATTTATTACATCTAATACATACAATCAAGACAATTTCGGTATGTACCATCTGGAAGAATAATAAAATAGCCACAAGCATCAAAAGCTACTAAACTCACTATTATATCACGCTTATTAACTAAAGCATTTATAGAAAAATTGTTATTTTTTTTTTCTTCAGCAAACACTATATACTCCTCTTAAAATATACTCTATATAGGTCGTAGCAAAAAATTCTGTCCTAACACTTTACTACTGAGACGCCATTTATCGACACCGGGAAGTTATAAACAAAGTCTCCTTTAAAAAATTGTCCGTTTCTATTCCCTATTTGTCTGCTATTAATTTACTACATAATACAAAACATTACACACCAATTTAATGGACGATCACGCTAATTTCGTTTATTTTCGAGAATATCGGATTACGTAAATTCTACTAATTACATATACGTATTACGTATAATCATTCCGGTTTTTAGACAATGCAATTAACGAAAGTTAGTTCTTTGTCGTATCTCATCATTGAACATCGCGGCTACACTTTCTTCAGCGACTCGACTTCCAAATAAAGCTGATATTCGCCAAAGTACTCGACAACTCCATAAAGTCTACATTTTTAGATTTCTACACCTTTCACACGCATAATATACAAACAGTATTTATATCCATCGATTTCTTGGTATAAAAAATGACCCCGAACATGCGATTGGTGGACCCTGCATTCGATCAGTTTATGGTGAATCGTAAGATAAAATGCACCTACTGCCTGACATGCGTTTTTCTGTAGATTAGTTAGCAGCGTAGATCCAATACCTATATATGTATGGTTCGATCTAAGTCATCTCACAAACTTTTTTTTTATATTGTACAACATTTGCCTACGAGGGATAGAGGGAGAATTATGGGAAGGATTTTTTTAAATTCAACGTTATCATGTAGTGATAAAAAAATAGCTAAATGTATATAATGTAGTACTTTAACTGTTGTAAATATCACCATTTCTCTGTTAATACCCATGATATATTAGTGTTCTGCAGGCCACCTTAATTATATATGTATGTTTTAGTAAAGATCAGAAGGCATACCCATTTTTCCTTTTCTTTTTTTCTTCATTTTTCTTTTTCCTTTCTTCTTTTTACTTTTTTCTTTCGTTACAAAAGTAGAATTTCTATACAGAGATAACAGTGGTACATTTTATTTGATATAGCTCTGTTGGCCTTTTTTGATTTAAAAATTGCCCATTATCTAAGATAGAGCGGCTGTTGAATCCACAAGACAATTCTTAAGGAAATACCCCTATCATAGGATGGGCCAAAAGTCTCCTACTACCGCTTCTACTTGTTTTCTTTCTTTTCTTCCAGTTTTCATCCCTCAACAATTAACAACCAGCAATTATTGTTAACATTAAAATTGCTCGATGTGAGCTATTTGCGGTCGGTCGGATATTTACACAGTTTGATTAATTCTACGGGGAACGGGTTCAACTAGTATATACTATTTTAGAGAGAAAATGCTCTGAAAAATTAACCATCAACATTATTTGACCTTTCGTACATATGTTTCCGTAATTCATATTTCTTCATCAAATCAATAGCAGGGTAGGAGATTGCCAATTATATTAATATATCATCATCGATGAGACAACATTTAATTGAATTGTTCAATAATTATAAACACAAAGAAAAACCAAAGTCAGTCCAGTAAATTAAAAGAGATAATATCTTCATAAAATGGTTCAATGATATATATTTTTTAGTATGGATTCTATTTGTTTATATATTGAAGGACAGGCTTAAAAAATGCTCCAACACACACATATATATTATATATATATATATATATATATATATGTATAATATACATTTATACATATATATATATATATATATATATATATATATATATATATATATATATATATATGTAAAAGAATTAAAAGGAATTAGAAAAGCAAAAGCCATGTATTTTTACAATTCAGTTGCTCAGAGCAAGGTTAGTTCACCACTTTATATATATATATATATATATATATTATACATATATATATATATATTATATTTGTATATATATATATATATATATATATATGATGTGTATATATATATATATATATATATATATATATATATATATATATATGTATAAATATAATGGTAATCATCCAGGTAAAAAATATCCACAGGGTTGTAATCCAGATAGTTTTAACCGGGTTTATAAAAAGTGCTCAATATACAAAATAGAGCTTTATATATGATCAGTATTATCAGGCAGAGTTAGAATCCGATCTTAACCTCAGATAATATTTGGAGAGAACCAAATATGATCTGAGGTTAAGATCGGATTCTAAGTCTGCCTGATGAGATCTCAGTTTATAGTAATTGTTGATCGATAACATCGACATGCCAGTGTCGCAGATTTTGTACATGTCTGTGTAAATAAAATTATTATATACATATATATATATATATATATATATATATATATATATATATATATATATATATATATATAACCGTATAGCGGTGTGTGCGTTTGTGTGTATTTATATTTATTTCATCGTGTGTATGTGTATACACACGCATATGTTTTCAGTTGAACCCATTGCCCGTTGAGTTGCCACCGGGGTTCTTGAGATATTCATAAAGATAGCATCTGTTCTAAGTTCTGGTGGTCATAAAGGACAAGGGAGACCAAAGTGGATGTAATGACGCTTCTTGTGATGTAGCGTTGTTATTGCTCTCATTGGTCTGATGATCGGCGATCACTTGTAAAAAAGAGAAAGATTGTAAATAGCGATAGCTGCTATTAGACAAATGACACGGTGCATTTATTTGTATCAAGTGAATAGGAACGCAGAGAAAAAAAAAGCAGTGAAGGCGCGCAATAAATTAATGAAAAGAATGAGGAATAAGAGGAAACAAAGAGACGCAGGATGAAAGGTGTACAGAAATAAAGGAAAATAGAAATAGAATTGAAAGAATAAACAGAGATATAAAGAAAGAAAAAAAAGAGATAAAAAGATGAGAGAGAGATAAGAAGCAAATAACAAAAAAGGAAGAAAAAGGGTATATAAAGATAGGAGAGATAAGACATGGAAGGACAATCGTGTAAAGAATGGAATAAAACACAAAAAAGATTAAACAACACCGTGTTGGGTTGAGTTGCAACAGGACAACGAGATGGAACGGTAGATTAAAAGAATGATTAATTGAACTTGAACGAATGCGGTAAAAAGGTTAAATGGAGGATATAAAAAGAAAGAAGCTGTTTTGAGTGAGTAATTGCAGAAAGAAATAGAACAACTTAACAGAAATAAATACCGTAAACATCTACATACGTTTGAAACATTGCATTAAACAAAGCAATATTCAAGCATGTTTGAGCTATCCTTGACGCATTCTGACAAAAGTGTCTTCCTTACTAAGCAACTCGAGTCTGAATAAAGTAATGTTCAATTCAGGCTTAGGGAGCCCCCTCCTAGGCATTATCTCAGAAAAGCAAAATAGTCAGAATAAGTTCGCTGAGATTCTGTACGTTTATCACTTTTAAGAAGATATGGAGAATTTTCTTTTTTCATTTGTATATGCCATCATCTCGTCCTATCTAATTCATTTTCCGCATATGTTAGCAATGCCCGGAATTTGTCGTCTAAACTCGGTGATCTCCGCTAAATTGATAGCTTTCTATTCGGAAAATAAATATGTATATATTATATTCAAATTTATTACACAGAAAATTAAACTTTTTGACATGACCTAATCCTCCAAGAAGAAGGTTGGTTTATGTAGGTTTATGAAGTGTTATGAATGCACCATCGATAGAGCCCGATCGCCCCTGCCAACGTTAAACTGATATACTGTATAACCTTGAGTAGATAAATAACCCCGTGGCTCTAAAATGGGAAAGACCACAATGCAAGCCATACGGTACGAAATAACAAGGTGTCACGAAGTCAGTTTGTTGCCGACTCAAAATCAATAAACATCCTGCGTTTAATATGTGTCAATGAGTTTGTGCTTGCTTATTACGTGGTATATTAAATATACACTTATAAATAATAACCGTAATCCCATAGTACACGTTCAAAAATCCAGAGAGAAAAGCAATGTTGCTCAATGGAAAATAAAACAATGCTACTCTATTTCAAAACTTACTAATCTATTAATTGGTTTTAAAGTTCTCAAATACGAGCATAGGCATATATATATATATATATATATATATATATATATATATATATATATATATATATATATATATATATATATATTAGCCGACCCCTGTTCCTCTCAAAAAATTCATATGACTGTCCAATTTCTAGCATAATCATACCTCACACATGACCGACCTCATTTACGGTTATTTTCCTTTTCTCTAGTCATTTCCGATAAAAAAACGCAGGAAGTTTGAGATATTTAATGAAAATTATAACAATGAACAATTATTAAAAACACAACATTGTTATATGCACCAACTTATCATAATGAACATATATGTATTATATAGATTTGTATAGGAAATACTTTTTTCTAATCGTTTCATAATTTTAAGCAGTTATATCTGTATATGTTTATATATATATGTGTGTGTGTGTGTGTGCGTGCGCGTCTGTGTGTATAGTAATCTACATATAAATGGTTCCAATATGTCACAATTGTGTAATGTAAGTTTTCAGAGTAGTATTTAAACCTCAGATTAAAACAACAAGTGGGCATGTTACCCGTTATGTTATAACCGCAAGCTTACTACCGCCAGTAAAATCTAGATATATATAGTAAGCATTTCAGAAGCTGAGAGTACAATTTTTCATGGAAATAGCACCAGATCAGGAATGAAGCCTTCAGATGTAAGGAGCTGAAGAGAATTAAAGATGATTATTGCAAAGACAGGAGATGCGTATTGACTTTAGGCTTAAAAGAAAAAAAGTTACATGTAAGAACACAACTGGAAGAGTGTTTCACAAGCCGGCAGTTTTAGGCAAGAACCTTCTGGAACAAGAAGCTGTATCATAACGAGATCTAAAACAGCGAATTGATCAAAACCATTTGACTAACACGTACAATAAGCTGTAAAAATGAAAGCAAAGCATCAATTAGACAATTCTGAAGAACACATGTCACAATCGTATTTATAGAAAAAACTGCCAATTGAAACATTACGTCTTTGCAAAAGAAGTTGCAGAGTAGAAGAAAATGGTTGGGCCAATCAAATGACAGATACGCTTCTGAACATTATCAAGAACCCTAAAAGGGGACATAGATTCACTAGTCCGAATATGACAACAGTACTTGATATGTCTGATAGTAGATTTGAAGGTAAATAATGGCCTATGGTTTGAGTCCCCACGTAACCAGCAAGGCCAGGAGAGGAATTAGATTCGCATCCCCTGAAATTTGAGATCCAAACAATATTTTAGATGAAAAAAATATAAAATAGAACTTATATGGAGGCTGGGCAAAAAAAACATTAAACATTAATAAATACACCGAATGTATTACTTTGGAAATTTTATTTTCATTCTCTATTAAGCAGTGTGAGTTGAGCGAGTGGGATCAACATTTCCTGTGATAAGTAAGCTAGGTGCTTGACTACTCGTGCTGCTGTCATTGCCGTGGGTCGGCTTGTCTCTTTCTGCCTCTTATTTTCAACACCATCACAATCGTTGCCATCTGTGTGACGCTTGACATGCACTTTTGCGTCAAGATTGTGGTCAGCGGTGATGTTAGTAGTCCGACCACAAGGAAGAGGGGAAATGACTTGCACTGAGAGTGTACCGAAGAATCCTGAGGTCAAGGCCATGTCCCTTTCGGACACATTCTTCGCGTTTTTTTCGAATCAGAACCGGTTAGAACAGCTTCTAGATAGTTTGTGATGTGGCTTGTGTCTGTCGCCCGCTGACTGACGTTAAATATTTTAAAAGAACCCCACTTTAGTGAAGGGCGACCAGAGGTCTTTTTTATGTTGAAGTAAACAGTCTCAGACAACACTTCTGAAAAAGCCAAATACTTTTATGTCACGACAGAGCGTTCTTATTAAAACAATCACTTATGCACAGAGGAGTTTTGAAAAAATTCCAGACATACAGTTCCCGGAAGAAAGCATGCTGTCGGACCCGTTTTAAAGAGCGATGCTTATCCTGTGAAAGGATTTTTATTTGCTTATTTAGGGCGAGAAAACCCAGACTTAGACTCTTTGCTGGTTATATTTTTTTTAAAATTAGTCTGAAACCATTATTTGAAAGATGTCGAAGGACTGAAGAGAAGGGTATTTGGATCCCTCATAAATACACTATTTGTATTTATTTGATTTCTTCTTTTTAACCCTTTCATGTAAGATATTTTTTTGTGTGTGTATTTGATGGAAAAGCGAGACCACATTTCTATCGCCCCTTTTCGTTAGTGTCTGAGGTGATAACCATGGTTTAATCCAGTCGGTCAGTTACTCGATCGGCCACTTAGAGAAAGAAGGAGGGTGGGCGAGCCTCACCGGCCTAACCGCTACTAGAGGTGGAAGGCAAAGCACAACCCGACGAAGTGACGAGCACAGTGTGGTTGCCCTTTCCTTCCCTTTCGTGGCTCGCCCGCCTGACACTACTAAGAGAGGAGGAAGGCGTATGTGAACAACGATGACAACGTCGAGCTTGCCTCTATCTTTCATTATTCATCCCTCGCGCAACGGATACCGGATGTAGGCTAAAAACCATGTGTGGGAATCTAAAGGACTAAGATGGCACTCAGAGAAATATTTGGAAGCGTTCGCCCGGTTCAGTCGCTTGCTACCCGAATTGAAGACGGAAGCATCTCTCTATGTTTACTAAAGTGGGATTTAATATGGACAAAGTTGAATATCGGAATATTCCTGCAGTTAAACACACCTCTTTTGTCTCTCTTTCGACGCAGATTCGCTCATTGGCCAAAGAACTTGTTTTCATTGTTTTTATGACAACACCGGAAATGACACTTTCTTCAATCCGTATCAATATATCATTGTCTGTGTTTTTTTTTCACTGTATATTGTATTTCGTGTTATTTGCTAATCAGTTCTTGTCCGACAAACGCCCTTTCTAGCCAACAAAACATTGTTAGCTAGACTGACCGAGGTGCAAAAAAGGACCTAAAATATAAATATATTTAGTCACAAATACGCGTCGTTAAAACTAATATTTATTTGAATAACGTATGTTTTCCTGTTATTCTATGAAACAGCAACCCCCTTTTTAAGAATAGTCTCTTTAGCAGAGACTCCATTGTTTTATGTGAATTTTCAGCTCAATCTTTTTAAAAAATATATTGAGCTATTTATATTTTATTGTACTTCCCATTGTTACCCTGGTTTAAATTGTTTAACCCTGCCTTTCGAAACAAAAGCAGAAACTAGCTATTGTTTGTCTTATTAATAAACTGTATTGAGTTACATTTCTAGGTCTGTTTCTTTATTAGCTCCTTTTTACACCTTTATCAAGTTTCTTCTTTTATTTATGACAACAAAAGACGGATTTTGGTAACGACCCCAAGATTTTATATCAATTAAAAAATGATATATAACTTTAAGTTGGTTTTCTAACAGAAAAATAAAAATATTAAAAAAATATTAAGACATATCATCTTCTTTGTTTTATATAATGGATTATTTGGTAAATATAAAAAAGATTATAAACATAACATATATATTAATCTCTTTTATGTTTTAGAAATATGAAGAAAATAATATAATTGTCCAATCCTGCTGCCAAAGTGCCTAATACAAGATTCAGGTAGAGATAGAAACACTTCTTCAATTCTATCATCAGAACCTACTTCATCACATCAACAGTCGATCCCTCTTTCATCACATCTATCAACAGTTTATGATTTATCCTAGAAATGAGAGCCACCGGTTCAACCAAGAATCGAGTTCCCAAAGATTCAGGCTACTGGTTGAGTTTTCAGTGAGGGAAATCGATTTTCAAGTCAGTGGTACGCCAAGTTAGAATAGATCGAGTACAGCATCCAAAGGAATGGTATCTTTTGCCATACATGCAGGCATTTTGGGCATTCATGACGGACGAAAGTAGAGTCTTTACAGAGTTTGGCTTTCGTGACTGGAGGAGAATTGAGATGCAATTGGAAGCACATAATTGCACTGATATCTACAAAGAAGCAGACAAGGTACGGATCACATTGATAAATATTCAGAGATTAGGCAGAGTTGATCAACTTCTGGATCTATGCTACTAATACAATGAATTAATCAGTGAGCACAGGCAGCATCTCCTGACAGTACTGAACATAGTATTATTCTGGGAGAAAAATGAGATAGTACTGAAGGATGATGACGAAAGCAAATAATCACTAAACAGAGGAACCATTCTGGAGTTACTCTCACGTTTATCTAAGTATAACACAACTATTCAAGAACACTTGGAGAATCTTCCTAAAAATGCACAAATGTTAAGCCCAGATATTGAAAATGATTGACTCTTTTAAGCGCAAAATGTTCTTTAAGAAGAAATCGGGGACAATGTTTAGCAAGCCGTATATTATGCCGTTCTAGCTGATGAGGTTAAGAGGTTTCTCCACGAAGGGAAAATTCATAAACGGGCCATTAGTTTGATGGAGCTGTATTACATGTCTGCTGCCAGTATTTCGGAACAACTACAAAGTATGCAAGGATCCATAAACTTGGAGAAGGATATGTTTTGTTAGCCAAGAATACGATCGTACAAGTGTGATGTCAGGTGAACGTAGTGGTGTCAAAGCGCTGATTAAATGGGCTGACTATACACATGTCTAGTGTTTGCACTGTGCATCTCATAAAATGAATCAGTTCCCACATCGGTTACTGAGATTGATCCTGCCATTAAGACATTCTTCGAGACTATGCATGTAGTGTACACGTTTATGACAGATACAAAACGTCATACCCGATAGCTGGAAATCGAGATGTTGTATCCGAAATACCCACAATTGGAACTGACCCATTAATCTAAAATCCTTTGAGGATGAACAGTTCTTGCGCCGTTTTAATGTAATTCTGGACACACTGACATCCTTTCAAAATGATCCTGCTGCTAAAACGAAAGTTTCTGCCATTGCCCTATTGAAAGCAATTCAGACAAAGAAGTTCCTAGTTTTCCTTATCGTTTTTGGGAGACTATATGACTATACAGATGTGGTGACCAAAGGTCTGCAAAAGAAACAAACAAATGCGGAAACAAGCTAGTGGCCTTGTTGAAACATCACATGAACACACATAATCATTCGATGCTGAGAAGGTTGTGAAGATTGCCACAAAATACGATATCACGGATATTGACACTCGGAATGGCACAAGTTTTCCGGAAAATTCGATAGTGCAGTCGTGACTAATTCTGTTAGCCATAATTGGGTAGGCATAGTGGAAGATTTTGATGTAGTACTCCGACATTTACTGTGGCACATAAGAGGATAACTCTGTGCTCGATTTGGACATTCTTAATGTGCAGTGATGAAATCTGCTGCAGTGGTTAATACGTTATCAGAATCATTCACGGATAGTGAGACACCTAATCAGCTAGACCCACTGTTTGGTGTTTTGGTAAAGGAAAGTGAAATAGAAAATATTCAGGAACTACTTTCAGCGACGTCTCTCGTTGTGTTTCAGAATTATTCAAACAATGTGACAGGGATGTTTTACATCGGTGCATTGAGTTTTGCTGTTGCCCCTAACCATCCCACATATCTCAGTAACCGTTGAAAGCATATCCACTTCAGTAAAGCACATCAAAATAAGAATGCGATCTTTGGTGTCAACAGAGAGACTGACCTCACCTTGCCTCATGCCCTTTGAAAAAGATTTGCTGAGAAGCATCGACAGAGAGCGCATCCTTGCGCATTTCAATAACTGTAAAAATATAAGATCATTATATAATTCTGTAAAGCAAGCTAGTTGCTTCCATATTTTCGAACTTTAAGTTCATTTTATTTTTTCAATTTTTTTAACCCCAAACAAAGCAGACTGCCACCGTAGACGTAAGAGGCTACTGAGAAAAAAGAGTGAAGGTTTTGGAGGGGGGTTCAACCTTAATTAGGAGCTGCGCAGCGAGATGTATATTTACATTATTTTAAATTGCTGCATGTCAGTAACGTCAGGAAAGCAGGGAGCAAGGAGGGAGTTCCAGAATCCAGCAGCACGAGAAAAGAAGCTTTTGAAGTAGAAAGCTCTTCGGCATCTGAGGACTTCCACATTGTATGAATGAGATTTGGAAGATTTTCGGGTTGGTCGAGTGAATTTACGTCGTGGGGGTACCAGAGCAGCAAGCTCATCAGAGCACAACCCATTGAAGTACATAGTAAAACAGGCACAATGATGCAACATTGCGGCGATGGGACAGAGGCTTGAACTTGGTGGATAGTGAAGGACCTATCAAGTTGGCAACTCTTTTTTGGACCTTGTCTAAGAGGGAGAGACTAACGGCCCAGATGTAGCAACAATACTCTAATCATGGGCGGATGGTGGCTTTCTAGAGATATAGGATAATGTCAGGATTGAGGAGTTTACTAGCACGGTAGAGAGAGCCTACCTTCTTTTCAGCAGCCCTGGCAATGTTTTCTATGTATTGATTCCAATTCATGTTATCTCTGAAAGTTAGGCCGAGGAGTTTGAATGAAGAACTCTCAGGCAGGGTACTATTTGCCATGACAATCGGTGGTTGAAGATGTGTCTTGTAGTTATTGAAGGAATGTAGCTTTGTCTTTGCAGCATTAAAAGTTACCATCCATTTTTGACCTCATTCCATGACATACTGGAGGTCATTTTCTAAGGATTCAGCCATTGTCTCAGATTTGTGTGCGTCGGTTTGCCTACATGACGAGAGTAGAGCGTGGTGTCGTCAGCAAATATTCCTATCTCAGTCGCAATGGCATCAGGGAGGTAATTTATGAAAATCGGGAACAGTAAAGGTCCAGGAATAAATCCCTGAGGTACACGAGCATTTATGCCATGTTGCTTAAAAGAACGGCCATCGAGTACAACTTGGATCTTTCCTTTTGTTAGGAAGGATTTAATTATACTAGATATTTGTCCAGTAATACCATATGAATGCAGTTTTATGAGAAGCCCTTCATGCCAGACCTTGTCAAAGGCCTTAGATATATCAAGCGTTGCCGCTCTAGCCTCACCTGCCTTGTCCTGTGTATGATATATGCGTTAAGAGATAGCCGTTTGGATATCTGCAGTAGGTCGTGCTTGTCTGAATCCGTATTGATGATCAGAAAGAAGTTTAGCATTAACAAGGTGCCGTACTATCGCTAGATCGATTAATGATTCAAAGAGATTAGCAAAATTCGGGAGTAGACTGATTAGGCGGTAGTTTAGAGGATCAGTTCGATCTCCAGAATTTTTGAAGACTGGTACCACAGAGGCAAGTTTGCCAACTATCAGTGAAACAAGATTCAGTAAGGTATTTATTGTACAGTTTGGAAAGGGCATTGTTATTATAACTGGGTTATCTATGCTGTATGTGCTTTACTATGTTTATGTAATTTTGTACATGTATTTACCGAAATACACAACAGATATTTTGATTATATAAAATGAATTCAAATATTTTATCTACTTATTTATATTCATCTATCAATAACACACATACACACACACAATGAACTAAAAAGTCACCCATATTAAAATATTAATATTAGTTTAACAACTCCTTAATATTATTTGCTCCCCCTAAGTTTAAAGTCTGACTACGTGCCTAGGTGTGATAAAGTGTTTGGGGCTATAGTAAGAACCGATTTTACGAGTAGTAGATAAAACCATGGATATTTATAAAGGGCTATGACTTATCGGACAATGTACACTGTTTATTATAATAATCGATTGGGTTTCGAAATTCATGTTTGATCAGCCGTATTTGAGAACGTGATATGTGTGATTATAAGTCTGTCTATATAATAAGTTCAAACATGAGCTGTTGTCTGTACAAAAACTTGAACTACAGTTTTCACCAGATGATGACTCTAAGGCCAAGCATGGTTTCGGGACCGAAACTCTATCATCACTAGCTCAAAGGGGACAAC
>OY744515.1:129656023-129658523 GCA_963556195.1 Sepiola atlantica
CCCTACAAGAACTAGAAATTGTTTTATCTAAAAAATAGACAAAAGTTTTTTTGAAAGGATTTAACGTAGAATTCACACTAGTAATTACTACTGTTAATAGAAGGTTGTATTTCATATAACAATAAAATGTGTTTTAAATGTGATGCTGTTTGTATTACGCGTTAATTTAGGTCATCTTCAGAGATCTAAACGCAACTATCTATGCGGACCTCGATGTGAATATTATTTACCATATATTACGCATTTTCGAATAAACACAATTAAAATATTGTTATACTAAACATACATCCCTACAATAACTAGATATAGTTTTATCTCAATAATAGACAAAAAGGTTTCTTTTGAAACGATTTGACATAGAATTTAAGCTAGAAATACTACTGTCAATAGTAGGTTGTATTTCATATAAAAACATAAATGTGTTTTAAATATTAAACTGTTTGTATTACGCTTTGATGTAGCTCCTCTTTAGATGTCTAAACGCACCTATCTATGTGGACCTTTCTTTAGAATCTGTCTTTACTAAGTTAAAAAAAAACTCTTGAATATTGCTTCAATTATTTCAAGATTTAACAGTGCGAGTGATACTAAGAATACGAATACAAGTCCACTCGGCCATGGCTGACGGTGCAAGCTAGCCACGTGGAGTAAATAAAGGTATATGTTTAATATTTCGTACACATTCCCGAGTTCGAAATAATGACCCCAGCTAACATAGTCTTAGTAATCAAAATAATATAAAGTCATATCGTAATTCTTGTATATATATATATATATATATATATATATATATATATATATATATATATATATATATATATATATATATATATATATGGTACGTCAATGAAAATTAGTAAGACTTGCAAATGGAAGCAAATCGGTATTTTCAGTTTTTCAAAACAAGGAGTAGTTTAGTTAATAAAAACATTTATTTTTCATCTCTTTCTTTCCTTAAACCAGGCTTTTCAAAGATTAAAATCTTATCATCAGAGGAAAAATTATGATTGATAAGTTGACAGGGTAGGACTGTCAAAGTTCCAAATTTGAAAAAGTTTTCTTTTAAAATTAAAAATTAAAAATTAAAGAAATTCAAAAATTACTAATTTTCATTGACGTACCACATTTTTGCTCTATCCAGTATATTGAGCTTTCCTTATTTCACAATAGGTCCAACTCTCTAAAAGTTTACCTTTTAGTTATAATTTACATATATATATATATATATATATATATATATATATATATATATATATATGTATATATATATATATATATATATATATATACATATATATGTGTGTGTGTGTGTCTGTGTGTGTAGTTTTCTCTATATACGCTTCTTCACTTGTCTCTTCAGAAATTCTCAATCTATTTCCCAACAAAAAATACAAATAATGAGGCCGCCATCTTTGCAAATGGCCGACCTATGGCTTCCAACTGGTTTCACTTCGTCTACATCTTTCCTACCTTTTTTGTTTCTCTGTTGTCGATATTTTATCTTTTGTCCAACAAAATTCACATGATGACTGCAAGGAGGTTGGCTCTCTTGATACTTCCATGGCAACCAGCTTAGTGTGCGTATAGGGGAGTTGGATCTTATTCATTGCGATAACGTGTAAAGTTCTACGGAGCGAAATAATAATGAAACCACGGCTCTCTCTCTCTTTCTCTCTCTCTCTCTCACACACACGCACTCTTTCTCTCACATACTCTCTCTCTCTCTCTCTATGTATATACATATATATATATATATATATATATATATATATATATATATATATATGTATATCCTTCTACTCTCTAATTCTCTGACACACCCATTCTGTCTCCCCTTATCTCTCTGTCCCTTTTTTCTCTTCTCTATTATCTCTCTCTCGCGCTCTCTCTCTCTCTCTCCCGACGGAGTTTTTGTTATTGCCCTTGTTATTGTATGAACTAATCATCTAACCAAAGTTCTTTCTATCTCTCTTCCTATCTCGACACCCTCTCACGCAAAGCTCTCTCTGTCTCTCACTTTCCTTCTATCTCTCTCTGTCTCTCACTTTCCTTCTGTATCTCTCTGTCACTCACTTTCCTTCTATTTCTCTCTGTCTCTCTGTCTCTCACTTTCCTTCTATCTTTCTCTGTCTCTAACTTTCCTTCTATCTCTCTCTCTGTCTCACTTTCCTTCTATCATTCTCTGTCTCTCTCTCACCCTATCTCTCTTTCTCTTTCCCAACGGGGCTTTTGCTATTGTCTTGGCTAGTATTCTCATTATAATGTCCTTTTTGTAACGGTGTTTTCTATTGTTTTTTCCCCCCTTTTTTTACGTGTTGCTGTTGGTTGCGTTGCCGTATCCGCCCTTGTGGTAACAGTTGTTTATTGTATCTGGAGGGCATATTTAGATCTGTTCCACCATTTTTGGTAAAAAGAAAAAAAATGAATGCAAAAGATTGTGTACAATACAAAGAGACGAATACACAGAAAGAGAAAAGTGGGACATTGATCGGTTGACTAA
>OY744515.1:129661023-129763523 GCA_963556195.1 Sepiola atlantica
TAGATCATTGAAAAAAAAGACGGATAAATAATTTAATCTCTTTTTGTTTTTGTTTTATTTCACTAGAATGTAAAGTCTTAGAAATCAAATATATTCTTATTTCTATATAAGATACATACGTTTCCCGAGTGTTAAACTAAAGTTCTCATTTATGTTTCAAGCGTTGAGTAGATAAAGAAATAAATAACATTCAGTTTTCTCTCCCTAATCGACCAGTTAACTATGTTATAGTATATATTTATTTCGGTATTTTTGTCTTTCCGAGTTCCTGGACAAAGATTCATCTAGTCTTGTTGAATATCCAGCAAAGTGCTGTTACTTGGAGTAACATCACAAACAGAAGGTGGACGATTCATAGTATGAGCCATTGTGTAGCCGTGTCGAGGAAATAATATTTGGCATTCGAATACTATGTTATTTTGAATACTTGGTCAGGGTTTACTTGTATGGTGACCTACCCTCATGTAAGGTCACCTTGAAAAATCTAACTACTAAGAGAGCGAAGACACTCGAGGATGTTGTTTAGTACCTAATTAAAACTCTCCTAAAAAGTTATATATATTTGCTTAATTTTCTTAATTTTTTTGTTTTCGCTTAAAATGGAGCATCCTACCAGCTTCCAGACATTCATCTGCTATTTCAGACACTCCAGGTCTTTTTTAAGATGCTAACCGTCCCTTTAGGGGCAATTGTTTTTATATCTCTTACACTTAGTTCACCGGGTATATTCGCCAGATAATTTTTGAAATCATTTTTCATCAGTCCGGTTTCTCCTATAATTACTTGAATGAAGGACATCTTCCTGAGATTCCAGTTTTTTTTTATGTCGTACATGAAACCTTAGTATTTCGTTATCTTTTCGGTCTCAGTTCTTTTTAAGCAAGTATCATTATGACCACTGACTTCAACCAGGGTTTCTACTTTCTTCCTTTTGTCCCATAGCAGTATGTCATGTTTAACAGCTCCGTTTTCTAGATATGTAGCTGTAGAGATTGCATCGTCATAGTGGATAGTGTATGACTGATTTCCAATTGTTCCTTCTGGTATATGCTCCCAGGACTTGCTGCTACACTGGATAAGTATAGAATATGAACTGATTGTATTGAAAAAGTTAATAAATTAATAGATGATGAATAAATGCAAAGCGCGTAGTAAATAGTAATTAATGAATTCAAGATGTTTAATTAAATCAGTTTTATTTCTTTATAAAATACATAAGTAAAGCTTAAAAAAATCGTAAATGACGTATTATTCCGTTATGTGACTTGATTCATGTGAATGTGACTTTTCATCCATATTATTTCATACATTTACTTGTAGAGTGGAAGTGGTATTTTGGTGTGCTTGCTTACCTTATTTTTATTTTACGGTTTTGTGTATGTGTCACTGTTGCACTTCTGGTGTATTATTTTATAATTATATGATTATTTGAATGATTATTGTTGACTTCAAACATTCCTGTTATGAACGACTGGTTCAAATACTAAGTATTAATTTATGAATGAAATAGATGGGTTTGATAGTGGTAATTCCAAACTTCGTATTCAACGCAGTTGTAGAACTTTAATGAGAAATTCCTTGTAAACAGTAGTTGATTGATAACTGTAATATAACTGTATAATAATGACGACGTAATTGAATTCATTATATTTTATATGTATCGTATATAGGTTAATTTTAAGTAAAGGATGTGGTTTTTCGAGATAGTGACAGCGTAGTAACACTCTCTTGTTATAGTTAACTTCCTAAATGATGTCGGAGTTAGCTTCCTTGCATGCATTTACTACATGACGTTGTCCCATTAGGGGACGTATTTATTTATTTTTTATTTATACGTACAAAAACTTTATTCATGTATACATATTAATATGTTTCCATCATCACACACAATCAACAACGAAGCATATATATATATATATACTTATATATAGATATACATATATATATATATATATATATGTACTTGTATGTATGTATATATATATATATATATATATATATACATATATATACTTGTATGTATATATATATATATATATATATATATATATATATATATATATATATATATATATATATATATATACACACATTTATATGCTATATGTGATATCCACATCAGTAACACGCTTTGACTACTGAGACATATATGACTTTCGTATTAGGATTCAAATCGTGTGAACGGCAGGGGTTGTCTCTTCCCATACTGATGATTGCAGGTTTTGCATGAAACAAATATGTATATGGATTTATTTTAAAATATTATTTATAATAATTATTCAAAGCTCTCGCTAGATTGACCATATTAAGTGAGGGTTAGGGTTAGGGTTAGTGAGTATACAAGAAGTCGTTATTCATAGCGTAATGCGATGCTCTAGAACCCGCCTATTGAACTATCTTGACGACTTCTTGATTTGAGCGCTGAATTTTCGATTTGGATGTTTATTTACTCTTCCATTTCAAGGCAATACGTGGTAGACACATCGGTACGCGCTCCGACTACTGAGTCAAATATAACTTTCATATTGGGGTCCGAACCGTGTGACTGACACAGATTGTCTCCTCCCATACTGATGATTGCAGGTTTGAAATGAAACACATGTGTATATGGGTTCATTTGAGAATATTATTTATAATAATTATATATATATATATATATATATATATATATATATATATATATATATATATATACATATATATAAATATATATGCACATAAATATTATCGTCCCAAAACAACAAGGCATAACTAAATATTTAGGCGATTAAATATCGTACATTTATTAGGAAATATATTGTGGCCTACTGGTAACATTTAAGACTACTGATAATGTTGTTGTGGGTTCGATTCTTGCTAAAGTCAGCCACGCTGTAGATTAATATAATAACGGTTCGTGTCTTCTCCAATGAGCTAGTCTATTTGAAAGCAGACATATTGATGGCTGCCTTTGTAATCTTAACATCGGCATCTACTCACGCTTTAATAACGTCACAACCTTTCTGCCGCATTCGTTCCATGATCCCCTGGATCAGCGCCTGCTTGTTGGCCAAGAAGCCTTCTTTCTACCCAGCAAATTGTGTTACCCCGTTATCTTCACCTTGCTTCCATTCAGCTATCGACTTCGTCGCTGATGAGTACATTCATTTAAACTTGGTGAAACTTTATAACCATCAAACGCGGCAGTTGCTGTCTCATAGTGTTCAACAGTAACTGATGCATAATCATTTGCAATCGAGCTGTAGTTACTCCCCTCCTTCCATTTCATACGGTTGAGAAGAGCTCCTCTGCCTAGTACATTGTGCTCTGTGACTGGAACAGGTTGTGTCACAGCACTGTCCAATTTTGTTTCAACATAATTTCTGAGAGCTGCTACCAGCTGTGTTTTTTTTGTTGGACGTAAGACGCGCTTTCCTTCAAAAAAAGACATCGAGTAGAGACAGAGTTCATAGGATATGAGATCATCCAGCCATAGATCACCCATCTGTGAGACCACGAAAAACTCCGGAATACAAGTACTGGGTTAAGGCTACGATGCACAGAAATTTAGACATTTTTGCTCGATGCTAAAGCCTTATCTTACAAACTCCGTATGTGAGAGTAGGAGAAAGTGATTATCCATCCATCTTCTGTAAAATGTATTTTCCGATTTCGAAAAGGTCCTGAAGATTGGCATCCTCGTAAGCAGTAATCCCTGTGATAATTTTGCATAACGATTAATTTCCTGTAAACGGCTTAAAGCTGTCTAGCTGCTCTCCAACTTTCCAGAGATCTCTCTCATCTCTTCTCACCCGAAAGACAGGCAACTTCTTATGTTGTTAGCTTATTGTGTAACTTCGTGCGGTAAATTATTGCATGGCAAGCTTGTAAGCAGATGACATAGTGGATGACATGGCCCACACTGTTCTCTGTTACTCAGACATCCCCCTACCCTGTGTTAGTCCATGATGGCTTTTAAGTAAGCGCATTAGTGTTTGCTCGATGCCAAGATCGGAGCCAAGACTAGCCCAGTATTGGCTATTGCGTCTGATTACGTGAACCCAAAACAGGAACTTTTGATGTATTGCAGGGTTGTCATCTTTCAAGGCATAGATCTTCTGGAGATATAGACGAGCCGACTTAAGATAATTTGGAGGACCAGTGGTTGCGAATATTGGCAGACAGTGCTGATTTTAGAGGGCCTTACCAGTTCACTTCTTATCAGAATTAGACTGTTGTAAATTCAAACAATGACTTCAAGTCACATTCACAAGTCTTCATCAGCATGTACAACCGGTCAAGTTCCTCTACTTGGTCCTGAAACCCAGGTTCATCTTCCAAGATTTTGGCAATAATCTAACGTGTGAGGCACTGATCTTCCATCAGGTGGCCACGAAATGCTTGTTGCCCTGCCTTTCCGCTCATCATGTGTACGACGGCATTTTAACCATATACTGTCTCCATGATCTATAGTCTACTGCAATCCAGCAACGTCTTATATATTTGCACTCCTTATGCATGAGGTGCATCATTCCTTTGCCAGCTGGGAGTAGTTTGTATTGAAGTGAAAACAAGCTTTGATGGGTTTCGCTGCGATTTCGAGAATTGCTTGATTTTATGCTGCCTTATCAGCTTTCGGAGGTGAATGTCACAAGTGTTTCCATAAATGTCACAATTTTTGCGGCACCACAACGACCTTTGGTCATAAATAAAGAGTTTCAATATCTACTTATCAGTTTTCTTTTGAAGTACGGGTTTCCATATTCCGTTAATTTACTACCTCTTAAGTATCCCCCCATTTAAGTGACAATGTCCTATATCGTTTTCTGTTCCTCATCGGTTTCCTCCAAAAATACACACACTCTTTCGAATGCTTCATCCTGTCTTTTGGTCTATAACTTGTTCGCGTTTTGTTATTCAACTGACGTGGACTGTATGAAAGTTGACGTTTCATGACTGGTGCTACACACAGTCTGCAGAATGAACATCATCACAAAAATATTCAATTCGATCTTGAACAGCAGTGACACACTCACCATCTCTTGTTTTACAATGAACCAGGATAGTTAGAGCAAATGCATCAGGCGTCACATAGAAAATCTTCTCACTTTTTCGGTTATAATCTTTTTTCGTGGTATCAGTTTCACAGAAAAAGCAATGCGTTTTACTGAGCGTTTTAGTGCCACATCGCCCATTTTTACTGACCGAGCAGAATCCTCTTTATTTAGGCTAAATACATGTCATTTTTGTCTAGTGCCTGATTCAATAATTACTTTTACACCTCTTTCGATACTTGCGCGGTTAACACATGCAGCACCCTTTTTTCGATGCACCACGGCCTCATCAAGGTCAAAATCCTGTTCGCATATAAGACAAGTTCCCGTACTAGCGGCTGAACTCATGTTTGATTCTGAAAATATACGAAAATATATGCGTATTAGTATATAGAGCAAGTGAACTGTTTGCGAGGGTAGTTTTTGGTGGGCTAAAACGTGGTTTCTTTAGGTTTTTCAATTGTTTTCTCAGGAATCCTATACCCTATAAAACAATTTCATTTATATACGGATGTAAGAGAGCCCGATTAATTGAAGAAAATAATAATGCTCAACTGGTACCGATATGAAAATAATCACGCATATGCCTGTTTGCGAGCCTGTGGTAGTGCAATAAGGGGTTTAGGGGTACGGATACCAATGTGGATGGAATGATGGTTTAGAGGTTGGGTACTCTAGATATGCTATAAGTGTTATTTAGCATGACTAGTAACCCTTTTCATGTGAAAGATTGACTCTGAAAACAAGTAAAAATCTCAGATTTATTGAGTTATGAAAATTGACCGAGTTAGTGCTTCACATGTAAATGAAAAATGACTTGTAAAATAAAACAAGTCATATTCGAAATTTTAAACACTCTCGACAGTCTACTATATGTGACATTCTATCTAATACCACAAATAGATCTTAGATTCCCTCATTGAGCGACAATTTCTCGTGACAGTGGGGCGAGAGTCGACGCTGATTCTGTACTGAGTTCGTGCCCGACGAGCGTCCGTAATGGCCACTTTCTACACTGATGATAGCAAAAAGCTTTAAACGCCGGCGTATTTACGTTAAAATAATGTAATATTTATTAAATAGAATATTACACACACACACACATATATATATATATATAGATATAGATATATATATTCAGGTTAATGATGAATCTATTTAGATAACTCAAAAAGATTTTTCTAATTTGTATTTTTAGATATATTTCTATCTTTATATATTATGGTATGTTTATATGTTTATATATTTGTTATGTACAGAATTCACGCTTAAAATATTTATCCGATCATTAAGAAGTTGGGAACACGGCTACTAAGCATCATGGTGAGTAATATAAGCCTTATTAAGTGCGAATTAGTTTAATAAAAAATAAGCAAAAGAATTTCACTAATAGTTATTAGACATAATTTTCACCTATAAGTATTAAACGTCAATTATTTTTTGTCAAATTTAAGTTTCTTTGGAATAATTCAAGCATCTATTTTTAAATTAACATACATAACCTTTTAGTTGAATTTGATTTATATTAATGTGACACCAATCAAACAGGATCCCCTAAATGTACCAATGCATGTGAAAACCACTTAAACTTAAGCCTTACATTTGACAAAAATTCTAGAATCAAAATTATACAATCGGTGTTGATCAAGATTGTAAATATATTTCTTAACGTAATGTTTATTATTAGATACAATAACTTAAATCTTCGTATGAGAACATAAAATCAGTGAAAAACTATTCTGTTCGGGGAATAAATTGTATCCGTTCTACTACGGGTATCCTACTAGTATGTATATATATATATATATATATATATATATATATATATATATATACATATATATATATACATACATATATATATATATATATACATACATATATATATATATATATATATATATATATATATATATATATATATATATATATATATATATATATATACAATGTAACACGGAATCACATATTTGGAGCCCTCTGGCCTTATCGGTAATTATCGCACCGGTGATTATGTGATTCTGTGTTACATTATTTTATTTTATTATTTCTCTGTTTATTACAATGAGCTCTCATACTCAGATTACCTTACAGGATGTATTTCACTGTAACACACACACTATATATATATATATATATATATATATATATATATATATATATATATATATACATAGATAGATAGATAGATAGACAGATAGATAGATAGATATACATATATATAATTTTGAATATTCCATTTTCTGTCCGGAAATGATTGGTCAACTGCCAAGCTATACAAGATGTGGTTCGAAGCGGCAGCTGGTTTGCGTTTAATCTCTGGTCGGTTGGGATTATGCCAATTGAAGGTAAGCAATCTTAAGGGCTTGTCCACGATAGAGAAACTGGGAAAGGGGCAGGTCGAACGTAGTCAATTGTTAATCGCCTCTATGAAATAGCATATCTATTGTTGATGACGGGGTTGTATGATTTAGCTTCGGAGGTGATCAAGGTTGAGAAACCCCTGATAGGCACACTTAGGGTCAGGAAACACTCTATCAATTTTGATAGTGTCTCTCGTATATATTAACTGGTTGCTTTGCGATATCAATGGTGCACATGGATGCCTTTTCTATGTTGTGTGTATTAAGCCGTGTAGATATTACTGATTTACAATGATTTACAATGATCGACCTTATCTAATACTAGCTTACGCTACCCAACGTTGCCCGGGAGTCATAACAAAAGTTTTACTCTGCTTTTTGTGTCTATTTACTTGTATTCGCACCAGGACAGATTTAGACATATGGCCGGATTTTTTACGTAGGAAAGTTCGAGCAATCCCCTCCAAAAAAAAATTGGAACAAAATGAATAAAATTGTTTAAATAGATTTCTCATTCATTGACCGAGGATAGAATGGATTAAGTGTAATATCAGTTAACGGATTCTATACAGTTTGTTTGTTTTTACAAAAAATAGTATTTTGTTATTAACATAGTTCACAGCAAACAAGGCAGGCTGCCACTGTAGACGTAAGGGGCTACTGAGGAAAATGAGAGGAGGTTTGGGGAGTCAACCTAAATATGAGCTGCGCAGCGAGATGTCTGTTTATTTAAGTTCTAAATGTCTGCATGTCAGTACCGTCAGGGAAACAGGGGGCAAGGAGGGAGTTCCAAGGGCCATTTTTTTAATTTAGATATTTAAAGTCAAAATGTAATCTATTAATAAATAAGGCTTTGCTCAGAATTTTAAATCCAGAGATGATGATCTATTCGATTATCTATTCGTGTTATAAAAAAAGTAAAGTGATTGACTCTATTCATAGACGACCCAAGGCTCTATTTTCATTAACTTCTACGGCGATTCGTAGGGAAAGACGCTACATATTTCCTTGGATTACTCCATTTACTGTTTGATTCTTGCGTCATAATGCTTAGTATTTCGTAAGTTTGCATCGAGTACTATTCTTACAGGTTTTTAGTATGACTCGACAAAGGATTGAACCCTGACCCCTTGACCCAAACGCGAACGCTCTCACTATTATGCTGAATGGATCGATTTTAACGACACTTGTTATGCCTCACAAATCCCTATCAAATTTTGAAAATTTTGAAAAGTCTACAAGTAACTATTTTCTTTTTCAACAAAAGGTTAAAAGTACGAAATAACCACAATGCATTCTGTTGCATTAAATATCGCAATTATATTCTCTTTAAATAATACTTTTAAACATTTGAGGTTCTTTTTTTATTTTAATAACTATTTGAGTAATAGTAACACGACAAGAAAATGTAATTTTATTATCAAATTTACGTAGGCGTGAGGAAAACCCACACATATGGAGAGAGAAAGGGCGAATGACGTAAATAAAGTGCGAATGATGAGAGCAGTTGTGTAATAAATTGAATTGTGTAAATAATTAAACAAGTGTTATGTAAATGAAGTGACGACAGGATGGAAAGATGGAGCGGATGAGGAGAGATGGTCGAATATTACATCACAAGATATATTCATAAATATACGCAAATATGAAATATATGGTATTTTTTAGGAATAAGTATCCAAGATCATTTCAGTACGTACGCCATCAATTCTGAGTTCATTGGATATTTCCGCGACCGATGAATGTTACCAGACTTAACCGAACAAAACTAATGTATTATTAGTAGTTTTATTTGCAAATAAAGTTATTTAACAAAAATAATTGTTAATCATATCTTGTACTTGAGCGTACGTAGTAATTTTGTTTCGGCACTTCTACACAATACGATCGAAACCCCTAAAGTAACCCTAATTAGACCGTAAACTAAGTATAACCTAACTCTTTAAGGACAAATGAAAAAGTATGCAGACATTCTTAATAAAACAAACTTGCCAAAGTAATAACGTATCCATAAATTTATTTAAATATCGGAACTTCATCTTGAAAAAGAGTCGTCTGTCAAGTAACATCTCTTTTTTATTTGTATATTTCGATAAAGATTAGACATTATCCGTTCTTAGTTAAAACTGTCTCCGTCACAATTACGCCACTGCTGCACATCTATGGATACCTATTCCTGAAAAGGATTATGGTAGCCTGAGTTATTTAAAAGTTCTAGCAAAGCGTTTTTAAGTATTAAGTCCAGAACTTATAATTTTTACTTTCACACTGTGGTTATAAATAAAATGATATTTTCTTTACGCACATCCAGCTAGGTTTTTTTAAGGTTTAAACAAAAAGAAAGAGAGCGGATATACGTATAATATTTGAAAAAAAAGTATTCCTTCTAATAAAATGGTATCTCAGTAACAAAATGCGGTAACAAAATACAGAACTTAATCATTTGTTATAGTTCTACTAATCTTGACCATTTAAACTCTTACAAACGTGGTGTTAACATTTCTCTCCGAGGTTTATCAAAACGACAAAGCCGAACATACACTCTACATACGCCATTCTAACACGTGCCAATTTTCAACCAATCAGAGTCGCTGGTATTTCTCCTTCCTGTTCTTTATGTAAAAAATTACACATGGGATGTGAAAGAATAACTATATTATTAATTGTTTAGCAATAATCAATTTTAAAATATCTAAAAAAACATATTTTCTGCTGTTTGAAGTATATCATATGCAGATTACGTCAAACACGTTGATAGGATTTCTTTGATTTTCTTTGAAAATTTTATGATACCGAAACTTATCGGTAATCGATATTAGACAATATACATTTGAATTTGTTTATCAATTTTTACTAAGAATGTTGCTATAAACTTGAGAGACATCTATATTATGAGCATACAGTACATACATTAAACTATCATTGTGAATTTCCATTCGTGAATGAAGGTACACTCATATATATGATAAATGAAAGGATAAAATAATCGGATGGTATGGATTGAAAAGGAACAGAAAAAGTCCTAAGACTCAGCGTTTTGCCAAGTTGTTGCTTCGGCATTTTCAATATAAATGCACACAATATAAATAAACCATGGATTGACTGCTTTTAAATTAGTTCCCTTGGATTACCTTTTTGCTCTTTTATTTTATAAATTTCAATTTCTGAGTTCTAAATAAGTTCAAATGATTTTAAATTTTTTCAGAATAAATTCATGAGTCATTTAGTATTGCCTTCAGTATTAATTCTATTTTAAAATTGTTCTTTTCAGAATAAAGTAAAATACGACTAAAATATGTTGAATATTTGAATTTGAAATTTTATAACATTATGCACCTATAATAGGTCAATAGTTTAAGGTCAGAACTATTCTATATTAAATATTTCTTATGTAATTTTATACAATGTCACTATTATAAAGGACATATATATGTCATTACATGAAATGAATTATTTTTATTCTGAAATGATAGTCTTTCAAATTTGTATAACCGTTTATGTGTATTTATACGCAGTAACTTCAAGAATTCTTCGCTCACCGGTATCTGCAAATATGCGTTGCTTAATTAGACTTCCGAAAATTACTTTACTTCGTTGTACTTCGCGAATATTTTTTCTGAATTAGGAACAGGATAATGGCAATCTTTCACTGCTTGGTATTAAAATCTATGCACGCACAAATTTCTGTACATTTTGTTTCTTCACGTAAACTGTAGGCGAAGCCCATTCGCCCTATTCAAACTTTTGATAGAACTCCCATGTTCTCTAGTCTATCTATTTAACTACTGACGCGAATTGAACATTTTACTTCTGTTTGTAGACCGGTTGTATATTCGGTTTTAATTCAAATTTTGCAGTTATTTTCTTTTCATCTACCCAGCGAAAAAACATCCGTAATTCTATCTTTCAATTTTTTCCTTTCTGCTGCAGCATCTAAGGTTTTGAAGTCAGGCAGAAAGAAATTTATAAACAATTCCTACAGTTAAAACTTTTGCATCCATCTCTGCTAAATGGTGATTTCAATTGACAATTACAAACATTATAGATTTTTAAGTTTTACTTTGTAGTGTAACATGTTATTAGTTCTCCCTCGAATTTCATTTGTTTTTCATATATGCTTTTGGCTACTTTTTACGTCCTGAATGAAGTCGGCTTTCAAATTGTATTCCATCTCTAAAAATTTATAATTGACAAATCGGAAACCTGAGTCAAGGTGCATTGTTATATATCTACTTAATATTCTTACTTGAAAAACATTCATAATATTTTCAACTGACTCACATTTAGCGATTCTAAAAATTTTTTTATATATCTACTTAGTATTCTTACTTGTAAAACATTAATAACATTTCCAACTGACTCACATTTAGCGATTCTGAATTTTTGTTTATATATCAACTTAATATTCTTACTTGAAAAACATTCATAATATTTTCAACTGAATCACATTAAGCGATTATAAAAAAAATATTTTTGTGTTCGATGCGATTGCACTTGAAACACTTTTTCATTTTAGATGAAAAAAATCATTGTACTTCTGCAGCATTCCGCAAGCGAAATACGGTTTAAGGGGTAGATTACTTTTATTCTGATAACCAAATTTAGGTGGTGAAATACTTTTCTTCTACTTGCGGATTTTTTCCGATATTTGACACTCCACTCAGTTCATATTTTGTTTTAATTTTGATGTACGCTAATAAACCGTTGGCAGTCCTTTGAAATAGGCTGGAGTTTTAAATTTGGTTCATTATCCCATTTAATTACCCTTTTTCTGATTTCCGTGTCGGCATCCGATACTAATCCTTGCGCAAATATAAGGCATTTCAAATTGTTAACACTCAACACTGAAAACTTTAAATCACCATAGCAATACTTGTTGACAACGTTTTCAAAAGTCGTGTAGTCTTCGTAATCTTTCCTTGTAAGGTTCATGCATTTCAACGTTTTGTAAAAAAAGATGTTTGACGGCATAATAATTAAGTCAATAATTGTATCGCCTCACAAAATGTACGGTCGGAGTTTTTTGTAGTAAGATATAATTTTCGAATTTCGTATGTTCAACCGAACCTAATTTCCTTAAAAGCCCACAGACCTTTTAAAGATCGGTCCAATTCGCATAGCCGTATAATAAATGTCCTCGTATTATCTAAAATACGAGGCAAACGTAACGTCGTTTTCAGTATTGTAGTTAACATTATCAATAGTGTCCTAAATTATGTTTTGTGAAAAAGCACTTTTACCGTTACAATTTTGACACCCATTCGATGAGTCGAATATTTTGTTATGTTCCTGTTTAGTATAAATAAAGCTTCTTCAAATATTTTTAAATTTTTTACCAACTGTTTATTTTGCACATCCGTTTTTATGCATCAATTTTGTTTTGATATTCCGCTTCTTGTTCTTAACAGTTATCTTCTATTCAAAGTTTTTATTTCAGTTGTTTTCTTTCCAAATCGATTTTTCGGCATCCATTTTCGTTTGATATTTCGCTCGTTGTTTCTGCAATTCTTTTTTTTTCCGCATCCATTTTCTTTTAATGTGATGCTTGTTTTTCTGTAAGTTCAGTTGATGCTCTTGCTGATGTCTGATAATTAATAACATTTCATTTTTGAATTCCTCTATTTTCTCGCAGAATATTCATAGAAACATCTGATGGTAGATATATATATATATATATATATATATATATATATATATATACATATATATATATATATTAGAGCAGGTCTAATATCTTAAGATGCTTATCAGATGGAGACAGTTTTAGTATAAACGTGGAACCAAATAATCCCTGGTCATCTCTATATTTCTATACGCGTATGTTGGGGCGTTAACTGCAAACTTACAAAGTCATTATTAACGCCCAACGATAATCAAGATCATGGAACAGATAATATGAGATGAACTCTACTGTAAGTCCTTAAAGACAGTATTAAATTGAAGTATTTGCTGTTGTGTAAATTAGTGAAATGTAAATCTGTCTAAACTGAGTCAATTTCTCACGCCACTTTAGAGTTCATTTTGCATATTTACCTTTTCTCACATTTTTAATGCGAGAGAAAACTTAGAACCCAGGTCGATTTCTAACTTATATATGTGATATAATAATGCGATAACAACATTCGCCTTCATTGGTCGCTCTGTCAATCGTTCTCCCCTAAAACTATTTGCCAGCATCCACTGAAGTGTTGTTTATGCCACTTAGTCATTGACTTTTATAATTAGTCAGTTAAGTTGGAAACCCCAAAATGAGAAAAAAACTTCGTAAACAATACGACATATTTATTGCAACAAGGTTATGTAACAAGAATATATACAGGGAAAATTATGTGTAGAACGTTGCTGAAAGGAAGACTAATCGACATCTTCATAGACTAATAGCTTCAGTAAAGACCGCCATTGATGTCCAAAACGAATATGTGTCACTTAAATTTTGCTTGCTGACGGTTTCGAGCCCATATATTAGCAGTTGATCGCTAGAATAATTAAATAAAGGAGTATCAATAAAATTTACGTATATACAATTTTTTGTTAGAATATTATTGTTTATTAAACATACTAAAATGTCGTCAAATAGCCCCTAACCTTATATATATATATATATATATATATATATATATATATATATATATATATATATATATATTAGTATCATTTACCTCTTTGCCAGGAGGTTAGCCACAAGGTCACGTGTGAGATTGAAAAGCTAGCACGCTATAATAGGTGTACCCTAACCCTTAAGAATGTCCTAAGCAGCCCAGTCGGTATTCCTCGGGCGATTAGTAATGAACTAACCTAATTCTTAGATAGCAGGTAAGACAGTGATGGGGACGTCCTAGAACTGAACACAACATCATGTTAATATATTATGTATATATATATATATATATATATATATATATATATATATATATATATATATATATATATATAAATATAAACGCAAACTCTTTTACCAGTGAGATGAATCGACTGTCGAGGAGACACATATAACAGATAAAAAGGCTGACTGATAAGGAGCGGGAAATGTACTTGTGCACGCATGCGCTTAACTAACCTTTTATCTACTAGCAATAAGTGGAACAATGGAAAACAGAATCCTAGTAAAGAAATACACGGTGCACTTAAATAAAAGAAGAGAAAGGCAAGCAATCAATACAGTCAGTAGTGACGGAAGCAACATAAAAGAAGATACACACCCAACCACAGCACATATTTTATCATAATGCAAAAATAATTCTAAATATACTAACACACAAAAGAAATTAACGCAAATGCATTATTTGATTTAATATAATTCGTCCATGTAACGATTTTACCAAGAATTCAAGTAAACTATGTTTAAATCAAATCAGGTTCTAAATAGTTAGTATTTTTGCTTATATGAATTTAACGAACATTTTTCCACCCACATGTAAATATATTTTTTCCGAAGACGTTCGTTGATCACAACAAAACCGGTCAAATATCTCGTTTATTGATAGTTTTTTCGTTTATTTAAATTTGTGTTTCGGTTTTGTTTACGCACATCTTGTCTTTCACGGCATTTCATTTCATGAGATATCTTGCGTTTTATCCTCATATATATATATATATATATATATATATATATATATATATATATATATATATATATATATATATATAAAACGCTTTCGGTTTAACCCCACCAGCACTCCTGGCGTTTTCTCGGAATCCGGGAGTTTACTTTTATTTATTTTTGACAAGGAGAAGAAAAAAATCTCTCGAAATATAAAAGTGATCCCTGATCATCCGGACTATTACAAACTAACACTCTTGCTGTCTTGTAAGTTCGTCTAGAAAATAAACTAACCTTTTCGATCTATATCCGACTTATTTCGGTTTTGTTTTGTTTTTGTTCCTCACAGTTTCCAGCGATCCGGAACTTCGCATTGCCTTCAACCTTTTTAAAACGTTTATGATATATAATGGTGTTTCATTAAATAATTAACAAATTTCTTGTAAGGTATGATTGCATGTATACAAGTTTGTTGGTTTAGTATATTTTTGTATAAATGTGTTTATTTATATATATTTACTTCACTATTTGTGTGTTATTAATTAATTCTTAGGTATTTAGTTGTATTTATGATCATACAAACGTGTGTACATGTAATATGTGACTATAAGTAAAAGCGTGAGAATATAATATTCATAGTGTTTTGAATTATTTGTCAATGTCTTTATTGATGCTCGTTTGTTTTATTAATAGTTTATTACTAATCAATCAAATATTATTAGTAAAGTTATGAGCATAATTAATTTTTTAATGTTAGGGCGTGGAGATTTTTTACTATTTTCGAAATGCAAATTTTTATTAAAATGATTGTGTATATTTATTAATAGAAATATGGTATGCGGTCATTATCACGATTCTGCTGTTAATAGTTGTTCCACCAATAATTTGTTTACTAATTAGTGTAGGTAAATTAGTAAACACAAATAGAGTTATCAAATAGATATAAATAAATACCAACACACTGTTTTGAATATACAAATTAATAGGTATGATCTCCCCTCTTTCTTTATCTTTAAAGATTTGTATACATGTTAAAAAATACAGCAGGAAACTTACTATTAATTAATGAGAAACAAATAAAAATAATCAAATAAATAGGATTACATTAATACACACATTTTGAATATTTAAACTAATAAATAAGATACCTTCTTCACTCTCTATGTCAACAATTTTATTTTCAATCATATTCTGCGTTTCTAAATCAGCCTAAACATTCTCCACAGCTCTAACATCTTATTATTTTCTCTTCCCCTCCTTTTCTCTTTCTCTTTGTTCTTTTTTCCTTTATGTCTCCTCCAAGTTTAGCATAAACGTCATTCTCTTACTTCTACACACCCCGTCCACCTCCTACTGCAGCCATGCTTGGATATAACATATGTTGCCCCCAGTTACCCTTCTAGCTAAAATATGCTTAAACAGACAAATACAAGCCAACAATATTATGTATCTCGCAATCTTTGTAGGAGACTAACCACGACTGGTAACACCTCTACCAACATCATGTTTTTCATTCTCAGCTCGTTCACGCCAACAGTCATGCCGAAGTCTGCACACTTTCTGACATATCAAAATTAATATTCTGCATACATTTCTTACATATATATATATATATATATATATATGTATATATATATATATATATATATATATATGTATATATTTAATTGAATGCCATATACACACATACATATATATATATATATTTATTAACTTACATATATATATATGTATATATATATATATATATGTATATATATAATATATGTATATATATATATATATATATATATATATATATATATATACAGGGTGGGCAAAAATAAGGGTCCTATTTTTAAAAATTCATAACTTTTTTATTTATTGATTTAAAAAATTTTTTTTTTTTAGAATAAGTAAAGGACCCCTTCCGAAGGAAGCATGAGCCGTATTAGCCCTAAGGAACGTACCCTCATTTAGAAAACATTATTTTTGCTTAAAAAACTCAAAACAGTGTAAAAAACAATACTTTAGTTTTTGTAAGTTTTAAGAAGTGTTTTTCGGCTAAAATTTGTTTTGTTTATTTCAAAAAATCTCGGAAGGGTCAGTCTACACACACATAAAGTTTGGTGAGTTTAACTTTTATTTTGTGGAAGTTATTCAAATTCAAGTTATTCAAATTTAAAGATAGGACCCTTATTTTGGCCCACCCTGTATATATATGAGAACTATTGGCACTTTTAAATGAACATCGTCGTGTATTTGAATATCACATATGCTTTTATTTATTTACCTTAAATTATTCATGCAAGTTTCGGGTTTTAACAAAAATAAAGGCAATTTTTTTTCATAAATCATGTGATTTTTTGGGGGATGGAGATGTAGAAATCTTTCGTGAATGTACGTTTGTTGTGTTGACTAAACAATTTGGAAGTCCCTAGTAACGCACATAGCTCCCGTGAACGTTTGATAAGAAATATTAGCACTTTATCATGCTCCCTTTCTTTAAAATACGAAACTACACTTATAAATATCTATTTTGAATAAAGAAAGAATTTATTCTTTCATGCTTTCTAAACATCTTTGTATCATCAGCGAAGAGTTTCAAGTTACGACTGACTGCCTCGGGCATATCATTGACACATAACGTAAATAAGACCGGCCCTAGTACACTCCCCTGCGGTACTCCGCTAGTCACTGGTGCCCAGTTTGATCTGGTTTCATTCAGGCAGACTCTCTGTATTCGTCCTATGTGGAAGGATTTGATCCACTGCAGAAGGTGTCCTCTGATACGGTAGCTTTCTATCTTTGTTAGCAGACGTTGGATGGGTACAAGGTCAAACGCTTTTTGGAAAGTCACAGTATATGGGGTCGACCGGTACGTCTTTATCCAACCAACTGGCATAATCTTCCAGGCATTCTAACAATTTAACTAAATAAGTGGAATAAAAAATTCCCCAAAAATCCAAGTGGTAATAAATTATGAGGCACTGTTTCGTTATAAACACCGTTATTCTATTCCAAATTTCAAAAACGGAAGACGTTACTAAGTAAACTACTTTGCTTTAACCATAAAACTATGAGCTTTTCTGAAATACGCTTCGAAATGTTACTTTTTCAGACTTTCATTAAAATACCTGTGTACTTCTATTGTTTGACATCATTTATTTATGTTTTATGTTTATACTTTAATTTCAAATACTCAATTTATGTTTTGTTTTACTTTAAATTTCATTCAGCGTATTTCCTTATTCTTGTATTGTTTTTGTCGATTTCTTCTTAAAAGTCTATTTTTATTTAATTTTCTTTTCTTCTAATTTTTTTTGCTTTTTCGAATGTTGTCTTTTTTGCATCGAAGTTTCTTTTGTAGCTAACCTTTTTTTGTTTACCTAGTTACATTGTTCGCTATCACTTATACGCATGCGCACAAACGTTGCGTTTGAGAACAAAAAAGGGATACGCTTCCGGTCTATTCTTATTTGCACACTCTTACGCATGCGCCGATCAATATCGCTTAAGGATTATGCGCAAGTTGTTAAAAAACAAAGCCATGCGTACCCATTGTGCGTATCTGCAAACACATGCACTAATTGCTATGAATAATACAACGAAAATACAAAGCGATATCTACATCCATTCAGATATGGAATCAAAATACATACATATATTTATATTCAATCCATTTCGTTGCCCGTAAGGTTAGTCTGTTCACGCAACAAAATGAAAACACTTAAAACGAAGAGTTCAATTTTAGTGGCCTTGAGCAAATATGTGAACGAATTAAACGGAATATAACAAACTAACACTTAACATAATATATCACAGAGTGCCCCCCTCCCGCGCAAAGGTCATCTATCCAATCCTTACAAAATGTCATAATCCGTTTTGCAATCCATCATATGTGGTAAAAACATCTTCAGTCTGAGCTTGACATATTCACCGAGATCTAATCATGAGCTTCCAACAGTCTTTATTTTATCGACGTTCAATTATATGCAGTGATACTTTTGTGAAGGTTTATCAATAGAGCGTGTGATTAGGATGGGAGTCATACTCATCTGAGTGTACCCCCCCTTTATTTTATCTCTGACTCTGCCTAAAAATAATTACTAACAAAACTATTACTAGACTGTTCCTGAACTGAAGAATAATTGAAATCTTTTCGTGTCGTAAACAGTAGCGCTTTTAACACTGAGATGCACATTAGGAGCATATCATGTGTGAGAAAAATATATACATATATATATATATATATATACAGAGAGAGAGAGAGAGAGAGAGAGAGAGAGAGAGAGAGAGAGAGAGAGAGAGAGTAAGATAATACCTTAAAGATATAAATAACATCTTTAACCAGTTGACTATCAGGATAAAAACAAAGTTCAATATAGTGTATAGAGCAATAATACTAATTGCATTATTAACCCATGTGTTTTCAAAGACAATCTTTACTGAATTAAAATTTATAATTGTTCGCACAATTTTAAATATGTACTAGCTTTGAACGAAAAATTCAAAATAGCGTATTAGTGGGTTCCCCCGCGTGTAAGTTTTTGCTCTCTTTTATTTGTTTTTCGTTTGTTTAAACCCCACAATGAACTATTGTTTGGTGTAGGTTTTTTAAAGACACTTTAATTCAAGAACTTTTTACTCTTTGTGAATGTTTACTGATTATTGTGTAGTGTTGCAGAGACGATATACATAACAATGTTGTTTGGCACAAGACAAATGAAACGGATAGTAAAAATATATCGCACAGAAATGTTATGTTTTTAGAAATGTGAAAAAATAAAAATAATAAAATAAAACCCTGGTTATTTGAATATGATATCGACTGACTTATATATATATATATATATATATATATATATATATATATATATATATATATATATATATATAAGATCATACATAAAAAACAGCACCAACAGACTAAAAATCTTCAAAGCCCTACACAAAAATAAAATTACAACCCACAATTAATAACATAGCATTTACCACCGGTACTAACGCCTTATCAGTCTTCAACAATTTATATATCATAATAATTATATTAATAGATATATATATATATATATATATATATATATATATATATATATATATATATATATATATATATATATATATATATCTTTTTATATATATATATATATATATATATATATATATATACATATATATATATATATATATATAAAATCAAAAATAAAAATAAATTAATTAATTAATAAGTAAGTAAATAAAAGAATATATATATATATATATATATATATATATATATATATATATATCTATATACATATGTAAATTAATAGATATAACTAAAAATTAAACCATCAATACGGCTCTTTACTAATAATAAAACACAGCCTCTTGAAGACGGTCGAGAGACCGAAAACGCTCGAGAAATGGCCCAAGATACAACGTTAGGCGCCATAATCCACCAATTTACACCGGAAAACCGACACATCGCTCGCCGCGTCAAGAAACTAACCAGAAAAATAGTAAAGAAAGAAAACTCCGTGGTCTTCAATGACACATGTATAATAAATGACTTGCTGTCGAAATACACCCCCCCACACACACATATATATATATATATATAGAGAGAGAGAGAGAGAGATAGATAGATAGATAGATAGATAGATAGATAGATAGATAGTGTGAAATATTGTCACTTAGAAATGTTGTTTAAATTACAATATAAGACTTTTGGAAGCCAAATAAGAACGTATTTGTTTAAAACATATTATTTAACAAAATGCACGAGTTGTCAACTTTGGTACGTTTTATTTTAATTATAGACATTATTTAATCATGTTTTCTGTATGATATATAAACATCTCGTCATTATTGATAAGTAAATCAATAATTTATTTTCACAGAAATGCATTCTTATTTGGTGTTCGAAATTGTCTATATGCTAATTCAAATAACAAACACTGTTTCTGAGTTTAAATAGTTCGTTATCCTATAAATAATAGCAACGTGTAGCACACATACACTCATACTAATCGGTGTGTACATCTTGACGAACTATTATTCAAGAGTAATTTTTATATCTTAAACAAGAATAATAATTAAATCTAAAACAATTTATATTTGTAAAATACTTATTTAAGTCGAATGCTCGTGCATGTATTAAAAGTAATTGAATAATTTATTAAAAAAGAACAATATTATTTAGCTTTTTTAATATCTACAATAGAATTAAAATATCAAACAATATTTCTAAGTGTCAATATTTCCTTAACCTATAAGATGTGCAGCCACGTGTAGCACAAAAACATTCATCCTTACCGTCATGCACCACTGAAGGGACTATTATCCACGAGAGATGTTTATATAAGAAATAGAAAGAAAAACTTGTCAAGATAAAATGTTCGTGAATGTCTTTAATGTCATTAATAATTTATTTTAAAGAAAAAAATGTTATTTGGCTTCATGACTTAATATGTTCAAATATATATATATATATATATATATATATATATATACATATATATATATACTTACATATAAATATAAATTATACAAAATAATAATGATAATGAGTAATGAAAACGCCATACAATACATTTTAATTTTATTAACTTTGTTCTCAATTTAATTCTCGAAGATATAATTATATCTTCGAGAAGTTTTCAAATAATGATATATTAAATTACTTTTTTTGTTTTTCTTTCGCATCTTTTTCTTGCTGTTTTCAATTCGTCTGTTGTAGAAGCGAATGTGCGATCAGAGTATTTTTAGTAAAGAACGCGGCACGGGTTGAAATTCTGATGATTACGTATGTCTTCGAAAATTAAATTGAAAAAAAAAGTTCATGAAATTAAAATGCATTGTATGGCGTTTTCCTTGCTCATTATTATTTCAATAATTCGTATTATCGTATAAACAATGCTTTCTAAACAAGAACAACATTGCTGATTCAATGTGAACGACCACGTGCCGCGTTCTTGACTAAAGAAGCTCCCATCCCACATTTGCTTCAACAACTACTTGAAAACACACCAAAGAAAACGATGAGAAAAAAAAGAAAAAAACACATTTAATATATTTTTATTTGAAATTCTGATTATGAAGTATACCTTCGAAAATTAAATAGAAAACAAAATATAATAAAAGTAAAATGCATTATATGGCATTCTCATTGTTCCTTATTATTTTAATAATTCATATTGCCATATAAATAATGCTTTCTAAACAAGAACACATTTTCTTATATATATGAATACTTTTTACAACCTTTTGCCTGGAGTACATATTCCATGATTTAAAATTATTACTTTAGTAATTTTAGATTCAAGCAAGCACCTATCTATAATTGAAGATTACGTTCACTGATGCTTTTAAAAACGTATTACTTTATATAACTGAAAATGTGATTTAGACCAATTTTTCTCTCTATTAAATTAATTAATTTAACTTGTTTTAACAGTTGTTTCATGGCGAGTTCAACAGTTCGGAACTTAATTAGGGGGTTATTCAAAGCAAATCCAGTGATATAGTCGTATGGGCACAGGGAAAACGTACATAGTAGTGATCTTAATGTAAGTATGGACAACGTCAGGTCCTACTAGTATATATATATATATATATATATATATATAGTATTGTATTAGTCTCTGTATATGTAAATCCGTTGAAACTCAAGTGTTTATAAAAAGTGCTCAATGACATGTAGAGCTGTTCATAAATATACATTTTTATTTATACAAACAGTATTGGTTACATATGTGCATACATGTTTCGGTTGTACTCTTCTTAGAGAGTCAACCTCTTGAGACCAAAGACAATCCCCTGAAAGGAATCCAAGCTAAGTAGGTAATAACACAAGGAAAAGGGGATAGGCAGGTCATAAAAAGAATAAAAAAGATAGCAACTAACTGAAAGAGTCAACAAGTAAAATAAGTAATTCGATACTAATTCATAAGAAATAAGCAATCCCCAACAAAGATTTATTTAAAGGAAAAAGATTTCCAAATCCATCCCACTTCTCTGAAGTATTTGATCTGAAGAGGTTGACTCTCTGGGAAGAGTACAACCGAAACATGTATGCACATATGTAACGAATAATATTTGTATGAATGAAAATGTATACTTATACACACACACACACACACACACACACATATATATATATATATATATATATATATATATATATATATTGATTTTATTCCATTAGTTGCGACAAAACAAGTTTTGTTTCATTGGCGCAAATAGCGACCAACTCATCGGGCTAGCGATGAAATTCAAATGGCATACGTTTTAACTTCACCTTAACGGGAGATTGAAAATTGAAAATACATTGGAGGGGGAGGGGGACAGAGTTGGGGCTTTGTCTATAACGGTGACATGGGACATGGCATAACGGTGACATGGGACATGGCAACAACTTCAAGGAAAGATTCTACAACCATAAACTCTCCTTCAACACCACAGACCATCCTGGCCAAACTGGACTTTCACTACACTACCACAAAATAAAAACCAAAAAAGAAACTCCCATAATAAAGTGGAAAATCCTGAAAAAAATCCAGCACCTGCAAATCAATAAACTCTCCATGTAGATTATGCTTAAATGAAAAACTGGAAACTATCCGCTTTAAGGACAAAAACAAACTTAGCAACCCACATACCCCACCTTAACCCCACACCAACCCCACATAACCTAAAAATAAAATTAAAAGTTTTTTAATTTTTTTTTTACAAAAATGAATGATAACATTAAACCCCCCACTATACACTACCCCAAAACACACTATAACCCCCTACCCACCCACCCAAATTTACCACCAAATCCCACCCCAACAAGTCCTGATGAATATATAAATATATAACCACCCCTCTAAACTACCAATAACATCAAATCTCTATGCACTACCTATAATGCACAGCCTCAATAGCCTCTCAGCCATACTACCAATTCTAACATAAACCCATAACTGGGACAGCTATTAAAACTGATATCACTTGGACTAATCTAATCTCAATTACTTAACCCTTCGATCACTATCTTGAACACTTAATTATTAACTGGTACTTAGTCCTTGTCATTGGTAATAGAACAAAAAAGCCTACCATCACTTGTCGACTTATTTCGCCCAATGACTTCACAAGTAGCAAGATTGTAATGATGGTGATATTTATCATTATTACTATTATTATTATTATTATTATTATTATTATTATTATTATTATTATTATTGTTATTATTATTAGTATTATTATTATTATTATTATTATTATTATTTTTTAATACTATTATTATTATTATTATTGTTATTATCATTAATATTCTTACAAACTTGTTATTTCTATTTTTATTCTAATTTTATTTATGTTTATCTTTATTTTTATTTTTATTAAGGCTTTTATTAAGGCTACTATCACTGCGACTATCGTAGGTATGATTGGCAGGCGTTATCATTGTTATCATAATCGGTTTTGTTAATGCTAAGACTGGTAAAACCATAAAACTTCTCTTATAAAATGATTCCACTAGTATTGATCTCGGTATAATATAATCACAATTTTAAAAAAACATATAATCACAACAAAATTCACTACAAATAATAAACAAAACATTAAAATAAAATAAATAAAATGCAGAAGTAGCAATTAATACCCTAAATTAAAATTATCAAACATTTTTATCCACATGATAATTACTTATTAGAATTAAAATAAAATAGGAATGACGGTTATAATCATAATTTTATTCTCATTTTAAATTTAACTCACTCTGGCCGTCGCCCCATCTCCCTTCCTCCCACCCCGGCCGAAATTGAGATCATCACAGCACAAACACGTGAAAACCTCCCACGCAATAATTTGAAACACGACTTGTTGGGCCCTCCCCCTCCCCTCTCATGTCCCATGTCACCGTTATAGACAAAGCCCCAACTCTGCCCCCCTCCCCCTCCAATGTATTTTCAATTTTCAATCTCCCGTTAAGGTGAAGTTAAAACGTATGCCATTTGAATTCCATCGCTAGCCCGATGAGTTGGTCGCTATTTGCGCCAATGAAACAAAACTTGTTTTGTCGCAACTAATGGAATAAAATCAAAAAATATATATTTTGCTCTGAATTTTCATTGAGCACTCTCATAAACCCGGTTTCAACTTCCTTCGGATTCATACCCCCTGGATATTTGTAACAAGTTAATTATATATATATATATATATATATATATATATATATATATATATATATATATATATATATATATATTATATGTGTGTGTGAAGTGTAAGCTTTGTTTATATTGATGTATATAATTAAAGTAACATACGAACTGAGTTCAGTAGATATATAGGTGGGTAGATACAATAAAGCAAAAAGCGATGTCAAAATAGATCGGCAAATGAACACACATTTAAGTAGATAGATAGATAGATAGATACGAAATGAATGGAGTATATTCGTGTGTGTACATAGTAAGGTGTGTGTCTTGCGCATGCGTGTAATTTATTTGTCTTTCACACAGTAAGGGAAACAATTAAGAAACTGGAACATTTAAGAGTGCTAATAAAAAGAAACACTTATCTATTTATTTACACATCGGAGCATTATCCTTTCTATGCAGCAGCTAGTCTTTCTGGCTATTCGCTCTACCTTCACGCAGAAAATTTATCTTCAAATGTATGTGTGTATAAGTGTTCAGATAGACTCGTCTTCAAAAAGATACACACGTCAGAATAGAAGAACCAAAATGTAACTCTTCGGCAACTGACTGTTTTTATAAACATTAACATTTCGATTACTCACAGAAGTGGAATTGTAATCTCAATTCGAAGCTTCAGTTCCAATTTCTGCTTGAGACACGTGTCTCTCTAGCATCACTGAAGAGCTGTAATACATCTGTAGGTGACTATATATATATATATATATATATATATATATACGTGTGTGTATCATAGCTCTTCAGTGTTTCTTGTCGACAGTCGGCTCTATTTACAATTCGGCTATCTGTCACCTATTGGAAGTAAGCGAAATTTGATTGTTGATATTAAAACTGTAACTTTCCGAAAATCATCCTACATATAATGTTAGTATTAATACTACTACTAACACTTATGCAAATATTACCATTAATAATAATGATCTGGAGAATATATTTTACCACTATTTATTCGCATACAATTGTCGTTTATAATCTGTTTGATTTAAGATAATGAATCTTCAATTAAGTCGAGATACGTATGCTTATATTTTAAATTGAATTCAGTCAATAACCGATAGTTACATATAATGCTACTAAACCAAAGCTCGTGTTCTTTAATAATCATGAGAAACCTTTCCAACCACCGATTTCTATCACTAAGAGCACCCTATCTGTGAATCCAAAATTCAAACTCCTCGACCTAGCATTTACAGGAAATATAACTTAGAACAAATAAATAAAAGAGGCTGCTAAATTTGCTGCAAAGAAAGTGGGCTCACTCTATCGGGCTAGCAAAATTATCGCAGTGCATACCTATATATCTACAAAGCTACCAACCGCGCATGCATGTAATATTGATGTCACATCTAAGGAGTGGTCACAAACCACTAGTCCCCCCCCTCTCTCTCTATTTCTTTCTCTCTCTCTCTCTCTCTCTCTCTCTCTCTCTCTCTTAGACAGGGTCTAAAAAAGGCTTAATATAATAGGTAACGCATTGCCTACCAAACTCAAAATCCTGTCCCATCACCAGAATATTGCGTCTCGGTGCTTGTTTTACAAGGTCTGCAATGGAATGTACTTCGGCACACTTGTTGCACTTGTCCCCCTCAATGTAAATTCAACCGACCAACATGACAATCAGCAAAATGCCACCTTTTCACTATTGATGGCCCCCAGATACCGGCAAGCTTTCTACTTTAATAACTTATTGTATTGAACTTATTGTCTTTGGAACCTTTTCCTGCTCCCAGTGTCCTAAACAGTACCAAGATGCATAAACGTAGATGAATCAGCATATCGCTGCACACCTCCCTACTTACAATGCTGTTATTATTCTGGCCCCTGATTTAAAGTAACTATTTACGTCTCAGTGGCAATGTGCCTTCTTTTGGGTGAATATGAGTAAATGGATGATTTTCAATTCTTTTTCGCCAATTAATTTATACACATTATTTTCTTTTAGAATTAGTTAATTTACATGTCATTGTGTATAATGTCTCATTTAATATTTATCCATATTGGTGAAGCATAAGCATGTCTTCATTAAACTAAAAGTATAGTTTATGAATATGTATTATTAAATAAACTATCGGGGAAAACCATAAGTGCGTTTGTATTGAAAACAGTAACATTACAAAACATCAGCGTATGATTTTCCATGTTAAAATATTTGAAATTAACAAATTAAAATAAATATTGTATTCTTTTTATGATGTTTAAAATTAAAATAAAATGTTAATCTAACATGAAGTGTTCTTTTCGATTACTCTGTTTTATGTACTTAACTAGAGTTTATACACACACACATATATATATGTATATATATATATATATATATATATATATATATATATATATATATGTACAGGGTGATTCATAAGTCACTTCACTTAGCTATTTAAAATGTTTACCATATGAAGCACAAACATACTATGAGCTTTTGATAATTGTTATAGTACTCTCTAATTTCTGCTATTTGTTATTTTAAATGTGTTCGTTTATATATTCGTTTCTATATATATTTATTTCATAATCAATCAAATATGCTACAAAGAGTGGTAAATTCCTTGCAAAAAAGAATAGAGCTATGCATGCAGAACGAAGGTGAAACTTTTGAAAATTTGCTGTAATTCGAACTCCCATAAATGAATTTGTTAAATAAACTTTCTGTTTTGTATTACCGTATTTTTTAACTTCAGAATTTCAAAAATATAATAGCTAAGTGACTTAAGAATCACCCTATATATATATATATATATATATATATATATATATATATATATATATTAAAGAAGCAACGATGAAGATAAAGAATTGCATAAAATTACATAAAATTACATAAAATTGATACACATTTTATTACATCGAAAGTTCAGATGCAAGGGGTGACATTAATCCTTAAACCATGGTTTTTCAACTTTTGAAACATCTTTCTGCCCGAGAAGCTAGGTTTTGAAGGCAGATATAGAACCTTACCACATAGCGCCTTTCAACAGACAATCTTCACCTCGGATCTGCCGAATTGGATATTTAAAATATCAGTCCAGGATTTTTACTTGTAACTCTACGGGACTATACGCATAAGGGAGACACGAATCCATACGGACCAAGTGATATCTATTTGAACCCTCTATCTTTTACTTGAAACCCTGTAAAAATTGTTAAAAAACTTTCTCCGATTCTACAAACTTTTGCTATTTTGCTATCTGCACCATAGCGTCCCATTTGTTTTTGAAAATGGCTACTCAATACTGCTAACTTCTTTTCCCTCCCGGCCATTTATTTATCCCCAACATTTCTAATTTTATTCTTCAATTTTTCAAAGTTAAATGGAACTAGGTAATATTTATTTATTATAAATACCACATTACCAAATTTAATCTTCGGACGAGAAGAGTTTTATCTTTGAAAAACCATTGTTTAAGGATTAATGTAACTCTTTTCATATGAACTTTTGATCTCATAAAATGTGTATCAATTTTATGTAATTTTATGTAATGTTATGCAATTGTTTATCTTCATATTTGCTTCTTTAAAATCCATTGCTCTTCTCATATATAGATATACTTCCTTTTTATATAGGTATACTTCCAGATATAGATATACCTCCTTTTTAGATCGTCGACATATAGGAAATATATAAATATGATTATGTGCCGACCTTAACACGCGATATCTATGAGTTTACCACTCGTCATAATCATAGAATCTTTGGTCTATTTGTATAAACCGAATAATCACATGTGTACATCATGTGATTATAGTGACAAATGAGCTTCCTTATATTTTGGTGATATGCCAAGGCAAGATAACTGGTAATCATTTTAACCGCAGCTTTTACGTCAGAGTTTCATTCTGCTTCATAGCTTTCTATAAACCACTATCAAAGAGACGATTTTACAAGACAGGCATTCATCTAAGTCTACGGAACTATGATGCCAGTTCGAAGCAAACCGATTTAAGGGGCTTGTAACCAACCTTTATACACATTTACTCATCTTTTCTACACAACTTCACAGCGAGAATTGATGCCCTTATCGTTTGGGATATTTTAAACAGCTGGCGAAATTTTATCCTCAACAGTCATTTTGTCGATAATTTCAACCATGCAAAGTAAATAAATGAATGCAAAAGTTTTTTTTTCGTTCATCCGAAGTATATTTACATGAACAGATATTATACTTATTTACTTCTATAATATCACATAAGATTTTTAAATACCGTATATATAGTAATCTGCAAACGCCAAAAATTAGCATATTTATTTCATAATCAGTTATTCTGGAATATATATATTTTTAGTTTAGTTTGCATCGCCATATTATAGTATACGCAAGTATTCCGACGATAGAAAACACTTCTGGTGTCGGTTGGATGCTGAGAACTTATACTACAATTTGCTCTTAGCCAATATGTCTAGAAACTTTTTAAAATGTATTATGACATTTTTACGCGAATGAAAAAAATCCATGATTGAGACTAGTATTACGTAATATGATTGGATAGTGTAGTATCAGTTCTGTTTTTATGAGATTATCCTTCCATTAATTATCTGTTCTTTTTTAGTGGAGGTGGTGTTTATCTCATAATATATTAAATCCTACAGACTTGAGGGGATAATGTAATATAGCTATGTTGTTATGAGATATTAATAACCGATATTACCTTCATATTTTATGGGGAATTCTTCTATGCATTACCTATATTTTTTGCGGGAGATGGGATAGTGTACTCTCTATTCTGTTGACATGATAGCATTTTCCCCACGCGTTATCTCTTCGTTTGGGGGTCAGTTTTGTATGTATTCGTTCACCATATTATCTTCCTAGGCTTGCAATAATCTGCGACCGGAAAGAACATATTTTTGTATGTCTCTCTATATATACTGAGATACATACAGCTATACACATTCCTACATCATACCCATTTATATATTTTCTTCTTATATCTATGAACGTGTGTGTGTGGGTGGTGTGTGTGTGTTTGCGACTCAGCGAAGACAATCTGGAACCTTCTGCATACATTCAATCAGCATCGAACAATGGATACCCGTTCGCCTGGATGACAGTGAATACTAAAACGAGCCTTTTAAAATAGCATCGTTTCGTCTGTGCATTTCTAAAGTTATTCTTTCTGTAATTTGACTCGATGATGAGCATTCAGTGTTTAACAAAGCTGTTTTTTTTTGTCGGGGGTGGCTGGATGATTGGTGAGTGGGGCAAACAAACGAGCAAGATAGAGAATGAGAGAAAGAGAGATAGAGAGAGGGGAAGGGAGAAGTTAGATGAAGTGACGTCGGATAGCGAAATACAGTTTTGTAACAATTACACATCTGAGGTAGAAGCTTACCTAGACACACTATTAAAATGAGTTACCATAGAGAAATACATAAGATCTTCTTTAGAGAGAGAGGGGTGGGAGAGAGAGGGGGGGGGGGGGGAGAGAGAGAGGGGGGAGATATATAGAAAGAGAGGCGAGATAAAGCGATGTAGAGACTGAGAACGTGAGAGATAGACGTACTACGATACAAATGGGATTAGGGTAAGTGTAATCAAAGGTTAGGCAGCCATTGACGGTAATTAGGTCACACATGGCGTCTTTTCTCGAAAAATTGCATAACAAAGGCGACACATATGGATTCTATTGCTCCCGTCTAAAATTACCTTAAATTCACTTGTATGAATAACTAAACGACTTGTGACCTGTTGGGACTCATTTTGTACGACATATAATTAAATATTTACGCTTGTGTGTTTTTTCTAAATTTTTAATTGGTTGATAAATATGGTTCGCAATGGATTAGCAAATTAAATGATTAATAAAAGCCAAAACACATTGTGATATCCGAATCAACTTCTCTCAATTCCCTCTCTTCGTTTCTCTCTCTTAATTAATTACATTATTCCATTTCTTATTTAACTTCTTTAATCATTCGCTTGGTTTCAAGTTATTTGTATTTCCTCCTGTTAGATAGTAATTCTAATACATATGCTATTATTTAGGTTCCCAGGGCGGTATTGTTACATACACAGGATATCGCGGTAATAGGGGGCAGCGAGCATGTACTAAAATGTCACTTCAACGTGGTAGCCAGAAGCGGATATGACGTCAGATGGTTTTAAGAGGGGGTGAGAGAAGTGGATAGTCGATTAGATGTCTCGGAGCGAACCGCACGGATAGAGAATGACTTAGTTTTTTTTAAATTAATAATTTAATTTTTTTTCGTGCTGTTGTGGAGTATTAATTGCAGGTGCCCCGGTCATAAGATTAGTTGACAACACGAGGTAGGAAATCCATGTGATGTTATTATTTGTGATTGCATTCCTAATAGCCCACCTTTTTTATTTTGTTTTTACTTGCGAGGCATTGCACCCCTTCTCGTAGTAAGGTAATGCAATACTATTATTTATAGTGGGTTTGCTGACAAGTAAGAGTTTTAGTTTGTCAAGTAGACACAATATTACCAGATAGATTATCCCATTTTCCTTCTCTTCTATTAGATGATGATGATGATGATGATGATCATCATCATCATCATCATCATCCTGAATCCATCTTTAGGCATCAAGATTACAGTGCATCTAAATCATAGTCAGTATAAGTTTGTCCATGACTGCTGTAACTAAGGGTATGCTCCATTGCCTATATTGGTTTCCACAAGGGCAGTTCTTTGTTTCTGTTTGTCTCCACCTGTAGAGGTTGCTGGTTGATCTTTTTCGATTTAGGGTCAACCATCCTTCCCTAGGAGATCCGTTTTCAGTGTTTTGGGATAGCTTCGTTCAAGTGGTTATTCAAATAATTCAATCTGTCTCTGACCGTGCAGGTTCAAGGTTCTCTTTGATAATGAAACTGCTTCTTGATGTCAATCTACCTCTCGGTTGTCCATAGCCAGATGCGAGGTGTCTTCTGTTGGTTTTCTGTTTAGGTCTTCGGATTCTAACATCGGCCTCCCTTTCAGATACGGGAGGTTCCATGCTAGCCAATCCGCACACTGCTGGTTATGGGGTCGGAGAAAGTGGCCCAGTTATTTTGAGGCATACATTAATGTTTTCTGGGTCCACCGATTTGGCATAGCACCATCCAGTGCAAGCTGCAAACTGTATTGTATGGATAAAGTGTTCAGTTTTTTTCCTATTTTTGTCATCGTTTTGTGACGTCTTCATTTTTTGACATGATTACTGTCAAGACGTTATCTAGTGTGAACGGTGACAAAGATAAGATAACAAACAAAATAACAAGATTCAGCTAATTTTAGTAGTATGCTGAGTGGTAGACTACAACCATAGCAATGTGAACAGACTGTGTATTAATTTAATGTGTTTCTTTTTAATGGCTTATTCTGTGTGCAATCATAAGGTATGCTATGTCATTGGCGCTTCTCAGATGAATTCTACGTTTTATATGCTTATCAATTAAAATAGTAGATGCTTTAATTGTAGTATTTAAAAATTATATATTTAAAAACAGAACACATTTACTAATTTCTTGACGTGTGTGATGCAGTAAGAATTGTGATATTTAACGCACACTTTACTCATCATGGCAATATACGGTCTACCTTGGCTTTATGCCTTGTGGAAAAGTAGAATATCTGACCTGCCACTACGCTCTATGTGTTCTATCCTCAGTCAATTTTAATTTTTGCACCAGTACATATTGCCTCTTATTGGTGAGCACAATTTTCCTCACATTAAAAAGTGACTTTGCCTCTAACTTTGCCGTAGCATATGGGGGAAGGAAAACTTACTTTTTTTCTTGACCTTTTGGCTAGGAGAAAAATGTAGCTTCTGTTCATATACTATACTTCATATTTCGGTGTTTACGAGTAAACAAGCAAACATTAACTAATACAGATTAAGATATCAATCTCAATTAAAAGTTCAAGTTCCCGAGGTGGCAAAGATGAAAGGTTGTTATTATAATTTGGGAAATGTGAAAAAAGGCAACTAAAAGAAAATAACTGTTAAATGCATGAATAATATGCAACCACTCTGTGTTTTTTAATGCTTAACTGATATTCATGTATTCCATAATTCTGAAATACGTTCGGAAAAGAGAAATAGTACTGTATGTAGGTTGACTATTTACTGTACAATATAGCCGTAAATAAGCAAGCACATATCAAATACTACAGGCGTTAACTCAAATTTGTTAGATTATTAAGAAAAGTCCCGGTGACATAGGGGCTGTGGGAATATATGTTAGCGTGAGAGTGAAAATACCCTCATCCCCGTCTCAAATCCTATGTAATCAGATGCTGAACTGGGAAATGCAAGAATACTTATAATCGAACAAAGCAAATTTATTGTCTGAAATGACATATCATAGATTGTTGCTAGGCGGTTAAAAGAACAGATTAGCATATTGAGCTTTTGGTTCGAAATCTCTAATGTTCAGTTGAATAGAGAAGAATTTACTTTACTTTATTATAAGAATATCAAGATCTATTACATTAATAAAAATGTTTATATATTACGTTGATGACTAAATTAATATAGCTATATTGTGTTTCAGAATTACATAACCAAGAAAGTGATGATATGCCGTAAAGAGGAACGATCAGGATATGTAGTTTATTTTACTATTTCTCTCTCGTTCCATCTCTCTCTCTCTCTTTTTCCTTCTGTCTTCAAAATAATGTATTTCTACCTCCAGTCTATAAATATATACGTTATCTTGACTTTTTGGCTAGGAGAAAAATGTAGCATCTGTTCATGTACTATACTTCATCTTTTTGTCCGTAATCAATAAGTGTGAACTCCTTCTAGATTGGGGTAATGAAAATGTAGTCTCTATCCTATACGCCTATTCTGTGGTATCTTAATTTTCCATAAATAAACCAACCGACCTGTCTATCTCTATCTTCTAGGGGCGCAAATAAATAGTTACAATACATAGTTTTCAATGGCGAAAGAAAAGTTAACCATGTCTTACTGCTATATTTAGAAACGTGAATAGTTGAATAATTCCTCATAGGAAACAAAAACAACAATATCTTAAACATTGCTTTCAGACATTGCCACCAAAAGATTCGTTTTACGAATTGAAAATAATATCGAAATGGAATGAGTACAGAGATGACATTACAGATATTATTATTATTGACATCGCAATTTGAGTTATAATAATTCATTATCTCAACATTTTCAGAATGGATACTCCAGCGTGATCTAATTGAATTCTTCAGACGAACATAACAGCTATTAACAATTGCTATTTATTATTTACAAATTCTATACCAATATTGATACAAAAATGCGTTGCCTATTTTGGTAAAAATCGGCTCCAAATTAAAAAAGAATACTAGAAGAAAATATATAATTTGCAATCAATTGTAATATTCTTAACCCCTCCTCCCATTGAATGAACGCTTCCGTCAGGCATTGACTATAAATGCTTCATCATTTTAACTTTATTTCGTGTTTTACTTTTGTGAAACCCCATGGACTTGTATTGTCTTGGCCTTCGGGACTTGATTTACGCCGGTCCATGGAACTGTCATGTGCAGTTCTAGGAGGTGCACCCTCCCAGGTTTTGCCTTCTCACCCTTTGAGAAGGGGTTAGTTTATTGCTAATCGCCTGAGGCGCCCCTACCGGAGAATGCCGACGGGGCTGCCCATGCAATTTGTATATGCACCAAGTACTCTTCCTCTAGAATGCGCAATTCACACTTTCCGACCTTGTGTCACACTTTACTTTGTGGGAGGTAGATAAATAAGGTGTTTCACTTTTGTGAATAAAACTTTCACAAAGGAATTCGGCTCTTACTTTCTTCTCTTGACTACATCAATGAAAAGAGTTAAAAATATCTATATTAGCTCCTCTAAAACGAACCTGTAAAGGATTTGGCTCTAAACAGCTAAAGCCGCTACCCACACAATTTAAACAACGAAAACACATCATTTGAAATCCGGAATAACTGATTACAGTTTAATACTAGTCGAGTATACGTTTATGAAAATCAGTTGGACGGAAGGGTGGGCTGCGATTGCATGCTTATGTTCAATCATATGAGATGCACCCTCGCTTGTATTACCATTTCTATTTCAGAAGAAAGTTTGTTTATTGCCAATCTCCAAAGGAAACGGCGAAGAAGTTGCCCAGGCTTTTCATGCGAGAACTAAGTGCTCATCTTCTTTTAAGTAGGAAGAAAGAGGTAAATGCCGGGCAGTCCAGTCAGTTTCTGTATCAAGAAATATTTACAACAACAGAGTACGACACGTAGCAATTTGAACACCGTAACCACTCTCACGTCAAGGAAACACTACCTGAAAAAACTCTGGAGTGAAAATACACACACACACTAAGTTGGTCATACTAACACACCAGTAGAAGCTAAACTTTCGCTGAAACCATTTCAACCAAAATATTTCCAGGCTCACTTAACATCGACAAATGTTTAAATTATATATACTATCTGGTATCTAGTAAATGAAACGTATATAATTTATTTGCATGTAAAACGAAGTGACTTTATTTAATTAGCGTCAATCTATAAATACTTTATGAAAAACATGAATTTTAGCACACTCCAATAAATATACAAGTGCAGGCGATGGAACAGTTAAGCTTACAAAAAAATAAGGTGTGAAATAACAAATTTACAATAACTTTTATCATACGAAATGGAAATTAATATTCTATCGATCTGCGCAGCTTTTTAGTTTTGGAACTTTTTGTTCAGTGTTTTTTATTTTTGCACATAAATACGACACGTCGTGGATTTACATCTTGTTGTTAATATAGATCTGCCGATGTCGTAATTAGAGTATGAGTAATACATTGCATGAACATTATTGCGTGTTTTTAGATGTAAGTTTAGCACCTTAATGGAAGTCATGACAACCGAGAATGTATAACTAACAAAATATGATATATTTTAACATAGATTATTTATGCATGTATCTCCAGTCGGTCTATGATTTGAACAATCAGCTAACAAACACGGTTTCTATAAAGATGCGTGTACGCATACAAACATGAGATTTTACAATTTTTAATTCGTTAAGGAATATGTTTTTGGTTTAACAGATTAGGTTTGCACGGTTTAATAGATTTTTAATCATTGCAATTATATGTTTAAATCTTGAGAGCACTCAGAACGTAATCAAATTCTTAACGGTGAAACAATCAAACTTTTAAATCTTGCACACTCTTAGAACGTCATCACGCTTTCATGTAACATCTCAATATTATAGACACTCATTTTAAGTTGTAAATTACTGGTCATTATTATAACAAACAAAACTCAACAGTAAATACATATTGTTGAGACACTAAAATTAACACCCCCTTCAGATGATTTTACGAATAAAATCGAAAGTACTCGCAAAAAAAGGAAATAAAATGAAACAAGAACCACATAGAACTTAGATACAGCAATTTGACCAACACAGTAAATGGACCATCTTGTCAAGCAAAAAAAACTCCGTTTTATTTAAAAATGTTTAACTAAATAAAAATAGGCTGCCTAAATACACACACAATACACACACACACATATATATATATATATATATATATATATATATATATATATATATATATATATATATATATATTGGGTGTGTGTATTTTTCCAGCATTTTCTCATTTATACAAACATTGTTACAAATGACAGTGTTCGTCCGTTTAATTATACCTTTTTAATTTTTTCAATTTTTCTGATGGTCTATTTTGTATTGAAATAAAAAAAATAAAAAATGTCCCATAGGTTTCACCGTTTTCTCGAACGTGCTCGATTCTTCGTCGATCATCCTCTGGTGTCAAAACAAATGAACAAATATACATATATATATAAGTCAGTTCATATTATATACCAATAACCATGGTTTTATTTTATTATTTTTATTTTTTCACATTTTCAAAACACATAATATTCATCTGAGATATATTTTTACGGTCCGTTTCATTTGTCTTGTGCCAAACAACATTTTTTATGTCAATATCGTCTCTGCAACACTACACAATCATCAGAAAAAATCACAAAGAGTAAAATGTTCTTGGATTAAATGGTCTTGAAAAAACCTACACTATACAGTAGTTCCTTTTTGGGTAAAAACAAATGAAAAACAAATAAAAGAGAGCAAACAGTTACACGTGGGGGAACCCACTAATACGCCATTTTGAATTTTTCGTTCAAAGCTAGTGCATCTTAAAAATTGTGCGAAAAATTATAAATTTTAATTCAGTAATATTTCTTAAAATAGTTAATTGAGGTGAATCTTTTTAGGAGACTACAAAGTAAAAGGAACTGATAATATATGCTAATACATATATTGTCATAAATAATTATATATATATATATATATATATGTATATATATATACATTAATTTTATACGTACATAAAACTAATCCATAGACACGTGTTTCTGGCTAACAGCCGTCATCAGCATGTGAGCCAGAACACGTATTCCATGGTTCGGCAGAATAAATCTCCGACCCTTTTCAACGTCTAAATGTAGTTTATATCAAGAAATACCAGACCCCAGATTTACTTAGATGTATTAGTCCGAATCAGAAAACTACAAATTGTCATTAGTCAATAAGGAAATCCCGAAACATAATGCGTGGTAAAATGTATTCCCTTGTGAATATTTTGATATTCCTGTACACTCTTGAATATCACATTTTTGTCAGCGATTTGTCCGTTTTTAATATATCTTGAAAAGGTTTGTCATGAAATATACAGACTGTTTCATAACATAGACTAGAATGTACATTAATAGGTAATGTATCCGACGCGAATCATATGAGCAGAAGAATGTGATAGAGGATTAAGTAAAAAAAAATGAATCGTAGAAAGTATTGAATTGGAATTTAATTTTTAAAAATGGTTTGCTTCTTGCGAATGTTTCGTATTCAATGTAGTTGAATACATTTTGTTCTCAACTGTAGAGTTAAAGAATTATGTTTTGCGGAAAGTTAGTTAAGGAAAGGAACTTTAAGAAATCAAAATAATAATAGAATTAAATAAAGAATAAAACCTACGGACATCTTGAGTTTATTGGATCTAAGTTTCTTTTGTGTTCGAAAATTGTAATCCTATAATCCGCTATACGTTAATCTCTGTCTAACGGTGTTTACAAGTAAACACGCACACATTAAAAATATAGATTAAAATATCAATTTCAATTAAAAGTAAAAGTTTCCGGGGTTGGAAAGATGAACAATTGTTGTTATGATTTGAGAAATGTTAACAAAGGCAACTAATAGAAGATAACTGTTAAATGTATGAATAATATGACCACTCTGTGTTTTAATGCTCAACGGATATTCATGTATTCCATAATTATGAAATACGTCCGGAAAAGAGAAAGAGTACTGTATGCAGATTGAAAATTTACTGTACAACATAGCCGTAAATAAGAAGGAACACAGTAAATACTACAGGCGTTTACTCAAAATTGTTAACTTATTAAGAAAAGCCCCGGTAACATTGGGATTGTTGGAATAGATGTTAGCGTGAGAGTTAAATTACCTTCGTCCCCCGTGTCAATTGCTATGTTAGGAGAAGATGCTCAGCTGGAAAATGCAAGAATAGTAAAAATCGAACAAAACAAATTGATTTTCTGAAATGACATATCATAGATTGGCCTAGGTGGCTTAAAAAACAGATTAGCATCTTGAGGTTTTGGTTCGAAATCTCTAATGGTCAGTTAATTAGAGGGGGAATAAACTTTACTTTATTATGAAGATATATAGATATATTACATTAAGAGAAGTGTGGATATATTGCGTTAATAAATTGCTTAATATAGCTATATTGTGTTTCAGAATTACATAACCAAAAAAAGTGGTCATATGCTGTTTCCTTACTAGGACAATGAGCGCCGTTTCTCTTTCTTTCTTGGTAGGCAAATTGAGGAAAGGTTTTTACTCATTAAGTCTATCATGGCCAGTCTGGCTCGCTCTTGTACCAACAGGTTTAGGGTACAGGTTAGACAGCTTGTCTGGCTGCTGTTTCCGACTGACAGGACAGGAGCCCAAACTCTTGCGTAGCGCTAAGAACGGCTGCTCTATCATCAGTTGCATAATACCGTGGTTTGTAGGTATGTGCCATGTCGCACATGGAAAGGGACCCTGCAATTATCTCCGGTGGGCTATCCCGAGACCATAACCCCCATGTACCAAGTCGCGACTAATGGACTTGTTGTGTTAGCTTATTGGCACCTAACAAGCACCCACCTTGCCCAACTCACTCTATTACAAAACAAACATGTCATTACAAAAAAAATCAAATCAAACATACACCAGACACTCAACAAAAAACACTTTCGCCTTCGCCCTAGAGGCTCGCATTCACAAATATCCGGGGACTTAGAACAAACATCAACACGTAGAAATCTTTCTCCTGACAAACTCACTGAAACAAACCTTCTTCAATCCTCAATCTCCTCTCACTGCGTTGGCATGACTGACTACCTTGTACTCTACCGTAAAGTCTCTGACAAACATATGCACGGGCTATGGTTTGACGTCAGAAACACCCTCCCTCTGACAAGAGAACATAGGTTAGAATCGTATGGCCAAGACTGCATTTGCTTTAGATTGACCATACATCAAAGTGTCAGTTACTTATATTTCTTATACCGTTCCCCTTCGATCCAGGACTGTACCCTGCTAAACTCTGTCTCTGAGAGCATAGATAGAACACTCTCAATTGATTCGAATGCCCAGATACATGTAGTTGGGGATTTTAATGCACACCAACGTAACTGGTTGGGATTCTCCAGCTTTACTAACGCAGCCAACAGCTCTACGTATAATTTCTCTTTACCTCAGCCCCTCCTTCAGACTCGATTTTCCGACCCGCATTCCCGATCAAGCAGACCAGCAAGCTTCTCTTCTACACATTTTCTTGACCTCAATACCCGAGGCTTGTGTGACGAAAGCTCATAGTCCACTCGATAATGCTGACCATGTTGTGCTAATGATTCATATCACCCTAACAAGTTGTCCAAAAGCTGAAGAGCCGTTGCTCATTATAACGAGGCTGATTTTGAGTCAATCAGAGATCACATCAGCGACGCCCAATCGAGGGAAACATCCTCACTCTCTGCTGACCGGTGAGAAAATGAGTTAACTGAATTGGTCAAAACAGGCATTGAAGCCTATGTCCCCATGCGAAAATTATTTAGCAACCCCATCGTCCCCAATGGTTCACCTCGGAATGTGCAGCTGCCATTGCCGAAAGGCAGCAAGCATACCATAAATTCGGCCGTATTAAGTCAGCTACAAATTGACATAAATATATAGAGTCAAGAAATAATAGTAAATCCGTAATAGATGAAGCAAATGGAAGGTATACTGAGTTAACAAAAAAACGCATTCAGTCACAGAAACTAGGTACTCGCGATTTCTGGGAAATCTACAATAGTGTTGTGAATAATGGTCAATCAACGATTCCCATACTATCATACCACACTGATATCGTTTACACGGCAACTGACAAGGCTGAACTACTTGCCCAGCGTTTTCTCTCTAACTCTACATTGGACTCAGTAAACCAACCCCTCCCCAAAATCCTATTGCAGACCGAAGCCACACTTGATAACCTAGTCATCACCCCATCCCAGGTCAGAGACAAAAGCTTGACACCTCCAAAGCTTGTGGGCCTGATCTCATACCTGTAATAGTAATAAAGAAATGTTCTGCTGAACTGGCCTCTGTCCTCTTAAAACTCTACAATAAATGCCTAGCTGAATCTTGCTTATCCGATAGCTGGAAAATTGCCTCTGTGGTACCAGTCTACAAGAATTCTGGGGATTTAACCGATCCTCAGAACTACCGCCCAATTAGTCTACTCCCCATCTTTGCTAACATCATTGAATCCTTAATCACTCTAGTGATAGCCCGGCACTTTGTTAATGCTAAACTTCTTTCTGACTGCCAGTATGGATTTAGACAAGCACGATCTAACGGTCATCTCTGAACGCATGTATAATATACTCGTTAAAGCAGGTGAGGCTCACTGTCAACAAAACTCCAGCCCCGTCCCATCGTCGCAATGTAGCATCATTGTGCTTGTTTTACAAATACTTCAATGGATTATGCTCCTATAAATTGGCTACTCTGGTGCCCTCTCGACGTAAATTCAGTCGACCAACTCGACAATCAGCTAAATCTTATCCATTCACTGTGGAGGTCCCCAGATGCCGAAGAACATTCTACTCCAATAACTTATTTCCTCGTGACGCTGTCCTCTGGCACTCCCTCCCTGCTCCCTGTTTCCCCGACGGTACTGACATGGAGAAATTTAAAACTAATGTAAACAGACACTTCGCTGCGCAGCTCCCAATTTAGGTTGACCTCCCCCAAAACGTTCTCCCTTTTTCTCAGTAGCCCCTTTATCTAGTGTGACGACCTGCCTATTTTTGGGTGGACTATTTTTTTAAAAAAGAAGAGGGACTATCAGGATATGTAGTTTATTTTACTCTTTCTCTCTCTCCATCTATCTCTCTCTCCATCTATCTCTCTTTCTTTCTGTTTTCAAAATAATTCATCCCCACCTTCAGTCTTTTTATATATACTCATAAGGTTTATTAATGTTGTGAGACATTTTTACTTGAATACACGTTACTTGGATGCGCCCATCCAACCGCAAATCCATCCAAACTCTGAGTGTAGGTATAACCTTTAAGCTATTGATATGAAGGGAAATGTGTGATCGATTGAATATACATGTTCGATTAGCACCAAACGATCTCAGCTATTATTTTCTCTTTTTTTTTATATCTGATTTTTTTGTCTTACTATTTTTATCATGGTTTTCCCATTTACAGACGCACCTTTGTCTTATTGTATCAATGTTTTTTCCGTTGGATTTATGTTTTATTCATGGATATCTTCTTTTTTTCCTTTTCTTTTTAGGCGGGTCCTTACGTTCTAGATTGAAATGGGGCTTTCACCGCCAAACGGACGCAGCGTGTTGTAGATTTGTCTAAACAGTCTAATGAGGGACATTGTCAGTAGGTCTATGGAGTCTAGGTTTAAAATAATACTGTCGTTGATCTGTCAAACGTAGTATTTACATGTGTCTGTTACGCTTGAATTTTAAATATCCCTTCCATAATTTCTATACTAAACATCATTGTCGAGTGCCTTTGGTTTTTCTGTACACGGGTTTGTCTGGACAACCTGGTATGAGGATACTTTGTCCTGCAAATAAATCCTGATCAAATAATCTAAATAACATAGTATTCGAAGCCCAAAGTAAACCGCATTTACACGGCTATACACTGGCTCATATAAGGAATAGTACACCTTCTCCTAGTGATTTCATCTCAAGTATACGCACTAAGTGCCATACTCCACCAGTTGCCCTGAAATTCGGTAAGATCAACATACCACAGGTAAGGACTACTACTATTCAATTGGGGAGGAAAAATACCAAAAAATAATGATGTTTTTCACATCTTAACTAACTCCACGTTTAGAGGAAAAAGAGAACTTAAGTTGAATACGGATATAAATGTATATCATAAAGAATTCAAAGGTTACCCCAGAGAGGAGCCTCTTGATTTCTGAGACTTTACACCGATTTAAAACTTGATATTCTAAAGACACTTGAGAATTAGGGTATATAAGATGGATACATTGCAAATTGAATGATGAAGAATATGATTAGAGGATTGAAACTGGTGGAGTGAATAGAATGGAATGAACAGAGTTTGATTATTTATAAAGATGGTTTATAACAAGTATGTGTTTACAGTGCAGTTGAAGAAAACAATGTTATAGTATTCAGCAAAGCCGCCTCGTGGTAATAATTAAGTTTAAAGGAACCATTTTTCTTGCTCTGGTATGTTAACCTTAAAAATAGCATCTCGCTATTGTAGATTTTTGTGAATATTAATGAATCATCACTTATCACGGCACACAGAAACTTGCGAATAAGATAACGTAATGGATATATTGTCAGTTGATCGAAGATGTATATGATGGGACGATTAGAATTGATGAATTAAATGAAAAAAATGTGTTTATTTAGTATGCCAGTTCATGACAAGATTTGTTGACATTGGATTTAAAACGATCCTGTAGTCTTGAAGGAAGCAGTCCTGTAGTATTGATTACGGTTGAAATACCATTTTATTTTTTGCGTAGAGCTTAATCGTTAATACAACCGTAATGCAAATGATATTTCATATCATTTGCATTACGGTTGTATTGACGATTTTTATTGTACATTTAAAAAATATTAATGAGTCGTACAAATGAAAGCCAAACGCTACAAGAAAATTAAATTAAATGACGAATAAATTATCAGTTCAATGAGAAACAATATTATGAGAAGATTCGAACTGAATAATGGAATGAATAAAATTTTGATTACGTATAAAGACGAATTATATCAAGTATTTGTTGACGATGGATTTGACGGCAACCATGTTGTAGTCTGAAGTGAAACAGTCCCGTGGTAATGATTAAGTTTGAAATAGAATGTTCGTTTGTATGTCACGCTTAAATAAGAAATACTACTATTATATTATGAAATAAGTAATATTACAAAATTATTCAATAATATTTTTCCACTTATTAGGCTAAATGCCACTTGATAATATATATTAAATACGATAGAATAATTCGCAGTTTAATTCTAAAGAATATTATGAGAGAATTGAACATGATGAATGCCATAAACAACAGTATATAACATATAAGGACGGTTTATGACAAGTTTTTGTTGAGAGAAGATTAAAAGAGGACCATGTTGTAGCGTGAAGGGAATTATTAGCGCTGTAATGTTTTCTACAGATAGTCGGTTCTTTGTTAGCGCTCGAGTTTGAAATAAACATGTTGTTGATTTGTACGCTTCAGTTCAAAATTGCATGTTTAAAATCGTATTTTTATCAAACATACACAGATTGAAATACCGTCAATCAATCAGATGGCGGATTTTTCTCGGATTTTCCAAACTCGTTCGTTTCAACCATCTATGTTTGATATCGATGTTATCAGGTCTTTGAATAGCATCTAGAGTATTCCTCATGTAAGTTTGAAGTTCTCTAACCAGTAAGTTGCTGCATAACAGGTTTTATAGGGCTGTGTTACTCACATGTGTCTTACATGTCTAACAGTGATCAGCTAGTGGATGTATTCTCCCTTTGCGAAAATGAGATAGAGGAGATAATTCTTGCTATTTCGCCTGTGTCCAAGTTGTCGACCCCTAAAACAAGACAGTCTCTACACTTACCAGAAACGTGTCATTAAAACACGTGATCTTTCAGATGGTGCGCAGTTCATCGGCTCAAACAAAATCTTACTGTTGTGTATTTTTATGTCTTCTCCCATTAACTGTATGTTGTCGCTGTCCATTTTTCATTTTGATCGCTCTCATTTCCAGATAATAAGTATCCTATTGTATGTCATTCTTGTGTTAATGACAAGTAACAGTAGTTATAGCTACAAGATTGTGATATGTTCCGTCAAGTAAATCTGACTATTTCGTCCGTGTTCGAGCAGTCGATCCCAAGAACAACACCCACTCTATATAAAAAACGTAGCTCTTAAAAATCTTTAAAAAATGAAGACATCCAGATAGTAACCAGATTATACAAGGACACCCAAAATATTTATTTTGTTTATTTTGATGCTACTTTCCCCCTTACTTTATGTTGTTTTTCAGGTATAACAAATCATTAATGTTGTTGCCGTTTATCTTATCGAAATTTCTCCTTTTTGGTTGTAAGTGGCCTTTTCTGTTTTCCCTACATTAATGGGGGTGTTTTCTCTATTTAAGTGTCTGTCTGTCCGTTCGTAACTGAGTCGGTCTGTCGAAGTTTTGTTAAAATGACCTTTTCATTACTAGACACTCACGTGGAATGGAGGCATCTTATTTTAATTGTTTCAAAGTAGTTATATGAGGGAGTTTTGACACCAGCTTGACTGACAGTGTGTTTGTCACGTTTAAGTTTGATATATAACTAGATTTATACCCGTCGAGAGACGGGTGAGATTAATCTCACGAACAGAATATTTTTGTACCTCTTTACTCTTTGTACGAAGATTAGAATCAAGATATGAAGCTACAAATGTGTGTGTCTGAAAAGCTTATTCTGTTACATGATTTTGATTCCAGAATTGTCTATTATTGAAGGCTGGCGTTAATATGAATTCTGTACATAGAGATATATACATATATAAAGATACCCAATTTTATGAAAATAAATATTTCTTATGGTGTGTTACGCTTAATTAAGAAATAATATTTTCGTTGGTCTGTCACGTGTACGTTCGTTAAACGCACAGATTGAATAAACGCACTTCAATCTAACATATTCATGTTTTTTTTCTTAGCAATTTTTTCATTTTCCTTTTTCCCCTTTCTAAAATGTCGTCTTTCTAAATTTATCTCCGTTCAATTAATTTATCGTTAAATACAATCCACCCACCCCTCAAACCACACCTGTCTCTGTCTCCTTGCCTCTGTGTCTGTCTCTCTTTTCTCTGTCTTCATCACTTGTCTGTTTTGATGGGCTTAACATGATCGACATTTTTAATTTACCTTTCATTTAGAATATTATAATCGCATTCCTCGGGGATCTTTTCATCTTCATCTCACGATCGATTTACCTACTTTATCGTTTCTCCATCTATACTATCATTTATTACAATCATATTCGTCATTTTCACCTTTGTAAATACAATACGAACACTTCAAAACAGTTCATTTCCTTCTTTCTTTGTCTATTCTTTCGTTATTGTTTGCTATTTTCTTTTTTTACTCTTCCTTTGCTTGTTTCTTTCTTGTTGCTATTTTGCTTTGTCTTTTATTTTAGATAAATTTTTCCGTTTTATTTATGTCGTATTAGTTTTTGTTTTCTATCATTTTAAACAAAACTAGTCACCACTTATCAAGGCCAAAATGCTACTAGAGGAAATGCGCTGATGAGTTTGTCAAATGCACGGTAAGGCAGCATTCTAAAGATTAGTAATGATGGTTATAACGAGTCGGAATTTGATTATATAAGAGAACTGCTTAACAAGAATTTGTTTACATTGGACTTGAAAACGACCTCTCTTGTAGTCGTCTGTGACGCAACACCGTAGCAATGGGGAGGTCGAGGGAATAAACCTTGTTCATGGAAGTTTCTTTTAGTTTGTGGGTACACAGAAGAAGAAAGAGGAATTATTGACAATGATGTTTGATAGATGAGTTTTTGATGGGAATAATTCCTTTACAGTATTCCTAATTCCTTGTTTGGTAATTTGAAGATGATGATTGATAATTGGTATTATTTTTATTATTTCAACTAATGATCTTCTATTGGTTGTTATCTTCACAACGTTTCGGCCGTTGTAACCTCCGACCTTCTTCATGTGAATATTTCTGCACTTGGGAACCTTCCACTCTTCTAATCTTTATGTCAAATTCTATTTTCACAGGACTCAGAAATAGTTTTTCCTTCCTCTTCACTTTTTATTTATACTGCTTTATTTTTTCTTTCGTAATTTATATGTAGTTTTCTTACATTTTTTATACTAATAAGTAATTATTTCTCAAGTCTTAAAGCCACGCGAGTACAAGTTCTATCACTTGGATAGGTCGACTGTGACAATTTGAAGATTATGATGAGAGGATTGATGAAATGATTACAGATAAGGATGGTCTATGACAAGTATTTATTTACATTGCATCTGAAGACGACACTATGTTTGCTTGAATTAAAAGCAATCCCGTTGTAACGTGTTAAACAGGTGGAGAATTTAAAGATATATTCCATTTTCATGGAAATTGGGTTTGAGGTTATGGAGGAATAAAACAATATTATTTACAATTGTTGAATGTCATACACGACGGGACAAGAGATTGCATCTCAGTCAAGCTCGGACTATGGAAATAACGAGAGAGTAAATACAGACTAGCAATCTCTCTTCTGTTGGGAAAATACTGTAGAGAAGATAAGAAATAATCCCCACTAGATTGCGAAGTCCATTTAGTAATCTTCAAGACAAATAAAAATGATTTATGCGGTACTTCCCAAAAGTTGGTGGCAGTACTCAATTTTAGGACTATCTGCCTCGTGTATGTGTAAATGATTGCATGAGATGCATGCACTTTCTGCAGCGTGGGCATCATCCCGACATTTTCTCTGCAACTGTAGCAACATATTAAATATAAGTTTGTTTTTTTTTAATTTAAATCTGGAGTGAAAGTAAGTCTCCCGATCTTATGAAAACAAGATGAAAATAACAATCACCTTTAATAGATCGGAGATAACACTTCGAACATTACAATCAAAGAAAAAATAATATATTCCTATACAATATGATTGAAACATAACGCCTCATGATGAAGTGCTCCTAATTTTGTTCCAAAATGTAATTATTACAACTAAAGTAAACGCTAAAGAGTTTACAACATAGGGTCATATTTTTTATTCAATATCGACACCAACATTCGATAGTCGCTTCTCATGTTGCCAACTAATTTCGCCATGAAATTGTCTATCTCTCTCTATATATATATTAATTATTAGGGCTACAAATTACTCAAGTATAATGACGTGTTAGATAGATTGATACACGAATGATGATGAAAAGGGAAAACCTCGTAACTCTCGATTCCCCTTAGTTTGTATTTTAATACGTACAGTCCATGTAGGAAGAAGTTCTGATTTCTGGTTCGCCTGGTGCTATTGTGGAGAGTTCGCTTACTCTTTTTGCGTTCATCATCACCAATCTAGCGATTGAATTAACTCTTATTCTCGATTGCTTTCCGTCTTGATAGATGGTTGTTCATTAGTAAATGTCAAATCGATTAATGCGATTCCCAGGTGACTTGAGAAGCCAATGACGTATGTTTGAACACAAAATGACGTCTATATAAAACACCCAGCCATACACTCTATAATTATATTCATTTTGTCAGGAAATATATTTCAATGATAAATTACAAACACTTTAATATACATCTTGATAGTTTTCCGTTAAAGATCCATGAAATTCATTAAGGTATTTTATTTAAATTTTAAGCAAGCTAACATTTACATCACCAAATTATCAAAACATGTTTCAGTATTTTACAATTTCGTTTCGTACTCTAAATAAAAAAAAAGTAGCAAGAATAAATTAATAATTATTTAAAACTTTCAGACTGGTATCTTTATTTTTATTGTTTTTATCATAATGGCTCGTCTAGATTTTCTTCTCGCCTTCTTCAGGTGATTAGTGTCGAACTAGGGGAGTTTCATAGAATTTTGACACCGACTTAATATTATTATCATATTGATATTATTATAATTATAATTATTATTATTATTATTATTATTATTATTATTATTATTATTATTATTATTATTATTATTATTATTATTATTATTATTATTTGTGATTTTCTTCGGTGTTAATTTAATGTGTTTTACTTTTATTTAATAAACATCTATACTGTACATTGTTATACGTCCATCTATGCATACAACTTGTATACACCATGTACCTCTCTATCTTTAATTTACCTTTTGGTTCTTCCTTTTTTCCTTTCTTTTTATTCAGCATCTCTAACTTTTTTCATTTTCCTATACTTAATACACAGCACACCTGACACTACAATATCTCACCTGTTTTATACGACGCATTTACCTGTATTTATGCGTGAACTATCGAGCTTGCGTGTGGTCACTTCTCACCCACCTACTCAGTTCCATCTAATCCTATCCGACCGGATATCGATTTCCGCTAAGTCGTCCACTTGTTCAGATGAGTATTGATCTCACTCTACCACTCATCCAACCTCTCGACCCGACCACCTACACCATCCAAAATGATTACACTACCCCCGGCTTCTAATGAAATACACCCTCTTATCGATTTTAAAGGCAATCATATACCTGCCCGTCTGACCGTGAGCGAAACTATCAAAGCGGGTCAACCGATTACATCCGTGTCCCTTTCGCCCGCCGAACCGTCTATACCAACCCGCCAAATAGCTGACTACTTCCGACATTTTGTTGATGCGAACATTCAACTCTTTCTTCTTTTTTATATTTTGTTCTGAACCTTTTATATATTATGATTTTTTCTTATTCATACTAGTAGCATACCCGTCGAAGGACGGGTAAACTCAATTCACACCACAGAACTGTTTTGCAGCACTCTTGTCTCTTCTTATGAAGGTCAAAATCAAGATATACAAAAGTCACTTAGTATTTTGTGTATTGGTACATATTGTGGAGGGAGAGCCTATAGACGAGTGGTTATAGCACTTGTGTTTGGGCTGGACGACCCGGGTTCGATCCCACTCACGGCATGCGAATTTTCGGGTCTGAAAACTCCCTCTGTCTACCTAACAGTAAATGGGTACCTGACTAAAACTCAGGGAAGGTTCAAGGCATATGCTGTGCCCTAGACACGGTGATTCTTAACAAATCACCGCCGCTACGGCCATGGGCAGTGTGCGATGTCGGCAACGACACTCGTGCGCGTCCAGGCTATGCGACCTTTACCTTTACCTTTTACAGATTGTGACCCATGCAAAACCTGACTTTTCGTTTGCATCTTCCGGCTGTGTACGTAGACGGACAGCAGATACATAGTAGAAAACGTTCCGGGCCTCGAAATCGAAACAAGGCTACGATACCAAACAGGATAAAATAATTAAAAACACATTTAAAGCAAGTAAAAACAGTCACTGTTTGTAAAATTTTATGAAAAAATATTTAGTTTTGATGAAGTAAATATAATGAAACAATTGTTTTAATTTTATTTTTTTAAGTTGTTCTTTTTTTATTTCACCGAGGAAGTTTGTTTAATTACTATTTTTTGTTTCGATAGATTGTTTTTATTGTACATGTACAACTTCTGAACCAGACCGACAAGGTAAGGGTAAGTTTAGAGTTAATTTAGGGTTAGGGTGAAAAACAAACAAATATTTGTTTTTACCATTTTTTGGGTTAACGTTTGAGGTTTAGTGTTAGGGTTAGATGTGATGAAAAACCAACAATTTCTTACATTTTTAGTGTTTGTATTTGAAAGAATACCTTTTATTATTTTCCAAAATTTTAAAATTTTTATTTGGCGTTAGCGCAAACAAATTTTACGCTTAATTAAATTCACAATTGAATATTGTCATCTTCTTTCGAGGAATCTGATTGGCTAAGCTTTTCATCAGCTTACTGTTGTTTACGTACACAGCCAGAACATGCCGACGAAAAGTCGGTCTCAGCATGGGTCATAAACTGTACTAGTATCAATATTTTTAAAATCAATATATTAAAAGGGGTAAATTAGTTTTAAATTTTTTTTGTAATAATGTATTTTTCCTTGGTCATGCTGTTTATTAGTTTAAGTTAATATACCGCGTATCCAGTCAGACATAAGCTTTTATACTTATGTGGTATTCGAACTTGCGGTTATAATAACGTTATATTTCATAATTAAAAAGAACTATTTCTTTTTCAGTAAAAAGGATTCTCAAGATGTATGTTCATTCGGTAGTTGAAGAAATAAAATCGTATTGTAATAGATTGGACCGGGTGACTAAACCACTCTGGTTTAAATGCGACTAGTATTGCAAATTAGATAATAACGTCAACTAACGATGACTAAAGGGCATAAAACGTGAGAATGGAAGTGAAGAGACAGGCAGATACGAAGTGACGTTAGATAGAAGAACAATGTTTTCTATTGTAGATAACAGATATTAGGTAAAAACTTTCTTGAAAAAGCGTATTAAAGAATCAGTTAACGTAGAGGAAAAATATTAGGCTATTACACTCTTTCTCCCTCTATCATGGCAGACTAGCGGAAATTACATTACAATAAACGGTGATCCGTTACACACAAAATAAATATTTATAATTGCGTTGGTCTTCTTATACATGGAAACGGGAATAAGCGACATATATTCATACATAATTTAATAATTATAAATGCATTATTTTAATTCATTTATAATTTTAATAGCCGGTTGTGTCATCAAACTATCGCTTTGTACAGATTGAGTTAAAATATTTTAAACGAACATTTCCGATAATAAACATTCCATTCATAAGCTTCTAGCAAACACTAACACTTTCGCATTCATTCGTATGAATAGATAAACATAACACCTACGTAATATTGATGCAAAGGTATATATCTTCTAACAAAGACCCTAAACATCAAAAGAAAGAAACAACTAATTTGTCTAAGAAAAAATGCAGTGTCGTGAACGGAATAGAGAGATGGCGAGCAATACAGCTATTATGCTAGACACTAAGCCACCTACTAGCTCCCTTCCATATTCTCTTCTCACGTTTGCCTGTTGGTAAGAATTCTAGTGAGCTCTGTTAAAAGAAAGGTTATTAATATATTATCAATTTATTTTAATATATCATTCTAATTATCTTACACATGTGTATTGCTTTGCGCTTGATTCCAATATTACAACGCACGTAGGTGTCTATCTTCCCGCCGTTGTCACCGCTGTCACAACCACCATTGCTATAAAGCTGTTCGTCGCTGGTGTCATCATCACTATCGCTGTCATGAACAAAAGAACGCGAACGCCATAGATGAGTGTTTAACTGTTTATACCAACATAACACACATGACATAATTTATGTGTGTGGGGTAAGAAAGGGAGCGAGACTCTAGGGTGTATTTGATATAAATACCATATCACTTTGGCCGACTGTGCTAATTGTCTTCCCACTTTGTCGGAGTTAGTAAGTGGGATGACTACTTTTCACATTCGCCTCTGCTGGTGAATCAGGAACACACTGAACACAAGCCTCCCACTGTCATGGCGTCACTTCTTGCTTCTGTTTCTGCTATTACCCTTTTGTGTAGTCCTCTTACTTTCTGCACCCTTCTGTATTTAACATTAATGACGATTAGAACAATTGTATATATATATATATATATATATATATATATATATATATATATATATATATATACAGAATGGAACAATAAACTCACAAATTTATAGCACAAAAGATTATTTGTTATGAATTGTTTAAAAATTATCATGCCCATCAGGCATTAAAATAATTGTCTTTAGATGGTTTGTCAATACTATATAGAAAGTATTTTCAAACACAATATTGTCATATTGATTTAAAAAACAGTAATCCATTTTCATAATAATTTAAAACAAATTTACGCGAATATTGCTTTCGAAAGGGGACCGACATATGGCTTCATCCTTTATATATACAAACAAACTTTTCTTAATTATGATCAAAACAAAGTGTGGCGCAAACTGAATATCACGAATTGTAAACATAATAAATATATTCATAAAATGTATTTTTAACTGTATGACAGGTATGTTTTTACTGACATTCACTGGTTTCTATTAAACCGTTGACATATTCGTTCATATTTTTTCTGTTATCGAACAGCAGGTTCAGGAATGCTATTTTAAAACATATTATTCGTATCTGCCTTTATACAAAACATAGCACGCATTTTCTAGACTATTTTCTACATTGATGTGCTTATTTTTTTCTGAAAACACTCGTAGTAAATATTTACTTTTTATTTTATAGTGTGAAAATCATTGATTCTGTCATGCATCTTCTAAATTACATTTGAATATTCGATGTGTTTGTTGCATAATGCGCAATCGATATTGGTCATGCTATTTAAGACGTGTAATTAAAATGCTATGAGGGGGAAGAAATGAAGGTGATACTCCGTAAAGAACTAAAAAACATAATTAAACATAATAATATAAAATGGCCGACATACCCTCGGATGAGACCCTAGTCACATAAAATTCAAAATACAGAAACCCAGACATATTGACACACAACTGTAGACATAACGATAATTAAATGCATATATATATATATATATATATAGAGAGAGAGAGAGAGAGAGAGAGAAAGAAAGAGAGAGAGAGAGAGTAAGACAGTATACCTTTTTTAAATTTATACAAACAGTATTGGCTATATATGTACATATCGGTTTCAAATGCGAGTTTATTCAAACTCTAGCTTATTTCGGATATTGACACCAAACTGAAAAGAACAGAAAAATAACATTCTTCAATATCATTTCGGTTGGCGAGACGATTAGAATAGTGAAGTAGCCAAGGTACGTATCTGCTCAACCACAGATACGTATCTATATACTTACACGTACCTTAACATCTACATACATAAGCATTCGTACACTTAGCGTATATACATGCAGATTCACTCCTACATAGCACTACCCGTATTTGTTTCTTTGATAAAACTATTATGTTTTTATCTTTATGTCCATCTTCAACATTTGTTATCTCAGTCGGACTTGCAGCGGTTATATCTCTTTTTATTTATATATACACTAGCTGAACCCAACACACTTGTTAGCATACGGATACAAGTGAACACCATCATACATATATAAATAAACATCCGCTAACATATACCAATATATATATATATATATATATATATATATATATATATACATATATATATATATGTGTGTGTTTACATATATATATATATATATATATATATATATGTATATATATATATATATATATATATATATATATATATAGCCGTATAAATGCGTATAAACATCAACAGACACATACCCATACTCCTATAATACACCTTTAGGAAATGCTACTTCCTTCTAACGCCAACACACAAGTAAATAACATCCACAATAAAAATTTAAAAAATATGTAAAAAAATGTTTAAAAACACAAACGCCAAAACAATGACATATTACCCCCTTCTACATTTCACATGTACATATTTTATACGTACACACATATATACATGCATGAAGGTTAGTATACCTATTAGACACTATCTTCAAGTGTCTACGGTCTATCTGTAAAAGATTTTGTCAGTTACACCTTACAGGAGACTACTTCACTTTATAATACAACGGTAACCAAATATTCAAAATAACATAGTATTCGAAGCAAAAATAAGATATATTCGGTTTTGCTACACACTAGCTTATAGGAGGAATCCTAATGACGTTATCTTAAGTAATATTACCCAGCTGGATACTCCACCAAACTAGATGAATCCTTACATTGGAATACGGTAAGACCGAAAGACTTAAAAAAAGATATACTATAACATAATGATCTTGTCAATTAAAGAGAGGGCATTTAATGTTCTTCACTTCTTTTCAAACTCAACGCTTAAAGCGTAAAGGAGATCTTCAATTGAAAATGCGAATATCTGTATCTTATATAGAGATCCCGAGCTTACCCAGGAAAGAGGGCCTTAGTTTCTGAGAACGTTGACTGAAGGAAAATGAATCAAAACAGAAAGGGACAACTTAATTACCTACTAGACACCATCTCCGAGTGTTTTCGGTCTCTTTGTACAAGGTTTTGTCAAGACAAACCTACATTAGGATACTTCTCTCTTCAAGTAAACCCTGATCAAATACTCGAAATAACATCGTATTTGAAGCTCAAATACGATATCCTCCATATACACTGGCTCGTGCGAGTAATGGTGCACATTTTCTTAGTAATGTTATCCCAAGTAGCATCCACAAGACCATAAGTATTATTGTCCTTGAATCCGGTAAGACGAAGAGACCAAACGCATAATATACTGTCATAGTAGTAATTAATCCAGGAGAGTTACATTAATGCTCTTCATTTATTAATTAACCCAACGTTTCAGAGATAAAGATAACTTTAATCAAACATACAGCTATCTATGGATATCATATAGAGATCATGTGTTAGCCCCATATAGTTTCCTTTGATTTCTGAGAAATCCACTTGAAGTAAAATGAGACAAAAGACACACACTCTTGAAGTAGATCGATTGCTTTTAAGGTTCACTCTATTGATAAATACAATTGAAAGGGTTCCTCTCTATGTTTGCAACAGCCTCTGAGATTGAGCTTAGAGTATGTAAGTGTCTATTTGCACTTAACATAAATTAAGAAATAATTTAAAATTAACTGAACATAAATGAAAAAGGGTACATTTCAAAATCAATCGGTTGGGTAAATTTTGAACCATACATATACGTATACTGTGAATCTCTGTAAATACGCAAATATACACATACACATCTATAAGCCCACACACGTTCATGAACCATGTTTTGTTCTAAAACCTACACTGAATATTAATGAATTAAAGCATGTGCCCAGAATTATCAGGGTTGCAATGAACTGTCATATCATACTTGTACAATAAACAATCTGCATCGTTTTCGTTGGTATCTATGCGTCTATACACATACTTTTCTACTTATCCTTTGTGTATACACATATATACCCCCTCTACAAAGTTCTATACATTTAGCTTATTACCCACATGCACATAGTGACAAATACATTACACATATATCTGTAACCGGTATAATGAGAATCCACATGCTAACAATTAAAAGTTTAAATTTAAATTTAAACAATATAACACATCACTATAATTACATTTCTAAAGTGACGTAACTTTAAAACGCTTTCTATCAAAGTAAAAAAAATGTTGAATTATAAGAACATTCTAAGAAAATAATGAAAGTGAAATAAATAAATAATCAAAAATATAACATGAAAAATAAAATTAAAATAATAATTACGATAAAACATATATAAAATAAAATTAGTATGAAAGGTATTGCTTTGGAGTAAAATTGTTTTTGCTCTTCATGAAAAAGTAATACTGGTTGCTTAAAATCTTCTCAGTGTATTTTTTTATAAAGTGTTTGCAGTTATGCGTTTCATTCCTACAAGTAAAGAGTTAAGCCCTGTCCTTAAATCTTATAATCTCATGTTTCTTATTAAGGGATAAAATAACAAGGCTAATTAATGGATACACAAGTCTTGACTTTCTTACCTATTACCTATTTGATTATTAGTGTTCTCTTTAATTAATTTCCAGAAATGTTGTCATGGTGATGTGTAATTCTTATATCTGCAATGTATGACTGATAATCTCTGTCCGTATAGCCTATCTTTAAACTTCATTAACGTGCTCGCTATATACAACATTTCTACTTCTGAGGTCTCTATTGTATGTATTTTGCGTTGTATATCACTGAGGTAGTGTGGCAATTGTTTTGTAATACGCAAAAATATATAAAGTGGAGAACCTAGAAGGTGAAAAGTTTTATATAGGGAGTACGTTAATGAAGTTTAAAGATAGGCTATACGGACAGAGATTATCACTAATACATGAAATACAGGAGAAGAACACGTCACCATCACAACACTTCTGTGAATTTATTAGGAACAAAACAAAAACACGTATAATCAAATAGGAAATAATTACAAAACACAAGGCCTCTTGATTCTTTAACTCACGTTGATGTTATGTGTTCATGAGAAGAGGCCGGTCGATATTCTCCGATGGTGTTCATCAGGCGACTAGCAATAAACCAACTATATTTCTTTCAATGGAGGATGTTACTTATGGAAAAGTACACCACTAAGGACCAAGCCTTCATTGTGACTCGTCCCGGCAAAGAACGATCTGATGTTTCATGACAATATTCAAAGTATACTTCCAATCAAAAGGTTGATGATTCCAATTGTCAGTGACAGATGTCAGAACTATTTCTAATTTAAATTAAAATTAAATATTTACTTGTCCAGGATACGTCATTGACAATAAGTCTAAGAGTTAAATCTTTGCTGTTGGGATAAAGTATGGTTCTGTTCTGCGATAAGAGATTAACCTTCCCAGGCGTTACGTTCTCTCTGAGAAGAAGTAAGTGTATTGCTAATCGCCTAATCAACAAGGGAATGCACACGGGTATACTAAGGAATGTTGTACGTTAAAGTGTGCTTACCCTAGTGCTCTCGCTTTTCAAAACCACACGTTACCGTGTGTATAACCTCGTTGATAGAAGTTAAATAAATACTATGATATTAAATAAATATGTAGAGTTAGTGACAAAGATGTCATTCCCTGTGTATCATACATTTTGTATTTAACAACAACAACAACCAAAATAATAGATGCATGTTATTTATGAAGTATTGTATGGTAGCGTGTTATGTACTCAATGGTTATTATGACGTTCCTTGGCCTTTTAACCAAGATCAAAGTGTAGTATCTGTTCCGATGGATACTACACCCTATAGACCGGTGTTGTCTTGGCCTTCGGGGCTTGATTCCGCCGGTCTATGGGTTTGTCCTGTGCAGTTCTAGGAGGTCCACTCTCCCAGGCTTTGCCTCCCCTCTTTGGAGAGGGGTAAGTTCATTGCTTACTGCCTGAGGACCCCTACCGGGGAATGCCGACGGGGCTGCCCAGGCTATTTTTAATGGCCAGAGTTCTCACTTTCTCGGGCGCTGGCTTTTCAAACACCACATTCCCGACCCGACCTTGTGTCACATAATACTTGTGGTAGTAAGATAAAACTGGCCTTGTGCCTTACCTCCTCGGGAGGAGGTAAATTAATATTCAATTGATTAATTTTTGTATTGTAATTACAACTAAAAAGTTTTTTCAACTATTTATCTGCAGCTCACTGAAGCAGACACAGAGGGGAAGTCAGTTTTACGTGGAGAGAAAAGTAACTGAAAGTGTACAAAGTGGCTGAGAACGGATCTGTTGACATTCCACGGTAAGGGCGCTTCAAGTGGTCGGCAATACACCAATCCCCTTACAAAAGAGTGTTGTAATACATGGGAGGATATACAACTTACAATCGAACCGGATGATACCTATCCTGCAAATAAAAGTGTGATTGTTCAGCACAAATCAGAGGTTGCCAGAATGATGACAGCGCAGACCTCGAATAGCATAACATCTGACCGGAACAAATCGTCAATGACTATTTGAGAAACCTCGTGTCGACGGTGACTTCAGCACGTAACAATAATAGACAAAAGTATTCTGAAAAGAGAATATATTTTTATCTACATTCTAAATAGAAAGTTCGATCCCCTGCTGGTGGTGATAGGTTTTGGCGCGTATGAGTTTATAAAGATGGCCGCTTCAATAGCGGTAAAGAGGCGGCTGACCATGCGACCTAGCGTGAACATCCGGCTCACACGATGGCTATTCTAGTGGACAGTTTTCCCAGGACGATCGGTGTGTCTGAAAAAAAATGCTTCCTTCGTTACTTTTTCTGTCTTCTTTTTGTCTCAGTTTCGCTTGCAAACAAAATAAGGCAAATCAGAAAGACAAAAGGACGCACTGTACTGTTATTGGTGATGTCTGCATTCCACGAAAAGATGAACTAAAAAAAATCGAGGTAAGAAATGCCGTTGAAATTCCTACAAACGTTTCCTAATACCAAACGCTATGTCAGAATTGGCAAAGCTAGCCTCGATTAAAAATTACATACTTTCTCAGTCGACATTATTATACGCATATCAATATATTAATACGCGAGCGGCTACCTACCTACTTGCCTGTCACGCTCTGACACCCCTATTAAGAATACGGGAGCGAGGGGTAGAGGGAAAGGGAGAAAGATAGTGGGACGAGAAACAGGGGAGAATTAGGGTGGGGGATGGTGATTATGAGGGGGTAAGCGGGGAAGAGAAAGGCTGTGTCTCGGACAACACGGAAAATAAAGATGTTGCACCTTTGCCTATGGGAGGAGGGCTGGCAAAGCCAGATACCTCTGTTAGTATATACAAGTATATATATATATATATATATATATATATATATATATATGTATATAAATATATATATATATGTATATACATATATATATATATATATATGTATATATATATACATATATATATGTGTATATATATATATATATATATATATTCATTTGACAGGAATTTAAATATACATCTTATTGTACCCACTCATTTTAATAACACACTAATTTTCGACACTCTTAATGAACTAGGTATTCCCACCATGCAAAGTACATCACACACCATTAAAGAAACAATACACTCTACAAAACATCTCCTAAAACAATCTACATCTTACCCCGGTATATGCAGTATCCCATGTAATAATTATCATCAAATATACATAGGGGAAACTCAACGGGACTGAGGGGAAGTCCCGGTGAACACAAGAGAGACATTATAAATATCAACTCCCATAACGCGCTTTTCTCCTACGCTGCACAACACGACTGCTCATTCAATTTTCAATGTATATATATATATATATATATATATATATATATATATATATATATATATATATATATATATATATATATATATATGTGTGTATATATATTTATATATATATATGATCATGTTTATTTACACAGACATGTACAAAATCTGCGACACTGATATGTCGATGTTATCGATCAACAGTTATTATAAACTTAGATCTCATCAGGAGGAGTTATAATCCGATCTTAACATTAGATCATATTTGGAAATATGTGTGCCCTCTCCTTACACACTATATGCCCTCACCATTTTATGAAATAACCTATTAAAGCACATGTGAAGAAAACCAGGCAGCGTGATAACTCTTATAACAATGTAATCCCTTACAACATAGAGATGAGAAATAACCGTTCATAGTAAATGATGTAACAATACGATGTCGTCATCGATCAAACCAGACTGAGTGGAAGGATATCATCCATGGCGTTTTTTTTTCTACGGGTCTTCTACAAGACGAATAGTCTACATTCCTGAAGGTCTAGTAAACACATACAAGTCTGTGGATTTTGTTATTTTGCTGATCCAGTGGATGACGTCACAAAGGGTATCACTGAATGAGGACAGAAAAACTGAATAAATTAAATCAAATGCGATTGGTAGTTTAAATAGTGAGAATGGCGTAAGAAAATAGAAGATAGAGAGAGAAGAAAGAGGGAGATAAGTGAAAAGAGGAAATAGGGAGCTGACAACAAAGATAGGCATTAGCAAGAACAGATGGGAAGAAAGAGTTGGAGGGAGAAAACAGGTAAATAGATAGAAGAGCTATACCACACACTGATTTAACAATAATACGAAGACTAGCCTCTAAAAATCGGGAAAAAATAGTATTAGGACAAGAGACATTGCAGAAACACAGGTCTTGCCATTCTATTAGAAAAAGCTATACAAATAATAAACATAGAAATTCATTTAACTCAAAAGTTTACTGCAACTTACTGTAATTATTTTTATTTAGGTGAGAAAAATTGTACATATTTCTAGACAAACGTCCTGGTCCAATTGTATAGACGCTGGACTATAGACACCAATATCGAACGTTTGAGCCTTGTCTACGTTAGCCATGTTGATGCCGGCTGTGAGCCAGAAACATGTGTTCTTAGATTACTCTTATATATATATATATATATATATATATATATATATATATATATATATATATATATATATATATATACATCATTTGCGCGACTCTAAGCTTTAATATTGCTATCTGTAAATCTTTCGATTAAATTCAAAGTAGACAGTTACTTTATTGTGCTGATGCACATTATAGAATTTTCTTCTTTTTATTTGTAAGATTTACCGAATTGAACTATTTAAATAAAGAATGTATATAATGCATTTACAGCTTTTTTATTACCTATCTGTCAGATTGACCCAGGAAATAATGCGTAATGTGTATGACAATAAAAGGGGCAATTAGAAATCGTTTATTACTTTGACTTATGGCCTTCTGTTCAAAGTTGAACACATGTTTGCAAATCTTCTGTAGGGACATCTGTCGTAAACAACCCTTTATATTGCCGTCAACGTGATGCTTGGACCTGCAAGAGAACATCCTAAACGATACTCATCAATAAGAAACTTCCGCTGCGTCATCTTTTGACGACCTCTTCTTCTTCGTCTTTTTCTTTTTTTCTTCTGCTTCTTTGTTTTCCATTTTTGGGCAACCAAAACATGACTGCCTCTGTCGTGTCTTCTGCATTTTAGTCAAAGAATATGACCGGCCAGTAATACCTTCCGTGTAGTGACCGTCTTTATCAAGGGCATTCAACCCGCTCTACGTAGAAATCCTACTTTTGTGACTCTCAGCCGGTCCGAAGCCCGGCTCTGAATAGAAGTGGGTTGATAGCAAGCCCAACTTCTAAAATGTTAAATCCCCACTGATACACGAAATAACAATGGATATCAGTAACACTCGAATCTTCTTTATTTAAACCAGTTTTTAAAAGGCAATATTCTACTTATCCATTATTTCATTATGATAAAACGTGTTAAATAAAGGATAGATAATATTATATGTGTTATAATCTAAATAAGAATTTGGACGAGGATAGACACCTACTTTCCGTGCATACATATATCCACATAAACTCTAGTATGATGAGATATGCGCGTAGTGGACAAAACACAGGAAATATGTTACAATTTCAAACCTATTTATCTTAGTATGGCGTCGGGACCTCCTCGACAGTAATGTCATATTAAATTGTTTCCCAATTCTCCCAAGCATTGTTATATATAGTAGTAGTAGGGGAAAATTGACTAATTCCAACTGTTCTAATGTGGGATTTTATTCGCACAACGTTCCCGCAGATGTAACCTCCGAGCTTCTACAGCTGTGTTATGTCGAACTCGGGAATATTTATGTAAAACTCGGAAACCTGCACCGAATTTAAGAGCAGAACCCATTATTTCAACGACGGGGCTGCCTTGTTCTCGTTTCATTCAGTCATGACCAGGTCAAAGTTTTAAATAATTAGTATTTGTATTCTTAGCATCACCCTTACTGGCGTTTTAGCCATCAACTTTCACAGGACTGTCACTTATAACTGTCAAAATCACTGTGTTATGATATTCGTCCGTCGTCAACTATTCCACGTTCCACTGAAAGTGGAAATTTATGGGGAATACAAATTCGCATGTGGTCCTTAGTCAGCCTATATATCCCGGTAAATAGAGATGAAATAGAGCGTCTAGTATTTACACATTATTACACATTTAGGTACTTGCCAGGCTCAACGATTCTTAACTTCGGTGATTTAACGGGAACATGTGTCAACGTGATTATGCCGTATATGTTATTTACAACTTAATAATTAGCACTTTAATCCGTTGTGTTACGGGTACTTATTACTGTTTTTTTCTTCTAAAATACACCATGAATTCTCAATAATATAGTGATTTGGGAAGTGCGACTTCGAAATAAGATATCTGGTGTCACTGAGTGTGTCTCGTTTCATTATGTAACACTATTATCTTTGTGGATTGGTTTCCCTACGTAAAAAGTTCCCTAACTATATAAATGAATGTCATTAGATACAACGCTTTAATAGCATTGACTATTAATTATGCCATGAAGAGTAATGATTGAACCAGTGGAGTTCTAGAATATACCTACCAGTTCATCACAGATCCGCCTCCATTTTCAAAAGTGAGAAGACGACAGTCTGAGTAAAATTATGCTTTTGGTTGTCTCCAAATCTATATTGAGCCGCTGTTTAGAAATAAAATAAATGTAATGTTTGTTTGTGAAAGTAGGGGTTTTCTGGTTGAAACCCTCCTGTGTAATCCAGCTTTCTGCAGCTGCCGGCGGAAAGTGTTTATGCCTATTTATCGCTGCTGTAATTTTTAGAGTTGTTGGTTTACAATCCTTTCTAACAATTCACTTAAGAGTCCACCGGTTCTTATCTGTCAGTTTTGGTTTTCTTTTAGTGCTTTGTTCCGACGAAGAGATATGTCCCTATTTATCCGATTCGATCGATCGTCTTCCTCTTTAAGTATGTAATATTCATGGCGAACTTTAGAGTGTGCATTCCTTTCTACATCCAGGCGAAATATTATGTTCCTGTAGCGAGTCACTTTTGCTGTTGTATGGCCAAGTTTTCACTTATAAAGTAAATGTTCTCGTATGTTTGTCCTTTCTATAATTTTTCTTAATAACATAGTGTTTTATTGGTCGCCACTTTTTAGATATTAGAAATAATTTAAGGAAAAGTGTTAATATGATTGATGAAATGACAATTAAATGATACTTGTCATTACTAAGTGATTGCTATAATGAACACAATGAATAACATGTGCTGACTTAAGTGGGCATATTATGGCCTTAGATTCGAAGATAGTCATGCTGTAGCCTCCAAGGATAGAAATCTTTTGATAACATGTTCCATAGATGGGAAGTTTATGGAAATAAAATATGTTTATGGAACATTGGTTTGATGATAGAAACAGTGAGACAAAAAATAAAGTTCTTTGCTGTGATTTGTAGCGAGACGAGAATTTTATGTGAAAGTTGTATAGACGGATATAAAAATTAGTACTCAATCGAAAGGCCAGCTACGTTTTATCTGTAAGGATAAGGCCGCAGAGTACAATAGAAACCCCCCACTATATTTAGAAATCGATTTTGATCTCTTTCAAGCTATGAAATAATGCACTTCCGTCGATATAGAAGCAGTACTCCATATTGAGTCTATCTGACTCATATATATGTAGAGAATTGCATCAGGAGTCATACATTTTATGTTGTGGTATAATGATCCAACCATTTTATCGACAACTTTAACAACAGATTGGATATACATCTTATATTCTAAATTTGGAGTGAGAATCAGGCCTAGTAGCTTATCTAAACAAGGAGTTACCTAAAGATGAGAGCGATTTTTTCGATTAGACAAAACAATTATCTGAACTAATTGATAAAATGAGATAAGCTTGGTGACCGAGCTGTTAAAAATGACCAGCTACGATTTTCTACATTGCATGAACAAGCTTCAGATCAGACAAACTACTGACTACCAATTCTCCTCAAAGTGCATCCATAAACAGTTATTTTATTTAAGCAAACTATAGGCTGTAAAATAAAGATTTTTAAAAGAAAGCAATCAAAATAATGTTCATAGTTTGCCTCAGGTATGAAGCTGTGTCGGCTTCAATTTAAACCAACATAACATTTAAAGTAAATCGTTAAAGTAAATGCACGCTAAAATGGTAGATGACACACATGTAAAATAAGTACAATGTAGTTGTGCTCATTTGCATATTTTAGTTGAAGGTTTCTATTGAGGAGAATACTGTTGTTGCTTTAAAGATCTTTTGAAAAATATCATCCGGAAGATGGCCACATGAGATAAGAAACAGACACCGTTCTAGAGAATGGCCCCCACTTCAAATCTTGGAATATATTTTATGATCGAAACATAGTTTACTGTTTAGATTATACAGTTTACCTCTTTCCTTTCGCGTCAGCATGAAATGTGAAAATAGTTAAATAAGTTGATGGGTAATAGCTAAATACGGGATCTGCAGACATTAGAGAAAATGATTCTGACTTACAAATCCAAGAAAGTAAAACAATATGGAAGGAAGATTGACACAGAAAGGAAGATGGTAGCAAATGTAATTCTACAGTTCTAGGACTGCTAACAAAACTAGCAGCTTTCAATGTACTTACTTTATTATCTCTCTTTGTCTAAGACCAAAGGGTAGTATATGTTCTGATACTACGTTTTTAGTCCTATAGTGACTTCGTTAATCTTGGGCTTAAGTATGGTTCTATTCAGTTCTGGGCTTAAGCTTCTTACTGAGAATCGTATGAGGCGTTTTTTCTGAAGAATATTGACGGGCATTTTTTGTAGGCCAGAGTAAACTGTTCATATGTGCTGGCATTTGAATACCCACTTGACTTTCTCTCTAATCTCCTGCAAAAGTGTAAATAATAGTAGTAGCTGTAAATTCTAAAAACTGTATGAATTATGCCAAGCAATTTTTTCTTAGATAATAACATTCGTTAATTGTTTATAGTAAAATGTTAATTTATTTGTAATTGAGAACCCTTTAATTTCAGATTGTCAGTAGCGTCGTCACGACCGCGCGCCGGGATCGAAAACTTCTCGATTCCGAACAGGACGCACACACAACGAAGACGATCGCAGACCTCATCTGCAGCCCTTATGATGATAACTCGACCACATGTAGAGCTTTGACAACCAACTAGACAACACTAACATATAAAAGTAAACATTTACTCCAAAATTAATGGGTATTTTAGAATAACACCAAAGACCACATTATGTTTGACAACCCTCATTTTATGAAAACTAACGTAGGAAAATGAAACGAATCGGTGAAGCGAAAATTACGATTAGAATAAAATAAAACTGACGCATAAGTGTCAACGTCGACATTTTAAATATACTGTTTGATTACTCGCTGGTCATGTTAGGCTTTAACGGGCGAATAAATTGACGAACGGCGGTACGAAGAACCTTGTAGCCTAATGTTAAAACCCGGCCAAAACAAAGGCTATTACGAGTAGCTGGGATTCCCATGACGATTGACTGACTGGCAAAATAACAGTCTAGTTTTTTAAAATCTTGTTTATGTTCGACAGAAAAAAGAAACCATAAGAAAGAGTTTATTTGGTAGATAAAGTAAAAACTGTACTGAAAGAGGCGCTGAAAGAATCTGAGTTTTAAGATCTTGTAAAATACCAAGGGGAAAACGCTGTTCATGGTGGTTTTTGTCTAGCGTCTGCGGAGCGATGTTTGACGCTTTATTAAACACTACCAGCTACTATTCTTTATTAGACTAAATTTCAACACCCTAACGGTTCTTTCAATAAGTTGGTGCAATTTAAGAGTTTCTAGTTCTTCTTCTTTATCCTCTTCTTCGTCTACTTCTTTTTCGTCTTCTTCTTCTTTTTGTTCTTCTTTCTTCGTTTTCTTATTCTTCTTTTCTTTCATCCTCTTCTTCTTCTTCTTCTTATTATTATTATTATTCGTTTTCTTTTTCTGCCACTTTTCGCTGTAGTAGTAGTAGAAGTATGTGTTGTAGTAGTGTAGAATATCTAGTCTGATTGTCAGATAAATTACACTCGACAGGAATAAAAAGTATCTGACACAGCTACGTATCTAGCTCGATGACACTAAACACGATTGATGGCCGGAAAAATAAAAACAAGTTGATTGTCTAAAATAAAATAATTGTTGATGAATTAAAAAAAAAAACAATCTGCAAACGTAATGCTATGCAAACGCCTAGATGTTAAGGGAAATACTCCGTCGCGAAATAAACACCCTAGGGTGTGGCTACAGTGACAGCGCAGGCGAAACACTAGAATAACATTTACAGGTGGATACGTGGTTGTCAAAAATTATTATATAAACTTAACCGAAATTGAGATCGATATTCGACTGACGATCGGGTTATACTTCATTCATTCACTGCAATCGGCAATAAAGATATATAATTAGATTATTATACATCAGAATGTGTCGTGATTATTTTAAGCACAGCAGAACTACAACATCAGTAAGTTTACTTTAAGGCTCTATGGCAAACGTTATAATCGTCTTTTGTGCATTTCTAAGGTTTATAATGGTGTAAAAGGAGAAGTAGTAGAAGTAGTACGATTCTGCTCCCATGTGGCATGTTTGGAACCAATTTTCTCTATAAGTGGCGAATAAAGTAAAAATTGTGACCAATATAAAAGGAAGAAAATTAACAAGGAAATTAATGTCGTAGTCATAATTTGTTACATAAGAGCGTCAGGAATTACACCTAACGTTTCAGCACGTTTTCACGTAATCTGTAATAACAGGGAGGGGTTGTCTTTGTGTATCATGCCGCATGCTAAGAAGTAAAATAAGCAAATACGTGTGTGAAAATAAATGATTAAAACAGAATAAACAACACATTTATTTGTATTTATTCACAAATGTGCAAGGTGTATATATATATATATATATATATATATATATATATATATAAATTATTATTTCATGTATGCACGTATAATATAAAAGCTTATATGATATATTGAGAATATAGATTTGCAGTATTTACGTTAACAAGACTATCTGCGCCAGTAGAGTTTAGTAGTAAAGTATGAATATATATTCATGGCAATAAAGCTAAACAGAGCTGTCCGCGTTTTACTAGCTCATACTTTTACTATATATATATATATATATATATATATATATATATATATAAATAGAGTAAGAGATGGAGAGGGATAGAGAGGATATATTTTTTAATATATCTATGAACTAATTTATTATATACAGATTTTTATAATTAATTTACAAATTAATTCTTAGTCAGAAACGCGCGTCCAGGTCTTACTCTTGTGCACGCAAAAAATTACTTGTAAATTCATTATAAAAGATTGTATACAAGCATATTCTTTATAAATTAATTAATACATTTTAATATATATATATATATATATATATATATATATATATATATATATATATATATACAATTGATGACTTGTTCGATTAAGGGCGAAGAAAACAGGAAAAATTCGCTCATTTGCATATTCTTTAATGATAAAAACAAAACGCTCAGACTAACGAAAAATAAAAGCGCACCGTTAGAGCGTCGGTCGCTATCGCCACACATTAAAACAAAAACAAATAATCTACGTATATATATATATATATATATATATATATATATATATATATATATATATAGAGGGAGAGAGAGAGAGAGGGAGATATAGAAAGATAGGGAGAGTGAGAGTGACCGAGAGAGAGAGAGAAGAGAGAGAAAGAGAGAAAGAGAGAATTTATAATACCAGTTATGTTTTTTCTCAAAGTAGTCAACCCAGTTAACGATTGCTGTGTTTATATAATTGTGCTCTATGACAAGTTGAGCTATATCTTAATTTAGTATAATTTTTTTATTTATACAAATATTTTAGCTACATTTTTGCAGACATGTTTCAGTTTAAGCTGAAAATCGGCAATGTTTTCAGACGAAGAGGAGTTTCTCACAATAATTGGTGATATGTAGCAAAAGAAACAATTTGTAATCATTAATAACTGACTCAGGTCCACTTGTTCAAAATTGAGCACAGGTTGACAAATCTTTTCTAGTGATATTTGCCCTAGACAACTCTCTCCATTGCTGTCTATGTGATGAATGTGTGAAGTGTACATTTTTGCGCAAGCGTTTTCATCTCGGGGAAATAAATTGGTCTCTTGTTCAGCAGTACACGACTCAATAAATTGTTAGAAGTAGCACTACTACCAGTGTTATTACCTTACTTGTCGTCTGGATCTACTAAAGAGGGGCTCTACTGTTATTTCAAGTAACGCGGCCAGAATCGGAGCTCGGGGAGCTAATTTTGTCGTGGATCACTGCCGGATAAGTACCGCTACTACTGCTGCTGCTGGTCGTTATCGTTGTCGTGTTGGGATCGACAAGCCTCAAAATGATCGTACTAGTGAAGGGCATGTCCTTTTATGACGGTGGTCATATCTGCTGCTGGTAGTGGTGTATTGATAATATCTTATCGTCGATTAAAAGAAGAATGCGCGAAGATAGACGATATTATGTCTATAACTCTCACATATGCCTGCTTATGTCAATGTTACTAAAACTGACGAGTTATAAACGAGGCACTACAATATAATCAAACTCGTTTGTGAGTGTAATCGAACCGTGATAATGTTTCAATTTTTATTTGGCATATATGGCGAGATTCTATCCCTTTTCGTGGAACCTTTTACAAGTGCTTAAAAACTTATGGCAGGCGTCACCAAAAGCGTTGTCAGAAAACAAAAGTGCTTTCACCATCCAGCGATGTACCATGTTAATAAAAGCTCCAAAAGGGATATCTATTAGGCAGGCCATCATACGAAACATAAACGGTTCAGGAACTATTTGCGTTTACGAAAACTACACAGACTTATACATTTTTAAAACTCTCTAAGAATGCTCCTACCCCACACAATTGAAATTTCGTTGCTTATAACTTCAGTCTTGTATGTTTTGTTGGCAGACAGTTTTTATTAATAGAGGATGCGTTTCATTGATAGTGCGAACGGTTACCAGCTGGGTCTCTCCTACACGTTGGTATTGAACTAGTAAAGTAGTTAAGCTTCTTCAGCTTTTGTAGGACAAGGAATCTGAAAGAACAACATTCTTCCTGGTTGTCACAGCGTTAAGTTTACGTCGTCTTTGATTTCTGTCTGCGGATGAACTTAAGCAATGCCGCGCCATGAAAAGAGCTATTGCGTCGTGTGTATCGAACACCACACGAGGCTGTAAGAGGCCAAATACAAGGCATCTTTAGGTTTATTCATTAGATTTTGATAACCGACCTCTTTGCATGTATTTAACAATCCGTGAGTGTCTCAGTGCATAATACTACTTCTGTGGAGTGTACAAATACAATTTTCAAGTAATACAAGTTTTTAATTATTAATAGTACAGCACATCTTTGTGTCCTAATCTTCGCAATCAAACACACCAGAGAGGAAGAATACCCAACGAAGAGAGACAAATACCTCACCTTAATGCATTATACACCCGTCCAATTACGTTATAGATAATTTCGAAAAAAATCAAACGAAGAGTTCTATTATTTTACTTTTTAGATGCGTATTTATTTCTTTGATTTTTTAATCTGAACTTTGCGAATCACGTTTATTTGCTTTTCAATATTAAACCACGTAGGTTAATAATTTCTAACAAAAATATTCAGACCTTTGATACAATCCGTTTGTCACTGTATCACATAAAAAGGTGATCACTGGGAGGATGATAGCATGACCACAACACATATACTATACTACATACACAATAGATAAGTTTACGATCGAACATATACTACACTAGTCCCAAAGGAATAGATACTGACTGGACGGATGGGATCACTACAAGAGTATATATACTACGCTATCCCCAAAAGGAAAAAGGTAATGCCTGAAAAAATCCTATAATAGAAACAGAATAGATATTACACTTTTTTTATGAATTGATCAATGAAATATAGTACATTAGTCCGAATTAGTATAGTGAATTAGATTAAGAATTACACATTATTTCAATAGTATAAGCAATAGAATAGTTTCGACTTCATGGTAACAGATATCAACTCTCTATAAGTACTATTAGTAGAAATAATAGTATAGTTCGGCTTTAGAAAGCCAGATACAAAATCCACATTAGCAATAGCGATGATAAGTATTGCTTTATGAAAAATTATGGATTCAGGATGATCGCATATGAGAAACGTAGAGCTTCGTTACCTCATGTTTACTTTTGATAATGCGTAATTCGTAACGTGGGATGACAATAGTTCTATCTGCATTTTCCTGTTATCGTAAGTAATACCGCAGAACAGTTGATATCTACAACGATCTAGAGATGATAACCTTCATTTAATAGAGAATTAATGGATTCACAATGCGCAAATTACTGAAGAAAGATATGTATATGTTTTTGGGAGTACATAAACCTCTTGAGACTGTAGCGCGTATAAAAATTAAAACAGCCCACTTCATAAAAATTAAAACAGCCTACTTCATAAAAATTAAAACAGCCCACTTCATAAAAAATTAAACAGCCCACTTCATAAAGATTAAAACAGCCCACTTCATAAAAATTAAAACAGCCCACCTCATAAAAATTAAAACAGCCCACTTCATAAAAAAATAAAACAGCCCACTTCATAAGAATTAAAACACCCCACTTCATAAAAATTAAAACAGCCCACTAAATAAAAACTTAAAACAGCCCACTTCATAAAAATTAAAACAGCCCACTTCATAAAAAATTAAAACAGCCCACTTCATAAGAATTAAAACAGCCCACTTCATAAGAATTAAAACAGCCCACTTCATAAAAAATAAAACAGCCCACTTCATAAAAAATTAAAACAGCCTACTTCATAAAAATTAAAACGGCCCACTTCATAAAAATTAAAACGGCCCACTTCATAAAAATTAAAACCGCCTACTTCATAAAAAATTAAAACAGCCCACTTCATAAAGATTAAAACAGCCCACTTCATAAAAAATTGTCTACAATCATTAGTATATATGTTGTACACATCTGACACATGAAAGTCTTGCAAGAACATCATTGTAAAATATTTGCTTGTCTCTCCGTCCGTGTATGCAATAAAAAACACAGCCTTGTTCAATTTTATTTATTTTCATGTGAGAACATCTTTTTATCTTGACCTTTCATCTCTGAAAGAAAATCTATAATATATCTAAACATCATATAGAATGAATTAAACCTTTTTCACTAAATAGTCTTGTATCATCACGGTTTGTAATATATTTCCCTTTCTCCACACACACACACACATAGGTATATATACATATATATATACTTGTAACTGTCTAAGCAGGAGCACACACGCGCGCATATATATATATATATATATATATATATATATATATATATATATATATATGTGTGTGTGTGTGTGTGTTGTGTGTGTATATGTGTGTATGCGTACGTGTGTATTTGCATATGTATCTATGACTGATAGATAACGTTTAAGTACGTGTTAATGTTTACTATATCCAGACAGGGGAGACAGAAAATAACTTGTATATGCTCACATTGCAGGAACGCTGTGAAATTGATATTTTTAATGTACGTAATATATTAACAACGTCTACCCAAACAGAAAGCATTGCAGATAGAATTTAAAAATAAAACGAAACAGCCGCTCTGTCTCGTTCTGTGGCTATTTGCTGAGGTTATTTTCAAAGCAATGGATGCATTTGAAAACAAAATATTAAAGCTATTAACCCCCATCATGTATCAGCAAAATACAACGTTACTTCACAGTATGGGAGATATTTCGTCCTCAATGTGGTTTATTTATTGACTTGTGATGTTATCACCTGACCTTGCTTTGCTTTGCTCATTAACACCGAGCAAAACATTTACGAAATATCAATGATGATCCTTTGTACTATATCAATGTAGATATATTATGAAAGAAAATATTATTATCGATTAAAATAAGTTTTATTAAAATGATCAAAAGGACTTTCGCTATCTTATTGGTAAAAATAAAATTCAAAGAAAATGAGAAAAAGTTAGACTGTAAGATACACTAATTGTATTTTTACTGAAAAGAGGCGATATATCTGAGTGACGTAATGAAGGGAGTTAAAGAAATGAAGTTCGAAACTTTTTTCCAGCAGTGAGCGTCTGGGGCAGACTGTAATTCGAACCTCTCTACTAAAATCCAGAGTAAGAAGGCGAAGTTGCTAGTTATTTTAATGTAATCCGAAAAATAATACGGTTTGACGAAACCCTTGCAAGAAGATATACAAATAAATAGGTGAACTGTAAAACGTGTGTTGTGTATTCTTGAATAGGTATGTTTACAGGTCCATGCACGTGCGTCTGTATAAAAGAGGTTAAAGTCAAGCAACGACTTGGATTTAATAAAAGTGTTTACGGACACAGATAAGTGAAGGAAAACAAAGAATAGCCGCAGAAAACATTCGAAGGTCAATTTTTTACACATAAACACAGCTGTCTGCATCTCTAAGAAACAAGACTACAAGATAACATCAGACCAACGCAGAAAAATTGTTAATTACACACATTTTTAATTTAAAATAATAAACATTGTAAGAATAATATGCAAGATGAGAAGAGTAGTCCGAATAATCAAAATAATCCAAATTTTACAATTCATAATTTTCGAGAAAATATCATGGGGGTCATTATTAAAATGATCTAGTTTTAAGGAGAAGTGCAGAAAATGTATAGTTGAGTTTAGCTCTTCGTAACTATAAGAAGTCATTTATTATTAATGTTTCTCAAGATTATAATAAAATTTGACAAGAATTTCAAATAATAGATAAGCATTATTAAAAGCTAATTAAAATATTTTGTGATTAAATGATATTATTAAAGATCTGTTATTGTGGGAATTTATTGAATTGAATACAACACACATAACATATTAATGTAATGTTAGTAACGATACTAACATTACATTAATATGTTAGGTGTGTTGTATTCAATTCAATAAATTGAACTTCCTGAACCATCTATTAACTTTTGCTGGTCGTTGCTTCTTAAAATAATGTTTTCACTAGATTACTAAAAATAAGCAATGTTTAGCCTGATCAGTACCAGATGGGCAACTATTTAATAATATCAGTATGTGTGTGAGTAGAAGGTGACCCCTTCCTGAAAATAAAAACAGAAAATATAACGTCGTTTAAAACCATCTCGTCTGGGTAGGATCCTTATGCGAATAAAAACCGCTTGTGAATTTTACATTCTCCAGGACAACCCTTCTCCAGAAGAAGCCGATAGTACACGCACAGAGTGTGTACAGTACCAGGAGAATTGCGGTTGTTTCATCACCGAACACTTAACTGAAATACAAAATAACTGCGGCATTTTAACCATTATCGAAGTGATAGAGCACGGTATGACGAATGTGGATATGATTTTAGATTCGTCTACTGAAAACTAAGACTAATTCTAATATATCAAATTCATATAACCCCCAATCTGTTACATTTTTATACTAGGTAAATGTAGTTAGCTTGAAACATTGTTTAGTTTGTATATACAAGTAATTTATAGAATAGTAATAAAATGCAGAGGTGTAAGGGATAAACACTAACTCTATCAAAGTACGACATATAACGGTGGAATGAGTTTTTCAGTTTCCACCTTTTTTTTAGATCATTTTTCTTAATACAAGAAACTTATTTGCACTCAGTATGGTTCGATGAATGTTTCGTATGACATAATATTTAGGAAAAAATCCTTTACTCGCATGAGTGTTCAACTTTAATTGAGAAGTGCATAGGAAACCCCTTGCCGGTGTGAATTGTTCAGCAGAAAATGGAATAAATTTAAAATAAAACATTTTAAACAATTTGTATAGAATGTGTTGTTGTCTTTAATGTTATTGTCATAGTCAACATTACCTTTTTATTATTTCTTCTATATTCTGTATATTTTATATATGAAAAAATAATTATATACATTTATTTGCCCGTTCGTACGTTTTCTCTTATTTTAATAAATTTAAATTTCTTTCTAAGCAAGGTTAGCAACTACGTTAATGGTTGTTTGCCTTCATTAAGGTCAGTGATTTACGCGTCAAGATTGGAAGTGCGGATGCTACTTCAATATTTATTCATTCATTAATTTAGTTATTTTTCCTTATTCAGATGTTAATGTTAATGTAAATATTATTCTCATATTAAGAATATTATTCAGACTGAATCCCAATTATTATTATAAAAAAATTATGGCATTCAATATTCAAGTAAATATTATTTTTATATTCGCAATGTTGTTCTGGCCTAAGTCGGCATGATAATTCATAGTATTTAGATTATTTGAACTGCTTATCTCATTTTAAATGTTATTTTCAAAGGTTTTCCGTCGATGGTTATTCTCTGATATTTTTCAGGTAAATAGTTTCGAAGTTTGAAACGTTGTAGTCGAACTTAATATTCTTTGGGTCGAACCCGCGAATCCATACGAACTCCTCATCTAATCCACGAAAAATGTTAATAAGAAATGTCAATTTAAAATGTGAACATTTAAGCTTAATAAGGTCGTTGTTTTTCTAAGTGCAAAATTTTTATTAAAGCATATTTTAAATAATTGTTTCTTGTTGAATGTACGAGTAAAACTATTGCGTTGTAGGGATTCCATTTTAAATGTGTAACCTTTGACGTAACTATTGCATGTTCTAGTTTCCTGAAACGCGTCCGCCTATCGCGCAGTTACTACCTGTTTGTGTGTTCATTGTTACTGCCTCTGCTATTGGTAAACTAACCTTTTTACCTTTTAGTCTTAATTGCAGAAAAAAGAGTTTCATAAGTCAGCAGAATAGACTTTCTTTTAAAAGAAAAATGGGTTCGTTAAGATAAATTGAACAATATTATGAAGATTAAAAAAACCAGAAAAGTGTGAGATGCGCAGGTTTTTAGAATGGCTGTTCCCGATTTTTCCTGAATATATTAAGTGCTCTTGCTCTCTAAGTGACATTTGAGGAGAGAATGAAGCACACAACACATGTAAAACGAGTGTAAAAAAATAAAACACAAGCACAAATTGATCATGTTTTATTAATTCAAAAAGCGTCAAAAGCACCTGTTCGCATGGACAGAAATATATCCTAGTGTTTTACTTACTTAGGAGAGATCTTAGAAATTGTACGTAGGCGCACTAATACAACATTCATGCACACATACATACACATAACTATCTATCTATCTATCTATCTATCTATCTATACAAAGTGAGGTATATTTATATGTTAATCTATTTGTATGTACATAATTAACTCCTAAACAAATTAACCGGTCATTGTTGATTTAAAACACAGTTCCTATGCGTAATTAATCGTACTGTGGTCTATATTTTGTTTAGTTTAGTGTTATTCAAATAGGCGTAACAAGAGACTAGAACCCCCTCTTAAAAATTAAGATAACTCCAATGTTTATTAAATTCTATCCATTAATAGACGTCAATTAATAAATATTCCACTGATTTCAGTTTCTATGAGGCATTTTAAAGCGTTTACGGGACACATTGTGGGCTCCACTGTCGATTTGAACATTCAAATATATCGAATTTGCATGTTATTTAACCCTTCGTCATTCACACGCTATGAACAAGACCCCCTAAATTGAAATTCCTTCTTAAGACCCCTTAAGCTGAAGTCTTACATTTTAAACATTTTCTAGAATAAAAATCATGGAATAGATTTTTATCCAAATTAGAATAATGTTCTGAGACATAAGGTTTAGTATAATTATATGTTACTTTTAATAATCGTAAAGGGATATACAAAGTATTTTAACATTTACCTGCCATGGGACGGTTATTCCTCTAGTATATCTAAATGAATAAATGTCGAGAGTGTTTTTTCTCCATCTATCCTAATTATATTAACATTAACACAGGTTAGGCTTATTTAATCCTACGATATGTTATATTTTGAAATACCATATATAGAGTTAGCTACCAACACACACAAACAGCGGTAGATTACCCCAATGTGCATATTAATTTTATTTTTTGTGTTTTAATAAATTAACATTCTCTAATATACATTTGTAATTTGTATCGAAATATTTTCTTATATATACGAAATAGTTTCGTCGATATTAATATTGTTATACTTAGTAATAATATTTATTAAAGTGGTGTAATTAAATAAGACATAAAATAACGTTACACAAACCTTCTTTTATTATTTTTCAAAGGAGATAATTTATTATATCTGTTCGTTGTCGAAGCGACGCCTATGTTTTTATTTACAAAGTAAAAGAGAAACTAGAGAATCCAGTCAATCCCAGAAAAGTCACCTCTTTTTTGATAATTTATTTCGGCTGAGCATTTTTCTTCTGAATAACTATAGTTTGTTAAAAAAACGCCTTTTAAATACAATATATAGTTTTATTTGTTTAGTATAAAATGCTATTTTATTAATTTTAGTGTGGAACTTGTTAAAGTAGACAGCTTCAAACATGTTAAGTCAATGTGAGCGTATTTGTATCAATATCAAAAAGAATGTATGTTCCATATGTATCACTGACATTTCCCATTCATCGTCGAATCATCCTTAGGAAACGAAAACAAATAAATAACAAAGCTGGAGAAAAAGAAATAATTTTGATAAAGAAGCCGCAAATGTGCATATGAAGACAAGTAGACGTAACACGTACCAATCAGTGTCAATTCCAGAAGAAACGTTTATAATTGAAAACCGGGAAGCCAGAATTAGCGTAACTAGATTAATAGTATTATGTTTAGCATTTTAAATGTTAATATGAAATAAGTTGAATTCTTTGTGGAACCCGTTCATGCTGTTAACACATTTAACTGTTAATTTAGCAAATATTTACTTCCAAATTATCGAACATATCAAATAAAGAAATATAGTAAAAGATGTACATCCGTTAGAATGCTAGTGCGAAATTATTTTTAAAATTTGGTTTAGATAACTATGATTATTAATATTATGAACATTAATATTATAAAAGCAGTTTCATATTATTATTTAACGACTGGCCTACATAGTAATATAGTCAGCATTAGATTAAGTGCTATGTATATTATACGTTATAAAACGGACAGCACTTGATTATTTGTTCTATATATGATACATAATAACATATCAAACATTGAATCGTGTCTTCGTATATAATACATAATAATATAGCTAACACTGGATACTATGTCCTATGTACAATGCATACTACTATTCAGGCCTTGGATTATGATATGCACTGCTCCCACTTGTGTATGAGTATCGGAATCAATCGTCTGTCTGCTATCCACTTTATTAATGTTTATGAGTGATATGTCTTCGAAGGCCCAGTCTATCGTGGAAGAGTCATGGGCAGTGTTCAAGGTTATTCACACCGCTGTCTTCTCTTCCGTCTTGCCTCTTCAACTTCCATCGTCTTCTCAACAAGGTCCGCGATGCCTTGACGTGTTGTTTCTACTCTTCGTGTTCCTGTCATTGACAGTTTAAACCACGAGGACGAGTCTATGTCGGTCAAAGTCAGGGTGCTATTCAGCTGGTCTTTATAGCGCATTTTCGGGTCTCCTGTGGTCTGGTCCTGTTGGCAAGCTCGCCATAGAGCATTTCTCTCGGGGAGCCTAGATTTATCTATTCTGTGAACGTGACCTGACTAGCGAAGGTGGATGTGGATGATGGCATCAGCGCTGGAAAATGAGGCTAGATGCAAAATATCTGTGTTGGCTGTGTGGCTCTACATAACAATTTTTAGAAGTTGCGCCAGGTTATGTAGATGGAAGGGCTTTAGTTTTTTTATATTGCTTATGTATAAGGTAAACGTTTTGCCCGCGTATAGAAGTGTGGATACAAGTGCTATTCGAGATAGCATTATTTTATTACGCATCATCATTGCGTGGTTGTTGAATACACGGCAATTTAATCGACCAAACGCGATATAGGTTGTCCTGATCGTGTTCTCTACATCCTTCCTACATGTAGGAGTAAATGTTAATAAGCTCCTTAATTATGAAAACTGGTCTACTTCTTCTAGTTGTTAGTAATTTACTATGTCGTTAGTGTTTCGGAGCAGAATACCAACTGAATGTTGGAAGAGTGTATGGGGTTTCTCGGCATTCACGTGCATCCGAACATGTTCGTAGGCTGTATTGTATGTTTCCGCTTACATCTAGAGCTCTTCTGTAGTCTGACCTGAGGTGGAATTGTCGTAAACATACTGCTGTTCCAGTAATAAAAACATAATTGTCTTAGTTCTTGCGCAAAATCGAACGAAGACACATGTTAGAGCAGAACACACCCCTGTTTTAGACCAATATTTATAGGGAATGGGTCACAGAGAAAGTGTATATGGCATACTCTCCTAATCACTCCGTCATGGAGGACGCGCGCCAGGATAACGAACTCAGGTGGGCAGCCTAGCTTAGAGAGAAGTGTTCATATGGCTGATCTGGCTACTTTTTCGAAGTTTTCTTTTGAAGTCCAAAAATATAAACCTAACTGGGTGCTGTTGTTCGAGGATTTTCTCTTATAATATTCAATCACAGAAGATTATGTCTATAGTCCAGTAGCAAAGATGATGTCCGTATTCCGTCTCTGGTAGAACGTATTCTCGGAGGACGAGTAGGCGGTCAAGGAGAATGATGGCAAATATCTTACTTGCAATGCTCAGTAGTGATATTCTCCGGTAGTGCTTACAATTTTCCCGGACACCCTTTTTTTAAATTGTTACAATGATGACATTGCGGAAGTAACTAGGGAGGGACATCGTCTCGCAGATCTTAAGTATTAGGAGTATTGGAGGTTTCTCAGCTCGGGGCCATCGTGAGTTAGTAGTTGCAGTGAGACGCTGTCAGATCCATAGGTTTTGCCGGGGTTAATTCATTTCAGGAATTTGTTAAAATCTTGGATGGAAGGTGGAAGTGACATCAAATTACAGACAGGGTGCTGCGGGGTCATTCTCGTGATCGTAAAGGAGGTTATGAAAGGTGTACCTCAATCTTGCTTAAATGGCCTTTTTGTCGGTGATGCTTGTTCTCCAGCCATAGCCATTAAACCCTCTACTGATGATTGTGTAGGGTCGGACATTTCTGTAGTTGCTGCCTAGAAGCTACGGAGATCACGCTGATCAGCGTAGTTCGGTATCTCCGAAGTTTTTCCATGTTACCAGGTGTTCAGGGGTGGACCACGGGAAAGTTGTATTCAAGCGGTTAGGAGGCAGACACTGTAAGTGGCTTAAAACTTGCTTAGCATTAACGCGTGTTACTCTAATTAGCCACTCAATATCGGATTATATATTCTATGTATAATAAATAATAATATAGCCAACATTGCATTATGTGCACATAAATACTACATAATAACATAGCTAACATTATATTATGTGTTCGGTATATAATACATGATGATATAGTAAACTTTGAATTACGTACTCTATATAAAATGCATGTTAATATAGCGACCATTGTATTATGTATTATATATATATATATATATATATATATATATATATATATATAATAAATAAAAATATAAAAAAACATTAGATTGCCTGTTTCGTATATAATAGATACTAATATACTCAGCATTTTATCACGTGTCTTGTTATAATACATAACAATATACAAAGCATTGGGGTATGTAATATCAGTATCTATATATTATAATAATGCTCTAAGGCAAGTAATTGTTCGTGCGTACTTTCTCACATTTTACATTATTTTAATATTAGATCACTCGATTGCCGAAAATGCAATGCGCAAATGTAATTTTTACAGTGTTTGTCTGTATTCACTGTTATGTTGAACGTTGGATTCGAAATAAAATACATTTTATTAGCCTTCGGGTGAATATCAAAAGGTACCATGTGTTTGCTCAAAGATATTTTACTAATATCGTAGGATTTGCGATCCCGACTTACGTCTATATACTAGAAATATCTCACACACACTTATAAATGACTTTAAAGATAGACCACAATAACCAGCTATATTCTTAAACTGCATTCACCAGAATACTTATGTGTTAGAATAATATCGTTGGGTCTGCGTTCTGGCTAGACGTCCATAGCATTAAATATGTCGCGAACCACGACATGTATACTATTGTGAAATTCTCAAGTGATGAAGACTATCATGAGAGGATTGAAAATGATGAAGACTATCATGAGAGGATTGAAAATGATGAAGACTGTCATGAGAGGATTGAAAATGATGAAGACTGTCATGAGGGGATTGAAAATGATGAAGAATGTCATGAGTAGATTGAAAATGATGAAGACTATCATGAGAGGATTGAAAATGATGAAGACTGTCATGAGAGGATTGAAAATGATGAAGACTGTCATGAGGGGATTGAAAATGATGAAGAATGTCATGAGTAGATTGAAAATGATGAAGAATGTCATGAGAGGATTGAAAATGATGAAGAATGTCATGAGAGGATTGAAAATGATGAAGAATGTCATGAGAGGATTGAAAATGATGAAGAATGTCATGAGAGGATTGAAAATGATGAAGACTGTCATGAGAGGATTGAAAATGATGAAGACTGTCATGAGAGGATTGAAAATGATGAAGACTGTCATGAGAGGATTGAAAATGATGAAGACTGTCATGAGAGGATTGAAAATGATGAAGACTGTCATGAGAGGATTGAAAATGATGAAGACTGTCATGAGAGGATTGAAAATGATGAAGACTGTCATGAGAGGATTGAAAATGATGAAGACTGTCATGAGAGGATTGAAAATGATGAAGACTGTCATGAGTAGATTGAAAATGATGAAGAATGTCATGAGAGGATTGAAAATGATGAAGAATGTCATGAGAGGATTGAAAATGATGAAGAATGTCATGAGAGGATTGAAAATGATGAAGAATGTCATGAGAGGATTGAAAATGATGAAGAATGTCATGAGAGGATTGAAAATGATGAAGAATGTCATGAGAGGATTGAAAATGATGAAGAATGTCATGAGAGGATTGAAAATGATGAAGAATGTCATGAGAGGATTGAAAATGATGAAGAATGTCATGAGAGGATTGAAAATGATGAAGAATGTCATGAGAGGATTGAAAATGATGAAGAATAGACTGACAGGATTGGAAATGATGAAGAATACCATGAGGGGATTGAAAATAATGAATAATATCATGAGGGGAGTTAAAATGAGAAGAATATCATGAGGGGAGTTAAAATGAGAAGAATATCATGAGGGGATCGAAAATGATGAAATATACCATGAGAGGATCGAAAATGATGAAATATACCATGAGAGGATTGAAAATGATGAAGAATATCATGAGGGGATTGAAAATGATGAAGAATATCATGAGGGGATTGAAAATAATGAAGAATATCATGAGAGGATTGAAAAAATGAAGAATATCATGAGAGGATTGAAAATTATTAAGAATATCATGAGCGGATTGAAAATGATGAGGAATATTACGAGAGGATTGAAAATGATGAAGAATATTATGAGGGGAATGAAAATGATTAATAGTATGAGGAGATTGAAAATGATGAAGAATATTATGAGGGGTTTGAAAATGATTAATAGTATGAGGAGATCGAAAATGATGAATACAACGAGGGGAGTTAAAATGATGAAGGATATCATGAGGGGATTCAAAATATATAGTATAAACACCGGTGCGGTTATAAGTACCTATATAGAAGGCGCAGACAGTGGTGGTACTTTTTATAGAAATAAGTCATACTATTGCCCTGTGAAACGTAGAATGAAATGGTGGGAAAGAAACAGCTTTCACAAAAGGCAAAATTTAAAAGTAGCGACCAGGGTAGATAAAAGTAGAAAGATAAAGAGACAGCTATAGAGAGAGAGGGAGAGAAATAAAGTTTTAATATAAAGATGTTACACACGCGATTTTTCTTCAATTATGTTTTTATGACCCCGAGCAACGCCGGGTAGCCCCGCTAGTACATAATAATATAGCGAACATTGAAGTGTGTGTTCTGTATATGATACATAATAATATAGGCATCATCGGATAATTCGTTTGTCAACGTCTGTAAGAAGAAAAACAAGCAGTGAATCTAACGTTAGTTCCGTTTTCTTACGTCGCTTATAACCCCTTCGGCCAGTGACTATTTTGTCGAAGTCTCTTTCCATTATCGCTGCTAAAATACTTCGGTGTTATTCTTGAAAGCCCCGCGCTAAATGTGACGTATTTATTACCGTAATGATGATGTATGACTAAGTGCGTCTGTAGGGAGAAATGCCTTGGGATTCAGTAAAGAGAATGGGTGTAAAAATGTACGATCTACGACCTCGGATTCTCACCCTCTCTTCCTGCCTCTCTTTCTCCCTCTCTCTCTCTCCCTGCCCCCCTCTCTCTCTCTCTCTCTCTCTCTCTCTCTCTCTATATATATATATATATATATATATATATATATGTATATATATTTCTTTCGTGACCATTTATAAAGTGCTAGCTAATGGGATCTTACTCGCCAAGTGGAATATGGCTTCCGACATCATGGTTGTTTTCTACTCGTTTGCTGATTTGTCAATTTCTGTTCACACGAACGCGAAACATGCCCAGAAAAGGGTTTCCTGTATATATCAATAGCAGAGAAACATTATATATATATATGAATATTTTCTTGTCTTGTGGGCGTGTGTAATTATAAAGAGGAACACTTACCAGTTCAGAAAAGATTAGAAAACTGCTCATGACGTGAGTGCATATCTGCAACAGCAAAAAAGGCTTCTCTTTACAATTGTAAATATGTATTGCTGGGACTGACCTGCATAAGTGAAAAAATAGCATATGTGGAGACACACTGAGAAAAATCAGAGGACTGGTGTAAAGCAAGAGATTTATTTTCTAATGGAATTAAAAAGAGCAGAGAGAAATTGATGGTGCTTGTAATCTGTTAGAAAGCTTGATTGTATTTGTAATCTGTTTTTTCTCACTGTTTGACTACGAGCTATTTCGGTCTAACATTGCCAGCTGTATCGACTTAAATACCATTCCTGAGTTTGATGAGACTGGTGCAGTCGTAGTATGGCTTGAGAAAGTAGAATTCATGTGTGATTTATCTGGAGTGAAGATGGTTGATCATGTCCTCCCACTTCGACTTGACTTAAGAAAATAAATCAGATGCAGCGCGAATCACAGAACTGCTATTTACTTTCTTTGGCGAACAGAGATATACGACATATGATAAGTTCAAGACACGTGTGTTGCGTCTAGGCGAGACCGTAGAAGCGTATTAGGCGAATTTGCTGAACTGTAAGTCCTATTTGGGAGAATACCAGATCATGTGTTTGTGTGAGTGTTTTACTAGGGCTTCCTGACTTTGAAATAGATTTTGCCTTCCTCATCAAGAGTGAATTATCTGACCTTATAAGAGCTATTGCGTCGACATCGAGCATTAGTAAAAGACAATGTTGAAGTGGGAGAACCAGTCTGGTGTGCGGATCAGCTTGACCGAATCACTCAATCACCTGTGGGAATAGGCCTATCTGATTATAGGTGTTATAAAGGCAATAGTCCTAATCATTTCGGGAGAGACTGCATACATATAAGGTAGACAACACGTTACCGCTGTAATCGGTTCAACAAGACTGGTCGTCTTGTCATATATTGATCGGGAAAAGAGGTTTGAGACGACTCGTAAGCGCTAATCTATTCCCTCGTTAAAATGTGAACTCGGCGCTACCTATCATTACAATCTATGTTGATGATGCACAATGATTGACTACCTCGACACTGGTTGTTCACGTTTCACTTTAAGCGTAAAACTATGGCAGTCTTGGTCTGAGCAGAAAAGGGCAGTAACCACATTGACCTGCGCTACGTAGGCCTGCTGCCGACATTGCACTATTAGGATTCTAACAGAGACTTATAGCGTTGAGAAATTCAACGTGCAAGTTATTCAAGGAAGACATCTTGATTTTGATATGCTTCTTGGCATCGACGCCATTAACGCATTCGATGGCGTTTGCATGACACAATTTAGTGTTGAGTTTTGGGAGACACAACCCATCTGTAACGCGCTTCGTATTAAGAAAACTGATTTTGTTGCAAAATTTAACGAGCGGAAGAGAGTGTGAGTTGCAGCATTGAAATTGTCAGCGGGTTATGAACCAGAGAACTGGAAACTCGGATTTCTGAATATCCTATGTGTCAAGAATTAAGAGCGAATTATGAACTCGAGTTGCAGACCTGGATAAACAACAAGAGAGTTTTTCCCACCCAACGGAATAATACCACTTATTGTACGTTAATAAAAATAAGGTGCGTCATGGAATGGACTATCGTAACAAAACACCTATGGTGATGCATTTACTAGCAATGCCGAGGTCTGCGTAGATGAAAATGCTAGAATGTAGACAACAGAAAACGCATATATCCATTCTGGATCGTAGGAAATCATATCTGAAGGTCTACGTTAAAATATCACTCTGGTAGTATAACACAGTGACATTAAAAAGTGCAAATGTATTGTCTAACACGGTTAAGATGCAGTTTAAATGTGACGCCTTGGATAATGCGGACTTTAATGGAGGCTGTGTTAGTCATGGATGAGAATATAAGGAGGACAACGTTGTCGCATACCGATTACATCTATGTCAATAGATACGTCGCGTCGGCCGAATACGTGCGGGAGCATCTGCACCTGTAGGGACTCATAAGTAATAGTTCAGAAAAGCTACAAAACGGTGCAAGAGTGCTGGAATTAGACATTTGGAGGGAGCATGGTCGACTGTGACGTCGGTGAGGAAGCGGTAGTGTGAACGATATTATAACAATTACACAAACATGTATCTTATCGAAGTGTGGCAAACTGGTGACGTACTTTCTATTTTTTAGATAGATTCGAGTCGAAACAGGCTTTATCAAACGTCGTGCTACCACAGTCAAGCAGTACTGAGAGGCGAAAGTAAGTGATGCTCCTCTAAAGTGTATGATAGCAGACAATCCTGCCCTAGTACCGCAACAAGATCCTGCCCAAAGAAAAGTGGTGCATGGTCACGAAGAAAGTAGATATATGGGCGGACGCAGGCTCGCTGACTGTTAGCGTGGTTATTAGTGCCGATTAAGCAATCATCTAAGATTTATGCAACCGACAAATGATTAGCAACATATACACGTGGCAGAGCTGTGAGCTGGGCTAAAGCGTTAAACAGTGACCTTAAAGGGAGATCCAAAGTGTTATAGATAAAAAAGGTCTCCCTGCGTTTACTAATAGGTAGCAATTGTCCTCACGAGCAAGTCTTGGTTGAGCATCAAGGCCGCAGGTGAGATATTTGATAAAGCGACGGCTGGACACGATAATTTCACTGGTGAAAGATTGCAACATTTCGGTTTATGTAGCACTAGTAAGATCTGAGCAGAACCGAGCAGACTCACTGACAAAAGTTCCACAGCGGTGGCTCAGTATTGTGAATAAAGTAATTGAACCCACACAACCAGTCTGCGCTCTTGCCACGGGGAACATGAAACTAACACAGCTGAACAAAGTTCATCAACTTAGTGAGCATTATAGAGTCAGACGAACACACTATTTTGTGCATAGAATTTACACATTTGTGTCTAGTTGTAAGAGCAGTTGTTCGGAAAAATGAGGGAATGTCAGACGATATACCCAGCTCCAGTTCGATGAAAAAAGGGAGTACTCAGTGGGCATGAAGTATGGAACCGGCTATTTATGGACACAACGTACTACAACGGTTACCATTTTTTTACATTGATTGATTGGGACCCCACGCGGTTTTAAATCTGGCAACCGCTATCACGGCAATACACGGAACATGTGAACTGGGAATTACGATTAGTATGTTTGAATGTAGCACCTCAGCTTAGATCTTGGCTGATAAAACACAGGACTCTATATGAATAGTTGGGGTGTTAACATCCGACCAGGCTGCCGATACAGGCAATCAGGAAATGGTATAATAGAAAGATGTTATCAGACACTAAAGCGGATTGGTGGACGAGCGAGCTTCCCTATTATGGGGAACGTATATTAGTACAACTTTACCCCCAACGATGATGTGTCCGATTCGTCAGAACCGGCAAATTTTCTGCACTGATACCAGATCAGAGTGAAAGGGGTAAATGTTGTGTCAAATCCGGATATCAAGAAAATCATCATACATTATAAAAACGGGGACACAGTTTAGGTGAAAAATCCACAAGGACGTTGTGCGTGGAAATAAAGACCGGATCGTATCTCCACAGTTATAAATTCACAGTCAGTCGGCGTCAATAGAACGCCTCGATAGTCTCAGTTGAGTATTTGTAGCAAACAACAGCGATGACCCATCATCAGAGAATGCTGAATAGTGAGAGCCAGTATACGAGTAGTAGTGATTCCATGTCTGAGAGTGAGGGAGAGGTCAGATTTAGTTTGGCTGAACTGGTTTATTTCACTATTAATTCACATCCTTGGATTACTAACGGGTTAGTCAGAGAAGAAGAAATAATTGTTCAAACTACGGACGAGTACTAGGGAAAACAACCAGAACTACGGCTGTCACTGGTGTTACATATGTCTTGGGGGGTGCCAATACAGAGGAACAGTTACCAGCTGAAAGGATAATGAAATGCTTCGCATGTCGTGATAGCCCATCTGCCACAGTAAAAAAAGGCTTTATATTATAAAGCCATCTGATATGTGAAAGACTAATAAACGTATGTGGAGACAAAATGAGATAAATAAAAAATACTGATAGAGGAGAGAGAATAGCAGAAGGTAAGTAGTATCGCTGGAAATCTGTTGAAAATGTGTATTGTCTTACTAACCTGTTTTTCGTACGGTTTGACTACAGCCTGTCATTAAAAAGTACGTCCAAGTAGTGGGAACCATCGGCCTGACATGATTAATTCTCGACGGGTCTATTTTTAGTGTTGTTTAGAACTAACAAGAAAACCTGGGGTTTTCGGTAGCAAAAGTTTTAAATGAAATTACATGTTTATTTTTAACTGCATGCACAGCGTTTGTTGATATGATCCTATCTATTTAACATCCAAACATGATGGTCTGTGGACTTTTTATTTAATTATTGTAGAGCAGCGTTTATCAACCTGTTTACCCTCGAGGAAGACTTCAATTAAATTACATGTCTGCGAAGAAAAACAAATGTATATCGCATATCTTTCTTATTCTATTTTTATCGTATTTTACGTGGTAAATATAGTATATATTTTAAAAATTTGTTAAAAAAAGGAATACTTCTTTGTGTAATTTTCACATTTGCCATATAGGTATTACTAAATATATTAAAATGTTTTTCTATGTTTAATAACATAAATAGTTCCATATGACGATGTGTGTATTACACTATTTAAATAACCCATGATATATCGTGAGTGGTTAGTAATATTAGGTATATGAAATTAGAGACTTCATTAGCTTATCTCATTTGTACTTGTCGAATTCTTAGGTACCTTTCGTGCATCCTGAGGGTTCTAGAGTATGTATTCTACATGCCCTGAATTTAGCCCTGTTCATTTTAAACCTCTTCAGTCTTATGCCGCAATTTATTAGATATATGTTTTTAATATTATAAAGCCATCTGATATGTGAAAGACTAATAAACGTATGTGGAGACAAAATGAGATAAATAAAAATACTGATAGAGGAGAGAGAATAGCAGAAGGTAAGTAGTATCGCTGGAAATCTGTAAGTCATACATTTGGCGCAATACAAGTATTGAGGTCATACTGTTTTTTATTGTAAATGGTTGTATTTTTATTTCGTGACTAAAGGTTGTTTTAGCGCAGTGCAAATTAGTCTATGATAGATTTACAAACTTACCAGGAAATGAATTTGATTTTCTTCCTTGACTTCCGTTATGATCCTACGTCTACCTGTTGGACTGTCTTTAAGTAAGCCCCAAAGAAAGACATCTAGAGAGCTGAAGTCTTGTGTGAGGTGTCTACTCAAGATCAGTCTCGTAACTAATCAAACAGCCTACATGTTTCCTTTTCAGCTAATTCTGTGGCGGATTTGAGGTGTAAGAGTTTGTTGAAATCAGAACTTATATTAAGCGAGGGTATAAGGTATGCAGCTTAGTATTGCGCGCAGAATGTTTCGAGTTCTGATAAACCGACTCTAACGTTATTGATCGGTTCAGCTGTTCGGATTATCCTGAATAGCTTGCGCCGTTGTAACGTCCAGCATTGATATACGTACTTCTCCGCCAGTTCTCGAAATAGCAAGTCAGTTCTGAATGCTTTTATTGGAGGAGGTCGCGGTGCATATTTTCTTCAATTTTTGTATTCGCCATAAACGAGGCGTTTTTTCCACAGAAGCGTAACGGGATGCTATGATAGGAGCCACATTATGGAACAGGGTAGTGGGGTGCTAGACACTAAGATGTTTTTCTCACATTACATTTAACTTTTTTGCATGTTTTTATGATCGAGGATACATGGGGCACGGAGTGAATTCCGAAGGCAAGCTGCCAGAGGAAGTATCCATCAGCGTAGAACATCTTCTAGCATCTACGGATTTTTACAGTGAAGGGGTGGGATGTTGTTGCTTGTCGGGTGGGTCATGAGAATTACTGTTAAGAGGTACACTTGCAGTGACTTCATCGGATCACACTCTTTGGAAATACTAGTACACAAGAACAGTGATACAACTTTGCGGCGATACGACACTGCTGGGCATAAGCTAACAGTATTAGGATATAATTTTTTAGTACCTAGTTGAAAGGGTGGAATACAATTTATTTAACTCCTATCAACGAAGCTGTCTTGTTGCAATGTATGACGCATCATATTCAGCGGATCTTCCAGTAAGATTTATTTGTGTTTGTTAGATAACGAGGGCCGTATTATAGTGGAAAGGTTAAAGGGTAAAGAATCAGAGTGAGACACGGCGGAAGGTATAACACTACGTGATTTTTCCACGGGGCTCACTTTCACCCTCTTAGGAGGCGAGATTTTCTCCAGGAAGGTCGCGTTTGTTTAGTGCCCTCAATAGGGGTCGGGTCTTGCGAGACGGACTATCCGTCTATCAATCGGTGTGTCTGTCCATCTGTATCTCTCTGACGCATATAAAACAGACCTGCTTAAATATATTAAAAAACGGACAACTGCTTTTGTGTGGATTTTTTAATTAAACATGTTCACTTGTATTATTTCCGCGAATCTCTGCAAAATTAAATAATTAGTGAATGTATTAAAAATATATGTCAAAAAAATTACGCAGGGCCTTTTTTTTCGGTGATTATCCTAAAGAAATTTGCAAAACATATATCATGTATTAATGTGTGGCCAACATCCTAACCCTCTGCCTTCATTGTAAAATAAAATTAAATAATACAAATTATATATGTTTGCCTACAAATTTTAATTTCCATTAACTGTTACTAAAAATTACTAAGCATACGGAATTGTGGTGAACACCCTATCCCCTGACTTCAGTGACATAATAGACTGCCCCTGCTTATAAATATTCCTGTTTATACTAAATTATTCATATCTCATAAATTAAATCTGAATAATATTTATTTGCTTTGAGTCTGTCTTTATATCAATGTTGTTTAATAAGAGTTTTTTCAGATTAAAAATCGAATCTAAATCTAATACTAATAGCTAATTGTTTCGTGCTGTCTTTCTTTTTCTTCTAATCTTTCCTTCTACATTTTACATGACTAGCAAAACAAAAGGAAATATAAACTGGACGTAGATATTCAGCATAGGAAAATATCGGCTGAATGTAACCAGTTTTGCAAGAGCAGGAAAAAATCACCCTCAGACCGAAATTAGGATTATACTACATCGCAAATTAAGCAAAAAAAGGGAGCTTGACGCGGTCTATTTCAAATGCTATAGTAAGATTCTAGAGATCAAATAGTGCGATCAAATTACCAACTAGAAAGTAAGGACAGCGCTAATCAACAGCTTGCATCGCCAATAATCTGTAAAATTCGTAAGACTGGCTCGAACATGCACTAAGATTGGCTGCAAATATATATTTCTATCCAATTGATGATTTTAAAAAAATAAAGAAAAAACTACAAATAAACTGAAAGCAGAAAATGCAACGAATAGAAGATCGAATTAAGATATGGATCCTGCTACAGACATAAGACTTAGACTAACACATAGTCTCAGAATGCGGGGTTTCCTAAGTAAGTAAGTAAGTAAGTAAGTTATCATGTATAACACAAATGCTATCATTGTTATTCTTTAATGAGTAAAACAATGCTTTTAATTTCACATTAAAGAAAAGTAAACTCATAGCTTTACAGATCTGTGTGAGCCAGGTGATGTTTTCTAAAGTGCATCATTGTCAGTTAATCAGTTTAACTTACACTGCTGATAAAAACGTGTCCGTTTTTAAAACGAATGTCAAAACATCTTATTATAAACTACCCCATAATAATCAAGCGTAGTTCATATGTTGATTCAGGTTAGTACTTCTATTGTGTTCCTTATATTTCGACCGATTATCACTCTTTCTTATTTACTTTGTTCATTAAGTGGGTCTTTCCCTTGATAAGTAGTGACACAATAGTATATATATATATATATATATATATATATATATATATATATATATATAATAAAGGAGAATCTCTCTCTCTCTCTATATATATATATATATATATATATATATATATATATATATATATATATACATATATGTATACATATATTGTAAATTGATATGAATACGATTGGAACATTATTTATATCAGTTCCAAGAATTCAAACACAACAAATATTTGTCGTACGATCGTTAGTAAAACAATTTGGAACATATTTTGTACTATATTTGAGATGATTCCTAAAATATTTTCATCAGCGCTTCCTAATAATATAATCACACACAGAAGTCAAGATAGGACCACCTCATCTTTTAACATTTCTTTAAAAAAAACACGTATCCCGTTAATTTGGGAAAACCAGAACTTCTGATTATGCAATTTCACAATACTCAAAATGTAAAATCGATAATAATACAAATAAAAGTATTTAAATATATATGGTACAGCAGATTAAAAATACTTAAACATGGAAATAACAAAATTTAGATAACAATAAAGATTGTAAAATTATAAATTAAAAATTAAAACCAGAAATAAAAAAAAAGATAATAAAAGATTAAAAACATAAAAACAAGATATAATAAATCATAAAAGCAATAAAGTTGAGGTTATATATATAAAGGTTTAGCATGTCCCATTTTAATTTACAGCGAGTATTTTACTACACATATTATGTAGTATTCAGATAACCGGTAATACCACTGTTTCGGTATTCGCCCGGCTTCGGGCATTACGCCTTCCACTGAAAGTGGGATTTTATGCGGAATACAAATTCACATGCTTTCTCCAATCAGCAGGCATATTCCGGTTATGTGTGATGACATTTCCAAATAGTCCCCCATCTTGTACTGGCCAGCTCAACGTTGCTTAACATAGGTGTCTAACGAGAACATGTGTGTTAACGTGATGCTGCAGTGTGCAATTATAACGTATGTGATTATGTAGCATTAAATGTTGTTAAATTAGACTGCAGAACAGCCATTATAATTAAGTCTAAGAGCAATGAGTAATTTGTTTAATACTGTCTTTACTTTCTTCCGTCAATTTTTCTTTTTCGTTTTTTTACAATCTTTTTATGCCAAGTAATACTTTCATAATAAGTTTTTAATGGGTGAAAATAACGCATTAGATTACATGTAAGAAAAGTAAGAGAAGTAAAATTATTATTGAATAGATCTGTGGGAACCAACTTCAAACTGCGGCGTCAAATGCTATTTCACATGACGATTCTCCCTTCCGCCACCCTTTCCATGTCCTTTCAATTCGCTGCTTTCTTTCCCATTCGCTCATTTCCTCATCCTCCCTATACACACTCTATGCATTACTGCCGGCCCCCTTTAAAACCCAGGCTTGTCAATAACCTCATATCTAGTGCACGGAGGTCATTAATATATCCATTGCCGTAATGATTGGATGCACACAAACAGCACGAGTGGCGTGGTCGTATAGAGATAAACATCAGCCAACCAGCGATAACGTCCGGCCGGGCCAATCAACAGATGCGGCCATTACAAATATGGCGGACGAGAAGAATTCAAGTCATTCGCGTATTCGTCTTTCTTCTTTTCGCGTGCTACAACGATCAATTAGCCAATATCAAAATATACAGGCCTTTAGCCCGAGACAACGCTCGTCTTAATCCATCCTGTCAACTCGTATAAACATGACTTTTCTTCCTTCCAAGGAAGCAATTAAATTTGCCTAAGTTTGAATTAGTGACAGGCGAGGTTATTAAAAGAAGCCGTATAATATTGTATGCCAAATAGTTTCTCTATTTTACTGTTATTGCTTTTATTGCTCTTATTACACCCATCGGAAGGAGTTAAATCTTATTTGGCAATATTTCTAGGATGAGGGATTGGTGCATTTGACTATGCACGGCTCAGCTTCAGTTTATGATATACTAGCTGTTCCGACCCGGCGTTGCCTGGTAGTATTTTTACTTTATTTTTTTAACGTTTCTCTACTGAAATAATATAATTTTTCAAGCAGAATGTTAAACTTATTACAGAAGGATTTGGTAATAACATCATAGTAGTTTTACAGCCGGGGATCCATATTAGCTCGAATGTTTCCGATTGATATTCATGAAAAAGACGGGAAATGACAAAAACAGATTACGATTTGAAAATCGCGAAAAAAATGTAAAAAGGCAGACGCAACTACAGCATAGGACTTGCAGACCTGAATTCCCCCGCGATAACAGTAGCTGTTCAGTCTCCCAAATAATTTATCGCATTCTGGAGAATAAAGCCTCATGGCAAAACTTTAAATTGCAAAAGTGCAGACAGATTACGAAAATTAGTAAACTTATTCTTAACACGTAAAAACAGACTTAATTGATCCTAACCTTCAGTCAAGGCAGCCATTAAAAAGTTGTTTCATTTAATGTCGGTTATAGTTAACTATTTAGCGAAGACGCGACCATTTCTAGTATGTACCGTAAATCGCAATCGGAAACCTTCGAGTCGCTATGGAACTCTTTCTGTAGAAATATCAAACTCTTAATTGCACAAAATTGTTAAAAAATTATTACTAATTGCTTTTAATATCATTTTCTTTTCGTCGTCATTTATAACATTATTTGGTGTAAATAGGTTATACAACATTAAATCCATGTAGATTTCGTAAAAAATGTAAAGTAAAATAAATAACTACCAATTCACCAGTTTTAACACTTAAACATTCCTTTTACATTTTAACAGGTCACGAAGTATTTCATTTCTGTGCTGACAATGAAGAAAAGTAATTGACATGTTTACGAAGGAACCGAGATGCATCATGGTGAGTTTGATTCCATAATTACTTGTATAACATAATATTGTTAATACATATTAAATAATATATTCTATATTATCAAATATAATCAATTGGTTAATATATTTATTTTTTAAATCTGTAATGAAAATATATTTTTACATGAAGGATAAATATTTAAAACTTGTTTTAATTGTAAAAAATGACGCCCCTAAATTAATTAACTTCACAATAATTTCTACAAACGAACCCTATTTAGTACGACTAAACCTCAGTCTATACCTGATTTGTACACCATGGTTCAATCGTAAATGTACAACAACTTGTTGTGTTGTCACTCTATAATAGGCACCAAATGTACACTTCTACAGCCATGGAAATGTTAATAAAATTCACAATTCTTTCTGTAATCTAACTATATATGATACAACTAAACGTCAGGTTTTGCCGGTATGGCAATAAAGATGAACACCCACCGTCAGGTAAAATAATGAGGTGCTTCGCATGTCGTGTCTGCAGATTTAAAAAGGGCTTCTCTTCACAGGTGCAGGTGTTTATGGTGGTCTCTGATTTGCATATGTAAGTATAAGCTGATATAAATAAACAGGATAGGTAAAGGAAGCAGAATTGATTTGGATTGGAGAGAGAAAGTGGGTTGCACTAAATTCGGTTTGAAATTGAATTACAGTCATATTTTTTTAGAGAAAGGCAGACAAAAAGTAGGTTGTACGAAATTCGAAATTAAAAAGAACATTTTTGAATTCCTTTATTTTTCTAGCACAGTTAGTTAACAAGCTATCTCGGCTTAAAATGGACAGCTGTTTTGACCTAAATATAATTCCTGAATGTGATAGGGTTGGAGCAATCGTTGAAAAGATTGAAAAGGTGGAATTAATGTGTGACTTATCTGGAGTGTAGTAGATTAAAAATGTCATCCAACTTCGGCTACTTGGGGGATCATTCGAAGTTTACCATCAACTAACTCAAGAAGAAAAATCCGATGCAGCACGATTTAAGGGAGCTCTATTCACTGAATTTGCCGATGACAGATTTACAGCGTAAAAGAAGTTCGAGGCACGTGTATTGTGTCCGGTGAGACTGTAGACGTATATTTGGTAGATCTGCGGAAACTGTCAGTGCTATTTGGAGGAATACCAGATAATGTGCTGGTGTGTGTGTTTGTATGGGGGCTTCCAAACCCTGTGAAAAGGCTGTGGCAGTCCTCCTCTAGGGTGGACGATATTAGTTTAGAACAGCTGATGGCTCGAGATCCAGCATTTATGAAACACAATGCTGAAGAGGATGAACCAGTCGTGGCTGCGACACAGCCTACCGGAATCACTCAAGCACCTGTGAGCATAGGGAGATCTGGTTATACATGTTACAAATGCAACGGCCCTAATCATTTTGCGAGAGACTGCATGCAAAAGAAGCAGACTACCCATCAATGATGTTAGCCATGCAACAAGACAGGCCATTTGGTAAGAGAATTCCGGGAAACGAAGTTGGGGACAAAATATAGGCGCCAGTCTATTCCCCAGACTGAATGTGAACTCGGCGCTACCTGTCATTACCATCTATGTTGATGCTGCACTATGCTTGGCTCTCCTCGACACTGGGTGTTCACGTTCTATCTTGAGTGCAAAGCTATGTCGGTCTTGGTCAAATCAGAATATGGTGGAAACTATATTGACCGGGGCTAAGCAGGTCTACTACGGAAACGGCACTATTAAGATTCATACAGAACTGGTAACGTTGACACAATCAACGTGCTGATTATAAAATGTAAACGTCTTGATTTGTATATGTTACTTGGCATTGACACATGTAATGGACTCGGTGACGTTCGTATCACACAATCTGGAAGTGTGGAGTTTGGGGAGGCACAACCCATCTGTGCAGCGCTTTGTTTAAATGAAGCTGATTTTGTTGATACATTTGACGAACGGAAGAGTATGTAGGTTTGAACATGGAAATGGTCAGCGGGTTATGCACCAGAGAAACTAGAAACTCGGATTTCTGAATGTTCAATGTCTAATGAATTACGGGAATATCATGAATGCGAGTTCCAGATCTGGATAAACAACGGTTAGTTGTTGCTATATAATCAAGAGGAGTTTGGCCCCTAAGGTACTAATACCACTGATGGCTGTGCTACAGGCAAATAAAAATAAGGTGCGTCTAATGATGGAATTTCGTGAATTAAACACCTATGTTAATACATTCTCTGGCGGTGCAGATGTTTGCGCAGAGAAAATGCAAGTATGGAGACAGCAAGGAATGAATGTATCCATTCTGGACCTCAGGAAGGCATGCCTACAGATCAATGTTGAAAGATCTCTCTGGCCGTACCAGCCAGTCATATTTAAAGGCCAAAAATATTTTCTAACAAGGTTAGTATTTTGCTTAAATGTGGTGCCTCTTGTAATGCGGGATGTGCCTGAAGCTGTGTTTGCCAGGATGAGAAGATAAGGAGAGCAACGTCGGCGTATATTGATTACATATATATTAATGTCCGCGGAATTCGTAAGGAAGCATCTGGACCTGTACGGGTTTTCTAGTAAGGACCCAGAAAAGCAAGAAAAATAGTGCACGGGTGCTGGGATTAGACATTTGGGCAGAACATGGCTAACTGTGATGGCGGCAAATAATTAGTACTGTGAATGCGCCAAGAACTATGACACAAAGATGTACCTTCTCAATGTGTGGCAAACTGGTGGGGCACTTTCCAGTGTGCGGATGGCTTCGAGTGGCAAAGGCTTTATTAAACGTTACGCTACAACTGTAACACAGAACTGAGTGTATGATAGCAGATAACCTTGCCCGTGAACAGCAATTAGATCCCGTCCGAGGAAAACGGTGCGTTGCCACAGATGAACTGAATGTGTGGATGGACGCAAGCACGCTTGCTGTGAACGTAGCATTTGACACCAGTACAGCCATCATCGATGATGCATGCTGGTTGCGACCAACAAATGATATCCGACATATAAACGTGGCAGAGCTAGATGCCGTACTAAAAGGACTAAACCTTGCACTCAAATGGAAGGCCAATGTGGTACACATGAATACAGACTATGTGTGTGTACTACTGGGTGACCAATGCGCTCACGGGAAAGTTTTAATTGAGCACAAAAGCCGTAAGTAGTATTTTCATGAGGCGGATACTGGGAACGGTAATCTCACTTGTGAAAGAGTACGAATTTTCGGTTATCTAGCACTAATAAGATCTGGCCAGAACTGAGCAGACTCCCTGACGAGAGTTTCACAGCGGTGGCTCAATGATGTGAAGAGAGAGTTTGAACCAACACAGCCAGTGTGTGCTTTGACCACAGAAGACCTGAACCCTACATAGCTGAACGAACTTCAACGACATAGTGGACATCCTGGAATCAGGCGAACATCATATTGTGTGCGTAGAATCGACCCGTCTGTGTCTAAAGCGGCAATAAAGGCAGTCATTCGGAATTGTGAGGAATTCAAGACAATAGCCCCAGTTCCGGTGCAATGGAAAAAGGGAGGGCTTAGTGTCCAAGACGTATGGAACCGGCTATGCATGGACATCACACACTACAATGGTTGCAATGTTTTGATACTGATCGATTGTGGACTTACTCAGTTTTTAATTTGACGGCCACTACAACGGCAAGACACTGCACATGTGATCCGGCAATTAGAAACAGTGTTTTTAAACGTGTCCCGCCAGCCGGGATTCTGGCTTATAATGACACTGCCTTCTGCAGTCAACAGTCCAGGCAGTTCATGAACGAGTGGGGTGTAAACGTCCGACTACGCTATGCATACAGACCATTAGGAAATGGTATTATAAAAAAGTGTCATCGGACAATGAAACGGATTGCAGCACGAAAGAGCTGCCATGTTATGGAGGCTGTGTATTGGTACAACGTTACCCCCAATGATGATGTGTCCGTATCATCAGCACCTTCCAATTTGCTGTACTCATACCATATCAGAGTAGTATGAGTCAATGTTGTGTCCCATCCGAACACTATGGGATCTCTGCACTTTATAAAGAGTGGGTCACAATTTCGGTGAAAAATCCACAAAGACAGTGCACGTCGAAATTCAGACCAGCTCGTGTTACTAGAGTGATGAGTCAACAGTCAGTGGTCGTCAACTGCACGCATCGACATGTAGGAGACGGCGCCCACGTCTCAGTTTAGCACCGGTAGTGGACGACAATGATGACACATTGTCAGATAGTAATGAATGGAGAGAACCAGATTCCGATACAAGTAGTAGTGGTTCTGCATCTGAAAGTAAGGGAGAGTACATACGTTCCTTAGTTGAGCTGCCTTATTCCAGTGCCAATTCAGGTCCTGGTACATCTGATGTGAGAGAGAAATAAATACCTGTCCCACTACGGAGAAGTACTAAGATGAAGCGACAAACCACCATCTTTCACTTGTGTGATCATACGATCAAGGGGGGGGGGGTGACAATAAAGAGAAACACTCACCGTCAGGAAAAAGAATGAGGTGCTTCGCATGTCGGGTCTGCAATTTAAAAAAAGGCTTCTCTTCATAGGTGCAGGTGTTTATGCTGATATTTGGTTGCATATGTTGATATCAACTGATATAAATGAATGAGGACAGCTGGGAAGTAAGCAGGAGCGATTTGGATTAGAGAATTTGTATTGCACGAAATTCGGTTTGAAATTGAATTACAGTCAAAACGTTTTGAGAGAATAGCAGAGAGAATGTGGGTTGCACTTTTTTATTCTTTTATTTTTCTGGCACAATTAGTTAACCGACGGTAGTGCCCACCAAGTTTTAATCATAAGTGTCCAACAGTCTCTGGTATATTTCCATTTAATATCATGTGCAACTTTCCTTTGCAAATATACCTGCATACGACTTGCAAAATACTCAATAACTCTGACAAATTTTTCCGTTGGCACATTGGCTGTGATCACCCTTCAAAGTGTATTAATAGTATTTGGATTGTCTTGATAGATATAATTCTGAGATAACCCCTACAGATAAAAATGATACCGGTTAAGATTTGGTGAGTATGGAGTCAATTCGAGATAACAAATTCCAATGAACAGACGATAACTGAAATCCCCTACTGCTATTCGAACGAATCATTTGACGTGATCTAACTAACAAGATCCACCGCCTATGTAGTCGTACATTATCAAGAGAATATACTAACCATCTACGGTTACCATACATATATTCCAAATAGTATTAATATGTTAGGATTGTATTTTTGTTTCTGTATGTATTACCAATTATTTGTCTAAACCTGTTGTTTGTTTATTATTGATTCTTATATTATGTTTCTCTATATATTTTAAATATCTAATACTTCACTGTAATCAAAATACGTACCAAATCCTTGAATTTCTTTATCTGCCAGACCTGTTTATTATTGTAACTTCAATAAACGGGGATTAGAGCGATTTAAACAAGAACGAATGATGAGAAGACGAGTCCATTTAATTTAGTGCACTTAGTGACATAATGCTATTTAAAACGTAGCCTTAAATATTAGAGAAGTCATGTTGCTTAGTTGAGTTATTACTTACTACGTATGAGTCATTATGTAGGAAGTTCTGTAGACAGATGTCAGAAGTGTTCACATGGTTGATCCTGACTGTAACAGCAAGATCGTAAAAAAGGACGTCGTGATATGTAGATGGCTATGATATAACATATGTAAGACGAAAATGTGCTGGGATATGGTTAGAACCGTCTTAGGAAAGAGATAGATCTGAAACGATTTTAAAATGGTTTAAGGAAAATGTTTATATAATAAGCGATGCGCTTAAAATTACTAACTCTCTTCATCTCTTTCTCTCTTTCGTCAGCCACTACGTGATTATAATTTCAAATTATGTGATTAGAAACAATGATGCTAAATAGGAACTTAATCGTCAGTATAACAATACATATTTCATTATGCCGAGTCTCATGCATGTTTTATTGTAAAAGAAGCATGCAATATTACTTTCGAGTTTAGCTACATTCTAGCAACTAGATGACCGATGAAAATGTCTCAGTCAGATGCATAAGAGAAAATAAATGCATGGGCTTACACAATTAGTTCAGAGTCGCTCGGGCAATTAATATTAAATGATTAAGGACACATAATGATGTCACACGTGCAGACATTTTAGAGTTAAACGTATTTAAGAGTGCAAACTTAAGCGTGATAAACTGATCGATCGAATAACCTCGAAACTGATGTTGTCCCAGAAAAAGTATATTTTAAATGTATAGTCATGCATCTAAGAGACACCTAACTAGCTGAAATAGAAACTGATCATACAGAATGAAATTGAGAATAAGTCAGTTAAAAAGTGGTCGACAATAGTCGATGATGACAAACATCGAATACGTCTTGAAGGTCTACCTTTTCGGTTCCTATTATTCTGTGATTTACATCTTCGTATGTCAGCTTTTCAAAAAACTTACGCTGCGTTATCTACCGGATAGCTTTAATGATTCTACTGTTGCCGAGTAATCGCTATTCATTAGTTGTAGAATTTCAATTTAAAAGCCATATATTGTTTATTTTGTAAAACTTCGCTTAGGATTTGTGTTAGGACTGTCTAGCAATTTGTTAGAGAGTATAGAACTCTCAATATCAACGATCAGCCAATCGGATATTTTGTGACGACACAAGAATCTTCTCCAGAAAATATTGAAGTGGATATTCTATTTATTGTCCTACTCATGGAAAGAATAAAAATAAATATTTAGTTTTTGTAAGAATTAAGAATCCTACAAGATAACACGTAATATAATTGTATTTCATTGTATATCTAGTCATATTATATTTTTTCTTATAGCGACAACTGCGCTCTAGTATTTATTTCATGCAATTCCCCTTATTGTATTACTATTGAACCTTGTTCAGTATGCGTTATAAATCAACCTATGCCACTGATATCAATGAACTTAGGTATTGGATAACCTCTAAATTCTCCAGGTTAGTTATCATTATGGTGATGATGGTCTTCGTGAGACGACGAGATTAAGGACCACGATTTACGTGCTCGGTTTTTATTTTATGGGACGGTATTTGCTGGTAGAAACTTTTTAGGGGTCGTTTGTCTTGTCAGGGCATTGTGAATTACCAAATTAATGCAAATACGTGAAAACCCAAACTACATGTTTTTTATTTATTATTTAGATTATATTATTCCTGCAGGGATTACGAAACATGTAAGTGTTTACTTATATGATATACAAATAGGTAAATCGAGATACGTAATCTTTAAAGAAAGACTGCATGAAAATACCGATAACATGCGAAATACATATTGCGTGTCCAACTTCGTAAATAGAGAAATGTGTGTAGCAATAGATAATTATCCATGCTTCGTTTTATTTATATGAAAGTCTATGCGACTTTTACCAGATGAACATTTGACAGCCGAACTGTTTTAGTTGGTAAACGTCATTTAAACGTTATCACCTAGAAAAACCAGCCAGTAAATAGAAGATTATTCACCCTTCTGCGCATACGTGGAACCAGACAGGGTAGTGTATTTCACTTACGTTGCTAGTATAATTCAATGTATATAACTAGTTGAGCTGTTAGAGAGTTATATCTTCTGTAATGAAGTTAGCGAAAGAGAATTTGAAAAATTAAACAAAACTTTCACATTTGCCTCTTTGTATCTTTATAATAATACGATAGAGCATGTCCTGTTAATACGCATGTGCTCACCTTCTACGGCCATACATTTTAATAAGATAATGCGATTACCAAGGATAAAATATAATCGAAAATGTACTGGTGTTATTAAAGTAACCCTTCTGACTTTACCGATTTTAATATGAATTGTTCCAAAATCAAATTATTCCGTCCAATGTAAATTTAAAAGAACTACCAGTTGCATTAATTTTAGTTAAAGGGCATGTTATTAAACACCAACTGTTATATTTTAAATAAACAAACTAGAGATATATTAGCTGTATTTATTAAAACTTTAGTAATCAATGACAATTATTGTAAAATAAAATAGAAAGAGGCAATGGTTGCATGCATCTTATAAAATCTTAAATAGATGTACACAGATAAAGAGCAAAGACTGCGAAGTTAGACTACAATGGGTTCCATGGAATCATTTAACTCATGGATATGGATCACTTACACTTTTTTTCTGTGAGTACTTTAATTTAAAACACCAGAATTTGGGAAACCAATGCCAAAAACAAAAAAACAACAACTCTAAAGCCCAACTCTTCCTTACTGTGGTAAAAACTGTGGCACCATCGTAGAACCAGGACTTCCCGCCTTGAATAGGTACGCATCCTTGGGTCGGCTATGCGTATGGAACACAAATACGTGTCAGATGTGGACCCACAAATCAATGAAGTTAAAGTAGTAATGCCGCTCTTGCGCAATTTCTTTGTGTGTTGATGGTAAGCCATGCCCTAATTTCGCATTCAATCGCTGAGCCTTGCTGCTCTTAGTGTTGCGAGTACAACCAGCAATCCTGCAGGTCAACGAATTGCTGCAACTGATGAAGATGAGTTTTTGGTGCAGAAAAGACAATCTTTAACACACTCTTTCTGAGCTCTATGCAAAAGTCCAACTTGCTTAACCATAACAACAGCAACATCATCCTCAGGTTTATCGCAAAAGTTATACCATTCTTATCCATACGAATTTATTTTTATACAAGTACATGATGAATGTGATCGGTAAGATTTCTACAGCGCTCTGCTAGTAAAAACAATAATACAGTGAAAAAAAATCAATAAAGCTTCACACAAAAGAGAAATAATACGCGAATGGGAACGGATCACGATGCGTAAATGTTTAAGAGCAATAACATATAACGAGTAAACGTATACAATGTAATGTTGCAAAGAAGACGTCCAATCTTACCATTCTTCGCAGGGACAGAGATATAGGTATACTAATATTCGAGAGGTTTAATCATGTGAAATTCAAATTTACCATTCAAGATTTAAAACGTTATTCGTAAAATGGTGCCTAAAGCACGGCGTCACCAACGATAATTTCGATGTTCTTAGCGTTCAAAAAGTATGTGATTGCTTTTGACGACCGTATCGACCATGGAAATTACATATGATGATGAACTAAAATTGGATTAAGCACAAGGGAAGGAATTACCAACGATACTAAACGATGATTCTTGTGAAATGATAAATCGATAAAACCGTAAAGTAATCGAAAGAACGCTTAACTTCAGATAGTTTTAAGATGCGTCCGTTAAATTTGTTTTTTTTAGTGAAAAACCTGATATATATATATATATATATATATATATATATATATATATAAAAATATCTGCATATGTATTATATATATATATATATATATATATATATATATATATACTATTTCAATTTGAATTCTAAATTAGCGATACATTATTCTAACGATTCCAACGGATTACGAGGAAATCATGGAAACTAAGCCCGTAGAACTAAAGATATCGAATGTAACCGATTCTGAAGACGACGTTTTAATAGCGTGAGCCACAAAATGACAGGAAACATTACATTTCTTCAGTGTACGCACACGTTAATAGTCTAGATATATCACGAAAA
>OY744515.1:129768523-129841023 GCA_963556195.1 Sepiola atlantica
AAGTCATGCTTAGTCACTATATAATCTGAAAACGGATAGACGATCCACGTTCGTTTAAAACGTCTCTTCCTTTGTAAACAAAGAGAGTCTCTATTAGGACTAGATGTGACCAGACTCTAAGATACATCCCCCATTGTACATATATCATCACGCTATTTTAATTTTTTCTATCAATTCTCTCTTCTCACCCCTTTAAAAAAACGTGTTTTTTCTAAATACTATATACAATCAATTGAACACAAGTAGCTAGTTGTACCCATAACTGTCGTATCACAGATTTACACTTTTCCCAAATACATTAGTGTCTCAATGAACATCGTTGATCCGTTGTATTTGAATAAAGCTTAGATCATTCCATAAGCTAAAGTATATGTTAGAATCTCGCAAACCTTAGTTCAGTCTAGAACTCCCCCGAATGCTTCCGACTTCGACGAAAAAAGTTACCGGAAAAAGACCGAAGAATACAACAGCCGCAGATTTCGTGAATAAGAGAACAATGGTGAGGATTGCAGTCAAGGAGAGGTAAGTAATGTAAACAATAGCATCACCTCCACAAAATCAACAGTGTTTTATGTTATAACGGGATTTCTTTTCTTATAAATTCATCCTTAAGTAGCTTTTAGCCTAGATAAATAGTGGTTTATTGGTATTTTTTTAAAAGAAAACGGAACACTTTTCTAGACAATATTATTTTTTAGTATTTCATAGATCAGAATGCTAATAAGTATTATTAGGTTATTCGGCTACTATTTTCATATTTTATTTAGTTCTCACTAAGTCCCGACCGATGTAACCTCCGTCCTTCTACATGTACATCTTGTCGACCGCAAACATCTTTATTTGTGAATATGCTCGAATGGAACCCGTTATTTAATCCACTGGTTCACCTTGTTTTTGTCCAGTCAGCCATGACCAGGTAGAAGTATCAATTGATTCGTAATTACATTCTTAGTATCGCTCGTACTGAGGAGTACATCTCTAACTTTCAGAAGACTGATTGTGCATAGTACTTTTATCCGTTGTGCAACGGGCCCTTGTGGAAAACTTGAAAATATCTCAAAACAAATATTTAACTTTTTGAGCATCTAAAAATGTAATAATGGCTCCCTATTAAATAATCAATTATTGATTTTCACTGAAATCATTAGACTGAATCTAATGGAATTCGGAATTGAGACACAATAATTGTCATGAACGCTATACTGTTAATCTTTTTTTCATAAAAAATGTTTCATTGGCTGGTTATAAGACACTATCATCTAACATTTTTTCATCTTGAAAATTGATTTGATAAATCTCATGGTCGAAGAACATGACATTATATAGATTCCAACAACTTGACTGAATCCCAATCCTTTTAATATAAGGTTTTATTATTTTACATGTGAAAATATTGATTTTTCTGAAACAATTTGATCAAGGCAACGTGAATGCATCATTGGCCTAGTGTGTCTTTGTTTACAAATCTCATGGGTGTACAGAGATCTTCATTTCGTGTCATCGAAGCATGTGGGTATAACATTAATCTCTCTTCATTTACATAGCCCTTTGAACTATCATTGAATAATGAATTCATTTAAGTTGCATTGATAATGTAGTAGACGGCAGGCTAGGCCGTGATGCTTCGCATTGTACTGTTCACCGGATATTCGCAGAGGGTTCGGTCTGGTTTGTAGATCATTATGCTCATAAAAGCTTTTGATCGCCCAATTCCTGTTCTTAGAACGTTGAGTGTCATCTACTGGACTCAATGTACTCTGGGTCAAAGGGTAGGGTTTCCGAAAGAGGTTGATAAGATTGTGTGTAATCGTCCAGCTTTTTGGTCCACACCTGTAGTCTGTTTTCTCCCTAAGATGTTGTTAGGGGTTGGGTATGTCTTAAGCATGTTCTCCCTTAATCCAGTCGTTGGGCCGAGGAGTAGCGTGTGTTCAATCGATATGTTCCATCACTGGTAGGCTTTGTAATATGTATTTAGATTGTAAATTCTCGTCTAACATTTGCAGAGGCAATGCCAATATATAGCGTGTTTGGAGTAGTAGATTTCAGGTAACCACAGATCACGCGATGATGCATATTGCTCTTTATAAGTAGCTCTCTCTACAAGCATTTAGATATGATAAATATATACATATCTTTAGAAGAGCAGTTGCAGTCTTTCTCTAGTGTATCGTTAGTTTCATGGTAGGTGCTCGACTGAGCTCCATTATCTTTTACCGCTGTAAACTATTCACAAGAACACGTCTAACTACAACCACAGCAAATAACTCTCTTTTCTCTTTCATACCAAAACCAAACGTAATTCAATGAAGAGATTTTCCCTTCTTATAACATCCCTTCTGTGGACGAAAATACCGGATCAAACAGACTACAGCATGAACGCTTTCAAGCATAATATTAAAAAAAAAAACACTTGTTGAGCCGTCCTCTTGAATGATGCATACATTTTTAGGAATCTCATACCAATTCCACAAATTATTTCCAATCCTCAAATGGTGGGGTTCGACTTCAAATCGACAATCTCTTAAACCCTTATAGTCAAGTGGCCACCGATATGTTATGACCCATTAATATAAAAAAGTTACGTAACCTTCAAATAACAGATACATATAAACGTTCCTCTAGATTTACTAAACAATTGGCCAGGTTACTATGACTAAACCAATAGAGACGATCGCAAACACATTTATTATGCATGATATTTCGTAGTCTTATAAACTTGTTGCTTTTCATGGTGCTTTCCCTTTGTTCTTTATTTTCTGTCGTTTTTCTTGCACTCAAATGTTATGTTCTATTGTTTTTCAACTTTCCATTTATATGATCCATTCGTCTTAAATTTAAAGTCGTTCGTTTCGAGCGAATAAAAATTGACAATACTTGTCACCCAAAATTGGAATAACTACCATTTCTTCTAATCAATTATTTTATAATAAATTTAACTTTATTAACCAGTACATATTGAACCAGTATATGCCTCTTCGTGTTACAAAATGATTCTTATCTAAAAACATCCGAAAAAAATACGACGTATTTGCAATGTTGTAAAATCGTTTCGTAATAGTAGGAAACATATACAACATCTTATTTTGACATCTCTGACGGTGCTTGTTCAGAATAGCGGACTACACTTGTAACCGATAGTCCAGAATTTTAAGCACAAATTCCAGAAAAATTGATCGATACGAATGTTCGTGTGCTGGTAACGCATTTGTACTCCATGCCCGAGAACCTCCAGACACCATGCCAGGCTCAGTTCGGTGTCGCCCGCATCTTACCTTTACATGCCTCTACGGACAACGCTAATTTTCGGAAATAAAAATAATAAATACAAATAATTAAAAACTTTCAAAGATACCCTATTTACCTTAAAAATTAAAACAATAATTTACAATTGAACACATTACAATGTTCTGGGCAATCTAGAAAAATATAAGAACTGCGTTTAATAAATTGTTGATAAAAATGTTACTGGTCTTCGCCGTGCAATCAAGTACCTGCGTAAAAACTCGGGAATCTCTGTTTGTACTTAAATTCTTTCGTTCGCCATTCTGCAGTAGCACATAACTGACGGTATTAATTTCCTAAATAACACACCCTATTTACGAAAATTATTATTTACACACAAATACACACATGTTATATATATATATATATATATATATATATATATATATATATATATATATATATATATATATATATACACACATATATATTGACGCCACTAAATCAAGGCTGGCAACTGTAATGAGATGTATTTACACAGCCGTCATCGTATCTTTACTGCATGTTCCTTCAGCAGTTAAACACACTTGACGAATGCTGCTATTAATACGTTTTATCTCCGCTGATTTACCAGGTTGTTTATAGTGGCCTAAAGCGTCGGAATTAGTGTTAAAATAATGACTCGTGTTCCAGGTTTCCGAGTCCTGCGACTGTTTGAAATAATAATCTCTACACTGTCGATGCCCGAAAGTAAGAAACGTATACGTATATGGAGATAAAACAAATATTATTATATATATATATATATATATATATATATATATATATATATATATATATATATATATAATGTGTGTGTTTGTGTGTGTTGTGAGGTGTGGGTTTGTGGGGGGGTGTATACGGTTTGACAAAAAATCTTTTTTTTAAGTGTTGTAATAAAAAAAGAAAAAAAAGCATTGTGATGTATTTTTGTAGCTCATAAAGTAGAAACTCATTCTATCGCGAATGTTTTATTTTGTTTGAAATAAATATATCCTTACAACTGGAGATAGCGAATCTAAAAAAAAGGTTGTTTTTTTTCATTTTTCATGTTTATAAAATACTAATAAAAAACCTATCCTTTGTAGATAGGAGTGGCATTTACATATTGCCCAGAACTTTACTTCATTTCCATATAGATGCTCCATCATATAGCCCGAAAATAAAGAAGTATTTTTTGCAAGAAGGTAGGGAGTAAGATAAAAAAGAAATGAACGTTTTCATCTTTGATAAGTTTTTATAAGTTTTATTCAATCCGTCATCACTGTCAAGGTCCACCCAAAAAACATAACTCTGAGCAACCGAATATGCAAACATTGCGAAAGAAAAGAAAACAAATCGGACGAATATACAGACAACTACATGCAGGTTGTTTCTTTTTTTTTTTTAAATCTTAACAGGCTTAAATGCAGGCTGATTTTAAAATCGTACTCCTGTTGAGGTCTATTTGGATCTTTAATGCATATGATGTAAGCTTTAGAACAACAGTTCTCAACATGTTTCACACGTGTGTGTCGTAATGTAATGTCATTTTCTCATCAATTATTTGCATTTAACCACATGCAAAAGGCGTGTGAGCTTTATTAACTGACTAGGCGTGACGTTGTTTATTATAAGTATGTGTCATAGAGCCAACGCCTTCGTTTAGGATGTCACATTACACTATAATATAAAGAATCACTTACTTGTCCTATTGTTGAGGTGTAAAAAGTAAACTGAAATTTAAAGTTTCCTGAATTGTCAGTTTCTTTTGTGTATTTTAAAGTGATTTAATGGGGTATTATATAGACACAACTCGAATTTAAAAATTCAAAAATATCAGATGTCCATATAATGTCATCCATAGTCATTCGACACCAACAAAGCAAAGTTCCCTGAATTTAAATATCTTATTAACACCACTGACAGGACCGGCGACACAGTTATACAAGTGGGGGGGGGGCTCTCCTAAAATGTGGGGGGCCTGGTTAAACACATGCATATATAACTTCATTATTGATGACCGTAAAGTGGGGGGGGGCGAGTCAAAAAGTGGGGAGAGGCTTGATCCCCCTCCCCCCTCCCGGTGCTGACGTCCATGACTGAAGCTTAAGCTTTAAAGGTTATACTTTTTCTAGATTCAAAATAATGTAATTGATTATCATCACAATTGACATAAATATTCTATACATGAGATTTAGCATCGTTATGTCTGGAGTTTAATTATTGTAAGCGAGCATAACCATGGTGCAAAACTGCTATATTCGGGTATTTGCTTAGTCATTTATAAATTTACAATCTATGGATGAAAACAAATAAAAATGCGGACTACTCATATATTTTAAAAGACAACATCCAAGCTAAGACACATTGGTATATTAATATTTTGCTTCTTCTCATATTCGTCTCCACCACTATAGCTATCAAAATATCATAAGTTTTGACTTTGATAAAGTTTTTCTTATTAAAGAAACGAAAGCCTAGTTTACTAATGTGTCATTGATTTGATATATTTTATATTTTGTAGTTTCCAAACTTTATTATATATTTAACCATACATCATTTCGAACTTTATCTTTATATTAATGCTTCCGTTTCGTGAAGAGACATATTGGCTATCCACTGTAAGTGTGCATGAACGAGAAATCTACAGTGAAGCAAGAGTTTCGCAATCCAGAACCGTATTTCTTCTGAACCGTCATTGTTTCAGTTTCGTAACAAGGGTAGTTCAGGCTGAATGGAAAAAAATTCAGGGTAAGCGGAGAAAGACTGGTGTTAGTTCGTAGTTTTCTTTGTTTTAGACGAGTTGCACAACCAAGGCTTGAGAGTCTTGTTTATTCTACTATTTAATATATTAATGTATCTAGTATAAATAAATGCATACCAATCCCAGGTACATTAGTGAACGTGATGCATTAGCCCTGATAGAATTCGAACTCGCAACTCCGAGCCTACAATTCTCGCCTGTAACCATTACACCAGCCTATATCTATTTTACATGAATTTAAAAATGTAAATATTTTTCTTACAAAAAATAAGTTAACAGGTTTTCCTCATAAATAATTTCTTGTAAGAAAATATTTACATTTAAAAAAAAACGTCTCCCGGAAAACCCCAGATAAATAGAGCTAGCAAATAAACAAATGCATACATATGAAAGAAAAACTTGAAAGCAACAGAGTTGAGGGCGAAATTTGTATTTGTTATTGTTTATGTCTATGAGGTTGATAGGGAGTGCAAACAAATCGGGCCCCAGCACTACGATGGCGCCATCATACGGCTGGAGATTAACACCACAGAAGCGTGGGAAGACCTGGAGTGAGTGGGTTAGGGAGTGTGTGCTGTGAAGGGACGGTCTTGGGTGTGAATGGGGGAAGAAATAGCGTTAAGGCTGAGTAGGGACAGCCGGAGAGTAAACATAACGGTTCGGTGTGAGGGGGGGGGGGGGTAAACAAACTGGGGAGAACATGTGACAGAAAAGGAGATGTGTTGGGAAAATAGGGACGATCAAAGAGCTTCACCATGGAGAGAAGGCAAGTGTAGGTGGGAGAGAAGGATAGGAAGAGCAAGACGAATATAGAAATAATGATATAACCGAGCGAGGGAAATAAATATCAGAGATAGAAAGGCAGATAGATGAATAGATAGAAGAAAAGGGACTGAGAGTGAAACGGAGAGGGATTGAATAAAAAGTCATGACAGTACAATAAATTGTCAACAAATATCTGTCGAATTAATATATGATAATTAATCACCGGCAAAATCCTTCCATACCGTTCAATAATTTTACTGACAATCTCACTAACACTTATACTCGAGTGGCTTTTGGCCCTGGTAAATATTATTAATTAGTAAACAAAAACATACAACAAAAAGAAATACAAATAAAAATGATGCGAGAGAGGGTCATAGATGGATAGGTGGTAAGAGAGATGGTGTGGGTGAGTGTGGGTGGTATAGATGAGTGAGGGAAGTAGATATAGAAAGATAGACAGATCGATTATGTATATATATATATATATATATATATATATATATATATATATATATATATATATATATACGTACAGAGAAAAAGAGAGAGAGGAGCGATGGAGGAAAAAGAAGATAAAATACAAATTGATGCTTAAAGTATGCTGATTGAAATAGAATAATACAAGCAAAGAGAGAGTCAAAGATATATTTATATATACATATATATATATATATATATATATATATATATATATATATATAGAGAGAGAGAGAGAGAGAGAGGGAGAGAGAGAGCACTACACTGACCTTATATATTTTAATGTTACAACTTATCAAGGCTAAAAACCATTTGAGGATGTGGTAATAGGCTGAAAAATAATAGTTACAAAGAATGCACACATTTACTTGACTTTCCACAAATGCAAAGTTAGATACAAGTTTATTTTTTAATGTGGAGAAAAATCCAGCTCTCCCTAAAAGGCCACTCTGGATTGGAAAAAAAATCAAAATTGCCTAAGTCTGGAAATATTTCTTATTAACTGACGAAGAACAGACAAATTAAGTGTAGTATCAGAGCACTACTACAGTTGGCTCTTCGCCAAAACCCCAAAGGGTAAAAGAAATGTCGGTTAAATGATGAGCAATACTGTGAGAGGATTGAAAACGATGGAATTCTGTTCATAGACAAAGTTAGATGAATTAAAGGACGGTTCTACAAAAATTGGTTTTGAAGATGATCATGTTGCAGGAATCTGCAGGAAAACAATCCCGTATGAATGTATTTCATGGATGGCAGGTTTTATGATAGAAACTCTGTTCGTCGAAGTTTTGTTTGCTTTTATGTACAGAGAAGAAGAAAGGAAAGTTCTTTACAAGGGTTATATCAGGACGAGATTTTGCGGCAAATGCCATACAAGGAAGAACAGAAGATCTGATCTGACCCGACCACCGTCCATGAAAATAGCGTTAGAATATAAAGAGACAAGCAACGTTTATTGTGTGATGAAAGGGCTGTACCACTAAATTACTATGTTAATTTTGGCAATTACTTAGAAATTTCTCTTCGAAAACATTTCTATGTAATTATTATTTAGTAGTAACTTTGGTTTTCGCATGTCTTCCCTCAGTCGTGGACACCGGTCGCATGTTTGCCATGGCTGTATTATGGGTCGCCTTGGACAGAACTAAATCATAACTAAAAATACGTATGAGTGGGGGCTAACTGGGGGGAGCAATGGAAAAAGAAAGTTCTATGGTGTTGTGCATAGTGTAAACAGGGAATCATGTTCCTCATTAAATGTCGAGCAATGTTGGGGTGTCTTACTAATACTTTGATAACATAACACACACAAAAGAATCAAAAAGACAATCGGTTTGTAAATAAACTAATAAAGCATGTATATACAAATACATTGAAGATATCATATACAAGCGCCTGTCCAGTAGTTCAGTGACGAAAACTGCCGACTATCGACTAGATAGACAATGGTTCGATTCCTGGCTTTATAAGGTTGATTGTCTTGCCTCACTGACAAGCTGTGATACGGCGAAAGTCTGTCTTTTGATGACTATGTATACACATATATACAAACAATTACAAAGTTAAGACGTAATATATATATATATATATTATGAAATTGAAAATAGAAGCTTTGTCATTGCAAGATTCATTTATTATTATTTTTTATTACTGTAATTTTATTAATTTCTGAATAATATTCCATCATAAGTGTTAACCAGTATTGTTTCATTTTTTTTCAAAATCAATAACAAAAAACTCCCTTTTTTGTATATAATGTCCTTGTTATGGGTGTATCCGCGGTGATGTTGTTGGTGGTTACAAATTCAAATTCCGAACGAAAAAAGCATTGGCATGCTCGAAGTTTAAGAAAATGGGTCGTTATATCAAAACATTGCTGGGTCAGTATTATAAAATTGAAAATAGAAGCCTTTATTGATGCAAGATTCAATAATTATTACTTTTTAACTATAACCTTATTAATTTCGGGATAATATTCCATCATCATATTTCCAAAAAGACAACAACAAAAATATACAAACATATTTTTGTTTTTTGATATAATGTCCGTGTAATTGGTGTATACACGGTGTTTTTGTTGGCTAAGATGAAAGTATAGTATCTGTTCCGATTGATACTGCACCCCACAGACTGGTATTGTCTTGGCCTCCCCCCTTATGAACAACCCATATATATATATATATATATATATATATATATAGAGAGAGAGAGAGAGAGAGAGAGAGAGAGAGAGCTTTTGCCTTTAAAACTGGATGTTATATTCTTATATATATATATATATATATAAAAATATATATATATATATATATATATATATATATATATATATATATATATATATATATATATATATATATATATATATGGGAATTAAAATGAGGATTACATGATACGACGTCATGCAAATTGTAGACTTTCTGATATTTTTCCCATCAGCATTACCAAAGTCTATATATATATATATATACATATATATATATAAATATATATATATATATATATGTGTGTGTGTGTGTGTGTATATATTAAGCTTGTTCCTTCAGTATTTGCACACTCTTGACAACAGCTGCTGATAATAGGTTTAAGCTCTTGCTAGTTTATCAGAGGGTTCATAGTGGCCGAATGGGTTAAGGCGTCGGAATCTGTGTCATAACATGACTCTTTTTCGAATCCTGCGACCGTTATGAATAAATATCTCTACACTAACGATTTACGAAACGTATACGTATCTAGATAACACACATATTTTTAATTAGTTGTCGCTCTTAATCTAGGATGAGCACAGGCGGTGGTCGACGCCGTAGGTCTTTGTTTCGGATTGTCGACGTTCCGTGATATGCTGATGAATTGAAATCGTCACAAACAACCATTTATAAACAGTAAAGGGTTATCCTTATCAATGAAACCATAGTCCATCTCTAGAAAATGCAATTCATATTAAAAAATATGTGTACATATATATATATATATATATATAGATATACATATATATATATATGTATATATATACATATATATATGTATATATATATACATATATATATATATATGTATATATATATATATATATATATATATATATATATATATATATATACATGTATATAAAATAACTTGAGATAAACAAAATTAGAACATTGTTTTTATCAGTTCATAAAAGATAATAATCCAATATTTCTACATCGGATGGCTGTCTTCCGATATAGAAATATTGCGTATTACATACACACGGTGCTAGTCGTCTCTTTACAATAATATATATGTTAACCTGCCTCCATTTAACAACAGAAGTAGTCGACTTACTTCAGATATTGCCGTTGTAGATCGACAATGAGGATCAAAAGAAAAAAAAGAACAATGTCTAAACATCATTGACAAAGGACTGTTTTGTCCGAAATATTTGATTTATTTGTCATCGAAGTTAATTTAAACATGAATACGAAATTATATATATATATATATATATATATATATATATATATACATATATATAGAGATGTATAGATAGATAGATAGATAGATAGATAGATAGGTGAAAACAATAATCGATCGTCGATAGCTTGACAGATAGACAGCCAGATGGATAGGCAGATACATAAATAGATATAAGTAATTGTAGTATCATGACGAACCGAAAGAACATGAAATGCATGAGTATTCAAAGAGAATCAAATAAATCAATCATGATAAATATAACCCAACTTTGGTGCTTGTTCCGGTGATGTTTGAGGTGCTACTTGTGGTCCTGATATGGTGGGTGGGACTGCTTACTTTAGTTTTGTGATTTCTTTTCCAGGAAACTTTCGAGGCGTGATAGAATGAGAAGGTGGCCAATCGGATCTGTTGCTATCAGGTTAAAACAATTGCAATCCAATGCAATACGGTTTACAGCAGCGTCCGTGATAACATACCAAACAGAGAGTCATTAACTAATGATATTTCCTTTTCTAAAAAAGAATCAGGCATCCGCTGCAAAATTCGATTATATGGGCCGGTCGCCATTAATCCACACGGTCTAAGTCCTGGTCAATCACCACCGCCATATTATAGTGAAACTCATGTATGCACAGAGTGATCTACAAATACGTAGTGAGAACAACGCGTACACCCGTTACTCAGAAGTGTCGATCACGCATTTATTTATCGTGTCGTTATAGCGAGATTATGCGTAGCGTGACCCAGAGATGTTCATACATTATCTTTAGTCTTTTTCACGATTTTAAGTTGTATAGGTGCTCCAATGTATTTGGTTGACCTCAACCTAATTTGTAAACTAGTAGATACATGCTTCACGTTGGCGCAAATATTTCATATTTTTCTAATCCCTCTCCAAAAAAATCGTTTTTTTTTCAAATAAAATAAGTCATCATTCAAAAAAAAGAAACTCACAGAAAGCGGTTATTGAAATTATATGTTTAAAGGTAAAACATTCCATAAGAGGATTTGAAAACCATGGATGTGGTGGTTAGGATAGACAAGTATTTGTTGACATTAGACCAAGGGAATCGGTTATAGTAGCACTAAACCAGTCTCGTTGTAATGCGTTATACGAGTGTGAATTTTTATTTATTTTTGAAAGGAACTATGCTCATGGAAGTTAGGTTTGATATTTAGGACACAGTGGAAGAAAGGAAAGTTCTGGGAACTAGCCGAAGTCTTGCTGTATATTTTACAAAAACGCACCAGAGATTGGGTTCCAGCCGAGCACTTACCATGGTACTCGTCTGAGATAGATTAAAGAAATACTAGAGACGCATGAGTAGAGAAAGACTAGCAACGTCTCTTCTGTAATAAAAGGGGCTTAAGAGAGGGAAGTGGTAATTCCTCACTTGAGCGCGAAATTGATTTTGAACTCTCTTGAGACAAAAAACGGATGCTCTGAGTTGTACTTCTCCCAGTTATTAGTTTATGGCATGTCTTTGTTCCGTATGCAAGTTTCACGGCATATAAACTCTTTCAAAAACTGTTATCAATAACATATTGTCGGAATTTCGTTCATTTGTTTAACTTATAAAAGGTTCACCACATACTAAGCAGTTGGCCCACTTTGAAGAAAATATCGTTAAATCTAACGAAATAAATATGATTTTTCTTACATTAAACGATCCTACATTATTATCAAAACTGTTGTTATTCAAAGCAATAATGCAAAGTACTACGTTCAGATGCTGTTTATATTGTACTGACGAATACCAAATACAGCTATGTTAATGCCCAATTGTTATAATTATTTTTTGATCAAAAAAATCAATCATTTTCTTGTGTTATTCATGTGTTATATATATGCATTAATATTGTTCATTGATTAAAGTGATTTCATGAAACCAGATGAACTAAAACCTTTCTAAAATATGTTCATTATTAAACTGATATCACTAGCTATAAAGAACGATATACAGACGACACATAAGCCAGTAGAAAAATGAGAAACAGTGAGTGAATTGTTTCTTGTGTATATCTCTCTCCTTCTTTCCGTTAGAGATGCCCTATTTACTTTTTTTATTGTTCTTGAATTCAATGATTATTTTCATCACGTGGACAGACGTTTCCTATATGTATTGAAATGTTCGTTTTCGGCCGTTCTTTTTTTAAGAGGGCGCTGTTTTCTTAATTTTTATTTTGTAAAGAGCCCAACACACACAGCATAACTCAGCCGAATTGATTTTCTTTCTAATTTTTTGGTCTTCTTTATAGTTTAATACACTTGTACAAAAAATAATATTTATCTATTTATATGAATAAATGTTTATGTTTAACTATTTATATAAATAAATGCGAACGATTATTTCTTGTGTTTACGAAAATATTAGGAATGACACGTTTATTATATAAGATTTTGGTTTCATAATTTAAAGTAGCGAACTTTGCGAAGTAATAGCGAGCTGGCAATGTAATCTTGTAATATAAATGAATACCACACACAATATCACAATACAATAGTTATCTGCAGAAATTCTACTTTCTATTGACCGCCCGGACGATTCGTAAAACAACTTCCGGATAGATAACGTTCCTCGTCGTTGACTTCTTTTCAAATTAGTTATCCTTTTGTCAAGTTTCTATGTCCCCAAAAATCGTAGAATGTTATTTGGATGAATTCTTTGTCATTTTAGTTTGTCTTGACATTTACTGGCCTATTTGATTTGAATCCAACTTTATTTCTGTACCTTCGTTTGTGAATATTTTGATGAACAGTTTTACCTGTATGCCGGCCAATTCGTTTTTCACATTACGCGTACTTTCCTGAAAATTTTGTCGGAAGCTTCTTTGCATAAATTTTCAGATTTATATTGTACTAGCGGGGCTACCCGGCGTTGCTCGGGGTAATAAAAACATATAATTGAGGAGAAATCGCCTGTGTAACATCTTTATATTCAAACTTCTATTCCCCCCCTCCTCTATAGCCGTCTATTTATCTTTCTACCTTTCTCTTCCCTGGTCGCCCCATTTCACCGCTTCTTTTTAATTTTGCCTTTTGGGAAGGCTGCTTCTTCCCCACCATTTCTCCCACGTTGCCCAGGGCGATAGTATGACATATTTCTATAAAAAGTAACACCTCTATCTGCGCTTTCTATATAGGTACTTATCTCCGCTCCGGTATTCATACTATATACGTATGTATCGCCACCGTGGTGTGCAGACTATATACGTACCTATCGTCGCCCCAGTGCACATACTATATACGTACCTATTCCCACCCCGGTGCATATACTATATAAGTACCCATTGCTGCCCGGTATGCATGCTATATACGTACCTATTTCTGTCCCGGTGTAAATGCTACATATGTTCCTATCGCAGCCCCAGTACTTTCAAAATCGAGAACGCCTCCTGAGCACTACTGAAATCACTTAGGTATCCTCCCTCCTTTTTATCTGCAAAATAGTCCAAATTGGAACGAAGATGGCGTTAAAATATTTTCCATCTAGGATATTGAGCACTTTTCTCCCGGACAACGCCGAGTACTTTGAAAATAAAGGAGGCCTTATGAGCACTACTAAAATAACTCTTATCGATTCCCCCATCCTTTTCAGCGTAGATGCTGTTAAAATATTATCCAAACCTATCACTACAGTAGCTCTATCTAGGACATTGAGCACTTTTATCCCGGACAACGCTGAGTACTTAGAAAATCAAGGAGTTCTCCTGAGCACTACTGAAATCACTTAGGTATCCTCCCTCCTTTTCATCTGCAGAATAGTCCAAAGGAGAACGAAGATGACGTGTAAATATTTTTCAAACCTATCACTACAGTAGCTCTATCTAAGATATTGAGCACTTTTCTCCCGGACAGTGCAAGGTAATTTGAAAATCTAGGAAGTCTCATGGGCACTACTGAAATCACTCTTACGGATTCCCCCATCCTTTTTAGCTAGATGCTGTTAAAATATTATCCAAACCTATCACTACAGTAGCTCTATCTAAGACATTGAGCACTTTTCCCCACGGACAACCCAGAGTACTTTCAAAATCAAGGACGCCTCCTGAGCACTACTGAAATCATTTAGGTATCCTCCCTCCTTTTCATCTGCAAAATAGTCCAAAGGACAATGAAGATGGCGTTAAAATATTTTCCAAACCTATCAGTACAGTAGCTCTATCTAAGATATTGAGCACTTTTCTCCCAGACAACGCCAGGTACTTTGAAAATCAAGGAGGCCTCCTGAGCAATACTGAAATCACTTACGTATCCTCCCTCCTTTTCATCTCCAAAATAGTCCTAAGGGGTACGAAGATAGCGTTAAAATATTTTCCAAACCTATCAATACAGTAGCTCTATCTAGGATATTGAGCACTTTTCTCCCGGACAACGCTGACTACTTTGAAAATCAAGGAGTCCTCCTGAGCACTTCTGAAATCACTCTTATCGATTCCCCCATCCTTTTCAGCGTAGATTGTTAAAATATTTTCCAAACCTATCACTACAGTAGCTCTATCTAGAACATTGAGCATTTTTCTCCCGGACAACACCGAGTACTTTGAAAATCAAGGAGGCCTGGTGAGCACTACTGAAATCACTCTTATCGATTCCGCCATCTTTTTAAGCGTAACTGCTGTTAGAATATTATCCAAAATTATCACTACAGTAGCTCTATCTAGGACGTTGAGCACTTTTCTCCCGGACAACGCCTAGTACTGTGAAAATATAGGACGCCTCCTGAGAATTAATGAAATCACTTAGGTATCCTCCCTTCTTTTGATCTGCAAAATAGTCCAAAGGGGAACGAAGATTGCGTGAAAATATTTTCCAAACCTATCACTACAGTAGCTTTATAGGATATTGAGCACTTTTCTCCCGGACAACGCCGAGTACTTTTAAAATCAAGGAAGCCTTCTTAGCACTACTGAAATTACTCTTATCGATTCCACCATCCTTTTCAGCGTAGATGCTGTTAAAATATTATCCAAACCTATCACTACAGTAGCTCTATCTAAGACATTGAGCACTTTTCTCCCGGACAACGCCGAGTACTTTTAAAGTCAAGGAGGCCTCCTGAGCACTACTGAAATCAATTAGATATCTTCCCTTTTTTTCATCTGCAAAATAGTCTAAAGGGGAACGAAGATTGCGTTAAAATATTTTCAAACCTATCACTACAGTAGCTCTATCTAAGATATTAAGCACTTTTCTCCCGGACAACGCTGAGTAATTTTAAAATCAAGGAGGCCCCATAAGCACTACTGAAATAACTCTTATCGATTTTCCCATCCTTTTCAGCGTAGATGCTGTTAAAATATTATCCAAACCTATCACTACAGTAGCGATATCTAGGACATTGAGCACTTTTCTCCCGGAAAACGCCGAGTACTATGAAAATCAATGAGGCCACCTGAGCACTACTGAAATAACTTAGGTATCCTCCCTCCTTTTCATCTGCAAAATAGTCCAAAGGGGAACGAAGATGGCGTTAAAATATTTTCCAAACCTATCACTACAGTAGCTCTATCTAGGATATTGAGCACTTTTCTCCCGGACAACGCTGACTACTTTGAAAATCAAGGATGTCTCATGAGCACTAATGAAATCACTCTTATTGATTCCCTAATCCTTTTCAGCGTAGATGCTGTTAAAATATTATCCAAACGTATCACTACAGTAGCTCTATCTAAGACATCGAGCACTTTTCTCCGGGACAACGCCGAGTACTTTGAAAATCGAGGACGCCTCCTGTGAACTACTAAAATCACTTAGGTATCCTCTCTCCTGATCTGCAAAATAGTCCAAAGGGGAACGAAGATGACGTTAAAATATTTTCCAAACCTATCACTACAGTAGCTCTATCTAGGATATTGAGCACTTTTATCCCAGACAACGCCGAGTACTTTTAAAATCAAGGAGGCCTCCTTACCACTAATGAAATTACTCTTATCGATCCCCCATCCTTTTCAGCGTAGATGCTGTTAAAATATTATCCAAACCTATCACTACAGTAGCTCTATCTAAGACATTGAGCACTTTTCTCCCAGTCAACGCCGAGTACTTCAAAGTCAAGGAGGCCTCCTGAGCACTACTGAAATCACTTAGATATCCTCCCTCTTTTTCATCTGCAAAATAGTCCAAAGGGGAAAGAAAATGGCGTTAAAATATTTTCCAAACCTATAACTACAGTAGCTCTATCTAGGATATTGAGCACTTTTCTCCCGGACAACGCCGAGTACTTTAAAAATAAAAGAAGGCCTTATGAGCACTACTAAAATAACTCTTATCGATTCCCCCATCCTTTTCAGCGTAGATGTTGTTAAAATATTATCCAAAGCTATCACTACAGTAGCTCTATCTGTGACGTTGAGCCCTTTTATCCCGGACAACGCCGAGTACTTAGAAAATCAAGGAGTTCTCCTGAGCACTACTGAAATCACTTAGGTATTCTCCTTCATTTTCATCTGCAAAATAGTCCAAAGGAGAACGAAAATGACGTGTAAATATTTTTCAAACCTATCACTACAGTAGCTCTATCTAAGATATTGAGCACTTTTCTCCCGGACAGCGTCGAGTAATTTTAAAATCTAGGAAGTCTCATGGGCACTACTGAAATCACTCTTACGGATTCCCCCATCCTATTTAGCTAGATGCTGTTAAAATATTATCCAAACCTATCACTACAGTAGCTCTATCTAAGACATCGAGCACTTTTCCCCACGGACAACCCAGAGTACTTTCAAAATCATGGAGGCCTCCTGAGCACTACTGAAATCATTTAGGTATCCTCCCTCCTTTTCATCTGCAAAATAGTCCAAAGGAGAACGAAGATGGCGTTAAAATATTTTCCAAACCTACTAGTATAGTAGCTCTATCTAAGACATTGAGCACTTTTCTCCCGGACAACGCCGAGTACTTTGAAAATCAAGGAGGCCTCCTGAGCACTACTGAAATCACTTACGTATCATCCCTCCTTTTCATCTCCAAAATAGTCCTAAGGGAAACGAAGATGGCATTAAAATATTTTCCAAACCTATTAATACAGTAGCTCTATCTAGGATATTGAGCACTTTTCTCCCGGACAACACTGACTACTTTGCAAATCAAGGAGTCCTCCTGAGCACTTCTGAAATCACTCTTATCGATTCCCCCATCCTTTTCAGCGTAGATTGTTAAAATATTATCCAAACCTATCACTACAGTAGCTCTATCTAGGACATTATTTAAAATTATATATATATATATATATATATATATATATATATATATATATATATATATATATATATATATATATATGTATATATATGTATATATATGTATATATATATATATGTATATATATATATATATATATATATATATATATATATATATATATATATATATATATATTCTTTTCATGTTGTCCACGACTCTTTATGTGTCATCATTTCCTGTTTTCTATGTTCTTGCTAATATTTTTGCGTTGCCAAGTCTAGTAAAAAAAATTTTCTTCGCAGATTTTTTTTTTCGTTTATTTTATTTTATTTTATTTTTTTTTTTTCGTTTATTTTATTTTATTTTTTTATTTATTTCATCTATATTGTTCTCTCTGTTGTCCACGACGCTTTATGTGTCTTTCTTTCTTTTCATGTCCATGCTAATAATTCGTCGAGTTCTTTCTCTGGAGGGGTCAATGCCTTTGAAGATTAAAACGGGGTTACATCCACTATCAATGTAGTTTTAAAAAAGGGTAAACCCCCACTGTAGCCCTTCTTGATGTGTTTTAAAAAGCCACGTATTGATCCATTTATATCAGCGTCCGTCGAGCGATGAAGATCCCAAAACTCAAATGTAGCTTGCAGGCCGGGTTTTAGAAAGGAAAAAAAAACAGCTAAGTCTAAAATTTCCTCACTGTCTTGTCTTAAATAATCACGTTGCTACGTCTAGGTAAAGAATATACTTTTTTTTCGCATGTTCTCTTCGTTTCTTTCCTGTTGTCCACGACTCTTTATGTGTCATCATTTCCTGTTTTCTATGTTCTTGCTAATATTTTTGCGTTGCCAAGTCTAGTAAAAAAAATTTTTCTTTGCAGATTTTTTTTTTCGTTTATTTTATTTTATTTATTTATTTATTTATTTATTTCATCTATATTGTTCTCTCTGTTTTCCACGACACTTTATGTGTCTTTCTTTCTTTTTATGTCCATGCTAATAATTCTTCGAGTTATTTCTCTGGAAGGGTCAATGCGTTTAAAGATTAAAAGGCGGGGGGATATCCACTATCAATGTTAGTTTAAGAAAAGGGAAAACCCCCACTGTAGCCCTTCTTGGCGGTGTTTTAAACATATATCAGCGACCGTCGAGCGATGAAGATCCCAAACTCAAATGTAGCTTGCAGACAGGGTTTTAGAAAGGAAGAAACCCAGCTAAATCTAAAATTTTCTCGACCGTTCCTTAGTACTTGATTTTTATTCCTTTTATTTATACCTACTTGCGAGAGGGAAACCTATCTTTAACTCTCTGTTCCCTTTTTAGTATACAATGAATTATTCTATCTACATATGTACATATATATACATACGTAATATTGGATTTTTTTAATACCTGCAGGGGACTGGAAATACCCGACTAGTAAACGGGCGCAGGATATTTTCACACTTCACGGGGTGTTGGACCCGTTAGACCTTGTAAGGCTATCCATCTAAGAGAAGGAAATCTCTGACAAAAAACCTCGCTACCAGCTACTTACGTCGTGGCAGTAAACCGTTGGGGAGGGAGGCCTCCTTAGTCCTGATCGACAACTTCTCTAGAGTTGGAATCTCAAACAAAATATCCGGTTTGCAAACCTACAATTGCTTAAGGAGTAGATAGGTTCTGCCTATCGCCGGCCCTCGCACTCCTTCCTTGTCTATTAGTCAGGCGCAGAGGTAACAGTGTTAAGACGCCTCTAAACACTCAGTGCCTAGCCTTGTTTCCTTACTAGGTCAATGAACGCCGTTCTCTTTCTCTCTATTTGGGCAACTTGGGGAACATATTTTCGTCATTAAGTCTTACATGGCCAATCTGGGTCTCTCTTGTTCCAACAGGTTGAGGGTACAGGTTAGACAGCTTGTCTGGCTACTGTTTCCGACTGACAGGACAGTAGCCCAAACTCTTCGGTAGCGCCAAGAACGGCTGCTCTATCATCAGTTGCATAATACCATGGGTAGTTGTATGTGCCATGTCGCGCATGGAAAGGGACCCTGCAATTATCTCCGGTGGGCTTTCCCGAGGCCACAACCCCCATGGACCAGGTTCAGACTAATCGACTGGTTGTGTGAGCTTATTGGCACCAAACAAGTACCCACCTTGACCAACCCACTCTATAATCAAAATAAACATGTCATTACAAAAAAATAAAAGCAAACCTAAACCAGACACCCAACAATAAACACTTTCGCCTCCGCCCTTGAGGCTCGCATTCACAAATATCCGGGAACTTAGAACCAATATAAACGACGTAGAATCCTTTCTCCTGACTAACTCCCCGGATATCCTAGCTCTAAGTGAAACTAACCTCCAATCCTCAATCTCCTCTCACCACTTTGACATAACTGACTACCTCCTACTCTACCGTAAAGACTCTGACAAACATATGCACGGGCTAGGAGTTTATGTTCGGAACACCCTCCCCCTGACTAGAGAACATAGGTTTGAATCAGATGACCACGACTACATGTGCTTTAGATTGACTTTACATCACATCATCAGTTACTTATATTTCTTATACCGCTCCCCGTCGACCCAGGACTGTACTCTGATAAACTCTGTCTCTGTAAGCATAGATAGAGCACTCTTAATTGACTCGAATGCCAACATACATGTATTTGGGGATTTTAATGCCCACCACCGTGACTGGTTGGGATTCTCCAGCCTTACTGACGCAGCCGGCAACTCTACGTATAATTTCTCCTTAGCTCACTCCCTCTCTCAGACTGTCGATTTTCCGACCCGCATCCCCGATCGAATAGACCAACAAGCCTCACGTCTAGACCTTTTGATTGACCATGATGCCCGAGGCTTGTGTGACGCAAGCTCATAGCCCACTCGGGAATGCTGATCACATTGTGCTAATGATACATATCACCCTAAGAAGTCGTCCAAAAGCTGATGTACCGTTGCTCAAAACAACAAGATACTATGAGCGGGCTGATTTTGAGTCAATCGGAGATCACATCAGTGACGCCCCATTGAGGGAAACGTTCTCACTCCCTGCCAATCAGTGTGCAAACGAATTAACTGAATGGGTCAAAGCAGGCATTGAAGCCCATGTCCCCATGCGAAAATACTTTAGCAAGCCTCACTCTCCTCAATGGTTCATCTCGGAATGTGTAGCTGCCATTTCTGAGAGACAACAAGCATTCCGTAAATTCGGCCGCCATAAGTCAGCTACTAATGGAAATAAATTTATAGAGTCAAGAAATAATTGCAAGGCCGTTATAGGTGAAGCGAAGAGAAGGTTTAATGAGTTAACAGAAAAACGCATCCGATCACAGAAATTAGGTACTCGTGATTTCTGGAAAATCTACAATAGTGTAGTGAATAATGGTCAATCAACGATTCTCCCACTATCAAAGCACAATGATGTCGCTTGCACGGCCACTGATAAGGCTGAACTACTTGCCTAGCGCTTCGCTTCTAACTCTACTTTAGACTCAGATAACCACCCCCTCCCCGAATTCCCTTTGCTGACCGAAGCCACACTTGATAACCTGGTCATCACCCCATCCCCGGTCAGAAACATCATAAACAACCTTGACACCTGGGCCTGATCTTATACCCACAATAGTAATAAAGAAATGCTCTGCTGAACTGGCGCCTGTCCTCTCCAAACTCTACAATAAGTGTCTAGCTGAATCTTGCTTCCCCGATAGCTGGAAAATTCCCTCTGTGGTACCAGTCTACAAAAAATCTGGAAATAGAACCGATCCCCAGAACTATCGCCCAATCAGTCTGCTGCCGATCTTTGCTAAAATCTTTGAATCCTTAATCAATCTAGCGATAGTACGACACTTGGTTAATGCTAAACTTCTTTCTGGCCGCCAGTATGGATTTAGACAAGCACGATCTACTGCATACATCCTAACGGTCATCTCTGAACGCATGTATCATACACCTGACAAGGCAGGTGATGCTAGGGCAGTAGCGCTTGATATATCCAAGGCCTTTGACAAGGTATGGCATAAAGGGCGCACCTGAAAATACGATCATACGGTATTACTGGGCAATTACTTCATATAATTAGATCCTTCCTAGACAAAAGAAAAATCCAGGTTGTCCTCGATGGCTGTTCATCTAAGCAACATGACATAAATGCTGGTGTACCCCAGGGATCTATCCTTGGACCCTTGTTGTTCCTGATCTATATAAACGATCTCCCTGATGGCATAGAGTCTGAGATTGGTTTATTTGCTGATGACACCACCCTTTACTCTCGCCCTGTTGGCAAAACCGACGACATCATATCCGATGCAATGGCTGAATCTTTGGAAAATGACCTCCAGGCTGTAGTGGACTGGGGTCATAAATGGTTGGTAACCTTTAATGCCGCAAAGACAAAACTCCTTTCCTTCAATAACTACAAGCAACCTTTTCAACCACCGATTGTCATGGCAAATAACACCCTACCTGAGAGTTCATCATTCAAACTCCTCGGCCTAACCTTCACAGGTAACATGAATTGGAACAAATACATTGAAGACATTGCCAAGGCTGCCACAAAGAAGGTTGGCTCCCTCTACCGTGCTAGTAAACTCCTCACACCTGACATTATCCTGTATCTCTACAAAGCCACCATCCGCCCATGCATGGAGTAGTGTTGCCACATCTGGGCTGGTGCATCATCTACTAGTCTCTCCCTCCTTTACAAGGTCCAAAAAAGAATCGCCAACCTAATAAGTCCCTCACTGTCAGCCAAGCTCCAGCCTCTGTCCAATCGCCGCAATGTAACATCCTTGTGCTTGTTTTACAAATACTTCAATGGGTTATGCTCCGATGAATTGGCTACTCTGGTGCCCCCTCGACGTAAATTCACTAGACTAGCTCGACAATCAACTAAATCTCATTCATTCACTGTGGAGGTCCCCAGATGTCGGAGAGCCTTCTACTCAAATAGCTTCTTTCCTCGTACTGCTGGCCTCTGGAACTCCCTCCCTGCCCCCGGTTTCCCCAGCAGTACAGACATGCAGAAATTTAAAACTAATGCACACAGACACCTCGCTGCGCTGATCCCAATCTAGGTTGACCACCCCCTACCTTCTCCCATTTTCTTTTTCTAAGTAGCCCCTTACGTCTACAGTGGCGGCTTGCTTTGTTTGGGGTGAACTATGTTTTAAAAAAAATATATATATATATATATAACCAAAAGTATAATGTATACTTTTAAATTCGAACCTATAATGAGATAACGCAATTGTATAGACACATTGAGGAAGTGAAATAAAAGATGTTCCAACTTATCTATTTGTACTCATCTCATGATAACACATTCTTTTAAAAGCCATGTCTTAAGGAAGGAAACATACTATTTAATGAATATACGCTGTTTTGAATAATTAAAGGCGAAATATATTTCTTTTGGCAACATCTTTTTTTCTTAATTCATTCATATATATATATATATATATATATATATATATATATATATATTTATATATATATATATATATATTTATATATATATATAGTATTCCAAGTAAGGTGTTTCTTCATAATGTAAAATCCGGAGAATACTTGCCATGTTTATATCATAATACTCAAGGATACATTGAACTCTTACCTGGATTTGATGATGTTGGACATTTAATGTTTTAACGCTAAATATGTAAATACATATCTTTTGAATTTTAGTCCGGGGACTCTTACCGATAGTAAATTTGCGTCATTTTACAATATCAAACCATTTAGATATAGTTTATTGCGTGAGGATGTCAAGCTTATTGAAGCTTCGACTGATATATGTTGTGAATGTGTAGCCATGATATATTTGTATGAATACAACTTTTATAATCTATATATATACATACATATATATACATATATATATATATATATATATATATATATATATATATATATATATATATATATATATTATATATATATATTATATATATATATGTGAGGGGTGTGTATCTGCGTTTGTTTGCTTTTGTGTAGGTGTTTCTGCCCATCATACAAACATTAAAAAAACGATTAAACAAACAACGCATATTTTTATGATTCTTATGTGGCGAATTTTTTTATCAATATAAGCATAAAAAACTCTATAAAACATTGGATGAAAAAGAGGAAAGAATCGAAATAAAAACAGATCTAGTTGGGACGAACCTCTCTTTTTCCCCGTCTAGTTTCCATTATTTTCCGAATTCCTTCTTGACTTTTACTGCAATTCAGTTACCCACTCCATCCACTTACTCCAACTCGACCAGTTCGCCCTTCCGTTACCCTCCCTACCCCCGGTGTCCGTTGAGTCTTTGGGACTTGTTATCTTCTTTGGCTTGTTCTCATCCATAACTCCTGCCAAGTTTAAGAATGCCTTCACCGTGCTACCACCTCTTCCTACTCCTACTTCCTTCTCTCTTAACAAATATCCCTCCTCCAGCTATCACTCTTACCCCCTTTTCTACCAACCCCTCCAACTCCTGCTCTAGCTTTCAGTCTCACTTCTTTTTCAACCAACCCATCCTCCTCCTCCCACTATCACTCTCTTGTCCTATCTTGATCGCCAGCTTCACCTTCGATCGTAGCAACAGCCGCAGCAGGAGTTGCAACGGCAAATATAATTATCGTTATTGGGACGATGCAGTGAAAATATTTTTATGTTTGCTCCCATTCGGCTAAATGCCCAACTGATTCAAAATGTGTTTACCTGATTCGTATTTCGAGTATTCTTTAATATATCTAATGTATTGTAAACTCGCTAATACCCTTAATGGTATGAACTCCTATACTATCCCTCCAGCTATTGATTAAATAGTAGCGTAGACTAAACTTTCAAATCTTGGTTGGGTAAAGCTTTCCTATTTACTTGTTTCACGATTACAGAGTTAGCCACACTATGCAAACAAAAGATACTCTGACGCGAGCGGGCAAAAATCAAAATCGGCTCAGTCTTGAAGTACAGAAACTATGAAGTACTGTATCAGAACAAGTACTACACTTTGCTTCTCACCCCAAAAAAGAACACCCTGCTTTTCCGTGCTTTGTTTCCCGTTTGCTGGATTTTTCTTTTCTACTGGAATTAAGTATTCTCTGTTAAAAAAGTTTCGTTGCTGATTGTGACAGTTTTGCTTCACAATTAAACTCACAGGCCGGCGCAAGCTGAGGAGGTGCCGCTGTGAGCACTATTTCTATTGCAACACTTTGAAGAACATTAATGATCAAGTTCTTTCTGAGTCTCTATTTTCCTTCCCAGAGCACGTGCTGTGATAGGGAAATATGTGTGTTACATTTTATACATCTTAAACAAAGCTTCTCTCTTTTCACTACAAACGCTCGGATCCTCACGTTGCTCCAACTGAGATTAATGGCTCTCATTGAGGCAACCCCCTGTTTTGATAAGTTTCTAGAACTGACATTTTTCCTTACCTTGAAATTGAAGAGCTACACCAATCTTTGCTTAGCTCGCTGAGAAATGCTTGAATGATTCTACCGCTTAATAACGTATTCCACTTCTGCCCCTATCATCTACATGTCGAAAGGTCAAATAAGTATGTTGCCACATCTGAGGAGGTTGCGCATAGAGCAACTTTTCCTGCCATGAAAAACTACATAATTGACTTTGAAATTAAGTGGGCGATGCCCTTTTCCTCTTCCCTGCAACATCTTACTCACAGAATAGAGTTTATTATTATTTATCGATTACATTGTTATTCTCAGTTTAAGTGCTCGACTGAGCTCCAATGTATTGTTCCCCCGTCTACAAATAAAAACAAAAACTCGTATAACTTCAACTACTGTAAATAATGTTCCATTATTTCTCTGTTTACCTATATACTAAATGGAACTTCTATGAGCAAAATGTATTTCTAATAACTCCCTGTCTGTGGGCCACAACCAATGAGGCTGCTTCTCAACTGCCTATAATATAATTATTTTAAATTATAATGTAAAAAAATGGTTTTTCAGCCATCTACTTAACTAATTAAATCCTGCACACTTAGCCCTATTTTTACCAATCCTAAACGTGTTGCTGAGTCGTCGACATGACAAACTCAGTGACACTTATCCTCGTGCGGTCTTTGGGCCTTGATAAGCATTGCCTACTTAACAATAGCAATTTAGTGTGTTTTGAGACTGGAAGAATCCCCACCAAGATACATTCCGAACAAACAAGAGACTTAACCGTGAAGTCTATTTTTATACTGATCGGCTCTTCTGAAAAATAAAGCGGTGTATGAAATCATCTAAATCGGAATAGAAACAAAAATAACACACATAGTTAAAACTACCAGTATCAAAAAATGTTGAGAGAATTATATGTATTTACACCGGAAGTGTCTTCAACACAGGTTATTTGATATGCACACTAAATAATAACAAACACAAAACTGTTAAATTTAACATTATGAAAAACGTTTATATAAACCATTTATTTGTTTCGGAATTCTTGAGATATTATTGATAATTTCGATCATTTGACTACTATTCTCATTTTGGATGTTATATACCCTATGTTTCCGGCGATGGAAACCCCGGCCTTCTGCAAGTATATCTTTCCGAATTTGGGAACCGTCTAGTTGGACGTGAGGATTTATATGCTGAACTCGGAAATCAATACGGAACTTCGAACATACCTTTTTATTCAATCCACACGGAGGCGACGGTGGCTAGCTGGTTAATGACACGGACTGACAACCAGGATGTGCCAAGTTAGAATCCCGTTCGTTCCATAGAAACACCTTCACTTTGGATGGTTGCAACCTTAAGGTTGGTCTCTTGTAAGTACCCGATGTCTTTCTAGAAAGAATTGTAGCTAGAAAATATCGTGGAAACCAAGGTCAACAACAGAAACATCTCATTAATAAGAAATGAATGAATGAATTTTATTCACGCGGAAAAAGTACCCTTATTTCGTCACGCATGTCCGGGTCGACGTGTCAATATTATATTCGTATTAATTATTATCGCTTGTAGTAAGGATTACACCTTCGGCCTCCAGTAGTCTATATATTTAGACATGAGTATAAATGCACATTTTTAACTGTTACGCTAAATTTCAATACCTAACACTTTAGTATAGATTTGGGGAGCCATAACATTTATATTATCTAGATGTGTAGTATTACTGTTAGTACTATAGAATTACATTTTTGTTTCTAATTTCGTCATACGAAATCACACGTTCGACTAATATGTGTCTAAGTTCGAAAACATGCATTTGAAGAAGGCTGGAGTTTACATCGACCAAACTACCGTGAATATAACAACACATATGCGAACTGTTTTCTTAATGATATAAGCAGTTTATCTATTTAAAACTATATTTGGAAAACAAAACTCATGTAAATTATAGGTGTTAATATGATATGAATATTTCGGACAGTCACACCTCTGTTATGCAAATTACGCTCATTTTAAATACTGGATAATTTAAACTTACATATCTATTTATATAAAGTTAGGTATGTGTAGACGTTTAGTTATTTCATGTATAACCTTGACACTTACATTTATTAACCGATATGTATGAACTTTAGTTTTGGAACACATCTGTTAGGCGTAAAAGTCAGTAATGCGGACTATATTGTGTTTTAGTTTTAGGCAAATAAGGTAAAGAGGGGGTGAAAACTCTTTCTCATGCCTCCAATTTTTGTGAAATTTGAACGATAGATATTATATATCAATTAATATATATTCCCCAAACTACAGTTTCTTTGATAATTTTAAAAGGTTTTTGAGGCCATATTATGAATGGAATGACACGGACTGACAAGCAGGATGTAGCAATTAAGAATTAAGTTCTAACTGAAAATTTAAATATATGATGCATATTCATTAGACAAGATTAAACAAGATTTATTGAATTTCAATTCGTTTAAAAACCCTTTTAGCCTACGTCTTTAATTTTAAACGTTTTCTATGATCAAAATAATGTAACAGATGTGGACAAAAATTGGAATAAGAATTCTACATATAACGTTTATTACAATTATATCTTGATTTTTATTTCGTAATCGGACCAAAAATTGTTTGGGAGAATTGATTTACCCCGGTGTGAAATTACCTATAAGTCGTATACTTGTGTTTCTATTTATTTCACTTACACACCCACACACACACACACATATATATATATATATATATATATATATATATATATATATATATATATGTGTGTGTGTGTGTGTGTGTGTGTGTGTGTGTGTGTAAGTGAAATAAATAGAAACCAAATTATACGACTTATATTGAGAGAGTTTCTTCCTATGGCTTGAAGGTAATTTTGTATTTGTATTCTTTGTGTGAATACTTGATAAATTAATACACCTTTAAACTATGCACATGTTATCTCTTTCACCGCTTGATTATCCGTATATAATTGCTCTATATACTATATCTCTACTTATCTCGATAAGATCTAATATATATTTTGATTTCTATATCATCGATTTATATATATATATATCTATATAAAAATATACATTTGGGAGAGTTCATTTTTTAGCATTTTAAATATTTTCAACTTAAAGAAAGAGGCAAAATGCCTTTAAACACCTAGTGTTAGATGCAGATATTTTTAGTAAAATCAACATAATAATTTTCTTTTTCATCTTGCCCTTTTTTATCTAATGATTTCGATTGGCACAACAAGCCCGTCAGAGATTTAGACAAATGCATAGTATACACCTTGTCAAATTATGAGATTAAAAAAGTCAAGATGTAAAAAAAAATATCATTGTGATTTTAATAAAAATATCTGCATCTAAGACATAGTCTTTTTAAAGCCTTTTGCGCATTTCTTTTATATATATATATATATATATATATATATATATATATATATGTATATATATATATATATATGTATATATATATATATATATATACATATATATATATATATACATATATATATACATATATATATATACATTATATATATAATATCTATTATATATATATATATATATATTTATATATATATATATATATAAATAATTATCTAATATATAAAGTTAAGCCGATTTTTCTCCTGTACCTGTTTGAAGAATAGGGAAATAACCACATGCATCACAGGCTACTAAACTCACCACTATATTACGCTTATTTACTCGAGCATGTTTTAGTAAATTTGTTGTTATTTTTCTCGAGCTTGCACTACATATTACTTTTAGCCCACCATCTCCGATTCTCCTCAAAACATACTCCATATAGGCGGTAGCAAAAACTTTTCCCCTTACACTTCAGTACTGACACTCTCCCCATTGACACCGGGAACTGAGGTACATGAAACGTTTCCAGCTGTAAGTTATCTATATCTCGATAAAATAACTATTCGGGCATGCATATGATAGTGTAGTGGTCTGGTGCACCAACCACTGGTTTTTCCTTCTTATACATGGTGCAAACAAGTATCTAACAATATAAGACAGACACCGTCTGCAAAATCTTGACCCCTGTCTCATCGCCGCAATTTGGCATCGCTCTGATCGTTGTACAAGTACTTCCACGGGGTGTCTTCCGATGCCCTTAATGTACTTGTACTCACCTCACCGTTAATATTTCCAACTAGCAGCACAGTTCTACCACTTCACTGTTAATGTAAACAGAATCTGGAAAGCTTTCTACTCTACTAGATTATGTATCAGGCCCCCGACCCTTTGGAATCTCTCCCGTTCTCCGACTGTACCAACATGCAGATATGTAAAGGTAATGGGAACATAAAGCTTGCTGCACAACCCCCCACTGTGGATGTTACCTATAAATCTGGATCCTAATGCCAATTACGTTTCAGTAAACTGGTAGGTTGAAAATGTGCTTATTCTTTATTGTTTCATCTTCAGCGTACTCACCGTGACATTTTCTTCTGTTCCGTGAATTGAGATACTTTTACAGCATATACGTTATATCGACCTTTTGTTATTTAATTTCCAGCTTTGCGCGTTTATTTGAAACCAGAGTATATGTCAAAGTACCATGGGCTACAATATATAAATTAAATGAACTAGATTCACAAAAACATAACATATTATTGGGTAACGGTGCATACTGTTTACGCTGGAGCAACAACTATATAAGATACCATTCAAAAAACATTTCCCCTATCCCCTAGTCTCAATAAACTTAAGATTGTTATTATGACATATGGATTAAATTTGAAAAGAAAAACATATGAAATAACATCAAAAGTATTTCTGTATATTAGTAGTGAGCTCTATCTGTGCATACATCCATGCCAAAGACTATCATAACCAGATTCTTCTGATCACATAATGTTTCAGAACCGAATATAGTATATCATATCAAAATCTGAATAAAACAACAAATACATTTGTCATTCGACATGTAATACTTAGTTTCAGGATACATGTAAAATTATACTGCAAACTTAAGCCTGACTGACTAACATAAAAATCTATGTCAAACTTAAGCATGCCCCTATTTACTTGCCTCCCCACGAGAGAAGAGTTAGACACAAGGCCGTTTTCTTTTAAGTAAAAACATCCAGCTACCCAGAAATAGACATTCTAGATTGGAAACAACATTAGCATTGTCTTAGTCTAGAAGGATTATAGAGTGACAGATGATGGACAGAAAAGATGAAGTATTGTATAAGAATAGATACTACACTTTGCTCTTAACCAAATGTCCAAGGATTAGACGTGTCAGACAAATACAAATGCTAGTTTAAAGGCCGATGTGAATGATGTTTTAAAGTTAAGCATAATAGGCCGACATCATGCTTTTTCATACTGAGGCGTTCAGACAAATGCGAATTCCATTAAAAATTTCAACTGACCAGGCCAAGAAACGTGCTATTTCAAACTTAGAAATGTTAGAAAAATATGAATGCTTTTGAAAACTTACACATGACACACACGCAAAAATGCTACCTCAAATATTTCAAATGCAATTACAAACTGTAGTGTTTCAAACAAACGGGCATCCTATTTCAAACTTAATAAGGGCATGCAAACGAACATTTCAAGCCAAAGTGTTTCAGACAGAGGAACATTAAATATCAAACTTAAACGTGTACACAATACCGACGGATATAGCGCCTTATAGAGATGCGTATATACGTCTGAGAAATATATGAATACTAGTGGAACCAGTAAGATTTCTGGCGCATTTGTATGCGTCATTTGTTTTTTATTGCTGTCGTGCGAGTGTAGACAACATTTACTTCGTTTTAAAACAATTATTCGTTCTTTTATTTTTACCTCAAACATAACTTGGCATATAAATATACTTAAAATAAATGAAACGGATCTCAATTCAGCCGACGGGGTAAATAATTAGATTTTGTAACAATTTTTTTTAATCGCAAATATATCTGATTAATAACCAATTACAATATTTGCTAATAAAACGATTTGATTTTGTATATGTGTGAAAGGTGATTACATAATATGGGTATTATGTGGCATAGCCTCATATTATATAGACTAGATGGACACATGGAAGTAAACAGTAGTATCCTTCATCTGTTCTATATTTTTGCCGTGCTTAAAAATATTTCCATTCTGTGGACGCCCGGGGTGAACGCAGACCCTAAGATATAAGTGTAATACCTTCGTTATAACAATTAAAATACTTATTTAATTAATCTAGTAAATGTAATTCCAGAATATATCTTGCTATGAGGACCTATCTTTAATGGAGTGTGTGATATATTTCAATTCTATGCACGCCTTGCGCGAACATATTCCGCACGATATGATTGTGTCATCATTGGATAGAACAGATATTGCACTTTGATACTACTCGGGACAAATGAATGTGCATTTTAGTTCTAGTTTCGTGTTATACACAAGAGCGGTATCATATGCATGTTACAATATAACTTTTTTTTCATTGCATATTCGGCAATCGGGCGAGTCCATCTTTTAAAAATAGGTGGACGATTATAACGTACCTACGAAGATAACATTGCCGTAGCGTATTATTATGTATATTTTTGTGATTTGAAACAAAGAAAATACATCTTCTATAGAAAAAATGAAATAAACCTACACACAAGTTTTGTCTGTTCGATTTACGAGAAATCATATTTGTTTCCGGTTAAAGTGAAGTATTTTTTCTGATGCTGCACTTAGTCTATTCTGTCCTCGGAAAGTGACGGAGATGTTCTTGTAGACTAAGTCAGCTATTATTTTTGTTTGAATCCAAAGTGCTCCTTTTTGGGGAGCTGAATTTTTCTCACATACAAACCGACGCTGTGTATAACTATACTTTCGTGAGAGGCAAGTCAAAAGATACACCGAACTACAATACCTATCAGATTAATTATAAATACGATTCTATTTCATGTAAATGTGGGAGATGTAGTCGCTTCATATATTCTCACGGATCACATAAATTTCCTATGACTGTAAACACTTTACGCGACATCAATATATCTGTCCGGAGAGTTGACAAACTCATCAAGAACTTTGATGCCAGCAAAGCAACTGGCCTTGACAAAATTCCAATCATCATAGTGATTGAAAAACTGCAACCGGAACTAGCTCCTATTCTTACAAAGCAGTTCAATAGTTGCGTAAAGGAGAAATACGCTCCATCAACTTTGAAACTTCGCCAGTGTGCTCAGTATTAAAAAATACCGGAGGTCAGCGTTCTACATCTAAGTACAGACCAATCTGTCTCCAGTGCGTTTTCAGTAAGTTACTTGGATCTGTGATAAACCTGGACACTGTTAATAATCTCAGTAAAACGGTCTTCGCAGCGATAAGCCATATGGATTTCGTCTTGCAAATTCAACAGGTGGCGTGCCCACTGTAGTACCACACAGGAGCAGTGAATCTATTGACGAGAGCTTAGTTTTAGATATATAGCTCGACATATCAAAAGCTTTTGATAGGGGTTGGCATAAATGTATACTACACAATCTTCCTACCTTTAGTATACCAACATGTATACTTAACCATCAACTATTTTCTCTCTGACATGTTTAGAAAAGTTTTCGTTGATGGGCAGAAGTCCCTAGTACGTAATTACAAAGCCAGCATTCCTCTAGGATCTATTCTGGACACAACCTTTATTCTTATCTACATTAATGATCTTCCAACTTATATTCTAAGATCATTCGTTGACATCTATGTAAATGACACAACCATAGAACAATAGATAAGCCTCGGATTTAACTGACCGAACTTGTTGATAGTGGATCGGTCAGTTAAATCCGATGTTTATTTATTCTTCTATAATTTTTCTATAGTATTTCCGTATCTTCTACTTTCCGTAACTTCCATGTTAAGTCCCCTAACATTTAACATTTTCAAGCCCCTTAAATTGATTCCCCCATATCTCTCTACACTCCACTCAGAATTCCATTTTAGGACCCGCTTTTCGCCCAGGAACCGTTGCACTACATAGCCAGTGCTATTTTAATAACACGCTTATGCCTACAGTAATTTTCCCCTGTCACGCGGGTTTTTATTCATATTTTTATTATTATTTTTAATTTTAAATTCGCCGGGCCACTATTATTATTATGACTATTATAATTAATAGTAGTATTATTCCCTTCTTGGCCTATCTGCCACTTTATGCTACGATATGGGGTCGAAAAGTTAGCCTGCCGTACCGAGCCTTAGAGTCAACGGCTACCAATGTTTACAACGCCGCTCTAGATCCTTCTTTCTCCCCCATCTCTTCCGCGTCTTACCCGACACATGCATCTCTACTTCCTCTTTCCCCTATACTTTCTGGCCCCCAAACCCCGACATCTACCCTACAGAAATTCTTACACATTTTTTTGATAAAACCTTGTCTTCTGCTTTATTTTAATTAATACCCATTTATATGCATTAAAGATGTAGATATTAGAATCTAAATTTAATCCCTTACGCACACATATGTAAACATCCCCCCCATTTCACACAAATCAGGTCCTACGTGATCTCAGACCGAATAAGTTCCACCATTTCTGAAAATGTTTATCATCTGACGATAATCGGGATCAACCTCCCGCTTTGTAACTGACGGTACTGATGTTGCATTGAATTTCTGTAATTTATAAATAAATATTTACGCTCTTAATCCTTCATAATCTCGAATTTCTTAATTAATCGAGCACTTTGCTGGGGTTTTCCTGCCCTACCACACAGTACTAGGCGGCTAGTCTTAGTATGTACAAATTGTCAGTAATGTCAATGAACCACGGGGGCATTCAGACAACCTAAACATTTATTTTGCTGTGGCTGTGAAGGTCTATACGGGCCTTGTAGTCTCTGTCATCGTTGCCACTCATAGAAGAGGGTGAAGGAGGAAGCTCATATGATGTTGCCCATTTCTTTCGTCTTTGCACGGTTTTCGACGGCTTTACTCTTCCACTTTGCTTCCCCGATGTTAAACTGTCGTTTAAGGGTTCCGCCCATTCATCCTTGTCAGGGTCAAGGCTTTCCCAATATTAACTATCTATAAAAGCATATTCTTGGCATTCTGACATCAAGCATCATGTGAACGTGGACACGCAATCTCAGTCGATGTTGACTCAGCAGTGTGTACATGGATATCAGACCAGCTATTTTAAGAACCTCAACATTTGTCTGTTTGTGTTCACACCTGATACCAAGGATAACACGCAGGTTTCTCAGATGGAATGTTTTAAACTTTTCTTCTTGTCTAGCATATGTCGTCCATTTCCCAATGCCATATAGAAAAATGCTTACAATGCAAGCTCTATAGACTTACATTTTTGTGCTGAGTTTAAGTACGGAGTTTTCCCAAACTCAAACATTTAGCTTATACAAGGTGCTTACTGCTTTACCAATCTGTGTGTTTATTTCAGTCTCCAACGAAAGAGATTATGAAATGTTTGAGACAAGATATGGGAAATCTTCAATATCACCCAGCTCATAGTAACAATTTCGGCCAGACGTTATTTACTTTAGACTCCGGTCAGTGTTTTGGTATTTAGGAACATAGTGATATAGCCGAAATCTTTACATTCGACATCTATCTCTCTCTCTCTCTCTCTCTCTCTCTCTCTCTCTCTATATATATATATATATATATATATATATATATATATATATATATATGTGTGTGTGCGTGTGCGGAAGTTGTTATTTTAGCTGTATCATACAGGTTCACTTACTATTCAATTTAAAAATCGGCCAAAACTTATGGGATGCCCTGACATATAAAAGCGCACTTTTACCATACACGCAGTATCTAGAACGTTGACAGGGATGAAGTAAAGTGTTTTTTTACAATTATTAGTTTGTACCGTTTGAAATTTATACAGAAAATTAATTTAAATTTAGTTCTAAGATAGACACCTCTATTTAAATATCACCTCATATTATGTGAATTATACATTGGAATGACGAATTGCTTATCTTTGTTAAAATTTATATAAAGACACATCTTAAATCTATTAGGTATCTTTTAAAATAGCTTGTAACGAATTGCGTCGTTATACATTTCGGATTTTTTTAGATGAGGATTGATAATTTGCATCATTTGACTATTTGGACTACTATTCTCATCTTGGAAGTCATTTTGGCCGATGTAAACTCCGATGTGTATCAAGTAAAGGGTCTTGTTCGAAATTTAGAACAGATAACCGAGTTTGATATAAAGATTGCTGAGTTCGATATGATGCATCTGAAAAAGGTCGGAGGTTACACGGACAGAAACGTTGTGTGAATAACATCCAATATGAGAACAGTAGTCCGAATAATACAAAATAATCTAACTTACCTCATCATCTTCATAATAATATGGTACAACAATAACTAATAAACATGAGTAGTCAGAATTAACATTTGATTTGTCAGCTAAACTCCTATTTAGGTTTAACTGTCATAATACAACCGACTTATGAGATACAATATCAAGAATCGATGTAAGTTGTATATTACATATCAAAGCGAATGATAAGATCTTGTTCCTTCGTTATGTTCGTCATGGGAAGTACTTCTTTTTGAAGCATGCGTGTAACTTGCTTCAACCCTTACAGCTGCTATGTGAACAGCAATCGTGTTTATGACTGGGTGGACGAGAAAATTGTATGTTATTTTATACAACTTTTATGAATTAGTCGTTAATCAAGCAGAGCCCGGTACGAAGTCGTAAAACGCCGTGTTATTGCCAACACCGCCCACATGGTACGCAGGTCTGCTGAGCTGAGAGCGTCGTGTAGTCAGATAACTTGGCTGTCCTGTCATCGGCACACTTTCATATACTGAACCGAGCGAAACGTGTGGAATGGCAAACTATAATTATAGAGGCAAGAAAGCGATTTCCTTTGAATAAATTCAGGTAATAAGATCATTGCCCTCGTATTAGTTTGGATGGCTATAAAACGGCATTAAATATTTCACGACGCAGGATTTTCCTGGCATAACAACAGTTTATTAAGCTATCTATGACATGTGTACTTTTACTAGCTGACGAACCCATCTACGCTGGGTCTTTAGAGAATTCTTATGTATGTCGTCTCTAATGGTAAAGGATGTTTAGATACATTTGGAAAACATCTGACCTTTTGTTAGGGTTGCAGAAAAAGTGGTTGGCTCATTCTAACGTGTAAGCAAGTAACTCACTCCTGGTTCGATTCTCTAATCATGTAAGAGTCAAACACGCCCCAATATAAGTAGTTGCTCTGTGGGAGATAAAGACATTTAGTTGATTTATAGTTTGCTACGACAAACTCTAAAGACAGAAAATGAGGCAGGTTAGACATGAGATCAAACATACAGAATGCAGTGTTACCATAACACAGAATACAGGTAAAGTTCTTCATTAGAACAACGCTAATTGGAACACTTTGGAATTGGGACAGATTTCTTTTATATCCACTTCATAAATGGGACTTTTATTCTGAATTAGTTCATCTACCGATTACTATATTACACCCTTCCCAAATAAATAAGAACAATTAAATTACGATACTATATGCTAATTGGTTCTTTTCAATATAAGGCGACGAGTAAAATTTAAAATAAATTAAATAGAAAACATATACCTGTAATAGTTACCGGATAATAAGTTTTCTTTAACTTTTTCCCATTTCAATAATGTTGTTTTTACACTTACTACACAATTATTAACTGTTAAAAAAGATGAGAACAACAAGCTTAGATTCAAACTCATTCTTGGTGGGTTAATAAGCTCATATGAAAATAAACATGAACAAAATGCTTTTCAAAACTAATTAGCTCAAGAGAGACAACTTAGTTTTAACTTATGGTTTTACATCGACCTACAACTATTTTAAATTACGAATTATTTATGTAGCAATGATAATTATATTCATGTGATGTTGTTAAGCATGAACTCATTTTTTTTCCAAATATTTAAAAGAAAATGTCCCTCTGTTGCAGGCGATGATCGTCATTTTTCTCTAAGCAACTTAATAGCATTTTTTTTCATTAATACTGAAGAGTAAACGTTGGTAATTTTCATTTGAACAACCCTACTTATTGGACCACCGGCTTAACACGCAATATGTTCCAATTAGTACGTTTACCTGTAATGCACAAGTAATTCTTGCAAAAAAGGAAATTGGATGAAAATTTGCGAAGCACCTAGCAAAGATTTACATAATTTACACGGTGTCCTTTCTGTTAGCGGACGTGCTTATAGTCACTCTTGTAATTAGGTCATATAAAAAGAAATTAGGACGAAATGACGTCTTCTCTCGCGACAATAAAGTTGTGCCACATTTCTATCGAAACTCTGTGTCCACCACGAGATTTGTAGGTCTGGACACTTTTGGTAAAAGTGGAATAACTCGTGCCTGAAATTAGTATTTCCGCAGGAGGGATAACTCTGATCCCAATATATGTAGTGTTGCTATAAGAATTGTTTATTATTATATACAATTTTTGGATTTGTTTCCTAATCTTAGTTGTTGCGGAAAGATTCACAAGAGTGAACCATACTCTTCTTTACAATTGAAAATGGAAGAACATACAGTAACGTTAGGAAAAAAAAAGAAATATATTGCATATTATGTTCGACAGAAAAATTGTTACAATCACCGCCTCGACAGCTGACTAATATAGAGATAAACACAACTTTTCGGTCGATGCCACCTCTGACGTTCTTCAGGTGTATCTGGTCGAACTCGGAAATCTGTATAGAATTGCAAACATAACCCTTTATTTAATGCTCGGTGATGACATGCCTCCGATCATGTCAGCTACGACCGGGTAGAAGTCTTAAGTAAGTCGCAAATGTATTCTTAGTATCGCCCGCACTGAGGATTACACCTTTAACTTCCAGAAAAGTGTCACTTATAACTAAATGTTACTTAGTACATTATCCGTTAGGCAACAAGTCCAAGTTCAACAGGAAGATTCCAGAGTTCGACAAGATACACCTTAAGAAGGTCGGAGGTTACATCGGCCGAAACGTTGTGGGAATAACTCTCAAGATGTGAAGAGTAGTCTTAATCATCCTTATAATACAAATTATCAATCGACATCTAAAAAATTCAGAAACGTATGTGAATTTTCAGCCAGGAGTTTTCCTATAACATTTTTAGAGACATTTTTTTTAACTATTCCTTGGGATTGAGACAGAATTGAAAAATCTATTCATAATTGTTCTTATTAGCCATGGTTTAAAATGTAATCACAATACCTTAATTTCGTACAAGTTTAAATATTTCACTCCGTCACTTTATGTTGTTTGATTAAAAACGGGATAGCAATTATGAAAGTTAACTAAACTAATATAAAGAGTGGCTATTGTGGATGTAGTTAAATTGGCGATAGACATATGTATATTACAATGTTCTTTCTCTTTTTGAAAAAAGTTATTGTCTTTTTGTTTTTGCTGGTAATGGGGCATGCTACCGGATGCCGTACATTTATCTGATATTTCAGATACCCCAATAGAGAAATATTTAAAAAAATCCTAAATGTAATTTTTAAGTGTCATTGCTTGAATCTCTATTACACCTGGTCTACCGGGTATATGCGCCAGGTCGTGTTTGAAATTATCTGTTATGAGCCCGGTAGTTTCTATGATTACTGGAATTATAGAGATCTCTCTAAGATTCCAGTTACTTTACATGTCTATGACACCTTTGTATTTAATTAGCTTTTCCCTCTCAGCTCTGTTTAAGCCAGCATCGTAAGAAGCACTGACTTACACTAGGGTTGCTACACTTTCTGGTCCCATATAACTATGTCAAGTTTAACAGCTCCATTTTTAAAAAATATGTACGTGTGTTACTTGCATAGTCATAGTGGATGGTGTATAACTTATTTTCAACAGTTCTTTCTGGTGTATTTGAGAGCTGGCTGCTACATTGAATATTAAATTCGTACAGATTGCCTACTAGAGATATTTACACACTCCATTGTGTCAAATTATATCGTAGCCGACATCTAGTACAACAAATAATGAGTCACTCCCAACCAGGTCAATGTATTGACTGTTACAATGATCGATGTATATGGGAACTAAAACTAACGTCTTCAATAACTTAAGAAAACAACATGCATTTTCTATTAATTTAATGATTAGTTGTAAATATAATTTTTATTCAACGAAATAATCCATTAAACAAACTACTTCTTCCTTAAGAAACTGAAATGCATTTAGTTGGATTTAATATAATCAAAAAACCTTTGCAAATGTCTTATCGGGTCTAAATAGTCAGTTAGATAGGAGTACGGTGAGTTGGATTGGAAATAGAGTAAAGCACATCTCACTTGACACATAGTAAGATAGAATGATGCCACCTTAGCCAGAAACTGATGACTGACACTGTTTGGAATTAAAAACAGAATAGATACATCTTCTCCAATTTAGATTACAAAATATGTACTTTCATGTGGTAAGGATTTCACATCTAACCGATCTATTTGACGATAGGCGTGCCCTTTAGTTTCTATTTTATTTTCGTGGTGAATTAGATTATTTAGGAGATTGTGGGGTTTTCGTGTGTACATACGAATAGCCGTTTCCATGAAATACTCTGTTTGGGCGAATTTAATATTGCATTTTGTGATTAAAATAAACATAGTCTTGAAACAGCTGTATAAATAGTGTGCATTCTCCTAAGTAGAATACTATTTTAAATAATTTAAATTGTTATATATATATATATAACAATTTATATATATATATATATATATTAATATATATATATATATATATATATATATATATATATATATATATATATATATATATATATATATATATATATGAATAAAATGTTCAGCACATAGGATACATGTTGGACTAAATGTGGCATTGTAATGACTGAAATTATTTCAAGCTAAGAGTAAGATAGAGGATGGCCAACGACCTATACTTTCCCACACTTTTGTATGACCTTGTGCTATGCTATATCTAATTTTTTTCAGCAGATAAATCATTCAAAATGTATATGTTTAGATACTATCCTTTGTCTTTTTTGTCCTCGGTCAGAAAAATAGAACTCTTTCTAGACTGAGGCAGTGTTTTTCTGCTAATCAATCATGTCATTTTTTCTAAGAGAGCTTGAATCCCCACATTAGAAAACGATATTGTGTCTACCTCTGCCGTTCTGTGAAGTGAAGTAAATAAGATGATACGTAATTAATAACACGCTTAAGTAAATAACTCCCATCCAAATGACATTGGAAACCTTATCAGAAGCAATAAGAAAAAAATAAAAATATTTTAGAGAAGGGGGCCGTTCTTTAAATGGATCATTTTCGTATATTAATTTAACGTAAAATGATCCTCATATCATGGTGATTCTAAAACTCCTTTTATTGGGGGAGGGGCTGTCATTAAAAATGATTTTCCCACTAACATGTGTCTGATTGAATAGGTCATAAAACCACACATAAGTGCCTAAAATAGGTAGGTATCCCCACCAGAAACACACATATGTATTATCCATAGCACATTTATTTTATTAACTGTACTATAACACTAGACTATATTATATGGGGCGCATTTTACGTTAAATTTACATCGATCTCTGATACCCAAATGTGAATTGAATTGATGTTGTCTTCCCGCTATGTTTTAAAGGTATTCACACATGATCAAACTAGAATCAATGTTTTTCTTCAGGGGAGGATTGAGCTGAGGATTTTTATCTACAATCATTATTATGCAGATAACAATCTTCAGCAAAATCATCATCATCATCATAATAATAATAATAATAATAATAATAATAATAATGATAATAATGATAATAATGATAATGATGATGATGATAATGATAATGATAATAATGATAATGATAATGATAATAATAATAATAATAATAATAATAATAATAATAATAATAATAATGACTTTTATATAGAAAAATAATCCATTAACTTCTATGTTACATGAAAATATAAGTTTAAATACAAAACAGACATATTTTACAAATTACAGTAATTAATTGTACTATTTATGAAACATGTTTTAAATTTCTTTCAAATAGTGTTTTACAAACATACACCATTACAGGTTTATGTTGGCAGGCAACTTTTGACTGCCTTTCAGGTAGTCTGTGTATTTGTGTCTTGTTAGTGAAAGGAAAATCAACTGAACTACCAAAACGTTTTCAAAAATATTAATAACAAATAATCATTTTCATTACAAGTCTTCGATTGTATTGCCTTCTATCTCCACCCCATGTACTTTTTATATATTTTGATTTTTTTACAACTAGGTAACAAACAAGAAACTTGAAATCAATAAAAGATTTACGCACAAGTTTCGTCTTGCTAATTAATTGATACCTAAGTATATCACGCATTGGAAAATGTTTAATGTTTTTTTTCACATTTTTGGGCTACGTCTTGTATATATATATATGCATGTATATATATATATATATATATATATATATATATATATATAAATATATATATATATATATATATGTGTGTGTGTACATATATATGTATATATATAGAGAGAGAGAGAGAGAGAAAGAGAGATAGAAGAAAAAAGAGTGATAAACATGCGACGATTGTCCAAATTTATTTCGAAAAACTATTTACTTATATTTCAACATTCTCTCCATACTGCCCCTACGCAAAAGCTTTTTATTCGCTTTCTACAATTTCTCCTATTCATTGGCCATCTTTTCAACGGACAATTACCACCCGGACAAACTACATATCTTTTTACGGAACTCTTCTTTCAGTACATTTTTAATAATATTTTTCAAATATTTGAACATTGGCTTTTTCGAAAGCTAAATTATCTATCTGTATTTCTCCTCTGATGATAAGATCTCGATCTTTGAAAAGCCTTGGCTTACGGAAAGAATAATGAACACTAGTTTATTACTGAATACACCTTCCATTGAACAATTGAAATTTGAAATAAATTTGGACAATCGTCGCATGTTTATCACTCTTTTTTCTTCTATCTCTACAATTGCTATATCTCGTATATTGAGCTAAACCTCTTCACTATAGGTTCCATCTACTAAAAGTTTTACTTTTGGTTTATATTTGATCCTATATATATATATATATATATATATATATATATATATATACACGAGGGGCGTTCAATAAGTAATGCCCCTGACACACTTCCAGTTGTCTGATCTAGATGAAATTTTGCATTGTAATTATTTATATATGTATAACTTATGTTGCTATAAACATCCTTGAATTAATTGTGGTTTCTGATTTACAGGTGTTTGAATTGATTTAGGTGTGGAATGGAACCAGTTGAGTGTTGCGCATTGAACCGGTTTTTCTATTTAAAAGTACGAACACGAAATGAGACTTTTGATAAAATAAAAGAAACATATGGTAATGATGCCCAATCATATGACCTTCTAAAACGCTAGCATCGTGAATTCAAACATGGCCAGAAGTCTGTGTAAACAGCTAACATACCTGGTCGTGTGCCTTCTACTATTGATGAGGCATCTATCAAGCGAGTTGAGGAAGCGATTTTGGAAGATCGACGCATTACTATTCGTCAAATAGCTCAAGAGGTCAAGATTAGTACAGGGTATGTGGAAACTATCATTCATGACCATTTGCATATGCATAACGTGTCTGTCAGATTGATTCCCAGGTTGCTCACACCTTTCCAGAAGCAGGAACGCGTTAAGTGCTCGAGCATGGATTTGGAGATGTGCCAATAATATGAGTCAAAGTTTCTCAACAGACTGATTACAAAGGATGGAAGTTTTATCAATCACTATGATCCAGAGACCAAGGCCCAGTCAATGCAATGGAAACACTTGGACTCACCACCTCTTAAAAGGCAAGAATGCAGCCCTCCGCTGGCAAACTCATGCTCACAGTCTTCTGGGACCAAGACGGATTAGTGATGACAGCTTGCCTGGCAAAGGGTACCACAATTACAGGAGCCTATTACGCTTCAGTTATGATGAAATTAAGAGAAGCTATCAAAATCAAGAGGCGGGGCAAGATCAGTATCCTCCTCCTGCAGGACAACGCTCCGGTCCACAACTCGCGTGTTGTCAGATCAGAAGAACGGGCGTGTAGCTATGAAATCCTCCCCATCCCTCTCACTCTCCTTGCACCCCCTGACTTTCATATCTAACTCTCATCTTCAGCCATGAAGTTGTTTTTGAAAGGAAAGCGTTACCCAGATGATGCAAGCTTGATGTTTTAAGTTACAACGTGGTTGGAGGACCAACCTTGTGTGTTCTATACAAACGGTGTATAGAGCTGCATCAAACAGTATGAGCAATTAATACCTCCGGGTGTTCTGTATGTTGAAAAAGACTAATAACTGTTTCAAGTTTCATTGGTGTACTGCTATGGGAAATTGGTCAGGGACATTACTTGTTGAACGCAGCTCGTTTATATATATATATATATATATATATATATATATATATATATATATAGTTATAAACAGACACTAGTTTCGTCGTCACTATGACTCATGAGAAAAATTCGGGTAAAGTAATCTGGTTAGGTGGATAATTATTTGTTTTACGTAAAAACTAAAGCATATTCAACATTAGGAAATTATTACTATATGCAGTTTGATTTCTCCAACTTGATACTTTGTACTGACACTTAAGAATCCAGTCCGTTATCAGAATGACCAGGTTTACATATTAGCTTTAAGTATTTGCTTTACTAGCTAAAATGAAGATCTGTAATCCAGTGAAACTGTCTGCCCGTTTATGATTGAACTCTGACACAGCGAAACATGGAGTTGGTCGATGACTTTATACAGCTCCCTTTCTTGGGTAGCGCTTATTTGTAAGGATACCGCCAACTGCCACTAGCTTTAAAGCTTGCCTCTTTAGTTAAAACTAATTCGAGCTCCCGGCACTTGACAATGTTTACATTGAGATATCACTAACATTCAGCCAGTGGAGTCTAGTAGCGCATGGGTAGAGGCGCTGACTCTCAGTTCGACAGTTAAGTTTAAATCCTGGCTCGAGTCACTAGCTGGTCTAGCCGCACTGAAGAGTTGTCAGTCTGTATATAGATGACTATATATATATATATATATATATATATATATATATATATGTACACACCCACCCACACACGTATATATATATATATATATATATATATATATATATATAAATAAATGATTTTCTTGTGAAACACTTTTTCTCTGAAGATACCATGTCATTATCCGACATAATTAATAAAAAAGTCAAAATAAAAATAACTTGATTGATCTTTAATGAAAAAAATATTTTCACCCGATACGTTATTTCCAATGTATGTTGTGTGTTTTTTTTCCAAAGTTTTAAATTATTAAAAGATGCTCCAAAAGAACTTTTGCCAAAGTAAATACCTTATGCCAACCACGTGCTACTTATGTTCTCATATATAAAAAATATGTGTGTACATTGTTAAAATAACCAATGCTTATAAAAATACCACGCTTCAATAACAAACACCACGAGGAAAAGAGCCTTGCCCGTTTCGTTTTAAGTTTTAAATTCTCAAAAGATGCTTTAAAAAAACTTTTGTTATTTTAATATATATATATATATATATATATATATATATATATATATATATATATATATATATACCTTTTTTACCCTAATCACAATGCAAATACCTACGTATAGTAGGTACAATGAAAGTTGAAGAAAAAAAAGAAGAACAAAAGAAAAAGAAAAGGCTTGAAAATCCAATAAACGACAATTCAGCACAGCAATTCTGCATCGAAGTGCGCGGTTTTACCCCTTAAATCACCTTTTATTAGACGCGTTGACCAACCAAAACCATTGTTTCGTTTCAGGCACAAGTGTCTTCCACATGTGACAGGTCAGTGAGCGATTCGATCGCCCATATTGGATTTGAACGGGAATAAAGAGCTAACAGGTCCGAGAGGACTCGAGAAGATGACAACCATGGCGTCTTAGGTCATCGGAGTATTAATCGAATATCGGTTATATGAACAATGTAGAGTGCGTGCAATATTTACGAACATCTTTAATAGCCGTATTTAATAGGGGTAGGGGTAATTGTGATAGTAAATGTATATTTTGGTGTGTATTAATTTATTAAGTATTGATTTGCTTACTACGGAGGTAAAATCTAGAATAGTATTCTGTTGTGATGGAATACCGGATTCAACTCAGTTACTAATAAGTGAACTACTCTGTAGAATATATATATATATATATATATATATATATATATATATATATATATATATATATATATATATATATACTACGAACAGTAGTATGCGTATTCGACTGTATTAAACTGCATTCGACTGTATGATGTTAATTCTATTCGACTACGATTGATTTGTACCAGATATATACGTTGTAATAAACCAACCTCTCTTAAAGACGTTACACTCTGGTTATTGTTTTATTTATAACTTCTGAGCAAGTTATATAATAGTCAACTAGAAAAAAACAAGTAAAGTTCTTTACTAGAATTAGTCATTGATGAAGTCATCTTCGTAAATTTTCTATTTAAGCAGGTGATACGAGTAATTTTACACAAGTTGCTCAGTTTTACTTATATCAAGAAGTATATTGGAGTTTTATATCTTTCTTAGCTCTATGACTAAAGCAAATAATAGGTGCAATAAACGGAGTAGAACTAGTATATTCGCTAAAAGAAAAAGATAATAACGAAATATAGTTTTTTTTACTGCAGATCAAGAACAATCATCATCATCAGCAGCAGCAGCATCGTTATCTTTAGCGTTTTTGATCACTCTTACAGAAGAATCTTCTCCCTGCTTTCACTGGACCTTGTTTTGTCCTTGAGACTGGGCAGTACTAAATAAGTTACAATTTAAGAATATCAGGTGCTATATGTGGCTTCGAGAGGACATGGACACCACCAGATTCAGTCATGCTCACTAAAAAGTTAATCTGCTTGACTCTCCGACGACGTCCCCGCGACGGTATGAAATATTGATGGATGGATGTTTTGTCCCTTGTTAGGCGTGGTCACGTATGACACAGTGGGCTGTCGCGATCGTCTCTACACTGGGTGTTTGGCCTTGTCGTTTGTCTTTTCTTGTCTGTTCTTGTATTTTCCATTCATTCAGGGTCTATTCTGTCTCTCTACATGCCCACCTGTTGAATGTAAATCTCGAAAGATGACCTGCTGATCTATGTTTAGCCTCCCGTGTTGTATTGATGATATCGTTTACTCCAGTTTGCTATCCGATCCATGTTTTTCTTTTTCTGTCACGTAGACTAACGCTGCGCTTAATGTGTTTAATTTTGCGTTGCGCCACGCTTAGCGTTTCTATTGCTGCATTATTATCTGCAAATGTTTCGTTATCACTTGTCATGACAGGCACCATTTATTCGTTAGACATTTTTTCGTTTTGATGTTCAAAGTGTACTTCCTATTCTTCACGGTGTTGTCTACTTTGGAAAATGCCGTCAATCCAATCGCAATTCGCTGTTTTATTTAATCCATGATCGATGCTCACCATCTTCCTTAGGTAGTTTTACTTGTCAACTTCCACAACATTTAAACGAGAGATATAAGTATAATAATGATAAACGACGACTAAAACAAGTATTTAGTGGCAAAGACGAAGCCAAGCAAATGAACTTCAACTCATCAAATGACTTCATATCATATTCACAACGCACACTGATAGTTTCCTTAGATTGATGTTTACTCTAAAAGTGGTTTATTAGACTTTTTCTTTTTTTAAACCATGTTATGTGACTAGTCACCATCCTCCCCTGTTAAGACTGGTCGATAAAATCACCGATAACGCTTCTATGTAACAGATCTTTATGCATTACATAGTAGCAGTATCAAAGATCGAGCAATCCGACACAGACTATGAATCATGTTACTCAGCTTTGTGTCATAGGCTTTTAACTAAAATTGTCAAAGCGTCTCAGAATTGGTCAAGGTTCTCAAACTAAAGGTACATTTATTCCAATACTATTGATTAATTGAATGTCATTGTTTGCATTTCTGTATTTTTAGCTTTTTTTAATGTATTATTTCTTTATACAGGAAGTTTGTTAGCAGAGTGAGGAGGAAAAGTATAATACATACAAAAGAAGTCCTGGGTATTACGTTTAAGTGTATTCGGTTGCTAGACGCCGATTTATGAGCTTTGGGGAAAGGGTATTTAATCTGGCATTGTCATTACTCCCAGGTCTACTCTGACATGAACTGTGTGTACAAGTCACCTCGCCATCTATGGATTAGAGATTATTTATTCAGGCACTCTTAGGATAATTCTTTTTCTCTACTCCAACATACTTTTTTGATATTCATATTTCCAACTGCTTACTGCCTGTTTACAGTCAACGATATTTCTCATCTCTGTGAACTAATCAACTGCTACCCAGCCATCATGAGTCTGACATAAACCTCCATCCAGTGGTAATACTCACATATTAGAACATTTGCGAGTGTGTAGCCAACCAAGTTTCCGCTAATCTAAGGTCCGCGTTGATCTAGGACAGTAGTACCTGTCAGGGTTAATACATCTATCTATTAAATAGAAACTATCGCTACAGACTATTTTTTTAAAACATTTACACCTACCAAAATAATCTACAAAAAATCGTACACAAAACATATATACGGTTTCGGTATTTATGCTCGACGTGCCATGAGACCCAACAAGCAACCGACCAGTTTGCAATAGATTGTCAAGTTTGTGCTGGAGAGGACTGAGGAATTACATGTATCGTCTTGGAGTTTTGCACCACTTTTACTCGGCATGTTAGCATGTTGAAAACCGTTATGCGATATTGTTGCTGGAATCAATTAAAGCAAGAACATAATAAACTTGCTGACGAGTATGTATTTCGATTTTCGTTTTTACCTACAGAAGATAAAAGAAAAGGTATGCACCAAAGGAAAGCTAAATCCGACAAAGATTAGCAAAATATTCAATCTAGTACTAATTGAATATTTTGCTGCATTAAATGAAATGCCAGATATAATAGTGATAAAATAAAATACATCGTTAGCACAATTATGTAAATGATGCTGGTCAGTAGCCAACGTATCATAATCATCATTATCATCATAATCAGCAGCACAATCATAATCATCAGCAGCATCACCTCCTCATGTTGAACTGATGATGGAGGTGTTGCATCTGTTTGCATGAACGCATATCTACACTATAAAAAGTTGTATGTACCAAAACACTAATAAATTAGTGTTTTGATACATACAACTTTCTCAATGTAACAAAAATACATTTTCTGTGCTTAGTCAATAACCGATCTGGATTTAAAAAACAAAAAACAATGAAAATACCAACAGAAATACAGACAACAGTTATCCAAGCCCCACGTTGGTTGTAACTGAAAAGAGATAATCCTAGTTGGAATGAAAGGGAAATTTGTTGCTCATTATACTAATTCTAAAAAATGTAAGCATAAGGTCGCATGGACGTAAATATATACAACGAAAATGCAATAGTAAGCACGAGATCAAATGTTGAAGGGAAGGGGACCCGTTAAACTAGTGTTATTAGTTGAGGATAAGCCGCTGAAACTGGCTGGTACGGTATTCTCCCGATGGCCTAAATCAAAGAGTGTAGCTGCTTGCTATGAAGCACAACAGTGTTCGATATTTTTTTCTTTACCTCTATTGTATGTACTATAGTACTATCTAGTTTTTTTCACGCTTTATGCTCCTAGTCAAAAATCGATTTGAATTTAATAAGAACGCAGCAATGAAAATTACAACATGAATACATACAGCAGTTAAAAAGGCCTAACATTAGTTGTATGGTTGAGAATGGATGATCCTAGGTGGAATAAAAGAGAACTGTTTGCCCATCATAGAAACCATGCAAAACGTGAACATAAGATAACACTAACAAACAATTACATGTTAGCTCTATTAATGTACTATTGTACAATTTTTTCATGCTCAATTCAGTTTACAATTCCATTTCAGACTAATGTACTATCTTTAAAAATCACTTCATGTCATATAAGTTTTTTCGTCATAGTTACCTACTCTTTTCTTTGGTCGGTAGGGCTGTATAGGGTCTAGTTTAGTTTGGTTTGGTTTGGTTGTTTGTTTTTACGTCATATCAGACTTTTTAGAGTTATTTAATACCGAGTATTGTCATTTCAGGAAAACTGTTTTCATTCTTTAAGCTCCATATATCTTCAAATATTTATTTATGTTGTTTCGTTTTGTTGTTTTTCTTTACGTCATATCAACCCGTTTCAGGTTAGATAATGCCGAGTACGGTCATTTTGGTGAAACTATTTCTGTTTAAGGTTCTATATATCTTCAAATATTTATACATGGTTTGGTTGTTTTGTAAAAGAAAATTGTTGATTTTGTTTCGACTTTGCACAACATGATTGAGTTTTGCAAAGAAAAGGGGAAAAAAATAAAATCAACATTTGCCGCATTTTTGTCGGAAAGCCAGAGCATATGACTTCTGTTCTAATGAGACAATCTTTCCCACATTTCTTTTGGAGAGTAGAATACGCCAACTTGAAATTATCACAATCGGCTGTGTATTAGAAAACATAATAATTACTTTACATATTGTAGATAAATTATGCGATCGGAGAAAGCATGTTCTTGCTGATAAGAATACTTATGATAGTGTTATATTTAAAAGAAACTCGGGTTGAGAGCAACAATGTCTTTGCCTGGGTAGTTTTAGCATGAACATGTAAATCGTCCTACTGAATCATTAGTTGCAGCAGAAAATCAGGGCAAAGTCCTGAGCACGATCCAAATCTAAAACAGAAATTTGCCATTTAGTTGAAGCAAACAAGTGTATGAATTGTGGGAAACAGATCGACCTTTCTAAACATATCGTGAACGCCTTAAAGACGCGTGCACAGGGAGACCGGGAATGTCTTGCTGATATAGTTTGTATCATCTCTGTATGAAATATGAAGTTGAAGTAGACGTTGATACATACCGTAAATAAAAAAAAGTTAAATATATTGTAGAATTTTGATATACATACTAATAAAATCGTAATAGAAAGAAAAAGAGAACAAACCGTTATATCAGTATAGTGTTTTCGCTGAAAATTAAGAGCATAAAATAACTACTGTATTTATTTATTTAAAAAAAACACGCCTCGTTCTTGTGTTTCAAATTTAACCATAAACCACACTAATTTCAGATTTTCGATGCTTAAAATTAGACATATAATATTTCAATTTCTAATAACACAGACAACGTGCAACAACAGCGACTTTTTTCATCTCGAGCCTTTAACATCGGGCAGATGCTTTAAGTGAAAGAGAAAAAAACGCCGTCGACAAGTAGAAACTGAAAACACATTCTATGATTATGGCGTTTACGCTGATAATTAAGAAGCAACACTTTTTATTTATTTTAAGATATAATGAAACTAAGCTATTGTTGTGGTGACAACCTGGAAAAAATCATAAAAAACCACAACAGTAAAATACTAAACACCTCAGTAACCTCAAATCCTAGAAGAACATGTAACTGTACTAAAAATCAAACTGCCCTCTATACTAAAAGTACCTATCAACCCAAGTGGTCTATGAGGCATCTATCTCCTCAACCGAAAACCCATCCCAGACTAACTATTATATTGGTCTGGCAGGTAACAATTTCCAGAAAAGATTCTACTACCATAAACTCTCCTTCAACAACCCTGACCATCCTAGCCAAACTGGACTATCACTACACTACCACAACATACAAACAAAACAAGAAACTCCCATAATAAAATGGAACATCCTAAACAAATCTAGCACCTGCAAATCAATGAACTCACCATGTAGATTATGTTTCAATGAAAAACTAGAAAGTATCCGTTTTAAAGACAGAAATAAACTCCTAAATAGAAAACAAGAGACGTCTATCAACTGTAAACATAGTAGACTCTACTTCCTTAGCAACCCACATACCCCACCTTAATCCCACACCAGCCCCACATATTTAAAAATGAAAAAAAATAGAAATGAATAATTACATTAAGCCCCCCCCCCATTATACACTACTACAAAACACATTACAACTCCCTTCCCACCCACCCGAATTTACCACCCAATACCACCCCAACAAGTCCGGATGAATCTATAGATATATAACCACCCCACTAAACTATAAAATCTCTAAGTATTACCGAAAATTCTCAGCCTCAAAAGCCTCTCAGTCATACTACCAATTATACCAAAATCATCTCCCACCTAAACCCATAACTATGATAGCTATTAACTCTGATACCACTTAGATTGATCTAATCTCAATTACTTAATCCTTCGATTACTATCTTGAACACTTAATTATTGACTGGTGTCCAGTCTTGATTATTGGTAGTAGAACTATAAAAAGTTTACCATCACTTGCAGACTTATTTCGCCTAATGACTTCACAAATAACAAGATTATAATAATTACCATTATTATTATTACTACTACTACTACTACTACTACTACTACTACTATTATTATTATTATTATTATAGATACTATTGTCACTGCGACTATCGTAGGTACTATCGGCTTTATTATTATTATTATTGTTCTTATAATTGTTTTTATTAATACTAAAGATAGTAACACCATCAAACTTCTTTTATATATTAATTCCACTAGTATTAATTTTAGTATAATATAATTACAATTAACAAATATTATCACAACAAAATTCACTACCGTTACTAGGCTCATTGTCAAATCCGTAAATAATTACATTGAAATAGAATGCAAAAGTAGCAATTAATACCCTAATTTAAAATTATCAAACATTTTTATCTACACAATAATAACCTATTAAAACAGAAATGACAGTTATAATTTTATAATTTTATTCCCATTATTAAATTAAACCCACCCAGTCATCTGCCCAGGTGGAAATTGAGGTCACGATGGCCCAGACACTAGATATCACCCCACTCAACTTTCTAAAAATATCACCTGTTGGGCTCTCCCCCCTCCCCCTTTCCTGTCCTCGCTATAGGCTAAGCTCCATCTTCGTCCCTCCTCCCTTTTATGCATCTTCCATTTCCGGTTGAGTTTGAATTTAAGATGTTAGGCAGTGATTCTGTTAAAGCTTGAAGAGTTGGCTTTCATTATGAATGCTAACAAAACAACATATATATTGTCGCAATTAATGGAATAATAAAATCACCAACAAAAAATATATTTTGCTCTGAATTTTCATTGAGCACTCTCATAAACCCGGTTTCAACTTCCTTCGGATTTATACCCCCTGGATATTTGTAACAAGTTAATTATAAATATATATATATATATATATATATAAATATATATATAAATAAATATAAATAAATATATATATATATATTCAATATTTTTTATGTAAATTTATACGATATTAATGTTATAAAGGACAGATCCACGTCATTTCATAAAACTTATTTTTTATTCGGCGTACAATTGTTTCGGCTAACACCAATATATTCGTAAAATGGTCGTGTTCATTTATTTCTTGCTGTGGTATTATTCAGTGCAAATTATACAAAACAAAGCAAAAACGCCAAAAAATAATGAATAAGATGACGAAGACCCGGAGAAAAAAGGAAATAAATGGGCGAAACTACAGATAGTGGTCCGTGAAAATATATGTTTTAATTCAGGAATATTTAAATTAATAATTATAGCTGATGATGCATGACAAGAAACACGAATAGATAAAAGGATAGGATACATATATGTTACCACCTGGATATAACTAGACCCTAGTTCCATGTGAACAAATATATATGATGTTGTACTGATTGAAATGTACGCTCTACTCGACAAGTTCTTCATGTTTTCACGTGTTTGCTTTGTTTTGTATAAATAGAACTGAAGATTAGACATCAAGAAATACATTCACAGGAGTATTTTACAAATATCTTGGTGTTAGTCGAAACAATTCGCATGGTATAAAATGACATTAAATATATTGATGATTGTATAGCTCTTGCCTTACACTACTCAGCTATTACAATTACTTTATGTTATAAAATGTATATTTGAATATATATGCAAAAGTCGAAATAAAAATAAAAATAGACATATATATATATATATATATATATATATATATATATATATATATATATATATTCCCTCCCTTAGTTGATTTTTTAGCGACAACTGAATAGTACTAATAAATACAGTATTTACACGTCTCATGCACAACTGATCGGTTGGGCACATACACATAGGTTATAATTTATCAGTCCTTATGCCCAAGATTGCATCAATGCGGTCGGCAGAGTTGTTGTATAGACACACTGATGGATCTTTAAAAGACAAAACAAGCACTCGTGTGTAGATATAGGCTATACTTATATACATATATATATATATATATATGTATATGTATGTGTGTATATATGTATATGTATATATATATATACATATATATATATATATATATAGGTATATATATATATATATATATATATATATATATATATATATATACAGTTTGATAGGGAAGGACGTATGTAAAACTAACATGCAGTAAACAATTGGATCAAGTCCGAGGAAAGCGTGCATAATTGATTTAAATATTGCCAGTTTTGTCATGCACAGATATGATTCGATTACACCGGCGCTGCGATCCTTGTCTGCATCGATATTTCATCGAGAATAGAATCGCATTGAGCATAGAATAGAAAGGTGAATGCGGAGAAAAATAAATAAATAAATTTAATGAAAAGGGGAAGAAGAAATAGCATTCAATTTTTTTTAAGGAATGAAATAAAAAAACAACAACATAGAAAACCATAAATAAATGAATAAATAAATAAAACCAAAAGAATTCTTCCCATTTTAGAAACAAGTCATTTTGGTCTGCTTTTGAAAAGAATTCAACTTGTTGCTACGAGAATGAACAAAAGAGTATTTATAGCTATCAACGCCGCCGTTATATTATTGTTGTTATTATTATTATTATTATTATTATTATTATTATTATTATTATTATTATTATTATTATTATTATTATTATTATTATTATTATTGTTATTATTATTATTTTTCTAATCATTATATGTACTCACAAGGAGTTCTCACACAGATCATCGTCAGTGATTGCTCACCGACAACAACCAGTGGTATTTCCTGGAGTCTGAGTGACAACAAGTCTCCCCAGATTTCCAGTATTCTTCACCTCTTTTCGAGAACGATGCGGTATCGCAACAGCCTCTTACCATTGATTTCTCGCTGGAAAGGACAATTGGTCTTCTCTGGGATTTTGGTGGAAATAAGCCTTCCTAAGGTCCCAGCATTCTCCGCACTCTTCCAGTCGAGGTCTGGTTTGTGCTGTCCCTCCTCGGTCTTCTCATCTTCCTCGACCAATTAAAATATTTTGTTTGGTGTCAGCCTTTGCACGCACCAGTTAAAAAATAAATAAATAATTAAATAAATAAATGATTAAAATAATATTTTTTTAAAATTAATTTAAAAAAAAAAAAAGTTTAATTTTTTAAAATTTTTTTCTTTTTTTCTTTTTTCCTTTCAATTCATTAATGTTTTCCTTTTCTCTTTCCTTATTTAAAAAAAATTTAAAAAATTAATTCCATTTAATTTTTCAAAATGTAATTTTGGTGTGGGAGAGGGAGGAGCTTATAGAGTTTCTTGTAATTTATGTTTCTTTGGTTCATTTTTGTGTAGTGCCGGTGTAATCTATTGGGGGGGATTATGAAGTGCTGTTTCTTGCAGTTTCTGTTCCTTAGCTCTTGTTGTGGTGTTCTTCGTGTGGTTTTGTTTTCTCCGTTGTAAATACCTTGTGACTGGTTAGCCTTTGTAGCTTATGCGTGTTAGTTTTCGCATTCCAGAATTTTCCTTGAGATTGCAGCTGTTTTGATCATTGCTGTCCTTTGTATAGTTTCGATAGTCCCTGTGATTCCAATTTCTCCTAGACTTTTCTCCAAGTTTTTTGGAATTATTATTATTATTATTATTATTATTATTATTATTATTATTATTATTATTATTATTATTATTATTATTATTATTATTATTATTATTATTATTATTATTATTATTATACTCACTAAGAGTGTTCACACGAGTTAATGCCAGTGGTAGAGTTTCTTGGAGTCTTAGTGACAACAAGCCTCCCCAGATTTCCAGTACTTTATACAACTTGTCGATAACCACCACACATAAAATTGTGGTATCGCAACAACCGCTTACTGTTGAACTCTCGCTGGTAAAGACCATTGGTATTCTCTGTGGTTTGGGTGGTTTGGCTGGCAATAAGCCACCCCAAGGTCCCAGTACTCTCAGCACTATTCCAGTGGAGGTCTCCTCACCCTCTTTTACCCGTTACAATGTTCAACCATTTTTTTAGGGGAGAGCTTATGGTGTTTCTTGCAATTTCTGTTCATTGGGTCATTGTTGGTGTGGTGCCAGCTGAGGCCGGTGTAATTTATTTTGGAAGAGGGCTTTTTCTGTTCCTTGGTTCGTGATGTGGTGTTCTTCGTAAGGTTGTTTTCTTCCTATGATAAAGTCCATAATACTGTTTACCCTTCGTAGCTTATACGTGTTGGTTTCCGCCTTCAACGATTTTCCTTAAGATTGCAGCTAGTGTGATCATTGCCGTCCTTTGTTATGTCTCAATTATCCTTTTGATTCCAATTGACTTCAGTCTTTTCTCCCTGTTTTCGAAATTTTTATTATTTTTATTATTATTATCATTATAATGATTTTTATTATTATAATTATAATTATCATCATCATCATCATCATCATTATTATTATTATTATTATTATTATTATTATTATTATTATTATTATTATTATTTTAACCTCACCACTATATTATCATTAGTCACTGGAGCGTGTTTTAGTAAATTTGTTATTATTTTTATCGAGCTAACACTAACTATTACTTTTAGACTACCATATTAGAATCTCCTCAAAACATACTTCATATAGTTGGTATTATTATTATTATTATTATTATTATTATTATTATTATTATTATTATTATTATTATTATTTGTACTCACTAGGAGTTCTCACACAGATAATGAGTACAAATAATAATAATAATAATAATAATAATAATAATAATAATAATAATAATAATAATAATACCAACTATATGAAGTATGTTTTGAGGAGATTCTAATATGGTAGTCTAAAAGTAATAGTTAGTGTTAGCTCGATAAAAAATAATAACAAATTTACTAAAACACGCTCCAGTGACTAATGATAATATAGTGGTGAGGTTAAAAAATAATAATAATAATAATAATAATAATAATAATAATAATAATAATAATAATAATAATAATAATGATGATGATGATGATAATTATAATTATAATAATAAAATAATTATAATGATAATAATAATAAAAATAATAAAAATTTCGAAAACAGGGAGAAAAGACTGAAGTCAATTGGAATCAAAAGGATAATTGAGCCATAACAAAGGACGGCAATGATCACACTAGCTGCAATCTTAAGGAAAATTATTATTATTATTATTATTATTATTTGTACTTACTAAGAGTTCTCACATGGGTCATCGTCAGTGATTGCTCATTGACAACAATTAATGGAATTTCTAAGAGACTATGTGACAGCAATCCTCTCCAGTATTTCAAGACCGGCAGATCTAGTAAATAAGCTATTGAAGTAGTAGGCTCTCTGGCATCTGGGGAGATCAACATTGAATCGATGGAATATGGATGATTGTCGGGTTCGTCGATAAGAATTGATCTGGTCACCTACAATTATCGAATCAAAGGTTATATCAAAGCAGTTACGAGACGTTGAGCCTGGTCAGTATTAGATGGGCGACAATTTGAGAACGACAGACATCGTATGTGGGAGGATGGCGACACTTCCTTACAAAAATTGCAAAACCTAACGTTGTCATCTCCTCTGATTGGGATGCATATAAGACTGAGGACCGCCTGCGAAGATAATATTCCTTAGAAACTTCTCCTGGAGGAAGAAAGCGGGTTAACCCACCTAGAATAAATACCCCTCTGTGTTCATGTTGCTTTTCTCACTACCTGATGCGATTTTATGTCAAAAACAGAAGGTTTGGGGGAGAGAGAACGTGATTAGAGATACCTTTGGGTGATAGGGTTCTGAAACAGGGAAAATAAAAGAAATATTAATGTTTGAGTTATGTAGTAATGGTTCGCTCCAGAACACTTTGCCCAACGATGTCCGATTAAATCTCATGTCGTAGCCTGGAAGAATACTATACTACCAATAGATGGGGCCTTGCCATATACTATTTATCCTCTCAGAGTAGACCTGGTAGTAATGATAACAAATAAGTTACTCTACAGAAAGAACACTTCCGAATGAGTGACTCACCAACGGATGCACTTTAAGATCATACCAATGGCTGACCTTTGGAGAGTATCCAGCTGGCAAATATAGTAAACATATTTTTTAGAATTATCATAGACTATGAATAGAATTCAAATATACATATACACGCCTTAGAAATCGATATTCTTTCGCAATGTAGAAATTATATCTCAAATCTCAAAATAATTGAGTAGTCAGACATCTTGGTTATTTTACATATCGGAATATCACTACTAAAAGTTCTGAGGAATAAATAGTCAAATAAATTACAATGGGTCCTAAATTATACCAGAAAATTAATTAAATGTATAAACCAGCAATTTTTCATAATTGTAAAAGTGTTAAATACTGGGCCAAGTCAAGGGTTCGATTATCCGTCGAGTCATACCATATACTCAGACTAATGGAACAATGCACCCTTACAAATCGCTCAGCATTATAAGGTGAGGATCAATGAAAAGTGAATCAATCCTGGGAAAGGAGTGGCGCTATCACCTACACCTAAGTGTTGTACGTAATGAAAATAGAGCCTTTGGGACTATTGTCGACCACTTAACTTGTTTTAACGGGTTCCAATACCACCTCGAACATATAGAATTAACATACTGTTAAATATATGTATAGGTAAATGCAGATCTCATATCAGATAATGTATCCACATTTTATGGAAATATTAGTACACGGTCCCCCCCCCCGAAATCCCACTGTTAGAATCTGTAATAAACCTCGCCATCCTTTCTGCAATCCGACTATATCTTCCACAAATTAACATTAGTGTGCACCTGACTTATTGTTGTGAAGTTGTCTAACAGTAAATAATAAATAGAGGAAGTCAAGTCGAGGGTTGGTTTAACAAGTGTATTAACAAAGTAAGAAAGTGACTAGCACTTGGCTAGACAGTTACAAGACTATGCTTTGTCTTCTCTGTGTCTCTGGGGACTCGCACTATTTATAGTGACAGCCGGTGCAGTTTCTCCTGTCTAATAACGGCCGGTGTAACACACACAATCCGACTATATCTTCCACAAATAAACATTAGTGTGCACCTGACTTATATTGACCAAGATCAAGTCATGAATGTCCAACAGTCATTGATTGAGTGCAGTTCAAGTCCATTCTCCAACGCTATATCTCTGCTTTACAATTACACCTTGATATAACTAATTTGAAATTGCCACAGAGATATAATCTGGCGGTAAACATTCGGTTCGAGTTTAGAACTTTCAGAACCACATCTTCCTCTAATGGAATGATCACCAAAGTGTCCACTCATATCAGTGAACAGCGAGAAAACAAAGACTGTTGGAGATTCATGATTAAAACATCGCGAACCAGTCAAGTATATGCTATAGTTTATTCATACGAAACATGCTTGGATTGCAGAAACAATTTTGAATTTTATTAAAGATGTATGTGGGCCCTTTTCTGGGGCCACTCTGTATATTGCTGCTGGGTTTAACAGAAAGAAGAAACACGCTTGCATATTCAACTACCATTATATATTTTTTTTATTTTTTCATAGCGACAACGAGTAGAGCGAGTGGGAGTAACAGAGGTTCGGAATTGGCAAAACGGTGTTGACGGGAATCGAAATCTCGGAGCCACTACTTACTCGCTTTCACCCAGATAAAAAATTGTACCGGTTAATATAAGATTATCCAACACCTACACATCACCAAACTTCCATCATGTTACTTACGCAGTTTCCGTTAGCCACACCTTCCTCCAGCTGCACGTTGTTTATTAAACGAACTGGTGTGCTTCTTTTACTTTTATATAGGTGGTTTAAACAATCATATCATCTAGGTATTCGTTTGCAACTGTTGGAGGTTATTTCTCCGCCCACACAAGTGGCATCTCTGCTTGATGTAGCTGACGTTATATAGTACACTATTTATCTCACCAAAGTGCAATCGGTAAGCTCATCCCGCCGACGGACATTAAACATATCTATTTTCTACTTTTCTCTTCTTTAATTATTATTTTCATTCTCTTCAATATCAGGTATACGAGATTATCAAGTTTAATTGTTCAGCTGATACGTTAAATGTATAATTTTATTAATAATATAGATTTTAGATTTTTCTGTCTGAAGCCGAAACCATGATATTATTATATGTTAATGCTTAATTCAGTTAACTATACTATTTCAGACTGATGTACTATTTTTAAATGTCAGTCACGAGTAGATAGTGTTGTATATATTCTTGTATCATAGGAACTATCGTGGACATTTCCTCATTTTTTGCGAGGTGAAGTGTAGTATATGTTCGTTTGGCTTAATAGCATCCTCCCAGACATCCTCCTTCCATGTTGGACGGGAGTATTGTAGTATCTGTTTAGTAGTAATGATACACTCCTCCCAGTATTTCCAACTTCTTTATTTTGAGAAGTAATATTTTTTTAACATATTAAATTACAAACAAGGAGGGCCGCCACTGTAGACGTAAGGCATTACTGGGAATTAGGGTGAAGGTATTGGGTGCTATCCTAAGTTGGGAGATCAGTAGCGAAATGTCTGTTTACATTAGTTTTAAACCTCTGCATGTCGGTACAGACGAGGACACAGGGAAAAAGGAGGAGTTCCAGAGGTCGGCAGTACGGGAAAATAAGCTATTGAAGGAGAAGGCTCTCCACCAGCTGGGGACCTCCGCAGTGAATGGAGGGTATTTAGCTGATTGTCGAGTTGGTCAAGTGTATTTACGTCGAGTGGGTACTAGAGCATCTAGTTCATCGGAGCACACCCCACTGAAGTATTTGTAAAACAAGCACAAGGATGCCACATTGTAGCGATGGGACAGGGGCTAGATCTTGCTTGATAGCGAAGGACCTATTATGTTAGCGACTCTTTTTTGGACATTGTCTCATGGGGAAGAGACTAGTGAATGATGAACCAGACCAGATATTGTATATGTTTTGTTCTCATGAGACCATCCTCCCCAAGCATCATCTCCTACTTTGAGGGATGATTTGTTCGTCATATATCCTAGCAAAAATGAATGAAATAAAGGTAGTTATTTATATTGAAGACGAATTATATTTAATTCTTAGTGCGTTCAAATACAGATTATGTTAATTTAGTTAAACTTTTGTTCCATGTCAGTTTAGATATTGGGATACTTCCTGGCATAGAATGTCGTATCATGGTCCTTTCTGATTAGTAGCTCTTCTGCTTTCTATATCTCTGGTTTTTCTTCAAAAGAAAATACGTTTCTAGTCTTTCTCTACGACGTCGTTATTTCCATCGAAGCTGCTCGACTGAGCTTCAATCTTAAGTGTCTGATCGTAAGACATTTGCAGTAAGAACACGCTTTCTACAACAACTAAAAGTGACTTCACGTTATCCTTCTAAGGGGCTGTCGTCCAGCAAAATTACCTCAAACAGAGCTTCTTTGCAAAGGCTTCCCGCCTTAGAGTAACAGAGTGACAGTTTCTCTGCTGAGCAGAATTTAATCGTCTTCAAATCCAAAGTCAGCAAGTACTTGTAATTGACCGCCCCACAAATAATCAAACGGAATGTATACCTTTCATCAATGCTACCGCTCCTATAATATTCTTATCTTTCTGCTGACAAACTCTCCGTCTCATTAATTCGTATCCCCGAGTAATTATTAGGCTTGCTAAGTAGTGATTAAATAGGAAACCCAAAGTAACTTTCACTAATACTATTGCAAAAGACGCATTAATTAGAAAAGATCTGCACCAATGTTAATTTCACAGTAGTTTAAATGATTTGAAATTAGTGAATAAGCACCTGTTATGGCTGATGTGATGATCCAAACTCTGAATAAAACAGTGGAAGTGACGGCGACGTACCCATCCTCTTTCGTAAAGGGGTCACGCATTACCTGGTACGTAGGTTGATAATTAAGGACATGTTGAAATCATAGAGTACATGTGTGGATCGAAGTCATGACCAAGAGAAACTAAATGACTAGTTCGTGCAGAACCACACGGACAACTTAATAGAGAAAATATCCGTATTCCCATGTTATTAAAAAGAAAATCAAAAGTTAGATTAATTAATGTTGAAAATCTGCTGACTTGCGGAGCCGAAGAAGCCGTTTACGTTCTTACGTTTTCACGTCTAAAACATTAATCGAGGATCAGTCCTCGACAATCAGTCCGCCAGAAACTGGGCTATTACGGTATCATTTTTTTGTGTCGGTCTGTAGTATTGGATCCGTTAACTCCTGAAAAGTCCAACCTCCCAGGTCTTGCCGTTTCGCTTTGGGAAGGACTTTGTTTATAATCAACTGCGTTTGGTACATTCACCGGGTAATTCTTACGGGGTTGCTCATGCAATTTTTAAGGAGTGGATCACCTCTTGTACACTAGTTTATTTTCACCACCTTTCGACATTTTGCCATATCTCCTCAGGGGATAGGGATGATACAAAAAGTAAGGAAGAACAGAAACTACGGAGATCAGAAAAACGTCCAGTAATTGTGAGCGGCATCATTTTTTAGTGGAGGCAACAAGTCAATTATCATTTTCATAATTATCCAGTGAAATTGAGCTTCATCAAGCTAGTGTGCAACAAGTGTCTTGTCAACTCTCAAACAATCCTTTGTGTATCATATTAAAATAGAAGAACACATCGAATTCACAAATCAAATAACCAATATGTGTAGAATTTAAGTAATTTTTTATAGTAGTTTAATGTTAAGCTAAACTCTCTTCCGTGAAATAAATGTGAGTTATAAATTGTTAAAAACATGAGATACGTTTAATATAATAAAGTAAACTGTTGAAAAAAATGAATGTTCATGTTTTAAATGATTCAGTGTTTGCTTGTTTTGAAATTATTTTCAACTCCAACCTCACACAATTCTTCGTTATCCTACTTATTCGCATACTCACTCTAAACCGGAAGTGTGCTCCTCCCATGTTTCTTCTTCAAACCAAGTATGTTACACGCGCTAATAAAAAAGGTACATGATAGCAAGGGAAGACAAGCACCAATAATTATATCACAATATTATGTACATTTAGCCAGGTGTAGAGATTAATGAAACGCTTTCAGACATACAGTTGTTTTAACCTGCATATTTTACGAATACTGTATTAGTAATCCCCCAATTTTTCATGCTTTACACTTCAACAGAACCAAAATAAAAGGTGATTTAATCTCAGCTAATATCCACGTTACAATTCACATAGAATAGCTATAATATAATGTATATTGGTACATATTATGTTCGGGGTACATCTTCTCAGGAAACATGACATGCTAGCCAGAGACAGACGTTATCAACTGCGCAACTGTCTTCGATTTGTTTAAAATCGGTGAGATTATATTTAAAGGGATAATGATGTGTTCACTTATATAAATCCGTACCCTTATGCGAATCATAGTAACACATGTTGTGATTTAATTACAGTATATTATTTAAATCTAATAATTATATATATATATATATATATATATATATATATATATTAGTACTTAATGTATCCACATCAAATATTATAAGGAGATATCATTTTTATGTATCAGTTTTCAGTATTTACTTCAACAGTGCTCGATACGTAAGTAGAGCTAGGTAGTAAGCAATGAAAATATATATGCCAATTAAGCAACACAGAGGATCCCGCGTTTCATCCCCGGGGGAAATCTTCAGGCATTTAGCCTGAAGATTTCCCCCGGGAATGAAACGCGGGATCCTCTGTGTAGCTTAATTGCTATATATATTTTCATTGCTTACTATATATATATATATATATATATATATATATATATATATATATATATATATATATATATATATATATATATAATGGTAATAATCCAGGTAAAAAATATCCACATGGTGGTAATCCAGAGAATTTTAACCGGGTTCATAAAAAGTGCTCAATATCAAAATAGAGCTTTATATGTGAAAATTTTTTTATTTACACAGACATGTACAAAATCTGCGACACTGGCATGTCGATGTTATCGATCAACAGTTACTATAAACTCTCTCCAAATATGATCTGAGGTTAAGATCGGATTCTAACTCTGCATGATGAGATCTCAGTTTATAGTAACTGTTGATCGATAACATCGACATGCCAGTGTCGCAGATTTTGTACATGTCAGTGTAAATAAAAAAATATCAAATATATATATATATATATATATATATATATATATGTATATATATATATACATATATATATATATATATATATATATATATATATATATATATATATATATATATATCAGTAGAAATGGATGATATAAACATCGAAAATTATATTAGATCCTATCTAGATACGGTGAAGCTCAATATTATAGATAGATCATTTATATATGGATTATGAAGTGATGAAACACACATTTTGTATAGTGTACAATTTTATTAACTAATCATGTGGTCAAAAAAATCGATTTAAATAAGTAGTTTGGGTTAATGCACTTTTCTAGAGTGAACGCAAACGTTTCTGTACAGCTTGCTTGACATACTTATATATTTATCTAGCTTATATGTTCTGTTAATGCATAAAGCGCTGGTAAAGTGTATACTCAAACACACACACAGACACAGCATTCGAATATCCATGTATCTCATATGGATATTAAATGTTAACTTTAGGAATGGGCCGCTTGATTTCTGTGAACTTCGACTATAGTACAATAAAATAAAAGATATATATATATATATATATATATATATATATATATATATATATATATATATATATATTGAGAGAGGGAAAGAAAAAGAGAGAAAGACAGAAAGAGAAAGAGAGACAGAGAAAGAGGAAGAACGACAGAGAACTAGTTGTATTTTATTGTAGTCAATCGATCACGAGAATGACCGTATGAATTATCGTAGGGCATCGAATGACATTACAACAGCATGCAATTTTAGGAATTTATATTCTCGAAAACAAAAAATGGCATTTTAAAATATTACCTTTTAATATAGTAGTGAATTGGTAACTCTAACACGTTATCATATAAACAATTTACATGAAGTTTAATTGTTTAAGTGTTTTTATTCAAGCGCACATGCAGTCTAGCGAACACATTTTCGACACAATTATCTAACAGTAAATGTTGCTTGTACTCGCAGTTGGTATAGAGTCGCGTATTATCTCTCAATGATCTCTCTCTCTCTCTCTCTCTTTCAAACATATCAACACTCGTCTCATTCTTTCGTAGATTAACAAAACTCAAAAACTATTACTTTTGTCAGGGTCAGATTTTGCATAATCGTTACTGCCATAACAATATCTCAGATCCATACATAACATTTTGAAAACTAAATAGGTTAAATTCGGTCAAAATTTCGATCGGTCTCAGAAATTAAAGTCAGAGATAAACGTGACCATACAAAATGTGGACATTATTTTCTACAATATTGATCGAGTAGCGAGGCTCAACGACTAACAGAAGCTGTGGGTGTTTTCTATTCCGAGACCCTGACCTCGATACCCACAAATTAAATTAGTTATTATTTGTCTTGTGATGTCGATGATAGGCTCTACAACAAAAAAAACTCGACTGAAAACACCAGCTCCGTTTTGGTGGAAGTAATACGATAGGTGTATAAATCTGTGAATTTAGCAAATAAAATGTAATTTCAAATTTAGACATGGCGAACTGACAGACGGATAGGACCTCACACAGAGAGTCTTCCACGTATATAAACGAAGATGAAAATACTATTTAAAACTTAAGTATAAACGACCAATCGACTGTTCCACATATTTTATATAGAAATTCAAAACATAATGATAAATAGGCATATTTCACGGTTGTGATCTTTAAATATCTGTATAATATAAAGAAAAAAGTATGTATGTATGTAATTCTGTCACAGCATTACAGTTTAACGGCTGGTCAAAGAGCAACACTGATCGCAGATTTTTGAATCAGCACCTTCGATCCGATATTCATACTTATGTCAGAAGTGGTTGAACCTTCATGTAAACACATTATAGACAATTAAAAGTATGCTAAATAACATTAGATGCAAGTGTTCCGACATTGTACGCGTCTACTCCCTAGTTTACTTGTTTTATTATTAGCCGAGCGAAAAGTACTATTTCAAAGTTAAGTGTGGCCGACCGGCCAATCGACCGATACTCACACAGTCATGCCAAGGCGTAACTTTGAAACATAATGAGAAATGTACATCTTCCACGGTTGCGTTTCTCATACATCTGTAGAATATAAAAAGAAAGCTGTCTCTGCGTATATATGTATGTATGTATGTGTCTATATATGTATGTATGTATGTATGTGTCTATGTATGTCGTATTATCACAGTAAAACCGTTGATCTAGGAGCAAAACTACACGTAGATTCTCGATATACACTTTCAATACGACGTCCTAACTGATGTCAGTTCTTGATTAATTTCAAAATCTCATCATTCAAAATAAACAGTACGTGAAAATAACATTATAAACACATATTTTATTTTTAGTTTAATAATTTGCAATTATAAGCACACAAACAAAGTTCTATTTAAACTTTGTTCGTGATTGACCTACTAACAACTCAGCTCTCAATATAAGAATTCCAAAACAGAATGATAAATAGATATCTTCAATGCATAGTCTCCGGTTGCAATCTGGTATTTGCAAAACCTGACTGCGCCAGTGTATTGACAGACGAAGATTATTTCGTGCAGACCAACAAATAGCCGATCTTACTTTTCTTCATAACGCCAAATTTACAGCCAGAAATAAAGAGAAGTACAAAAGACAACAAAAATAGAATATGGACTCGCACCGATTACAGTGTTTAGTCATATTTTACTGAATGATTTTTTTGTTTGCGTCCCTGTCTCGCGGTAAATGTATTCAATGTTTCTGAAAGAAAGACAAAACCCAGGAGAACATGGATCAGTTCTGTAGTTTTTCTAAAACAAACACAGTAAGTGAATTATAAGCAAGAATAATGATTTTTGGTTCAATAAGATGTAAAAGAAAGGAAATAAAAAAGATACCATCAATGTATTTATGACTGCCTTCTTTCATAATTATTAAAACAATAGCGAGACCCTTTGTAAATGTAACGGTGGTTTTATTCATATCTCTATTTGTATAAACTTACGTATGTGTATATATTTATATATTTACAAGTATAGTATAAACTCTAAAACTAATTAACCGATCATCATGAAGGGTTAAACACAGCTGCTAGGCGTAAGAGATCCAAATATGGGCTATATTTAATTTTACAAAAATCGGGTAAAATGGTATTAAAACACTAAATATAATTCCAGAAAGCTCTGATTGTAGTGCAATTTAAAGAATAGATATACATTAATTATTACATATTCACCAAAGTTCAGTTTCTTCGCCGTATTTTCAAGGGTATTTAGATCCCATATTATGGGCACAACTTCCTACTTGAAAATTCAAATATTTCAGATTTGCATTGAATTTTATTTATTTCCATTAAACATCAATTAAGCAAGATTTCCTGAATTAAAATTTCTTCTTAAGACCCGTTAAACTTAAGCCATAAACTTTCTCGGATCGAAATTATGTAGACGTGTTGCTCTATAGTCGAACAAGGTTTATAGATATAAGGTTTAGTATCATACTATTTTGGTTTTAATATTCGTAAGTACATATAAAAGTAGTGCACACTGTTTCTGTTCGGGGAATAAATTTTACCCCGCCTAGGATGGGCATTCCAGTATCTGTTAGCAATGTGGCACTGGTGAAATTAAAAACGGCGTGGACTGATGATCTGCGTGCACCAAGTTTGAATCAAGTTGGTTCCATAACAACAATCATGGATGGTGCAAATTTCACCTGGTTCCTCCTGTAAGTAACCGGTTCAAGACATAGTCAATGAAACCAATTCCTACAAAAGAATAAAGTCGATAACAAACTTGTAACATTCAGATACATGAAACTTTCTAGTGTTTCTGAATTATTCGAGACAGATGGAATTTTCAGTTTTTATTTCAGAAGAGTCAGTTAAAACAGGAGATAATTAAAACATTTTTGTTGCTGTAACCATAACGCATGATGAAAATGAAGATTATTAGAAAGAAAATTAAATAACAAGTGTACTCATGCAGTTTATGGACCAGGCTGAAATAATAAGGTTATAATTCAAATAGCCAAAAGAATGGCTTACTAAGATATACCGTTATTATTTCAGGCCGTTCCGTAAACAGCATAAGTAATCTTTTTTAAAATGTATTTTCTAACTAATTTTCTTGATTTTTCTTCATGGGTTATGGTTACAACAAAACATAGTTTGAATTATCTTCCATTTTAACTTACTTTTCAAAATTAAAGATACACATTTCTATCTGTCCCCACTCATACCGAAGCACCAGATGTGTTTCTTTCATTATTCTTAATAATATTTCTCTTGAATAAATAACTCTTTCAATATACAATAACTTGTGATGTGTTCGTACGCAAATAGAAACATGTAATTGGCTGATGAAAAGGAATAGGTAGAGTAAGCAGTATTTTTACGATACACCCAAATATTAAAAACAAATTTTTAAACTAAATACGTGTTTTATACATTTAAATAAATTAACATAGCATACTAAAATAAAACATTCTATATTTTTTAAAAAGTGATAGTCCCCCAACACGTATACGGAAAGGTAATTCTGCAGTAGTTTTAAGCGACATATTTTGCTTGACAACATAATGTCTAATACTTTTTACCAATAAAAACAATACGCAAATATATTCATCGTAATTACATATATTCTCATGCACATAAATGTGGAATATTTTTTCAATAAAATGTTACCATATATTTTATTTGTACTTCAGGGTGTCCCAGAAGTCACTGACACTTGAGAACATTAATAACTTCTTTGTTTTTAAGTATTTATTTTATCTTCTTTCAGAGTAGTTGAAGCTATACTTCCGACGTTATCCTGAGCAAGTACACCATTGAGGATTGAGTCCACATTGTACAATTGTAGTTTGAGTCACATGGGTGAAATTCAGAAAACCAGCGGCGGTGCCGACGACATTTTAACACTAAAGATGCGCAAAGTGTAAATGCTATTACACCCATCATAACCCGTGTTCACAAACAAGGTGCAGTATATGCCCTCCCGAGATCCGGAAGGTCTCCTTCAGTAAGAATTGAAGAAACTCGGGAAGAATAAGCGAAGTCTGGAAGAAGATCCAACAGTTTCAATCAGAAAAACGATCCCAACAGATGAGAGTTTCATGATCCTCCTTGCATAGGATGTGGCATGACATGGACATGTTTCCATACAACATTCAGCTTGCCCAGCAGCTACAGCCTCATGATTATTAGCAAATACTGAAATGTGCTACAAGTGTAAGTGACTTTTCAGACAGCCTGTAGTTACAAACTAGTAGGATGTAAGTAAAGATTGACATTGATATATCCAGGTATTGTTTCAACACCTTCCAGTAACGGATATAAACTTGTAATTATTCTACTTTCTTAACAAATTGTTAAGTAAATAAAAATGTTTAATATCTGCGTAGTGTGTACCGAAAATCTAACCTGAGATACAACATACTTGACATAGACGCGACCATGGCTCAAAGGAATAACACACTGTTGATGGTCTCAAAAACAAAACACGGCCGATTGTTGGAAATGAAATAAGTGTTGATTAATTTAAAACAGCCTGCAAAAGGTACGCGATCCACGCAAATAGCTGCAGACTGAAATATACCGTCTCTGACTAACAGCTATAGGGGCGTAGCAACATTGACAGCGAAAGAAACATCCGAGAATGTTGGTTTACATGTGTATGCGTAAGTTTCACTAATTATTATATGAAATAACTTCAAAATTCAGATTGGTAGTTGACTGGCGATCGGGTCATTGACTGTGCGTCCTCTTTCCTCACTCATCTCCACCGACAATGAAGATATCTCATCATATTTTTAAACACCAGTGTCTGTCGTCATGGTGTTAAGCACAGAAGAAATAAACTAAAATGAGAGTTTGTGCCGGGTAATTATTTACTGTAACGATATAAATCTTTTTTCTTATAATTAATATTCTTTTTCTTCTTAATGTAAACAGAATATTCTTCTAAATAAATACAACGAGTGTCCTTGTTTCGTAATTTACTTATTGAAAAATTGTAACGCTAGGCGTATTAAAATAAAATAATCAAAATAATAGATTTAAACACTTTTTAAGTCACGTCAACGACAGAATTGTAATTATGATTTATATTAGAATTTTAAACAATTAATTTTAAAATGGGTAAAATGTATATTTTGACGACAGTAACCCCAGCGTATGAGTAACAATCTTTATCTCTGGTAATCGAATGATCATATTATTTTCTCAATGGATATAGAAGGTGATAAGATATATAAACACTAAAGTACACACGTATTATCCATAGAATAATACACTGAGGCAATTTCATGTTCGTATATACGTTATCCCCCTCCACCCCTATTAAAAAAGATTCGATCGTCCGATTTTATAATTTTTAAATATCGAATTCTAACAATTTTAAATGCATCCATTTTACAAAAGGATATTTTCGTTTATTTATTTGAATACTATTTAACTGACAATTATTGTTACGGTAAGAAGGAAGACACTTTATTTTGAAACGATAATAATTATAACAAGAAGTAATTTTTATTAAGTTAAAGAATATTTTTAGCATACAATTATTTTTACGGTAAGAAGAAAGAGTACATTTCTTATTTACGTGCCTCTCCACGAGGTCAGATTTAGACACAAGGTGGGTTTTTAGTGTGAAGAAAACCTCGCTTCTTAAAATAAGCCACTCTAGATTAGAAGACAATTTAAATTACCTCAGTTTAAAAGAATGTCTCATTCATTTATCGCAGAGGGTAACAAAGTTGAAGTTTAGTAGCATCAGAACAGATACAACACTTTGCTCCTAACAAACCTGCCAAGAAATTCCACAGTTATTGTTTTAAAAATATATCAATTGTTACAATTTGAAATAAACAGTTAAAGAAAAAACATCGTTTTAGTTATTTAAAGCATATTTAACTGGTAGGGGAAATTATTTTTACAAAAAAGAAATATACACTTTTTAAAAAAGTTGACAAACACATAACATGTCGAGGTAAATATGATTATTAACAGTAAATTAGGCAAAAAGCAGTTGTAGAATTTCACCAGCTTATGTGATGTGATGTGCTACACTTATTTATTTATCAAAATCAGCCTAGTTTTTGTCATAGAAAGGTTCTACTATTTTATTTTGAATATCTCTAGCTCTCTTCAAAGAAACTCAATCTAAAAGTATTAAATCAGCAGTTACAGTTGTAGCAGAGTGTGTGGGTTTATTCTAAACTTACAGATTACCTGTTGTTTCTCTGTCGACAGAAGCAGCTGTTCGTCTGGCTGACATCTAAATTGTTGGTTTATTAGGGAGTGACGTCAAGTTGGAAACGTGGTCTAATTGTAGATGCAATAATGTGAGAAAATAAAATACAAATGCCAACACAATCTTTGCACATTGGTATTACCATACTTGTTCGGTGTTCTTATTATTGACACGTTATGTTAGGTTCTCTTCGCCTGACAGTGCTTAACAACCTCCGAACACAGTCATGACTCAGACGAAAAGTGAAACTCATTCCCTGGTCTTTTTTACGTATCTTTTCGAACTTCCTTTCCATTATGCTGAATCCTGACACGTAGTTGTAACTTTTGTTTGGTATTAAATTATCTTACTTAGACTGAGCTAGTCTGAATTCCTTGTTGTGGACCGCCTAAAGTGGACCGTTTCTTTTGTACCAAACGGACCTAAACAACGTTTTAAGTTTAATTTAGACAGAACACGGAGACTGGAATTGACAGTTTGAGGGCAACACCTGACTGAGATAAGAAGACAGAGATACATTTTCCAAGAATACTTTCTATCAGCATTACCGTGTATCATAGCAATAAAACCACTCAACTACATACTCATAACTCATAATCTCATAAGATACCGGGTAGAAGTTCACGGAATTAGAACAAAGAATAAACCACCTGATGTATATGGACACCCTGAAGCTATTTTCAAAAAAGAAAAAGAAACATGAAAAACTAATAAGTCATATCAAAACATATCAGATCTACATCATTCAATTATACTACAAATATGTTCACATACCATATGTATATTTACTCACAGACCTGACTCAACGTTCTAATAGCTGTAAATTATTTGCATATTTTTTTAACAGTATCTAATTAATTCATATTCAATACTATGCACTTATAATTTGATTCTATTATTTTATTCTATATAATAACAACTTTGCTTGATATTAATTTCTTAATTACTCACAGTAGTAATACGATTTTTCGCGATTAAATGAATTAAGACTAAAAGTCGACATAATAACCTCTGTTTCATTATTTGTTGGTTTATTTCGGTTACGTTTTCCTACGCGTATATTTACACACAGCCACAACCTCAATAACTTTCAAATAATTACTTTATGAAAATAAAGATTGCATTAAATGCAATAATTACCAAAGTATTTCTGTTAATTATTAAATACATGCGTTTATAATTTTAAAAGTATTTTTGTTATTGCTTTTGTTGCTGTAACTATCAACTTCCTTTTACGAGTAGAGAGTTAGGCACAATATCAAAGATTTACGTGGGGACAGTCCATCTCAATCAGAATGGGCACTCTGGATTGGAACAAACATTTCAATTACTTTGGTCTAGAAGGATTTTTCCTTCACTGGCAGAGGAAATAAAGACTAACTGCGGATTCAGAACAAATACTACACGTGGCTCCTCGCATAAAAGGCCAAGAAGTAAACATGTTGGCAGTGATAATGATTATAACTTTAACATTGATCAAAGAAAATAAAACCTACTTCAATCTTTATAAAATGCAAAAAATAGATGCAATTTATTTAATGTTAATTAAGACTTTTTTAATCTTTTATAATCTAGGCGAAAAGTACAAAGTACTTATTTCGAAAGACTCATTGGTTTATTTGACCAAGGGACCTCCCACCTTTAGTTTTATTCA
>OY744515.1:129846023-129913523 GCA_963556195.1 Sepiola atlantica
ATTAACTTATCAGTTGTTCTGCCTCTCTCTCTCTCTCTCTCTCTCTCTCTCTCTCTCTATATATATATATATATATATATATATATATATATATATATATATATATAAATATATGAAGTGTCTTATTCAGCTAATACCAAGAAGTGTACTTACATTTTTTTAAAATTAACAACATTTGGTAAAACTTAAATGCAGAAGTAATAAGTGCCTTTATTTCTTTTGTTTCAACGATATATTCCCATCTGTGATCAGGAAGTGGTAATCTTGACAGTTTCAAGTGTGTTGTCTTTAGAACAAAGGAAACAGGATATAGACCAATCTATAGAAAACATAACAATAGAACAAGATATAGGAAGTAACACTCACCGAATATTTGTTCGTGGGAAGCCCAGCGATTTACTGAGAGAGCAAAAAAGAATCTGATTGGTTAACTAGCTAGCCGTGTATGTAAAAACACCCGGCAAAAAAAAACTACATGCATTTTAAACTGAAGATTCTCCCGAGAAAGAAACGCGGGACCCTCTGTGTAGTAGCTTAATTGCCATACATATATTTTCATAGCTTACTGTATATATATATATATATATATATATATATATATATATATATATATATATATATATATATATATATTGGGATTTGTGTTGTAAAATATTTGAATCCTGGAGTTTCGAATCACATAGTTATATCTCTATGCTGATGAGTCCCGATTAAAAAGGACGAAACGTATACATACACAGAAAACAAACAAAAAACAAATTTTTATTAATCGTAGCCTCTAGATGGGCACTTTAAGTGTAGTATTTACACAGCATGACGTCGCTAGCTATAAATGTATCGTACCTTTGAAAAAGTTGAACGCTCTTATGACATCAAGGCGCCGAAATATATGTTAAAATTATCACTGTTTATTTAGCTATCCAGCGGTGGGCGTATGGTTCTAGATGTCAGGATTTTAGTTATAAAATACACGTAGCCCGGAGTTTCGAATAACGCGATCAGTACATAATAGTTATATCTCTATGCTGAAGAGTCCCGATTGAAGGCCGAAACCTATACTTACATAGATAATACACAGAAAACAAATAATTATATATATATATATATATATATATATATGTATATATTCCTATGTAAGATAGTAGGGAAAATAACAGCAGAGGGCTCGATTAATTGAGATTCTAAAGTTAAGATCGTAAATACGTATGTATTATTCAGTACAGAAAACCATTTTTAATTTTAGAAAGTATCAGACTTTCTGACTCTCTTCAGCTTTGTTGTCACCTCCCGAACTTGAAACCAACGGTACTGATGTTGTACTGATTTTCTAGACTAAACAATATATATATATATATATATATATATATATATATATATAGAGAGAGAGAGAGAGAGAGAGAGAGAGAGAGAGAGAGAGAGAGCGAAAGAGAGAGAATGCGTAATGCTAATTTCCGGGCGAACAGTCGGTGAACATTGTTGCTGATAACCTTCTATATGTGTCCACTTACTTAAGACATACATCTATCTACTTCTCTTTTTTTCAAGATACTTGGCTCTAGTTGTTAAAATGTTTACTTATGCTGAATGTTTCGAACTCTGCAACTAGTAGATCAATCATCCTCCACTCTGATGATTCCCGGAAAAGGATGAAATACATGTGTATGTGAGTAAGACTGTCATACTATTTATAGTAATATAATACGAGTATTTCATATATAGCTAGGAGGATTTCATGATCTATATTCTTCTGACGGCTATTAGATCGAAAGTGAGCAGAATGGTTCAGGGTTGATGTTGAACTTGATTCGCCGACTTCATTATCCGCACCGATAACAGCAACTTCGAACGACCGCACATACACACACGCACACACATACGCAACCTTGCAATTATTGGTAAAGATTATTTTTAGAATAGTTTGTAGATATTTAGCATCGTTTTCTCTGACTGTAGATTTTTTTCACCGCTTTATTCAGCTCAATTTGGACTTTATCGATTAAATACGTTCTTTTTGTTTGTTGCTAAGATCTTTTTTCTTCTCTCGTTTGCGAGAAAGAAGAAACGAAACCAAGTTAAAAAAAAACGGAGAGGTTTTTAAGCCGGTCGATCGTCATGGAACACCCGGCCGCTCGTTAAAGCTTAGTGTGGGCCGGATTCTCACGTCAAGAGGCCGCTACGTGGTTCACTCCTCTCTCTGTCAACCCATGGCAATCTTTATTATCTTACTCGCGCCAAAAACCTAACCTTACCAGCAAGTGACCGAACAGTTTGTTTAAGATCTTAATCATGTTTCTTTTTTACCTCATGTTGACCATTCTTCTTTATAGCTCGATTCTACATTCAATTGCTTTTTTTCAGAAAGCCCTACTGCTTGCATATACTCTGTCTATTTGACAGAATATTAACCTTATCGTAACTGATTCAACATGGGCGTGTTGCATAACGAGAGGCGTGTTAAAAAAATATATATATATAGTGGCACCTTAAAGGTCAAAGGTGACCCCATAGGTAAGCTAAATACACCACCTTACTTCATGTCGGAGATTTTCTCTCTATTGGCTGACAAGATCTCAAGCAGGAAAAACGTGTCCGGGTGCCGTGTCCAATAGGAGAGGAGAGAGCAAATATAACAAGTTGTAGAAAGACGAACTATCCGTCTATTTATATGTCTGTCTTTCTCTCGTATGCGAAAATGACCGCGACCTCCGATGGTTTGTGTGACTCTTTATCTTTTTAATTAAACCTTTTTATGAATCAACATCGGCTTCTAGTTGTTTTGTATCTACAGAAAAGCAGAAAACTGAGTTCGACGACGGGAGTATAAAGTTTTGTACACGCATCGATTAGTGAAAAGTTACAAGAGATTCATAACACATACATATTATTTAGCGACAATACGTTTTAATTGTTTCAGTTCTAACATGGCCGCAATAAAATATTTTACGAAAGCAATATAGTGAATTATTTAAGTATACTTAATTGTAACGAACTATAAACATGAATAAACATTATGATGCAAACCCTCGTTTTTTCTAATTTCCGTGCCATTAATGGGTTAATGAAAGGCCTGCTTTTTACTAGTCACCTTCCTGCGTACTCTACTTAAGCTTTGTATTGTTGTTAATAAATTCTATGTGTTATGCATTCCCTTACGGACATTATTTATATATATATATATATATATATATATATATATATATATATATATATATATTTATATATATATATATATATATATCATTGTTAGAGCTTTGATCAAGTTAAATCGTTTAATATAGGTTATGTTTATTCAGAATGTAAGCTCTGAATAAATGCAATACATAGACGACTACTTATCACTTTCATTATTTAGATATTTGATAGTTATTTAAAAAATAACTATACATTTTTTGCGTTCGAAACGGAGGCCAGATTTGAATTGAGAACGATGAAGTGAAATCCAATCTATCTACAATCGTCTATTAGAAATCTAGTTTCATGCCTTAATCCCGAGGAACGTAACCTTAGCTTAACTCGATTTTCTGATTATATTGCCTCCATCAATGGGTATGTTTATTTGTGTGTTGGTTTACACCTTTAAAAGCGCAACACATAAGCACTTGTATAGCGAGATTTGACTTAGAGTTAATAGAATAACGTCGAAAAGGAAAATCACATTTTAAAGTAGATTACGCATGGAAATGTGTTCCATTATAACTTGAAATCAGGAAATTAAACTAATATGTTCCAGAAGTTGCATCATCGAGAGGAAGTATCGGGGACACGTAACGAATAAGATAGCGAACTAATTCTCTTTCGCTGGAATTTTACACACATACAGAAGTTATTTATCTCTATTATGTCATGCAGGCGAGAGGGATGAGGGGATCTTGATGCTATGTAATATCAACATACATCTACAGTAGACTATGTAATATGATTGCATTTGTGATAATAACATAAATATACACGACAGGCATGAAAGCGTTTCTAATAAAAAAAATACACGATCGATAATTGAATGACTGTACACCAACGTTGTGTGTCCGTGGCTTGCTTCTTGTCTTCATCATCTAGCCGAGTAGTCTATCCACTGACGAATCGTCGAGGGCACAGCACTGGTCCACAAGTTAAATAAAAGAAACACAACTCTCGAGAAAGAACACAAACCCATATACATTGTGTATAACTTAGTTGGAACTATGAGTGTGTGGGACACCGTCGCGGACTGTCGAGACACCTATTGCCGTTACGCAAGTCGTCAGCTCATCTCATCACTTGCTAAGCCTTTGTTTGCGACCTGCTCTCGAACGAAGCTGACTTCAAACTCCGATAATTCGTCTGTCGAGGCCACCATCGCCACTAGGTTGATCAGTCCATCTCATTGTTTACTCGGCTAGATCTACTCTCACTTGATTTCTTCCTTCCGAGTTCCAACCTCGTCATCTTTTAACCGTAAAACCGTCCCCGGTCGTAAACCCAACCCCGTTGTCGTCAAAGTTGTCGTAAAACACTGCCACTACTAAATCTATCCTTTGTCCTAGTCACCGACATAACCTCGGTCATGAACAATAGAAATTGACCACTTCCGTGTTTTCTTTTGTGTGCGTTCATGAGTCATTTCCTATTTCTGACCGGGCTTCCACCTTTGTGTCACCCATTATTTAAATAAGTTTAAATATTTTAATTTGAATAGTATTAAATTACTTTATTAACAACAAATATATTTATTGCACACTATAATACATACTTATTGAAAATAATAATCTAATTGATGCATGAAATAATTATAAAATAATCAGCAACCAATCCGTTGATCTGGTTCTAACATTGCTTTATTATAACCTAGCATGGCTACCATTTTTCCTCGGGAATAGCGATAAGAGAATAGAAGAGATACAAATTGTGTGTGACATATTTATTTTACAATATCTTTCTCTCTTTCTCCTTCATTCTCTCGCGCTCACTCTACACTCATCAGTACCCTTAATGTTTGAATGCATCCTTAAATAAAACTGACACCCCCTCTTTTTCTGGTAACCAGTTCGATATAAAAGAAAAAAAGGAAACAAGAGATGAAGACAGAAACAAACTTAAAGACACAAGCAACCGATCTAGTTACAATGTATTTTTATAAGAATAAACAGTAAGAACGTATGAAATCTGAGTCAGGTTGCTCAAAGAGAATGTATATTAGAGTATTTTAGTAAGCCATGACTAATTCAAAGATCTGCTGAATCGGAATAGGCAAGGTGTATATTGTTAATTTGGAACGTTATGTGTTATATCGTACACACAGACAAACAGGCATACAAACTACGACTTTCTTTTATATAATAAGTCGATACTTTATATTCGAGAAAGAAACTTATCTTGGTAGGAACACTGGATACACTAATAAAAAGACGACAGTCACAAGGCCTGAAGAGTAGCCCGTATTTGCACGGCTGTGGACCCATCCTGCGACTAGGAGAGATAACACAATTTTTTCAACGTTCCACAAATTACCGTATACCCAATTAAATAGCCACGCCGTTATCGTGATGAGAAACCGTCAACTAGATATTTCTACCTCCAATTTCGAGGTGTCTAGGACAAAAGAGTCAGCGTTGTTTTGAAATATCCCAGGTCGTGGAGTTCAGGAAAGTTAATGCCGAGCTATCAACAAATTGAATGTAGCTTTATGACGGGGTGTATAAAAAGGTAAAGCAGCCAGTACTACGTGTGCCAACGAGCCGCGTGGAGTGCAGTTGATAGATAACCAAGGTTGTAACTTTCGTTTTTTCTCATATTTTGTTGTGGTTTTCTCTTTTTTTTTTGTAACGAGACAAAGAACAGTTTTTGCAAAATGTTTACAAGAAAACTGACATATTTGCTAGCGGTGTCTTCAATACAAAACAAATAGATTTCTGAAATGGTGTGACGAAATAAATTCTATTTTTTAATAAAAAATACAATATAACGTCTTGTTCGTGTTTTTATAAATTTATTCATGTTTCAGCTGCAGAATTTAACGATTCCTTGCACCTAACTCAAGACAAATAATTATCTGCAGAGAATTAATGATTAATTCCTAATGTGACCGGCTTCCACCCAGTCAGGGCATTGCTGCAGAACACCAAAAGTGCTGCAGATCTTCAACATAACCTAAGGCGGAACGGTTTCACGGAGCAGTTCTCTATTTACTTGCTTCGCCACAAAGGCAAAGTTAGACACAAAGTCGGTGTTTAATGTCGGGTATTTCCAGCCACTAAAAAGCGGCACTAGATTAAAACAACTTAAATATTGCCTCGGTCTATAAAGCCATCGCATTCACCGCCGACAGAATAGACTAAGTGTAGGATCAGAACAAATACTACATTTTGTTTCTAGGCGAACGTATAGGATGTTTGTAGCACCCGATTATATTCAGTATGGAGTCACCCAGAAGACGACACTGAGCGACTCCACGGGCAACGATAGTACCACATTTTGAGTAATTAAAAAGCTATAATTTCTATAAAAACCATACATTCTTAAAAACTATGACATAAAATAGATCTGTTTGATACAAAGTAAACGTTGTGATATTTTCATGCTGCATGGCTCTTCGTAAAAAGATTAGTGAACTTGACGTTGATTCTTTCTACTCTTGAGGAGTAGGAGGAAAAGGAGAGATCGGAGTAGGTACAGCAGCAGCTGTTGCGAAACACTGCTTAATTCCGCTCCCAAAGTCTGTCTGGGATTTGATAACCTGGAGAGAGGGAAGAAGAGTCTCTTTAATAGACTAGTAACAGGAAATGCCCCCCCCTTCACTTCCGGCCAAAAGGTAATAAACACGAGGCCAGTAGTGACCTCGCTTTGAGTCAAGTAAACAAACCACTGATGCCTCTCCGATCGCTAGAAGTCCCGAGACAAGTAAGTTATTTCACTTGGTTTTTCGACAGTATGTAAACATATTTCATCGCAAGTATCGACGGTGAAGCAGTAGATAATGACAAACTGCCCAGCTTCGATCTCGGCTTGCATCTGTATGTCGGTGAATCTCTATATATAAGAATTGCCCCAGATGGGACTCAATTTATTAAGACTGCTTTATGAAATTAATAACTCCAGATAAGGTTGAAAAAGGTGTTAATTATTAAAAAGAATTCGCCCCAGAACTATTGCAATCACGTGACATAAACACTCCATGAATGTAATAAAATTCAGAATACAAATAATTTGATTCATTCAATACATCACAACAAAAATAATTGATTAATGAAATGTCCTTTTGCAAAACCAATATCAAACTACCAGGAAGATTCATCAGATTTAGTGTTAGCTTACAAAATGGACATCAGGCTCCAGGCGTTTCCACGAATAGTGGCGATTAAAAACAGCACGTAAAGCTAAGTCAGTTAACAAATTGGATGGTTAAATAAATTCAGAATCTAATTAGACAGTTATTATACTTGTATTTAAAAAAATCTAGGAGATGTTCGGGTATCTTTTATTAAACATTAGATGTCTTCCGCCCAATACTGACTCCATCGACTAAATACTTTTTGGGAAATTTCTTTATATTTTCTTATTTTCATTTACACTTCTCAGCTTAACATTCTCAAGCAAAATTAATTTGAATAAATAAATAGGAAATACTGGCATGTCTGCTACGAAGAAGGTGGGATCCCTCTGGAAAACTTCTCATTCATACAAGTATCAGATATAAAGCCGTCATGCATCCATGCATTTAGTATTTTGTCACAACTAAGCTGCGACAATAACTACTTGTTCCCGTTCTATGACAGTATTAAAAAAGACACTCTAACCTAATATGCCGCACACTGTCTACATCTGTACAGCCCCTGTCCCATCGCCGTAATGTTGCATCAATATGCTGGTTTTACAAGTACTTAAATGGAATGTGCTCTGACGAACTTACTGCATGGTACCATTTTAAAGTAAATGCCCCCGATAACTCCGGGTAGCAGAGACATCTTACTCCTCACTATAGAGGTCCACAGATGCGGAAACTTTCTACTGAGCACGCTTTACTTTAGAATTCTAATTATATCCACGTTTCCCCGACTGTACTTACATGCAGACATAAAAATGTTATTTGAATAAACATTTTGCTGCACAACTATTTATTCCAGACGCTCTCTTTAATTCTCATCCCTGGTCACAGTACGTCTCAGTTGCAATATGCTTTGTTTGGGATGAACAAAAGTAAAGAAGTACAGCCAAGAATAAACGAAAGACAATAGACGAGAAAATATAAAAAAATGGGAAATATTTCGATTCACGATATCACTCAAGATGATAGGATTTTTTAACACTAGTCTGTGTACTCCTTTTCATCTGTGTATTGGGTTGAAATTTTTAAAAATTAAAGAAAAATCGATTAGCTCCTCGCCCCCAAAGATGAAATAAACAAATTTGAAGAAGTAAAAGATGAAACTAAGAAAGGGCAATGGACACCCATAGTTTTTCTAGGATTTAATCATTCACGAATGCCACAAACGCTACGAGACTCCTGTCGTCGATTGTATCAAGGTAACTAAGGGTTTTGGACATTGTTAAAGTCGACACAGTATCTTTTTATATAAAAGTACATATATGTTTACTTGCGAGTATACACTAAAGTACATTCACAAAGAGGGACATGAAGAGACAAAGAGAGAAAGAGACAGAGAAAACAAGAGGGATGGAACAGATGCAATGAAATATATACTTATAGTTTCTTCCGTTACATCACTACTCCCTTTTCTGACAAAACTATCAAGTGTTTGAAGCTCGTTCTGTCAACAGTAAGATTTACAACGCCCTCTGTACATTATAGTATTCACTTGCGAGGTGACGGTGGCTAAATGGTATACACCGCGGAGTGACGAATCCTATTTATTTCTACAGAAAACTTAGGATGTGGGCAACGTACATACAGGAACCAACACTTTAGATTGTACACAAGTATATATATTTTATGTATTATCGATTTTCATAACTAAATAAAATCAATTGAATATGTAAATTTACGAGTCAATTTAGTCTTGAATAGATAAGGATATATATATATATATATATATATATATATATATATATATATATATATATATATATTCTTCAAAATATGCTGCTTCATTGTTTTTCCAATCTTTACTTCCAGTGTTTCCAATGATATTCTCAAACCAGCTCTTTGTTTAATGTGAGGTCAGCTTTTAATAATACGTTTGATAAGGACGGAAACCAGATGCAAAAACGTTACAAAAAACGGAAGAATACAAGAGTGGGCACGTGACTGTAGCAAACAGCAATAAGTTAAAGTGATACTATGGAAGCGACTCGATTCGAACGTGACACACCCAAGTGCTCGGACGATATTCTTATAGACTTTATCACAGCAACCTTATTTTATGTCAGGTGACGCTTATGTTTGGTTTATACGACTTTGAGAAGATTGTTTGTAAGCCACGTGAGTCTAAGAGTTAATAATGATATCATTGAGAACGATGTTTGATAAATTCAGAGACGATTGGACACATATTTATTGACATTCGTCTTGAAAGCGACCATGTTATAGTATGTAGTGAAATGGTATCGCGGTAAAGTGTTCCACAATTTTGACGTTAATTGAAATAAACTCTGTTCAATGATCTGTTTATAAAAGTGGAAAATAATCTAAGAAAATGTATGTATTTTCTGGCGTTCTTGTTTTCCAAGTGTCTGTGTGCGTCCGAGCGTGCAATCAGATATAGTTGTTCGTTGCCTCCATCAAATTATAATAACTGCACAGACAAAAACAACACGTGGGGACCTGGTGTCAGCTTCAATTTGAGAGATGTATTCTATGAGATGTCAATTTTGAATTCCGTTTTCCGTGAACATTTGGTGCGGGGGTCAAAGACCGGATCATGCTACGTATATCGACCCTTTCACATGCCTAGAATGTTTTTGACACGCAATCTTCGAGATACATGAAATGTTTGCTCATCTAAAATTCCCAAGTTCACATCACAAATAGATTAAAAACTGAAAACAACAATAGCCAATCACTCACTTTCACAGGCGCCAAATATAATTTCGTGTTTTATATATAAATACTATCGAACGTGTCCGAGTTTGTATGGATGTCTGGAAAAAATATCTCAAATCATCATGCGTATGATGATGGTTAAGACTAGAATGTGTGTCTCGACCACTCGCTCATGACTGTCATATGCTTGTCAAATCTGGTCTGGTGCAGAAACCACTAGTCTCTCCCACTAAAACAGGGCCCAAAAGTGAGCTTCTTATTTCATAGCTGCCACACTGTTAACCAAGCTCCAGCCCCTATCTAATCGCCGAAATGGTGCATCCTTGTTATCGGTTCACAAATGCTTCAATAAAACGTGCTCTAAAGAACTTGCTGCACCCTTCAACGTAAACACACCCGATAATCCCAGCAATCGGCAACATCCTATTCTTTCACTATAAAGGTCCCTAGACGTCTAAAAGCTTTCTACTCCTATATATATTTTCCTCGAACTGGTTGCCTTTTTAATTCCCTTCTTGTTTGTTGCAACCCCTTACCGTACCAATATACACACATTTTAATGTAATGTAAACAAACATCTTTTGCACAGCTTACAACTGAGGATCTCCTTATAAATCTGGCGCCTACAGCTCAATGACAATGTGTCTTGTTTGAGGTTAATAAAAGCTTTTAAAAATATTTACTCAATTTCATGTCCTTATCAAAAAATGTCATTTAAGTCTTTATGCAAGTATTTGCTATTTAACCAAGCGTATTTATTATTTATATACTCACTTTAATTGATACACTTTAGGTAAATCCTATAGTTTAGTTTATTATTTTGTTTGTAAGTATATGATGACTCTGATATGCCACCTGTAGAATCGTTAATCACATTCATATTTCTTTCTACAATCAAACCTTATAGATGAATTGTGTCTGAAAATGAACGGGACTGGTCTCACGCTCGAATTAGTTCAATTAAAAACAACCAACCTCATGTTTTGTTTTTTCAAGGAACCCCGCACATAACGCAATTTCCGATCATTTAATTTTACCACTGGTGATGTTTCAGATCTTATTTTCTTCACGACGACCATCCACCTGCTAACAAACCCTGAATATTCAACAGATTCTGTTCGAAAGCAACATCCCCGTATTGGAATACGATTCTTATTTATCTGATTTTAATCCGTGTGGCGCTTTCGCTGTGAGAGAACCTGTTTTTCTAAGACGGTAAAACTACCCAGAAAGTTGTAACGCCAGGTCATCCACAAAACATCATGCCACCAGTGCATAGAAACCTGGCAGAGACCGATGATGAACGTACATTAGATTCACGGAGGTTTAAGTTGAAAGAGAAAAAAACATCCAATCTCGATTTAGTGTGCTCCCATCGAGGGTAGAATTAGACACAAGATCAGTTTTTAATATGGGGACAGTTCAGCTTCCTAAATGAGGGCACTCTGGAATAGAACATATATGAAAAAATGACCCAGTCTAGAAGATTTTCTTCATCACAGCCTGTGGACAGAAAATATGTATTGTAGTATCATAAGAGATACTAGAATTTGCTCCTAGCTAAAACTCTAAAAATGTCAAGAAAACAACTGGGTTTTCCATGATATTTCATACACATGTAATATATAAGGATCAATGTAAGTGATATTTGCACTGATTTACCTTTCAATGTAACAGTGTGTTAACATAGTCATATCGTCAGCAAAGTCTGGAAAGGTCGTCTTAGAGAAAAATATAAACGATTATACTTGCGTGGTTTGTCTCATTTTCTCAAATGAAGTAAGTGGATTCTACCACCCAAAGTTATTACCATAATTATGTTGTTAGAGCGCCGCCTGTCGTAAACTTAATTTTAGACGGATAGCATTATATTATAATTTTTTTGTTTTTCGACGTGTTCATAATTAGTGTTGTTGTTTTCCTGTTCTTTGCAATAGAAACAAAACACAAATAAAAATAGGAATTGAACTTAATTGTAAATAGGTTATTAGCGCAAATGTAAACAGAATTTAGTATTAGTTCACTGAAGAGGGGGATCTGTTGTATTAAATGGAGAATTGTGTCAATCGAAATGATGAGACAGTAATCATAACAGACAGTGTTGTAAGACACAATATACGAGATACAAAGCGAACAAAAGACTAGAAATACGATAAAAAATGAATAAATGCAAAAGTTTCTTTTATTTATCACTCTTATATCAACACCAAACAGGTACTGTTATTTCAATCAGTACTACAGCGAACTTTGAAATAATATATATATTAAAGACGAATGATCTAAAGAGAGCCATCAGGAAGGCTAAGTTGTATATGAATTTTTAAAGCTCTTCATAATTAATAAATATTTGATGCTATACATTTCTAGTTTAATTAAAGTATTTTATCTACATATATCAAATAGTTTCGTCGATAGTAACACTAATTCAGAAAAATGCTTGAATGAAAAATGGATAATTTACGAAAAACTTGCAAAAATGCTTACCGACCGGAAACACGAGAAACAGGGTTACAAGCTAGAAAGCGAGCTACTGATCAACGGTATATATGTGCCCCCTTCCTGCCTTCTGTTATCTAAGCTGTATTATTTTAAATTCACGTTCGATGCCCAAGTAATACTTAGAACAGATACTACACTATTCAAAATAATGTTTTATAACTATGTATTTTAAAATGAATAACATTTTAAAATATCTGATTTCATCTATCATTGTGTTTGGTTCTGTTGTCATAATATCATCTTCCCGAGAATTATCCCCTTTCGGTTAAAGGAGTCAGGTGTAATACTTCCAGATATTACATCCTCTTTTGAGGATTAATGTAATATCTGTTGTGTTGTCATGAGACCATATTTCCAGGTTCGACCTTCTCTTTTTTTAGGGAGGTGTAGTATCGTTTCTGTTGCTTTTTCTCTTTTTATGAGGAAGATTTTCACGGTGTTCTGTTTAAAGTATACCATCCTACAAGACATTAGCTCCTCCTTTGAAGGGTAATGTATGTAGTTCATTCATCATTACATCCTCCAAGCCTCGCAGAATTATGCGACCAGTGAGAGCATATTTTTGTTAGTTTCAATTAAAAAATGGAAGTCAAATATAATAACTAACGGACAAAACATTAATACATAAGTAAACGTGTAGATAGAAATGTCGGCCTGACAATGACCCTGGGGAAACGTTGAACAAATACATATAGCAGAGGTAACTAGAAATCGACCATCATGCCGAATTCGGCTTGTTAGTGGACAACGGAGACAAGAGACTGTATAAGTAAAGGGTGTTAAAGATAAATTTCGTAATGTTTTGATTTTTAAAATTAGTCTAGAACCATTTGTAGTATGTAATAGCGGTGAAGTCCAACGGGTAGTTATTGGTGGGTGTAAGTGCTTAAGGCCATAGATAACCGTAAAGCACCGGAATATTGTAATATTTTATAATTGTAAAATGTTTTTAAATATTTTAAATATTCTCACAATTTTAAATATTTAAATATTATAAATATTAATAGACATAATAATAATAAATAAATATAAATATAATAAATAAATTAATAAATATAAATATAACAATTATAAATACTTTAAATATCAAATCTTTAATTTTAAATATTATTTACATTTTTTAAATATGTTAAATTTTTATTACAATATGATGAATGAAAAGCATCTAAATATTGGAAGAAAAGAGTGGCATCAGGATAATTCGCGCTGGATTAAGAAATTCGGAATTCAATGGCATTTAAATACTTTCAAGACGATGAGATTGTTGTGAAATAGATATGGGATTCATCGAGTAACGGACATATCCATGTTAAGCAATAGAGCCCTCGGGAAAGAAGATGCCCATCGACGTTACGATCATCGGGACGCTTCGCTACTCCTAATGCAACAGTCGCAAATGCCAACTGCTCACAACCAAGACCCAAGACCCAAGACAACCGTCTTACAAAAGCTAATAAAGTCTCAACGAGGGCAGTGAAGCTGGAGATGCTCTGTGTTTTTTCAATACCAGTTTCATAACGCAGGGCAATAGTTCACTAAAACTGTTATGGTGATGATTTTGGGGTGTGTTCTCAGCGGAGAGAACGTCATATCGCCTTAGGTGCATCTCAGAGAATCTGCTGCCAAATACAGCTCACTGAAAGTGATTATTTTGAGGCACAACCACGACCACCAGGCGCGACCATAATCTGGATCACGCAACCGTTGCCGTATTCTTCGAGACAGACCCCATATAAGCTCGCCATTAATATTGCAGTCAGTACGGTTGTTTTCTTTATGAACTCTACAACACCCATACTAGTCAATGGGGTTGTAACCAGACATATTGGACGGATATATGTTGGGGCTGGTGGAGTTTTAAACATTCTCATACAGCCATTTCTAGTTTTCCCAAAAGTGTGACACGACCCTGATTCTTGCTGCAACACATGTAGTCTTGTCTTAGCATTTCTTTACACTCAGCGCGGAACAACACAGAATAGAACTCAAAGTAGTCGTCTGTATTTAGTCCATTCTTAAAGATATGCAGTGGCATTTCTTGTCCTCCGCTGACAACAGACACAAAATCCTTAACATTTTGAGGACTTTGTCTTCGTGGCGGTAGACTTAATACGGGCTGTATGTGTGTCACCTTCTGTTCTTAGAGTTGTGTAACTGCTTCATTTAGGCCTTGATCGTTTTTATTTGACTCTTGCAACTCTTGTATGAGAAGTAGCGAATATCTTTGTTTCAGCGCTTTCTTCATAGTTACGTCTCCGGCGCCCATCTGTGTCGCAAACGTATCCGTTTTTATGCTTGATTTTTACACCACTCTAATTTTTCGGCTTCGCGAGGAATTTGTTATGCAGAAAATAAAAACGCTTGCTATGATCCTTCCAGCTTCTGCCACTGCTTCCACATCTTCGTTGCAATAATCCAAGAAACATAGCACACGTTATTCGAAAGGCATTGATTTCGGATTATATTGCCTATTTTTACAGCCTAATTATACAAGTAATTCCACTTGTCTATTGTCATCAGCTCTCAGACTCACTTATTTAACAGAGAGAACGCTTAAAATGCTATAGCTAAAACACTTCAGATGATTCTAAACTAGAAGAATATTAACACACTTTAAGTGAATCTCCCCATATAAAATGCTGAATTTCCTGAAATTTGAGAAATAGTTAACTGTCCAATGGAAAAAATAAACATATGAGAAATATAGGTGTTATTATAAGTTTAAATTTAAATATTTCGGACTGTCTTCCGTCTTTTATCGAGAATTATATTTTTATTAAAAAAAATGTAAAACAAAATAAATATTTTAAACTTTGTACAAAGTTCCTGTACAAGAGTTGTTTACATTGTTTCTTTGTCTTAACGCGCATTAGTACGTTTGAGCAGAAACGAGATCTGTTGGTAATCTAAACTTATGCGCTTATTTAGTGTTCTCCTCACAGTTAAACACAAATAATGTTATATATATATATATATATATATATATATATATAAGAAACGAGAGGTCCATTAACAATATAAACAAGTAAAGGGGGTGTAAATAAAATAAATGTCATTTATTTTATTTTAAAGACCTTGACTTTAACAATTGATGAGTTAATAAACATTGTATGTTGTATAATTTTTATTCTTTTCATTTACTTGTTTTATATATATATATATATATATATATATATATATATATATATCATACCAATTTTATTTGCTTGATGAGATTGTAGTTTTTTTATGAATACGGATCGAAACATAATGTCTGTGTCGCTTTTGTACTTGTTTGTATAAATCAAATATATATATATATATATATATATATATATACTCACTACCCTTTTGGAACCAGTGTATTGTGAGGATACACTTTCATAATTCAAATACCGCGACGCTATAATCAGCGCCACACGATAAATAGTATTACCTTTTGGAATTTACATTGTTTATCCTGGAACTTCACTGTTTTTAGCGTCTAATTTGCTTCACATGCGTGTTGTCGGCTGCTTTTTGACATTTCGCTTTTTTCTGTCTAGCTGTTTTATTTTCCTATTTTATCAACCTGACGAAGAATCGAAAACGTTCGTGATATATATGGAACGTTTATAAACGTTTTGACACAAAAAAGATCATTGAATAAATAAAAAAGTATAATGAAGCAAAACGAATGTCATGATTTTAACAATGTTTTCTTCAATATATATATATATATATATATATATATATATATATATATATATATTGTTTGACAACATTTGTAATATAAAGTTATGTTTTAGTTTGCGATATTTGTAGTGGACTTGCTTGAAGTTACTGTTAACTACACTATATAAGATAGGGTAGCGGGAGTGCTTATTGTTAAGACTCCCTCAACATACACACTACACTACAAAAACGGAACCTAAAACGTATTAAAGTGAATTGTTGCATAAATATGCCCGTGCTTGAATGGCTAACTTAGAGTGACACTTTTAAGCTTCAGAGATGTCCCATAAACGGAAGACATAAACCCATGTAATTTCCGTGCGGAACATTTTCAAGCAGGAAATACGTCTTCAAAAATAGGGGGCGAACAGTGTAACTGGCTATAGCGAGGACGAGGTTATCCGTTTATTTGTATATCTTCACCCCCTCCATCTCTCTATCTCTCTTACATTCGCCTTAAAGTAATACGCCCCTCATCTTATGATTTATGGGACTGTTCTTCTCTTTTTTAATAACCTATTGCTACGATGTCTTCTGTGACTGTTTTTCTCTTTTTTAATAACCTATTGCTACGATGTCTTCTGTGACTGTTCTTCTCTTTTTTTAGTAACTTATTGCTACGGTGTCTTCTGTGACTGTTCTTCTTTTTCTTAATAACATATTGCTACGATGTGTTCTGTGACTGTTCTTCTCCTTTTTAATAACATATTGCTACGATGTGTTCTGTGACTGTTCTTCTCTTTTTTAATAACCTATTGCTACGATGTCTTCTGTGACTGTTCTTCTCTTTTTTAGTAACTTATTGCTACGGTGTCTTCTGTGACTGTTCTTCTTTTTTTTAATAACATATTGCTACGATGTGTTCTGTGACTGTTCTTCTCCTTTTTAATAACATATTGCTACGATGTGTTCTGTGACTGTTCTTCTCTTTTTTAATAACCTATTGCTACGATGTCTTCTGTGACTGTTCTTCTCTTTTTTAATAACCTATTGCTACGATGTGCTCTGTGACTGTTCTTCTCTTTTTTAATAACCTATTGCTACGATGTGTTCTGTGACTGTTCTTCTCTTTTTTAGTAACATATTGCTACGATGTCTTCTGTGACTGTCTCCCTTTTTTAATCCATTTTTCTATGAATCAACATCGGTGTCCGAGAAAGTGTGTATCCACAGACAAGCAAAAACTTAATATCACAACGACGACGACGCGGGTGTATAAGGGTTTATACACCTCTCTGTAAGTTAATAAGTAAATATCCAGCGCGTTCAATATCCAACATTGAATATATGATAGCGTATATGGAACCCTGCTCGAATTAGAATTGGCTTAGAAGCAATGGAAACTAAATGAATACTTTGCACTCAAATAAGCTCGAGAAACAGGGGCCAACAGAACGAATAGAATTATCTTGTCACACTAATGACAAAGCCACGCAGATATTAAAATAAACGTAATAGATAAAAACAACATTATGATTTATTTGAAAAGGAAGTAATTGTAATAAGATGGGGGAGAAAACCGACGCACACGTGATGTCTGGAAGATAATAAAGAAATAGAAAAACACATTAAAAAAATATATAAATCGAAAAAAACACAATAAAAAATAAAAACAGAAGAAAAACAAATCATGTTTATTTTAACGGATTTTTTTTGCAACTGCCAACCGTTTGATAAATGGCGAAAACATTTTTAATATTTTAAAGTTTTCTTCATAAAATTTCCAATCATTAATATTTTCTACGTCTCAACTGTGCACACACATATATGATCTTCTATATAATAAAGAGCATGGCATATATATATATATATATATATATATATATATATATATATATATATATATATATATATATATATATATGTATATATATATATATACATATATATATATATATATATATATATATATATATATATACAGGGTGTTTCAAAAGTCTTGGGAACATAACGATTTTTAATAACTCAAAAACTATTAGGAGTTGAAAAATGAAATTGGTACCGTTGGAAAGGTTAAAGTTTCAAGTTTTGTGGGGAATCTTCAAAGTTGCTCAATATGAGCACCATTCGTCACACGGCAGACATCTAGTCGATAGTCCATTTCCTGCCAAACGCGTTCCAGCATCTTGACGTCAATGGTTCCCACAACTGCCGTTACTCGAGCCTTTAGTTCGTCAATATCTCTTGGAAGGGGCGGCACATAGACTTGTTGCTTGACAAAGCCCCAAAGGAAAAAGTCACACGTGGTAAGATCTGGAGACCTAGGAGGCCAGGGCATGAGAACGTCATCACCTCGCCCAGATCTCCCAATCCATCTACCAGGCAGCCTTGTGTTAAGAAACTGCCTTACTCTAAGACTCCAGTGTGGTGGTGCACCATCTTGTTGAAAAATGAAGTCATCAGATTCTGCTTGTTCCAACTGAGCCATTAACCAGTCTTCCAGCATGTTGAGATAGGATTCACCAGTGATAGTTGCCTCTTCAAAGAAGAACGGTCCATAGACACCTTTCTTGGAAATTGCACAAAACACGTTCACTTTTGGTGAATCTCGCTCGTGCTCAAGAAGTTCATGAGGATTCTCAGTACCCCATATGCGAGTGTTATGCTTGTTAACTTTGCCATTCAGATGGAAGGTTGCCTCATCGCTAAAAACAAGCCGGTCATCAAAGCCGTTATCTCTCAACTTCTCTTGCATTGCAATGCAAAAGTCACGGCGAAGTGGCTTATCAGTGTCCTTCAACTTTTGGACCAACTTGAGCTTGTAAGGTACCATTTGCAGTCGTTTCCTTAAGACACGCGAGACAGTTGCTGGAGCAAGGTGAAGTTCCCTGCTGGCTCTTCTCACGGATTTACGGGGGCTCCGCTGAAAGGCTGTCCGAACTTGCTCAACTGCATCTTCTGAAGTTGAAGGGCGACCTGTTCGCTTACTTGGGCACAAACACCCATCTTTCACAAATTTAGCATGCCATCTGACAATGGATTTTCTTTTCAGGGGCTTCTTTTTTAAATTTCCTGCGAAATGCACGCTGAACACATGTCCACGATTCAGTCTTTGCAAATTGGAGGACGCAAAATGCCTTGTCTTGTTTAGAGAACGCCATTACCGCACCTGGAAAGATAACACGAAAATCATTAGTATGACCAAAAACCTGATTAAGCAAGCTTTAAAATGGCACCAGTTTCATTTTTCTACCTGGAATAGTTCATGAGATATACGCATTTGTAATGTTCCCAAAGCTTTTGAAACAACCTGTATATTTATATATATATAAATATATATATATATATTTATATATATATACATATATATATTTATATATCTATATAAATATATATTTATATATATATATATATATATATATATATATATATATATATATATATATATATATATACATACATATATATATATATAGTTCTGCAGCAAGTCATTTTTATGCAAGCATCATTAAAGAACACAGAGTGTTCTCCCTCCACGATCTTTCTTGTCAATTTCTGGACACAGCGAGCGATTCTTCGGTTTTCGGATGTAAACCGGTGGAGTATGACACCTGGCGTTGTGTCGTGCGCCATTCTTCTACCGCTATATATATATATATATATATATTAATATATATATATATATATGTGTGTGTGTATATATATATAAATATATACATATATATGTTTATATATGTATATATGTATATATATATATATATATATATATATATATATATATATATATATATATATATATATATACTTAAATAAGTTAAAAAAGAAAACGCGAAAGACTGAAAAATAAACGTTTCGCCCAGCTGTTGCGTAAGATTTATCAAGAGGGATCAAGAAAAAGGTTGCACTTTACGTATTTTCTCTCCTAATAAAGCTCACGCAACAGCTGGGCGAAACGTTGAATTTTTATGTCTTTCGCTTTTCCTTTTAGACGCATTCAATCGGATTTATTGTATTCTTTAATTTGTCATATATATATATATATATATATATACATATTATATGTACATTAATAACTCTTTTATAGCTATACATTATAGTGTCGGTTGGGGGTAAGGGAGTGACATCAACATACACTGTAATGTATAGTATGTAAATATAATTAATATTAGCTCTTGTAAGATCAACAATCTAGTTCTTTTTTAACAACCGTGTGATACATGCTACATATATATATATATATATATATATATATATATATATATATATATATATATATATATATATATATATGTATATATATATATATATTGACGTATAAAATATTATAGTGTACTCTATACTCTGCTCACGCAATTAAAACACGTGCTGAATGAAACTATTTCTAATTGTATAAGAAAAGGGAGAACGCAAATAGCATGACACACCATCCTCACCGTCTGAAATGACTCTGGAAAAAAGACACCACTTTGATTCCATAAATAAACGTTTTTTTCTTTTAAACATTTTTTTTTAAAGCGACCGATACGTTTTGTTTCTTCTGTTTTATTTTCTAACATCGAAGTTTGATACACTTTCTTATTTAATTTTTAACCACACCGATTGAGAAGTTATTTTATCAGAATATTAACGCGATACATCGAAGTAATGTTTTTTTCTGTCAATTAGTATTAAGATAAACAGTAAGTTATTATTACGTGTGAATTTTTTTTTCATTCTATATTAAAATGTTAATCGTCTTTTAAATTTATTTTATTATAACACAGAAAATGTCTTTCTGCCGTTCAAAATAAGAAATGCTGTTATTTTGTTTTATTGTTCGCATATAAAAGACTCGATTTTATGAACCGGTATAAGTGACACAACGACCATTAAAATGTAAAATTTACAAAAAAAAGAAATCAAAGCGGTAAAACATTAAATAAATATATCATACCTAGAAGTAAGGAAGATTGTTCAATCATACTTGAAATGTAACACATATACAGAAGCAATCTCCAAAAAGCCCATTAAGGCAAGAGAATGAAACAGATGACCAATATCGAAAACTTATCAAACTAGACCAAAACGAATGGCCAACATTGCAAGAACACCTTAGAGAACTATATTTAACTTTCCGTTCCCTCTTTTGTATAGAATCCACACACACACACACACACACACACACATATATATATATATATATATATATATATATATATATATATATATATATATATGTATATATATATATATATATATATATATATATATGGACATCTTTTTTTTCCTTTTTTTTAAAACCTGCGGGGGCTAGGAAATAACCGACTAGTACACGGGCGCAGGCTATTTTTACCTCTCTCGGAGTGTTGGATCCATAAGGCCATCCATCTAAAAGAAGGACACCTCTGATAATAAAACCTTGCTACCTACCACTTACGCCGTGGCAGTAAACTGCTGGGGAGGGAGGCCTCCTTAGTCCTTATTGACAACCTTCCTAGAGTGTGAATCTCGAACAAAATATCCGGTTTGAAAACGTACAATAGCTTAAGAGTATATAGGTTCTGCCTTGCACTCCTTCTTTGTCTATTAGCCAGGCGCAGATGTACCAGCGCTGGGACGCCTCTAAACACTCAGTGCCTAGCCTTGTTTCCTTACTAGGACAATGACCCGACAGGTTAAAGGTACAGGTTAGACAGCTTGTCTGCCTGCTGTTTCCGACTGACAGGACAGGAGGCGAAACTCTAGGGTAGCGCAAAGAACGGCTGCTCTATCATCAGTTGCATAATACGGTGGGTAGTTGTGTGTGCCATGTCGCGCATGGAAAGGGACCCATCAATAATCTGCGGTGGGCTTTCCCGAGGCCACAACCCCCATGGACCAGGTCGTGACTAATTGACTGGTTGTGTGAGCTTATTGACACCAAACAAGGACTCGTCTTGGCCAACCCACTCTATAATAATAAAAAAATGTAATTTCAAAAAACTAAAAACACACCTAAACCAGACACCCAACAAAAACACTCTCACCTCTGCCCTTGAGGCTCGCATCCACAAATATCCGAGGACTTAGAACCAACATCAACGGCGTAGACCCCTTTCTCCTGACAACTCCCCGAATATCCTAGCTCTAAGTTAAAGTAACCTTAAATCCTAAATCTTCTTTCATAACTTTGACATGACTGACTACCTCCCACTCTACCGTAAAGACTCTGACAAACATATGCACGGGCTAGGAGTTTATGTTCGAAAAAAACCCTCCCCCTGACAAGAGAACATAGAATAAGATGACCAAGACTACATGTGCTTTAGATTGACTTTACGTCACAGCGTCAGTTATATTTAATTCTTATACTGTTCCCCGTCGACCCAGGACTAAACTCTGCACAACTCTCTCTCTGAAAGCATAGATAGAGAACTCTTATTTGACCCGAATGCCAAGATACATGTATTTTTAGATTTTAATGCCCACCACCGCGACTGGTTGGGATTCTCTACCCTTACTGACGCAGCCGGCAACTCGACGTATAATTTCTCCTGAGTTCACTCCCTCTCTCAGACTGTCGGTTTTCCGACCCGCATCCCCGATCGAGTAGACCAACAAGCCTCACTTCCAGCCTTTTGTTGACCTCAATGCCCGAGGCTTAAGTGACGAAAGCTCATAGCCCACTCGGGAATGCTGATCACATTGTGCTAATGATACATATCACCCTAAAAAGTCGTCCAAAACCTGGTGAACCGTTCCTCAAAACAACGAGATACTACGAGCAGGCTGATTTTGAGTCAATCAGAGATCCCATTAGAGACGCCTTATGGAGGGAAACTTTTTTACACCCTGCCGACCAGTGAGCAAATAAGTTAACTGAATGGGTCAAAGCAGACATTGAAGGCTATGTCCCCATGCGAAACTTATTTAGCAAGCCCCACTCTCCCCAATGGGACACCTCGAAATATGCAGCTGCCATTGCTGAGAGGCAACAAGCATTCCGTAAATTCGGCCGCCATTAGTCAGCTGCTGATATACTTAACTTTATACAGTCAATAAATAATTGCAAGGCCATGATAGGCGAACTAAAGAGATGGTATAATGAGTAAAAAAACGGATTCAGTCACAGAAACTAGGTACTCGTGATTTCTGTAAAATCTACAATAGTGTAGTGAACAATGGTCAATCAACGATTCCCCCACCATCAAACCACAATGATGCCGTTTACACGCCCACTGATAAGGCTAAACTACTTGCCCAGATTTTCGCTTGTTACTCCACTTTGGACTCAGATAACAAGCCCCTTCCATAAATTCCCTTTGTCGGCCAAGACCACACTTATAACCTGGTAATCACTCCATCTCAAGTCAGAAGCATCATAAAAAACCTTGACACCTCTAAAGTCTGTGGGTCTGATCTTATACCTGTAATAGTCATAAAGTAATGCTCTGCTGAACTGGTCCTTGCCCTCTCCAAACTCTACAATAAATACCTAGCTGAATCTTCCTCCCCCGATAGCTGGAAAATTGCCTCTGTGGTACCAGTCTACAAGAGTTTTGGGGAATAGAACCGATCCTCAGAACTACCGCCTTATCAGTCTACTGCCGATCTTTGCTACAATCTTTGAATCCTTAATCAATCTAGCGAAGTACGGCACTTAGTTAATGCTAAACTTCTTTCTAACCGACAGTATGGATTTAGACAAGCACGATCTACTGTAGACATCTTAACGGGCATCTCTGAACGCATGTATCGCACACTCGACAAGGCAGGAGAAGCAAAGGCAGTAGCTCTTGATATATCCAAGGCCTTTGACAAGATAGTGCTTAAAGGGCTTCTCCTAATAATACGCTCATACGGTATTACTGGGCAATTACTTAATATAACTAGATCCTTCCTTACCAAAAGAAAAATCCAGGTTGTGCTCCATGGCTGTTCATCCAAGCAACATGACATAAATGCTGGTGTACCCGAGGGATCTATCCCTGGAACTTTTTTGACCACGATCTATATAAACGATCTCCCTGATGACATAGAGTCTGACATTGGTTTATTTGCTGATGACATCACGCTTTACTGTCACCATGTTGGCAAAAAAGACGCGATCATATCCGAGGCAATGGCTGAATCTTTAGAAAATGACCTCCAGGCTGTAGTGGATTAGGGTTATAAATGATTGGGAACTTTTAATGCCGCAAAGACAAAGCTCCTTTCCTTCAATAACTACAAGAAACCTCTCCAACCACCGATTGTCATGGCAAATAACACCCTACCTGAGACCTCATCATTCAAACCCATCGGCCTTACCTTCACGGGTAACATTAATTGAAACAAACACATTGAAGACATTGTCAAGGCTGCCGCAAAGAATGTTGGCTCCCTCTACCGTGCTAGTAAACTCCTCACACCTGACATTATCCTGTATCTCTACAAAACCACCATCCGCCCATGCATGGAGTATTGTTGTCACATCTGGGCTGGTGCATCATCTACTAGTCTTTCTCTCCTTTACAAGGTCCAAAAAAGAATCGCCAACCTAATAGGTCGCTCACTGTCAGCCAAGCTCCAGCCTCTGTCCAATCGCCGCAATGTAACATCCTTGTGCTTGTTTTACAAATACTTCAATGGATTATGCTCCGATGAACTGGCTACACTGGTGCCCCTTTGACATAAATTCACTAGACCAACTCGACAATCAACTAAATCCCATCCATTCACTGTGGGGACCTCCAGATGCCGGAGAGCCTTCTACTGAAATAGCTTATTTCCTGGTGCTGCTGGCATCTGGAACTGCCTCCCTACCCCCTGTATCCTCGACAGTACTAACATTCAGAAATTTAAAACTAATGTAAACAGACATCTCGCTGTGCAGATCCCAATTTAAGTTGGCCCCCTAACCTTCTCCCCTTTTCTTTTTTCTTAGTAGCCCCTTACGTCTTAAGTGGCGGCCTGCCTTGATTGAGCTGAACTATGTTAAAAAAAAGTTTAAATAGTACGTTTGTGTAACTCACTAAAAAAAACATGTCGGTCACAAAGCGGTTAAACGTTCATGCCGATCTCTGAGATCTGTGTCGTCACAACCGCAACTCTCACCTAAAATATTTTTCAACCGAAAGGGAGACAACTCTAAACAAAAAGAAACTATTTTTTTCCAATTATTGAATCCGTCACGTGATCATTCATAAATATTTGTATTATTTAGAAAAAATGAAAATCGTCAAATTCACTACACTTCGACTCTTATTTATTTTTGTACAATAGAACGTACGAGATGCGTTCAAGAAGTAATGCCCTCACCCATTTCCCATAGCAGTAGAGTAATGAGACATAGCATAGTTATTAGTCTTTCTCTATATAGAGACCACTCAGAGTCATGCAGTTCTCTCATAGTTTGATGCAGCTATGGACATCGTTTTTGTAGTACACGACAGGTTGGTCTTCCAACCACGTCGTAACTTCAGAAATCAAGGTTACATAATCTGGGAGCGTTTTCCTTTCAAACACTAATCTGATCTGGCGTCATGCGAGTTGTGGACTAGAGCGTTTTTCTGTAGGAGGAGGATACTTTTGCTGATCTTGCCCCGCCTCTTGATTTTGATAGCTTCTCTCAATTTCATCAAAAGTGAAGCGTAATAGGCTCCTGTAATTGTGGTACCCTTTGCCAGAAAATATGTCATCACTACTCCGTCCTGGATCTTGAAGACTGTGAGCATGACCTTGCCAGCGGAGGGCTGCGTTCTAGCCTTCTCTGGAGGTGACGAGTCCAAGTGCTTCCACTGCATTCACTGCGCTTTGGTCCCTTGACTATAGTGATGGACCCAAGTCTCATCCTGTGTAATCAGTCTTTTAGAAAAAACTTTGACTCATCTTCTTGGCACATCTCCAAATTCATCCCCGAGCACTCGACGCGTTCTTGCTTCTGGAAGTTGTGAGGAACTTGAAAATACATTTGGAAGACACCTTATGCATATGCAACTGGCCCTGAATGATACTTTCAAGAGACCCTGTACTGATCTTGACTTCTTGGGCTGTGTGGTGAATAGTAATACGTCAATTTTTCAAAATGGCAGCCTCAACTTGACTAGAAGAAGAGAGATGACCGGGCTGGGAGCTGTTAACACATACTTTCGGGCATGTTTGAATTCACGATGCCAGCGTTTTGCAAGGTCATATGATAGGGCATCATCACTATAAGTTTCTTTCATTTCATCAAAAGTCTCATTTTGTTGCGTCCTTTCAAATACAAACACCGGATCACTGCACGACACTCAACTGACTCCATTTCACAGCTGACTCAGTTCAAACACCTGTAAATCAGAAACTACAATTAGTTCAGAGCTGTTTTTTGCAACATAACTCGTACAGATATAAATCATTACACATGCAAAATATCATTTAGATCAGACAATTGATAGTGGATCAGGGGCATTACTCATTGAACACCCCTCGTATGTTAATACTAATGGATATGTGTATGTATCTTTTTTAACGCAGAGGTATGCTATTACTTTTATTAATGTACTAATGTACCATATTGTAATGCTCAATTCAGTTTTCTATTCTATTTCAGACTAATGTATTATCTTGTAATGCTTAATTCAAGAAGTGGGTAGTTTAGAATCTGTTCTGCTCTAATTATGCAATCTTCCCAGTAATTACACCCTCCTTTTGGTGATGTAGTGCAGTATAAGTTCGTTCGTCATGATTCCATTTTCCTTTCAAGAGTTCTGTACGAAATTAAAAAACAATACTAATATTAGTATGTGTCCGTCTAAAGCCGAAACTATTCACTAACATCTATTAATGTTCTATTGCACTATATTTTAATCCTCAATTCAGTTTACTGTACTATTTCAGACCAATGTACTATATTTCAATGCATAAGTAAGCGTGTGAGTAGTGTAGCATCTGTTCTGTTGTCATGATGCTATCCTCCCAGGCATTATCCCATCCGTTTTTGTAGCACTTTAGTATATCTTGGTTCGACATAATACCATCACCCAACATATTAATTCTTTTTAGTATCGTTTATGTGATTATGATAAAATGCGAACAAAATTAAGAAACCAAACACACTTTAAATATTTAGTTTATGAATGTGTTCCCTGTGCTTAACACAATTTGACGATTATATATAACAGATTAACATCTGGCGAAGGTGCTTGACCGTTGGCAGCATATCTTTGCTAGTAAATGAATGGTATTATTCGGAGTCTTTAAAAGTAGGAGCATTCGATGATATCTATGCAAATGACACAACCATGTGTGGTCACTTCTAAGAGAATAAATGATAACTATCTGTCTTCATCTCGCTCTTCTGATCACCTTGTCTGGTCACTTGTAATCGATCTAAAAGCAAGTTCACCTCATTTCACCGCCAACGCTCGGATAATGACTTTGTTTTAGTTATTTTCATGCTTCTATTTATCTGTCTCCCACAAGGTTAGATGTGACACAAGGCAGGGAAAGTGGGAAAGAACCAGCGCTCGAGAATTTGAGCACTCTGGCTGTTTAAAATTGCCTGTGCAACCTCGTCGGCATTTCCCGGTAGGGGCGCCTCAGGCAGTAAGCAATAAACTTACTCCTCCCCAAAGAGGGAAGGCAAAGCCTGGGAGGGTGCACCTCCTAGCACTGCACAGGACCAACAACCCCCAATAGACCGCGTAAATCCAGACCCAAAGGCCCGGACAATACCAGTTCATTAGGCGGGGTAAAAACCCTTGGTGGAACTTGCTAGGTGCCTAACTAAGCTCAAATCCTTGGTTCTCCCATTGCACTATTCAAAGCAAAAACACGTTTAGCTAAACACCTTCTAAAATATTTGCCATTTTTCGACTCTGTACCTAAAACAAAACGGAACTTCCATGAACAGAGTTTATTTCAAAGAACTATTGGTTTGGAAACACAATACAACGGTGCTGCTTTCCAGTTGGCTACAGCACGGTCGTTTTCAACTCAAATTTAAACATATTCTTGTTGGGCCGTCCCATTTAATAATAACATCCAACCATGGTCTGCGATCCTCAAGGTGTCTCCCTCACCATCCACCTAAGCAACACTATTAACAAATGTTATCGAATGTCCGTTAGGCCTTGATGAATGTTGACCTGTTAGTAAAATAAAAAGAAATAGATGGTATAACTTTTCTTATTTGTTATTTTTTTATTCTCACAACCTTTCGATTGATGCAAACTCCGACCTTTTACCGAACCTGTGAAAAGTTTGTGTCGAACTGACACAGAATTTCCAACTGAACCCTTTATTTAATCCGCCAGTTAGGTTGGTTCTTTTATAGGTTTTAGATTTTGACCTAAATATTCTAAACCTTGAAACAATGCATCTGAAAATGTTGGAGAATTGACCGAAATGTCGGAAAAATAGATGGGAATTGTAGTCCAAACAATTGAAAAATACACAAAATAATATGCATAATAAATGAGTTTCCAAACTGTAAAAATATTTCTTCCAATTGTTTTTAATTTAGTCATCTGTAATTAACATCCGAATCATACCAATGAGGATAATTCGATGTTAATTATAATTTACTAGTTTAGATAATTAACAAGATTATCTTAAAGAATAATCAACAATCGTCTTGTGGCAGTCATCTCAACTCTTATACAGTCAACCCCTCAGTATGCACCTGCTGACCTCTGCAACTACAAATATATACAAGAGAAACACCATTCGTTCAACAATACTATCAATTAACTAATTAGACCAACGAATAGAAAACGAAATTACATTTGACAGAGTTTAAATTTTAATAGCGAATGGATGTGTCTTACATATTATATTTTTTCAACGTTATTATCATGGCTGTAGATTGGGGAACGAAGAATTATTGTCAGCTTTGTTACGAAATATATCATCGTCGTCGTAAACACAATCACCATCATCATCAGCAGCATCATCATCATCATTGTAACGCCCATTTTACGTGCTGGATGTGTTGGACGCCTTTAAATAATTGACTTCAAAACAAACCTATATATCTATATATCTATCTATAGATGTATTATTTGAAATTTTGGACTATATTCTCATCGCGGTTCTTATCTTTTACAACTGTTGGACCGATCTCTGCTCCGGCCTTCTTCAAGTGTATATTTTCGAACTTTACGGAATTCCGAACTGAATCCTCTATTTATTCCATCAGGGTAGATTGTTCTCGTACCGTTAACCATAACCGGGTAAAACTGTTAATTGTCATAGTATTCTTAGTTATTATTGGCGGTATTGATGATAAAACGGTTACATAAAACTGATTGCCAATGAAAATCTTAAACCAAGTTTTGAATAAAGATTCGCAAGTTTGAAAAAATGAAGCGGAACAAAACTAGGAGGTTAAATCGACCTAAACGTTGTAAAAATAACAACCGAGAGGCGAATAGTTCGAATAATGCAAATGATATACATGTTCAAACCTTATTTTTTAAATCAACAAAAAAGATAGATATACTTTATGTCAATACGTGTAAGCCCAAATTAAGTAATTGAATTTGTAAGAATAACAAGTCGTATTGAATAATTAGTATTTGTATTTTCTTGTTTAAAGAAGGAGTGCTTGAAAACAAAAACAATGTTGATCAATACAATCAGCGATCAAAACAGGAGGGTAAAAATTGGTACGAATTAGTGAGGACGTTCGGTAATGTCGACATTAATCTACAACAAAATTAAACAATGTGAACTACTTTTTGTTTCTAGTCTTTATTTGTGAGCACACCTGCAGAAGAAAATAAAGCGCAGTTGTCTCTGTGAGTGGATGTACAGCTGAACCTATTAAACTACAAAACAAACACCCACAAAGTTGATATTTTTTCATCCGCGTTTTACATTTTGATAAAAATATGATTCTGTTACCTGTTTAGGGTAAAATAATATTTGATTTTTCGAATTTGGCGCAGTTTTTTCTTTTCTTAACTTGGCGCAGATTTGGTCTTTGGGGGGAAAAGTTTTCCAGCCATTTCAAAAGAGAAGAAACTTTATTATCAATAAGTTAATTTCCTTCAAGAGACATGAATGGGTGGCGGAATAAAAGGTGTTAGGGAGACAGATAGGAAACACGTACGAGGGGGAAAGAGAGAAACATAGAGATACCAATGGAGATATGTTACCCTGGGCAACGCCGAGTAGCATTACTTGTTATAAATAATATAAGTACGTATATAGTATGCGCACTGGGACAAATATAAGTACGTATATAGAAGGCGCAGACAGATGTGGTACTTTTAATAGAAATATGCAATACTTTTGCCCTGGGCAACAGAAGAGGAGTAGTGGGGAAGAGACACCTTTCGTTGAAGGCAACAGGGAGAAGGAAACAAAAGGGATAGGGTGCGGTGAAATGGGGCGACATGGGAAGAGAAAGGGAGAAAGATAAAGAGACGACTATAGAGAGAGGGAGGGAAACAGAAGTTCGAATATAAAGATGTTACACGCACTATTTTCTTCTATTTTCTGTTTTCATGACACTGAGCAACGTCGGGTAGCCCTGCTAGTTATAAATAATAAACAAAGAATATCGTCAGGTTTTGTTACATTATTTTACCTGTAGCTATGAAGAGAAAGAGAAAAAAGAGAGAAACAGGTGGCAACCGGTTTTGTATTTTTTCTTATTTCTATTAACTTAATTTGCTTTGCAAACTTCCTTTTTCCTGGCTCAAACACTTTACCCCGATCTAAATTGGTGAGCGAAAGATCCCATAGTTTAGTTCATCGGCATTTATTTTTAAAAGTATAGTATCTAGCATGCGTCTTTGTTATTGACACTAGTGTGTGCGTCGTTAATACCATTAAATACACATTTAATTTAATCAAACAAAAAAAAAACACAGAATTAAACAGAATATCATTTTTGGTTACCTTTGTTTACTGGTGTAACTAAATTAACAATTTATTTAATATTACTACCTGCACAAACACAAGTGTTTACAAAGAAATAGCGTAAGCGACAACTCGTTTAATGATTGACAGCTGTGGAGTTAAGATTAGGACCTCGATCGGGAAAGGAACTTGGGATCTGACGCCAGTTCCGTTAGAGTACGTTATGGTTTCTTTTCTCGGCCAGAATAATCGACAGAATGACGCAAATGTATGTGCTCGCTTCAAACTCTAATATGGTGAGTGAGAAAAAAGTTTCGCAACTGGGGATTAATGTCTCTCTATCTCTCTCTCTATCTTACTCTCTCTATTTCTCCCTTAGACAAGTGTATAACTATATTTATATATGCGTGTGTATATATCCCTTTGATTGTTGGTAACCGATTTCTATATATTATTTTTATGCAAATTATTCCTCCATTTTAATAAGATGTGTTTCCGTAATTGATTGGAGACGGCGAGACGGCAACCATGATTCCCAATAACAAGTGTGTGTATAGCATTATACACACGCACCATATCCACACTAATACTGCAGTAGTTTTCATGCAGCTTCTATTCAGCGGTACAACAATGCAAACATCGTTGCATATGCATCAATTAACCATGAAAAAAAAACCTGTTTCCACCGTTGCAAAAAACGTTGCGTGTTAGCATTTTGCTATTTATCTGATTGTTTCAATACATTTTATTTGGTTTGATCTTTTTATGTTTTTATTCCATTATTTCAATAGTAGTAATACAACTGCACAACACGCAACTGGGATATAATATATTTTTTGGTTTGTCCGTGCATTGATTAAGGTTTCGTTCATTATGCGTGATGTAAGATCATGGGCCACTGTTTTTCATAAAACAAGTCTAGCCTTCGACTAAACTGCGTGTCTAGACCAGAAAATCGTGCCTGCTAATTCTGATTGCCGTATGTTTTGCTCGCCGTGTAAGATCCACCCTGTTTATTTACGTTACTGACGGGAGCATAGTTATACACTATCTCAGTTATTAATGTGCAACAAATTACTCTCGTAAAAAGACTACGTGGATCTAGAAAAAAATAAAAATTGCTTCATTCTACAGACAGGAAAAAACAAATATTACAAGTTAATACCAGCTTGTGGAAGTGTGTTCTTACCAGTCGGAGATACGTCTTCGACAATCTATCTGGCTAAGGTATATCTTCTCTTTATCTTCTCTGTAAAAAGGGGCTAATTTATTGATAATCGTCCGGGTCGCCCGTATCGGAGAATGCCGACGGTTTTTTTTCTGACAATTTTTTGTGGGCCAGAACGCACTAATCTTTGTCTAGAAATATGTACGATTTTTATCACCTAACTATTTAGAGCGTCTTGGTTTAGTGGTAGAACGCTGGACTATAGACATCAATATCGAAGGTTCGATCTCTGTCTAAGTAAGCCATGCTGATGACGGTTGTGATCCAGAAACACGTGTTCATGGATTACTTTTATGTACGTATAAAATAAATAAAATACGGAAACTACGTCCTATGAAGTGAAGAGCGACTAATAATGCAATTTTCTGCATCTTAATCACTTAGCAAAGTGAGACAAACGAAATAATAGTAAGCAAAATAACAACGAACGCTACCATCACCAATACAAATAATTACATTATATATATATATACATCCCTAACTTTATATAGATAGAGGTAAGGGGAACAAATTAGATATAAGCAGTGCACATAATACAATATGATCTATTTTCTTTATTTAAGCGTAACAATATAACCGGACCTCGCTTGTCAATATATCATATGGTCTAGTGTACGATTATCACTCAGTCATTAACACAGAATGAAACTGCCTGAGGACTCATTTGGGAAAATTGTTCGATCAAAACACAGCACACCTCACCGCCTCTGTTTTTATTTTTTTTTATTTTGTATCCGTAACTTGTACACCCTATATACTATTTACATCTGTCTTCCGAAAACCTAGTTCTGAGTATGACTATGAACATTATCCGATGAGCAGGCCCTGATTTGCCTATTTTGGTAGTGTGAAGTTATTTTTTATTTGCCATTACTTTCAGTGAAACACTATTTAACTTGGTAATAAGTAAGGTATACAATGGCTTTTTTTCATTTAATCCAGTTATGACCCAGCTCGTGTTTTTCAATCGTAGACGTGTCCTTTTTATTCCCGAGCTTCACATGGATGGCTCTGCTCTTGAGGAGAAAACGACTCTGAAACCTCGTGGGCTTTATCTCTCTTCAAATCTTTCTTGGAGTTCATACATTATATCCATTGCTCTTACTGCTTTTCGTAAAGTCGCTTCTCTCTATCGCTCCAAACACTTTCTCACACCTGAGGCTATTCTCTATCGAAACAAATCCACAATGAAGTGATTACTGTTGTCATATTCTGGCTGGTGAATCTCTGTTCTATTTGATGGTTTTTTATAAGGTGCAAACATTATTAGCCCTACCATTTCCTCTTCTCTACACCCTTTTTCTTACAGACGCGATGTTGCTAGTCTCAATATTTTATATAAATAATATTATGCCATGTGTTCTTCAAAATTATGTGATCTATTCCCTGCTTCTTTTGTTCCAGCTCGTTTGACTCATTGGTCTAGTGGTCTCAATAAAATTCGAAGAACCGCAGGTTTGGTGAACTCTCTTTTTGCTGACTGTCTTCTTCCTACCTATAATATTGGTATTTTCAAGACTAAGGTCAATAGGCATCTCCTGTCTTTGCGATAATCATATTTGTTCTTGTTAGCTCCTGACATCAAGTGGCTTCATGTCTTGTCTGGAGCGATTTCCGGACAGAAAATAATGTTAGCGAGTAAAATTTGTGAGTGATATTAGGTCGCATCTAAAGTTACTTTCTAGGTCATTTTGATTCGTTGTGATTTACGGAAGTTAGTAGGCAGATTACTAAAATAAAAATTGTTGTTTTTATGTTCATAAAATACTGCTTAAAAATACAATGGGTTTTAATAATAGGGTGGTTTTATTGAAAAACGAAGGGGCTGCCTTAAATCGGATCATTTAGGTTGCGTCAGACAAACATGAAGACGCAAAAAAGAACAGATAACTATTGACCTTAATTTTGAATAGAGATAAGAGGAAAACATTCAACAGGAAGAGAGTACACGTAGTCTGTATTTCTAGGACAGCAACTACTGTAATAGTAGTGGTATTATAACTAGATATTTGAAGAGAACATTGATCAGGACCACTAGACTAACGTCAACTGAACTGGAGCAAATGAAGAACACACATCATAATAGTATTGAGAAAAGCGGAAACGTCCTGTACTAAGCTCACCTAGTGGGCTCCGTTAGGGATCATGCTTAACATAAAGAAATAAATGTGAGTATATACCATGTATGTTTTATTTTAGTATTCTGTGTGTTCTAACCTGCAGTCGCGAATGCGTCCCAAAATTAGTAGATCGTTGCTACACCAATTAATTCCATATTTTCAGTCTTTTTCTAATATGTGACATCTGGAAGACTTCCCAGTGAATCCTCTCAAAGAATATATTCATTCTTTGACACGTAACTATAACATCGCCATCACGCATAATCATTCGCCGTACATTGAATACATTCATATTTGGAAGCGCCTTAGGAAGTAACACAGGTTCACTCTGACAATGATTATAGAACCTGTAAGATGTCAATCTATTTATATATACTATATCGTTTAGAAAATATGTGCTGAAGTAAAATAAAAAAAACATTGAAAGATATAAGAACATAATGCATGAACACTCTTTGAAAGACATTTTAATTCGATATTAAATAGCTACACAATTGTTTATATATCAACAAATATAAAGACAACATACCTACTATCATGATTTCTTTCCATCACCGTGAATATTTGCTCTGGAGATCGGACTTCTACAAATCAGTAGAAACCGACCAGTTTCCTTTGCGTCATCAGCCTAAACCATACAGTAGACTGGCGTAACTCAAAGAGTCATTCATAGTCTAATCATCTGCATCAATTGTATTCTACACCGCAGTTTTACATCTACGAAACTATGATCTCAAATCTGTGTAAAACATTCACAATTAAAATTATTATTGTTAAAACCACTGCAACAATTATCCTTTCTTGCTCTGTGTATCGAAAACCAAACATAATGTTCTCGAATATAGTTTCTTTCCAAAGACATATTATCTTTTGAATACATCGCCACGAAACTGCTACATCGCACACTACAACATTGTTGTTTTTAAGTTTAATGCCACTAAATAATTGTCGAGCCGTCTTCGAATCTAATCGAATTTTGTCAATTACAATCATCGTTTTCAAACTTTCCTCCATGATATTGTTGATTTGTTAATTGACAATCTCGTTAACCATTAACCTCTAGTGGCTTGGGACATTTCTTCCTATTTATTTGCCTCTCAACAAGGAATCCGCGTTAGATATAATGGTGGTGTTTAATGTGGAGAGAATAGAGCTCCTTATAGAAGGGGCACTCATGATTTGAACATAATTAAAAATTGCACGAGTCTAAAGATTTATTTTTAACTGACCGAAGACAAAACCCTCAGAATGTAACATCAGAACATATTGTTCTTAGCAAAAAGGCAAATTAGTCATATGATAATTAGATAACCACTAAAATGGTTCAAGTGACGTAAAATAAAACAAAGATAACTATTATTACATTCTGTTGCTTGACTGGCATATGTTTAGCACTCTGTATATTCAGTATCATCGTATTTCCTTATTGCATAATGATGCCTTCCTCGGCCAGCATCAAATATCTTCCGAGGTCAACCAATCGATTCAAACATAGCTTAAAGACCATGACCATTCACTCAAACTCGATAGTCGCATTCATTAATTGACAACGAATCAATTCCTATATTGTTTGCGTGTGTGCGTTCGATTTACTCCGAGCTAATTACTTTCAGAAAATACGTTGTTTGCTTTCACTCTTCCTGCCAGAAATTGCCACACACTCCGCGCACACACACGCGCATACACATACACATGGCCTCCTGCCCCAAAGCGTCTCAATGAAGGACGTGCTATCATCTAATTGTTTCCATTTCTATCCGATATGCAAGCGAGTACGGCTATTAATTCTAATTGGTTTCACACCAACAGTCAACCTAGATCTTCTCTTTTGTCCTATATTTTATTTTTTGTAGGTTTACATAAGCAACATTGATTTCCGGCACTGTAATGTTTTTAATCAATCAAGACGGCTAGTTAGCTGTTTCCCCATCAAGCTGTCAACAAAATCCTATTGTGAGACAATTGATAACCAGTTAACTTTGTACTGCAAACGATTTATAAAAACTTGATGCACTATATATATATATATATATATATATATATATATATATATATATATATATACATACTGTGTTTAGATACTGTGTTTAGATTTTTTAGTATAGCATCAACAGTGCTCACTACTTGACTAGAGCTTAGTTGTAAAAATATCTATGGCAATTAAAATATGCAGAGGCGTCCGTGTTTCATCGCCCCAGAGAATAATACAGCTAAGGGCACGGATCTTTGGCATTGATTATTTTTATATATCCATGTGGTGTTTATTCTAACTAACTAAGGAATAAGACTAATGAACATAACACACTATTCCAATAACACGCGTACTAAAATAAGCTCACCTGCTAATTCGACAAATTCACAAAATGGATGCGCCTCATCACAAAAAAATCTAAGACAGAAATGTTAAGTAAAAATCAAAACATTAACACCTGGGATGGAAATAAAAACAAATCTGATTTATTAGTTTAATCTAAACATCACGTCTGTGCATAACAATAATTAGTAACAGAAAATCCGTGTATTAAGCCTGGCTATTCAATGCAGGGATGATACACGGACGCGTCCAGGTAGCTTAATTGTCATATATATTTACATACTTTACAATATACATATGTACATTTTTTTAAACATAGTTCACCCCAAACAAGGCAGGACGCCACTGTAGACGTAAGGGGCTACTGAGAAAAAAGAAGAGGGGAGAAGATAGGGGGCAGTCAATCTAGATTAGGATCTGCGCAGCGAGATGACTGTTTACATTAGTTTTAAACTTCTGCATGTCTGTACTGTCGGGGAAACAGGGGGCAGGGAGGGAGTTCCAGAGGCCAGCAACACGAGGAAAGAAGCTATTTGAGTAGAAGGCGCTCCGACATCTGGGGACCTCCACAGTGAATGAATGAAATTTAGTTGATTGTCGAGTTAGTCTAGTGAATTTACGTCGAGGGGGCACCAGAGTAGCCAGTTCATCGGAGCATAATCCATTGAAGTATTTGTAAGTATATATATATATATATATATATATATATATTTGTTTCATTTTACTTCAGTCGAAGTTCTCAGAAATCGAGAACCCTTTTTCCGGGGGCTGACACTTGATTACTATATGAGATACATAGATATTCGAATATTAAGGTGCATCATATGGAGGAAACATATCTGAAAATAAAAGTATCAGAATCATGTTCATCGTTCACTCAACAAAAAGATGCAGTTATAGTCGTGAAAACATTCAGAATGCAAAAAGCAATCTGAAAGAAAGTAATGTAGAAAAGAAAGACTGTAGAGTTTGGAATAATCCATTATCAACAAAAGGCTATATCCCCACAAGTATTTATTAAACCCGTGCATGTATAGAGAAAGACAGGGTAAAAGAGAAATATAGAGATACATTTGGTGAAGAGAGAAACATACCAATTTCAGATGCTGTCATTTTATTTTATATTTAACTTCCTATGTACATTAAAAACATACCCGACATAACGGATCCCATTCTTGTGTATTTTAATTTATGTTTACACACACACACACACACACATATATATATATATATATATATATATATATATATATATATATATATATATATAATAAACAATAACAACTATTTTACATTTGTCGCTCCTCGTAAAATAAGTAGAGCACTCTAAATGGTAGTACACACACAGCATGACGCCACTTGCTTTATATGCCTCATTCCTTCTTTAATAGAAGTATGAATGCCTGGATATCGTGCCGCTTTTTAAGGTTTTAAAATTATCATCGTTTACCTGCTATTCAAATATTGGCCGCGCGGTTTACGACGTTGGATTTAAGTTGAAAAATACTTGTAATCCAGGGTTTCGAATCGTACTACCGGTAGTGAATAGTCATATCTCTATGCTGATGAGTCCTGATTGGAAAGGGACGAAACGTATACGCATAGATAATAAACAATAACAAATATTATATATATATATTATTTTTAAATTAGTTTATTAGAAATCCTATCTGTACCTCTTTTGATCATTTTTACCCTTAATTTGTTTATTTTATACTTGTTCTCTTCGTTCTGCTTTCAGTTTGATCTATTATAACCATCATGTCATTGACAGCACAGCCCATCTTATGAGTGTCTGGGATTATAGTCCATTTGCAGGCAAAGGTTCTTTGAACTTCCACCAGAAATTTCGTAGACAGAAGAGGACAACGTACAGACAGACATGTCATCTTATTTATTAGCTCTGTCATGATTCGTTTCGTCGCTCATTTACAATCGATCTGCAATATTTATAAGGATTTCGTCATTAAATATTGAACTGCATGCGTTTCGCATTATTGATTGATACCACACCAACGTCAGTTCCCAGTTGTACGTTATAAGTGATAATGAGTCACGGGTTTATTCAGACAGAAAGATAGAGAAAGCGAAAGACAGATGAAAGGACATTTATACAAAAATTATTTCGACAAACATAAGATTATATTAAATACGAGCTTACTTACCCAGCGCTGCCTGCGAGTCTTTTTACTTTTATTTTTTGTAACGTTATTTGGAATTTATTTTTCTTAAATAAGACTTATTAAGAAATATCTACAAGAAAAGAGTGAATAAATGAAATATATAAGTTTTTTCTTGAAAAGTGTATGTTCCTATAGAAATACTGCACTACGAGCACAGACTTAAAGGTTGAAAACTGTGTGTAATAGTTTAAAATAGTTAATATATTTTAAAATAATTCATCCCTTTTAATTGACTTGATCTGTTCAAATGAACTGATTGAGAGCAAGATGAATGAATGATGGATCAGATGGTTCGGACATGTGCTGATGGTAAACAACGGTCCTTTGCACGGTAAGTCCCCGGAAAGCGACCTAGGGGAAGGGCAATGATTAGATGTGCACACACCTGCACATATTCTCTGTAAAGCCGGTCTTCAACGGAACGACACCTGTGATGGTGTCAAATCGAGACTCCTATTTATCATTGCCGAACCTGCCGTATATATAATGCATAAGAAAATAGATATATTACATAAGTGAATTACTTTTACTATTTGTAAATTCATATTTATCTCACTTTAGTTCTAATTTAGTTTTGCAAAGATCTGTTATAGAATAAAGATACAGTTAACTTTCGTCGTACCTTTAACATTTCCAAAGTTTATATAATTGATACATAACGAATACCCGCAGTTCGAGTTGAAAAAATGATTAACGGCTCAGGGTTAAAAAGTATGACCTCAGTAGCTAATCGGGAGTAGGGAATATCCAGGGAAGAGCATTCTGTTTATTTTAAGTCGACCACTTTTATGGGGCAGTCATTTCCCCAAAAATCTATTCGTGGTTTTCTGGGTGTACAATATAAACTAGCATAGCCAAACTGACTAAGCCGTCTCTCACTCTCTCTCTCTCTCCCTCTCTTTCTCTCGCTCACTCTCTCATACACAGGGACTAATCTCTTGCGCTATATATCTCTCTTATTATTGTAATTTCTCATGTTTGACCTAAAAGAATATTATGTGTGCTTTTAAATGTGTAAGGCGACAATGACTACCGTGCGGTGTGCCGACTGTGGTTTACATAACAGTAGTATACACGCCTCATAAACGCGGCATTGCAACACAACGGGAGTGATTTTATGAGAATATTAAACGTATTTTCTCTTTGATACTATTACAGAAATAGATAGCCAATCATCGGGCGGTAAGTTGGTGTTAAAAGTATATTTTCTAAACCAAAAATATGGGAATTTTCAGTTTAAGCCCAAGTTGTCTTTTCTCATGAAAGTTATTTCTGATAAAAAAGCATATTAATTTATAATCCATTTTCTTGGGCAGTTGTAAGAGAAAAGAGTGATATATCAGAAGAGTTCATGTATGTTTACAGAATAAAATGACATTGGAACAATTACGAAAATATATTTCTATGATTTTATTTCTTTTGGGATTAACTCAAAAGCTATATATCTATACATACTTTACTGTCTTTTTGAGATTTTTTAACATATATATATATATATATATATATATATATATATAATGTGTTTCTTTTGCATTGCACTTACGATATTTCTTATTGGAATAATGATATTTTGTAGTCATGATAATCAGCTCAATAATTATTATGTGTATAACTTCAAATAAATTCCTCCTTAAAACAGCTGTAAACAACCATAATACATCGATGCATGCACTGCATTTGGACTTGATTTATAAACTGTTTTGAATAGAGGTAATCTCTCTGTGTCTCTCTCTATAAATATATATTCGCAGGGCTTCATCGGTCAGGGTCGAATATGGGTATTCCATCCTTAGCCCAGTTTTCAGTTAGGTTGGAGCAACGCCGCTTATGGCTGAGTGTAAGTTAATGTCGCAAAGGTCATCAACATGTTTAGTTCCTAGACTGTTAACAGTGGTGGTGTCGTTTCTGTGCGCACTCTTCTTTGCAGTAGCGTTCGTCAGCTTCTCATCCATTGCTTTCAGGTGTTGACTCCATCTTGAGCTGTTATTTGAAACGCTCTCTGAAGACCCAATGTCGATGATTATTACTTTCATGTAACGCCTCACAATATCTTTGTATACAAATACATTTTTTTCTCTTCAATAATTTTTTTGTTTTGACCATTTCAATTACGCGTAAAGTTAATTCTATATAAATGTCATACTTGACTGATGTTTTAAAAGCGACTCTCTAAGTCCATGCTAAAACTGTGTTTTTAAAAGACAGCATTGGAATGTGGAATGTTAAACAGTAAGGTTTATTTTCTTTGGCACAAGTAACATCGAGAAAAAAGAAATTGAAACAAGAATATATAGTTCTTAGTTTACTTGTTAAACGACTGTTATCAGTGAAGCTACTACAACTACTTCCTGATATAGTCAGTATAGTTTCCCATTGTTTGTCAGGCGAGTTACAATAGTGTATTATTCTTTAATATCGCTTACACTAAGGATTGAACGGTTCACACGTGGACGAATATTAAGACCATGAGAACACTAGTCCGAATACTCCAAATAACACAGAAATTACAATCCTAAACTTCTATAATTAATTACTTCCGTTTAATTAATTTCAAACAAAAATGTGTTTAATCTGACAATTTTCTCTTTTTTCATGGAAATTTCTCCAAACGATGGTGGAAGGAACTAACAAACACGAACATTGATTATCGCACAGACACAAGCTGCCTATTCACATTAGTCTTGGACAGACCAACGTAGGAGGAAAACAGTCAACGGCCCGAGAGTCCCAAAATCTTACGGTTCTTTGAAAGAATCTACTAGAATATAAAGCAGTATTAAAATTATGTGTCAAAACAGCGAATTAATGGCGACCACTACACCAACAAATAAAGCTAACTAGTTCAAAATAAGCAGAGAATAGATCACACGATTCCGAAAAAACATGCCATAATATTACTTATAGAAAGAACTGGCAACATCACGGCTGTAAGAAAGAGGGTGTAGTGAAGACGAATAGATGATATGATTAATCAATACAACTCAGAAGAATAAGACACTTATTTAATTAAAACCTTAAGAATATTCTACTATTAAAAGTTACAATATAGGAGAAAATAAATAAAGTGTAATATATAGATAGATAGAGAGAATTGAACGGACAATATATATATATATATATATATATATATATATATATATAGAGAGAGAGAGAGAGAGAGAGAGAGAGAAAGAGAGAGAGAGAAGCAGAGAGAGAGAGAGAGAGTAGAAGAGATAGATAAATAGATAAATAGATCAGTAGATAGATAGATAGATAGATAGATAAGTAGATAGATAGATGGATAGATATATAAATATAAACAGCATGTAGATATATTATTTCAGAACACATGACTTGTGTGGCCAGTCGAATGGACGAGACGATTGAACAAAATAATTATTATAAGTCATAGTAAGCAATAAGATAGATACAATAAGTATATAACAATTTAAAATTGAAAAAAAAAACGCCAATCATGAATTTAATGGAAGGGAAACACAAAAATGATCTTTGGCAAATTGAGGTCAACTCCATGTGCATACAGTTCATTGATTTTAATTTTATTGCTGTCTCGTTTTGGATATAAGGGTTGGTCTTTAGTAGGAGAACAATAATATATAAATAGTTACAATACAGATAATATAAATGTTAGGATGATTAGAGTGGACTAGGAACGTACAAACAATAGATGGAAGCTACATAATTAAAAAAAAGAATATATATATATATATATATATATATATATATATAAAATATGAAACTAAAAGTATACTTAAGTAGATAGAACCTATAGTGAAATGGTTTACGGTCAATATACGAGATTATATTATTATAAAGATAAATGATAGAAGAGGGATACACATGTAGGAATTAAAAATCTATTTCAACTTCGATTGCTCAATGCAAGGTGTATTCGGTAAAATCATGTTTACTATTTTCCTTAAGCCAAAGCTTTTCAAAGATTAACATCTTATCATCAGAAGAATTACATAGATGGATAAGTTGGCAGTGGAAAAACAAAAATTCAAAATTTGAAAAAATATTAAGTAATTGAAAGTGAACTAAACATCGTTTTATTGGATTTACTTCATTTTTGAACTTTTTCGAACGCTGCCGTCACGAAAACCCTTCGTTTCCATCTTGAAATTTCCTCTCACTAGACACCTTATCAACGGACATTTACCAACTGGGCATACCCCATATTTTTTTACACGAACACTATTACTCTTTATTACTTAATATTTTTTCAAACTTTGAATTTTGGCTTTTCCATTGCCAAATTATCCATCTATGTAATTCCTTTGATGATAAGGTTTGAATCTTTGAAAAGCCTTGGCTTAAGGAAAGAATAATAAATATATTGCTTACCAATCACATGAAAGTTGCAATAGAAAGTAGACAAACACATAGTAAGAACACTACCACATGAACACAAGGAAACTGAAACTTAAAAACATCATAAACTGCCTTCAAATAATAAATAGATAACATTTTAAAAAAGAGAAATAGCTCTAGGCTTAGCTGTTACCACACACAACATATGTGTAGGATCAAATAAAGTATAAATAGCGAAAAGGGACAGCACTAAACAGACCTCCACTGCAAAGGTGCAGAGAGTATTGAGACCTTGGGGAGGTGTATTGCACCCCAACCCCCATTGATGACCAATGCTTGTTGCCCGCAATAAATCAATGGTAAGCGGATGTTGTGATATTGCAAACTCATGTGTTATGGTTTTCAAAAGCATTGGAGAGTTCTGGAAATCTGGGGAGACTTGTGGTCACTCAGGCTCCAGCAACATAACCTGTTATTTTCAGTGAGCGATCATTGATGATTACCTGAGTGAAAATTACTAGTGCATAATAATAATAATAATAATAATAATAATAATAATAATAATAATGTAACAAGAACACGACAAAAATAACACTACCACATGAAACTGCCAGATACTTAATAGACCGACCCCCCTAAAAAATAGTGATGGCACCAGTATCGGATGATACCTCCCAAAATAATCATGAAGGGTTAAGAAGGATAGAAAGACCGAGGAGGGAGAGCAACTGGAAGAAAACGTAACCTAGAGGAAATCAATAGTCGTTACCAACGAGAAATCAATGGTAATCGGATGCTGCGATACCGTAGGATCATTTAAAATGGCTATCGAAAAGATAATGGGCAGTAGATGAAATCTACGGAGGCCTTTGTAACTGAGACTCTAGATCACACCACCTGTTATTATCAGTGAACAATCACTGACGATGACTTGTGTGAGAACTCCCAGAAAGTTAAAATAACAACAACAACTACAATAATAGTAATAATAATGATGACGATGATGATAATGATGACGATTGCATAATATATATATATATATATATGTATATATATATGTATATATATATATATATGTATATATATATATATATATATATATATATATATATATATATATACACCATTTGTAAGATAGGTTGGAAAAAACCTATTTGAGTAAGTGATAAATAATTGGCAGAACTTCATTGACTCTCATCGGGCATTGTTGTGTATCTTCTATTTTCCAAAAATAGTAAATTAGGCTCGATCATTTGTTGATCACTTATTGATTTGAAACCGACGGTACCATGTTGTTCTAAGCTTCTGTAATACAAATATATATATATATATATATATATATATATATATATATATATATATATATATGCTTGGATACTAAGCATTAGCAATGTAGACGCCAGTGTGTTTGCATGCGTTGTTGTCAAGATCGATATCGATTTGGAGCTGGTTTTATAGATTATCCTGTCTCGTGATCAGTTAGTTAACATTACAATGTTATTCCTTCTGCTATTTCTCTCGTTGGACCCGCCTTCTCTCACTCCTTTTATCCTCTGTAACACACTCCGTGTTTCACTTTTTTTTAAATCCATGTGTATGTGAGTATGTATGTTTAGGAAAGATGGGAAAGAAAGGAACAGCAAACACACACATTTTCCCCGCTTTGAAACAAGATATATATATATATATATATACGTGTGTTTTTTTTTATTTATTTGGAAACCCGCCAAAGCCATTTCCTTTTGATCCTAGATTAAAAGTGTTGAGTTGGCCTTCAACCATTCAATAAAGAACTTGCTATGTTTTATTATCAATAGTGTTATTATTACTACAAGTAATAGTAGTAGAAGTACAAAATATCGTTGTAATAGTAGTCCGACTAGAAGCTGTTGTGCCGTCGTTGCTGTCGTTGTTGTTAATATACATATGATTATATATATATATATATATATATCTTAATGTTTAATTTTACTTCAATCGAAGTTCTCAGAAATAAAGGGGCCCCTTCCTGGGGCTAACACTTGATCTCTATATGAGATACATTGATACCCGAATATTCTATAAAAATTCTCCTTTATTTTTCAAACATTGAGTAAAATAAATGTATTCTCTCCCCAAACTGACCTGTAAAGTATGTCATAGTATATATTTCTTGTGGTCTGTTGGTCTTACCGGATTCCAGTACAAGAATTCATCTGGTCTGGTGGAGTATCCAGCTACGTGGTGTTACTTGAGGTAACATCACTAGAAGAAGATGCACTATTCCTCGTATGACCAAGTGTATAGCCGTGCCGAGAGGATCTTATTTGTGCTGCAGATACTATTTAATTTTGAATATTTAGTAAGGGTTTACTTGTAAGGGTAAGTATCCTCATGTCAGGTTGTCCTGACAAACCCTTGTACAGAGAGACCGAAGACACTCGAGGATAGTGTCTAGTAGGTAATTGAAACTATATATATATGTGTGTGTGTGTGGGGGGGGGTGTGGGTGTGTGTGTGTGTGTGTGTGTGTGTGTGTGTGTGTGTGTGTGTGTGTGTGTGTGTAATTATCCGTTCTTTCGGGGTACCCGGTAAGATCTATCAAGAATGACAAAGAACATAAAGTATATTGAAAAACTTTGGTTTTCTTTATTTCCAACTACCGGATTGATCCCGCCGGCTACGCATCCACATATGAAAACATCTTTTGACTTACTTTTGTCTCATGAAAGTCCATTAGAAACTCGTTTATATATACATCCGATTGGAAAGTAAATTGCTCTGCATTGTATATCCGAGCGTGAACTGAAGCAACTGTTCCACGATCACTTCCAAATGTCTGCTGAAATACAAGTCAGGGGATTCCTTCTCGTACCAACTTGCTTATCAGTCGCATTTTTAGTCAGCGGACACAAAAGCCTAACAGCAAGACAGGATTGGGTACCACTACGAATAAAGCTTCATCGGTGCAATACACATCGATAAAATTCCATTCTTTCGGTACTTTTATTCTCCGTTCACAAAGAGCTCTGGCACTTCACGTTTTTGAAACCTTCGTCTTCATAGTCTCGCTTGCACTGCGGAACCTTCCCCTTTTTACAGTTATGAAGTCGTTTTCTTTCCCGACGTCCCATCCACAATGAACTCGTCCACGATTCATTGTTTGCAATCTTTATTATCTGATATATATATATATATATATATATATATATATATATATATATATATATATATATATTAACGTGGTTCACCCCAAACAAGGCGGGCCGCCACTGTAGACGTTAGGGGCTACTGAGAAAGAAATAAAAGGCAAGAAGATTGGGGGGGGGGGCAACCTAAACTGGGATTTGTGCAGCGAGATATCTAGTCATGTAAATTTAAAATTTCTGCATGTCGGGGAAATAGAGGGACGGGAGGGAGTTCCAGAGTCCAGCAGCACGAGGAAAGAAGCTATTTGAGTAGAAAGCTCTCCGGCATCGTGGGACCTCCACAGTAGATGGATGGGATTTAGCCGACTGTCGAGTTGGTTCAGTGAATTTCGTCGAGGGGGCACCAGAGTAGCCAATTCATCGGAGCATAATCCATTGAAGTATTTGTAGAACAAGCATAAAAAGCTACATTGCGGCGATGGGACAGGGTATGGAGCTTGGTTGACAGTGAGGGACCTATTAGGTTGGCGACTCTTTTTGGGACCTTGTCAATGAGGGAGAGAGTAGTAGATTATACACCAGCCCAGATGTAGCAACACTACTCCATGCATGGACGGATGGTGGCTTTGTAGAGGTAGTGGATTATGTCAGGTGTGAGGAGTTTACTAGCACGGTAGAGGGAGGCAACCTTCTTTGCGGCAGCCTTGGCAATGTCTTCAATGTATTTGTTCGAATTCATGTTACCTGTGAAGGTTAGACCAAGGAGTTTGAATTACTAACTCTCAGGTAGAGTTTAATTTGCCATTACAATCGGTGGTTGGAGAGATTTCTGTGGGTTATTGAAGGAAAAAAGCTTTGTCTTTGCGGCATTAAAAGTTACCTACTATTCATGACCCCAATCCACTACAGCCTGGAGGTCATTTTCTAAGGATTAAGCCATTGCTTCGGATATGATCGCGTCTGTTTTGCCAACATGGCGAGAGTAAAGTGTGGTGACGTCAACAAATAAACACATCTCAGACTCTATATCATCAGGGAGATCGTTTATATAGATCAGGAACAATAAAGGCCCAAAGATAGATCCCTGGGGTACACCAGCATGTATGACATGTTGCTTAGATGAACGGCCATCGAGGACAACCTGGATTGGAATTTTGGTTTGGAAGGATCTAATTATATTAAGTAATACCGTATGAGCCTATTTTCCGGAGAAGCCGTTTATGCCATACCTTGTCAAATGCCTTGGATATATCAAGCGCTACTGCCTTAGCTTCTTCTGCCTTGTCGAGTGTTTGATACATGCGTTCTGAGATGACTGTTAGGATGTCTGCAGTAGATCGTGCTTGTCTAAATCCCTACTGGCAGTCAGAAAGAAGTTTAACATTAACTAAGTGCCGTACTAACGCTAGATTGATTAAGGATTCAAAGATTTTAGCAAAGTTCGGCAGTAGACTGATTCGCCGGTAATTCTGAGTATTAGTTCTATTCCCAGAATTCTTGTAGACTGGTAGCACAGAAGCAATTTTCCAGCTATCCGGAAAGCAAGATTTACTTAGACACTTATTGTAGAGTTTGGAGAGGACAGGGGCCAGTTCAGCAAAGCATTTCTTTATTACTATTACAGGTATAAGATCAGACCCACAAGCTTTGGAGGTGTCAAGGTTTTTATGATGTCTTTGACCTGGGATGGGGTGATGACCAGGTTATCAAGTGTTGCTTCGGTCAGCAAAGGGAATCTGGGGAGGAGGTGGTTATCTGAGTCTAAAGTAGAGTTAGAAGCGAAGCGCTGTGCAAGTAGTTCAGCCTTATAGGGGCCGTGCAAACGACATCATTGTGATTTGATAGTGGGGGAATCGTTGACTGGCCATTATTCAGTACCCTATTATAGATTTTCCAGAAATCACGAGTACCTAGTTTCTGTGACTGAATGCGTTTTTTTTGTTAACTCATTATACCTTCTCTTTGCTTCATCTATCACGGCCTTGCAATTATTTCTTGACTCTATAAACTTGTGTCTATTGGTAGCTGACTTATGGCGGCCGAATTTACGTCATGCTTGCTGCCTCTCATCAATGGCAGCTGCACATTCCGAGGTGACCCATTGGGGAGAGTTGGGGTTGCTAAAGAATTTTCGCATGGGGACATAGGCTTACATGCCTGCTTTGACCCATTCAGTTAATTCATTTGCACACTGGTCAGCAGGGAGTGAGATTGTTTCCCACCATGTGGCGTCTCTGATTTACTCAAAATCAGCCTGCTCGTCGTATCTCGTTGTTTAGAGCAACGGTTCATCAGCTTTTGGACGACTTTTTAGGGCGATATCTATCATTAGCACTATGTGATCAGCATTCCCGAGTGGGCTATGAACTTTCGTCACACATGCCTCGGGCATTTAGATATATAAAAGGTCTAGAAGATGTGAGGCTTGTTGGTCTTCTCGATCGGGGATGCGGGTCGGAAAATCGACAGTCTGAGAGAAGGAGTGAACTAAGGAAAAATTATACGTAGAGTTGCGTCAGTAAGGTTGGAGAATCCCAACAAGTCGCGGTGGTGGGCATTAACATTCCCAAATACATGTATCTGGGCATTCGAGTCAATTAAGAGTGCTCTATCTATGCTCTCAGAGACAGAGTTTAGCAGAGTACAGTCCTAGGTTTACGGGGAACGGTATAAGAAATATAAGTAACTGACGCTGTGATGTTAAGTCAGTCTTAAGCACATGTAATCTTGGTCATCTGATTCTAACCTATGTTCTCTTGACAGGGGGAGAGTGTTCCAAACATAAACTCTTAACCCGTGCATATGTTTGTCAGAGTCCTTACGGTAGAGTGGGAAGTAGTCAGTCGTGTCAAAGTGGTGAGAGGAGATTGATGAATGAAGGTTACTTTCACTTAGGGCTCGGATATCCGGGGAGTTTGTTAGGAGAAAGGTTTCTACGTCGTTGATGTTGGTTTTAAGTCCCTGGATATTTGTGAATGCGAGCCTCAAGGGCGGAGGCGAAAGAGTTTTTTGTTGAGTGTCTGGTTTATTAATTTGTAATGACATGTTTGTTTGGATTATTCAGAGGGTTGGCCAAAGTTGTCCTTGTTTGGTTCTAATAAGCTTACACAACCAGTCATTTAGTCACGGCCTGGTCCATGGGGGGGGGGACTCGGGAAAGCCCACCGGAGATAATTGCAGGGTCCCTTTCTATGCGCGACATGGCACATACAACTACCCACGGTATCATGCAACTGATGATAGAGCAGCCGTTCTTGGCACTTCCCAAGAGTTTGGGCTCCTTTCCATCAGTCGGAAACAGCAGCCAGACAAGCTGTCTAACCTGTACCCTCTCAACCTGTCGGAACAAGAGAGACCCAGACAAGTCATGTAAGACTTAGTGAGGAAAAAACTTTCCCCAAGTTGCCCAAATAATGAGAAAGAAAACGGCTTTCATTGTCCTAGTAAAGAAACAAGGCAAGGCACTGGGTGTTATTTAGATGTCATAGCGCTGATTCATCTGCGCCTGGTTAATAGACAAAGAAGGCGTGCAAGGCCGGCGATAGGCAGAACCTATCTACTCCTTAAGCAATCGTAGGTTTGCAAACCGGATATCTTGTTCGAGATTCCAACTTTAGGAAACTTTTCGATCAGGACAAAGAGACCACCATCCTCAACGGTGTTCTGCCTCGGCGTAAGAAGTTGGCAGCAAGGTTTTATTTTCAGAGATTTCCTTCTCTTAGATGGATAGCCTTACAAGGTCTTACGAGTCCAACACTCCGAGAAGGATAAAACTAGCCTGCGCCCGTGTACTAGTCAGGTATTTCCTATCCCCCACAGGTTAAGAAAAAACATATATATATATATATATATATATATATATATATATATATATATATATATATGTATGTATATATATATGTACATATGTGGATAGAATAAGTTCATTGCATGCAAAAAAAACCCCTAAAAACTTAGAATATTAGCAAGAAAAAAAGACAAAATACAGATTTTTGATAAAGGCAAGGGAGAAAAAAACCTTGAAAGAAAATAAAAGTAAATTAAGTGCTTAGCTTTCTTTTTTTTAAATGACACCCATAGCTTCAGTTTAAATATGCGTCTCGAATTCCCGGTTGGTGACAGATATAAAATTCCTTAGCTACGGTCTGATATGGTTCGTTGAAAACAACATTTTCTTTTATCTATATTCGCTAGTGGACTTAACCTACACTGCACCACCCCCCTCGTTGCAACTCAAACACATTGCCCCTTCTAAAAACTTAGAATATTAGCAAGAAAAAAAGGAACAAAATAAAGATATTTGATAAAGGCAATGGAGAAAAACACCTTGAAGAAAAGATATATATATATATATATATATATATATATATATATTATTATTTTTATTTACACAGACATGTAAAAAATCTGTGACACTGGCATGTTGATGTTATCGATCCACAATTATTATAACCGAGATCTCATCAGGAAGAGCTAGAATCCAATCTTAACCTTAGATATGATATGAGGTTAAGATCGGATTTTTACTCTGCCTGATCAGATATCAGTTTATAATTGATGTTGATCGATAACATCGACATGACAGTGTCGAAGATTTTTCTACATGTATCTGCAAATAAGAATGAGCATATATAAAAGCTCTATTTAATATTGAGCACTTTTTTATAAACCCTGTTGACATTCTTTGGATTACTGCCCTGTGGATGTTTTACCTGGATTATATATATATATATATATATATATATATATATATATATATATATATATATATATGAAGCAATCCAACAAAAGATATAAGCGTCAACTAATATCTTATAATTAGTGAAACATCCGGATAAAAAACTGAAGCTCAATATACTGGATAGAGCATTAATATTATAATATAAAATGAAGTAATAAAATAAGGTGTCAATCAAATTTTTTTAGAATTCAAAGTTCATGCAAAGCATCCTTAAGTCCTTAGCTCATGAGTTTTCAAAGATAATTCTTCTCTTCAGAGGACCATTACCGCAGTTATACTACTACAGGCAATAAAATTACGCTTTGAAAATATATAAAATTATATACACAAATATATAAAAATACATAACATCAAACATATCAATCCAAAAACATACGTTTGTTGAATCCATACAGTCCATCCAGGTCATAAAAGTTGAGAAGCATAATCAGGAAGGACATTACTCCAAGATACAAACAGCAGTCCAAATATGTGAAATTGAAGGGGCCGGCAAAGTTATCCAGTCGCGAAATGTGTCCATATTCAATGTTAATGATAAATAAATCAATCAAAATAATACAAAAAGTCCAATCAAAGTTCCGAGATCCCAACATGTGCAACTCTAATCAAATCCAAATTCGTTGTTTAACTAGAAAACCCGCTAAATCCGAATTGAGCAAAATAAGACGGACTCCCATCACATCTAGCCAGAAGAGCGAAAACTATATTTTTGTATTATTTTGATTGATTTATTTATCATTAACATTGAATATGGACACATTTCGCGACTGGATAACTTTGCCGGCCCCTTCAATTTCACATATTTGGACTGCTGTTTGTATCTTGGAGTAATGTCCTTCCTGATTATGCTTCTCAACTTGTATGACCTGGATGGACTGTATGGATTCAACAAAAGTATGTTTTTGGATTGATATGTTTGATGTTATGTATTTTTATATATTTGTGTATATAATTTTATATATTTTCAAAGCGTAATTTTATGGCCTGTAGTAGTATAACTGCGGTAATGGTCCTCTGAAGAGAAGAATTATCTTTGAAAACTCATGAGCTAAGGACTTAAGGATGCTTTGCATGAACTTTGAATTCTAATAAAATTTGATTGACACCTTATTTTATTACTTCATTTTATATTATAATATATATATATATATATATATATATATATATATATATATATATAAGAATTTTAGAAGGCTATCACAATGCAAGAAATGGAAATATGTCGGAGTGTAGAAGTAAGACAAAGACAAGTGATTTTAATTCATATATTTTTTAAAATATTTAAAAAAAAATGTTTTTCCTGTATAGCAAATCTTACTTGATTAGGCAAGACTTCAACTCTGTGTTACTGTGTTACATAATACATTTTGAGGAAAACACTCTTTGTCAAATGGTTGGTGTTTCAAATCTTAACATACGTGGAGGTGGCAATCCTGCTTATAACGCAGCTAATGTAACAAAACTAAAACTATAACTGATTGTTCTTTTTGTTTTTAACATTGTAATTACTTATTTATTTTATTTTCCTTTTTTTCTGAATATTTTATATTTACACTAACAGATGAGGTGTCATATACTAATATATATGAACAAAATACATATATACTTTTTTATGGAGGAGCGGAGGTAGGGATAACGGCGACGAGCGGTGTTTAAATATTTTTCTGCTGATATTATTAATTTAATTTTTTATATATACTATTGTTATCTTATTTTATTCTAACAACATTTGCTTTGTGGCTTTTCTGATATTAAAAAAGCAAACTTTTTTTAAAATTCATTTTTATAATTAACGGCTAAACATGTTTTAATTCATACCCTGGCCAGATTGTGTGTAGCACGTAGTAAATGTAGTGAACGGAACACATTCCTCAATTCTTGTTTTATTTATCTTTAGTATTATCATCATCTACTGTTATGATTTTAGTAAAATGTTATTACAATTAAGAGTTTAATTCACTTACGATTTACTTTTAAATTTTTATTTTTATTTCTTTTTACGTGAAAGAGGAACAACTCTTGTAAAATAGTGACGAATTATCTCCCTTATAACAATGTGTACGAACAGACACACACATACATATACACAAACAAACACACACTCTATATATATATATATATATATATATATATATATATATATATATATATATATATATATACATATATATATATATATTTATTTATATACCCATACACACACATACACACACATATAACACTAAATTTTAAATTTCCAATATATAATTTCTTTTAAAGAATTTTCAAAACTTATTTGAAACTTTTACATCTTTTACCTTACTTTTGGATATATAGCATTCAATTGTAGAAGGGTAAAAGTGTAGATATATATAGTACATTTGTTATTTTATTCTATTTTTCTATTACTACATTATTTTATTTTAAAACTTATATATTGATGAATATATTTGTTTCTTAATTTTATTTATTTATTTATTTATTTATTATTATTATTATTATTATTATTATTATTATTATTATTATTATTATTATTCATTTATTATTATTTTTTATAAATACTTATATATATATTATAAATATTATTATTTTCTCTTTTTTCCTACTTATAGAGATTAGTTGGGGTACTTTCAATATATTGTAGAAGAAGATAAAATGTGTATCTGCACACTAAATATGTTATTCTATTAATATAAGAATATTATTTTTCATTCATGTTATTTTATTCGCATACTTATTTCATAATGTATCTATTTGAACAGCAATGCGTTAATATTGCATATAACAGTGAATGTGAATGTGACATGTCAAATATAAAGAGAGTAATTGTAAATCCATAAAACATGTGTGTTGTTTTATTGATGATTCTTTAATCTGTATTTTAAAAACTGATTCAAGTTACTTTGAATTGTGTCAATGCTATGTGTGTTGGTTGAGGTTTAATACGATATATAATATACTATATATTATATTATAAATGAGGAATTCAGTTAAGTCCTACTAGTAAGTTCAGGTCGTAACCTAGAAATGGATAGAGCTTCTTTAATTCGAAAATTTCAATATCTTCTGCATGGCCAAGATGTTAACTTTTATACGTCTGTTAGTGTTTTTGCATGTGTTAAGGTGTTTGAAGAATGATGATGCTGGTGTATGTGTATGCTCCTTAATCCTTATATGTAGGAGTCTCATGGTACTACGTATGTAATAATTGTTGCAAATGGTGCATTCGTATTTGTATACCGTACGTTTGAGGGGGGACCGGCAGTCGAGTGCAGAATGGGGCCTGTTCTCACAGTCAGAGATCACAGACGTAAAAGGGTCGCCGTGTAGCGAGACCCCGGATCAAGGGTCGGTGTGCATCTGCGAGAGGCTCTGTGACAACACAGGTCTTGCGTGGAAAACAGTGAGATCCGTGACGTCACTCGTTCTTCGCGAGAAGCGAGTTTCGTCAGTCTGGCTTTTGGAGGCAAATTGATGAGACGTCGTTGTTTAAAATGTGATTTACAATAGATAAGGGAAATATTTCCCTAAGAAAATACAAGCGAGATATCCTTTCCACCCCCTCCACGCGTGATTAGGTAAATAATTGTTAAGTAACTACGATAAAATAGTAATTTGCTCTCTCTCTCCCGGCGTAGTGAATATCTCCCATTTTATTTGATAACTAACGTTTGCAATAAACACTGAAGTTGAAAGTTAAACGGAGTGTTTGTCTTCGAAGTCCGACCCGATCATGGAGTTTTGTTGTAGCGGCGAGGAACCACGGCATTGCGGAACAGAAGAGGGAATTCAACAACTAGACGACACGACGCTCTACCCGACGAGGAATAAAACTAAATGTATCCAAACAATATATGAACTATGTGATTCGTGATGTTTTAAAAATGACGAGTATTGGATGTGAATTGTCACGGTTCTTTCAGTATAACACACTAGTAAAGCCACGGCCCGTATCGAGAAGAGTGTACGAAACGCGCGCTGCCGCGGTCTAGGAAGAGTAGCTCTATGCAACACGTATATATTAGGTGACAAATGGCCGTGGTATTACTCGTTACAGTTAACCAGGGTGCACTGTGTTGGGTTATATTAGTGTTTGTATGTAGCTAGCTGCTTCATTAATAATGGACCTGAATGGGCAAGCTGTGAGTTCAAGCCCTCTCTTCTAATGCCCTTACGAATTGCTGTTGTGATTTTATCACTGAGATTAGGCAGCTTAAGGAAGCAGGTGTGGGCTGTAAAGCGTGTCATCCATTTTTTTTTACCTTTCTACATCTAAATGATATATATCTAAAAGTAAGGTAAAATATTCAAAAGTTTCAAATAAGTGATCAAAATACTTTAAAAGAAATCATATATTGGAAATTTGAAATTTAGTGTTATGTTTGTGTGTATGTGTGTATGTATATGTATATGTATGTATGTATGTATATATATATATGTGTGTGTATGTGTGCATATATATATATATATATATATATATATATATATATATATATATATACATATAGTGTGTGTGTACTTGTGTACATGTATGTGTTTATCTGTTGGTACACATAGTTATAAGGGAGATAATGCATTACTATTTAACAAGAGTTGTTCCACTTATTCGATAAAAAAATTAATTAAATTTAAATAAAAAAAAAACGTTAGTGAATTAAACTCTGAATTGAAATACAATTTTACTAAAATCATAACAGCATTGGATAGTTTCAGATTAAGTAGATAATGATAATATAAATGATAAATAAAACAAGAATAGAGAATATTGTTCAGTTCACCACATTTACAGCGTTCTACATACAATCTGGCCAAGGTATTACTCGAAAAATGTTTAGCCGTTTATCACAAAAATGAATCTGAACAAATTAAAAATTAACAAAATGTTAAATTCCGAAAAGCAAAGAAGTAAATATTGTAAAAATTAAATAAGATAACAATAGTATATATAAAGAATATTAAATGAATAATATTGAAAAAAAAAACAAAATTTTATTGATCTTGGCTGTTATCCTTACCTCTCTTCCGTCCGCAAAAAAAATATGTATTTTTTTTATATAAATATATGACACTTCATCAATGGGTTTACATATAAAATATTCAGAAAAAAATTTAAATAAAATAAATAAGTAATGAAAATCATTAAAAAAAACAATCAGTTATAGTTTTACTTTTATTCCATTTGCTGCGGATATTAATATTTACTACGTTATAAGCAGTATAGCCATACCACACGTTTTTTGAGATTCGAAACACCCACCATTTGACAAAGAGGTCTTCCTCGAAATATATCATGGCACACAGTCATACACATTATATCACAGTGTTGAACTCTTGCTTAATCAAGTAAGATTTGCTATATAGGAAAACAACTTATTAATTTTTTTTTAATATATGAATTAAAATCACTTGTTTTTGTCTTATATCTTAACGCCGACATATTTCCATTTCTTGCATTCTGATATCCTTCTAATACTCCTCTATATACGTAGCAAATACAATGCTTCAATCAAACTAGCTCTGCTTATTATATATATATATATATATATATATGTATATATATATATATATATATATATATATATGTATATATATATATATATATAGAGAGAGAGAGATGCATACATTGTTTAAAATGACAGAATTCGTCTGTTTAATTATACATTTTCTAATTTATTCAATTGTTCAGATAATTGTTTTTGTACTAAAATCAAAACAATTAATAAATGTTCCATAGGTTTTACGAACGTGTTCGATTCTTCGTCGAACCCTCTTCATGTGTCAAAAGCAAATGAACAAAAAACGAGCAATGCGGAAAACGTTCAATGCGCGTTTCTCCACCGTCTTTTAAAAAATTCTTCTTTCGCCAGCTTATTTGTTCATTTGCTTTCCACACCTGAGGATTATTCAACGAAGAATCGAAAACGTTCGTGCAACCTGTGAGAGTTATGCAACTTTTATAATTTCTTGTTGATTTTGATACAAAAAAGACCATCAGAAAAATTAAATAAATATAAAAGGTATAATCAAACAGACGAATTACGTTATTTTCACAATGTTTGCATAAATGAGAAAATGTTGCCTAAATGCACACACAACATTTATATATATATATATATATATATATATATGAGCGCAAATCATATGATGTGCGGAATGCATATGATGTACTTTTTAATGTTCGTTTCAATCGTGTACCATATTAACGCTTCTCATTTTACCGATGTAATCGTGGCGTTTAGACACAAATGTCTAGAATGTGAACAGTCGAGTCAATAAAAATCCAGGAACAAATAGATGGGTCCTTATTAGCCGAGAATTAGTCCATTTACCTTGAATTTGCATTTGAGCGTAGAGTGAACGAAAATAACGCAGGTTTCAAAGAGTAAGTAATTATTGAATGTTTCTGAAGCGATTTTCAAACTAGTAAGAAGTGAATTAAATCTAGGTAAACTATCCATTTGACCAACAGAATACCTATGTTTATCAGACAAATAATGTTACATTATCACGGGCTAAACAAGTGCTATTGCGAACTTTGTTTATAACGGTTTTGACAGCTTTTCCCAGTTATTAAATTCATAAAAGTTTTAACGTTACTACTGCTACGACTAGTAATATATTTAATGTTCAAAAAATTAAAAATATTTAATTTGGTCAATTCACTAGTATTAAGCATTATAAAGAAAACAGTTTCTACAAATGTTAACCACACTTGTATTTTGAAAAAAAATATTTAAACAATGAAAGTGGCTATAGTTTTATTTTTAAAAGAAGACAACACGAGATATGTCGGGTCAACGTTTGTACATTGGAGATAAATACATACAATTACTTACCTGGACCAATTGTGAATTAATCCATTCTTAATTATGAAATGGTGGTATGAAGTTGATGGCATTTTATCGCGCATAAACGTATGCACATTAATTTTGTGTTATCGATAAACAAATGAACGAGGTTAATTATCTGCGGTGAAGCATTTACCAAAAGTGTATGTGGAAGTCACAATATTTACGCTGTGCATTATATACTATATCTGAGGACGTCAATCTTATTTTATTTTTGAAATACTTATCTAGAAGCGTGCACTTTTTGTCTCTACTTATATATATATAGATAAATGAATATGTATATGACATACATTATTATATTTACAAAAAATTATTTATTACATATGTAAATTTTATAAACTATAGTTTGTTATAATATTTTAATATTATACACTTTTATAGTATGTACATTTAAAAGGACTGTATGAAAAGAAATGAGATACACTAGAAATATGAAGAGGCACAATTAACCTGTTGACAAATTCACAACACCTGAGGTGCGGGAAAGTTGTTTAAGCGTGTCATTTTTTTTATTACCACCGACTGGCAGAAGTCAAGTCACACATGTCCCTTATACGCTTACAGCTTGGGGAATTATAAGTGTCAATCACATCACCGACGACTATATAATATATATATATATATATATATATATATATATATATATATATATATATATATATATATATATATATATATACGTAAACACTTATCACCTCTGAACAAGACCCTTATGTAACTCGAAGATAATAGTTATAAGGTAGGAAAGGTAGAGGATAAGACACTCAGGAGATACATAATAGCTATAAAACAGATTAAACCCAGCATTTTTTTAAAAGCTGCGGCTTATTCGCGAAACGACTTATACCATATATATATATATACATATATATATATATATATATATATATATATATATATATATATATATATATTAAGATTTATGAAAATATATTCATGGCAATAACGCTACACAGAGGCTTCCGCGTTTCATATTCGTAGAGTATCGTCAGACTAATATGCACAAAGTTTGTGTTACCAGTGTTGGTATATATACACGTGGTGCTTTGTTTAGTTTAATTTACCAATCACATTTTTTGTTATTCTCTTAGACATATGTTGGGCGTCTCACGTATTGAGAACTGTAAATGTTTTTAGTTATATATATATATATATATATATATATATATATATATATATATATATATATATATATATATCTTTTGATCGCTGGGGCTGTGCCCGAGTGAGCTTACCCTATCGTTACGAGTCTTAAACTGCATGATTGTTCATCGTTTACATAGTTATATTTTTCTTAGTGATAACTGTACTACTGGTACATTAGTTCACTTCGAGCATTACGAAGTTGTCTCCCTTTATATGCGTATGACCTGTCTTCCTTTGCATACGCAAGGTCATACCTCTTTTAGAGACGTATATATATATATATATATATATATATATATATATATATATATATATATATATATATATATATATAACTGTATGATTTAAAAAGGCTGAGGGCAATGCAAAGTGCCGGGTAGGTTGTAAGCTGGACGGAACAACAATAATAAATCGAAATGAGACTTACTATTTATTTTTTCTTAACATCAAACATAACAGCATGTATAGTGTGGGCTGTTGGTGTGTTGTCCGGATGATTATTACAAATCATTTATTAAATATTTCGGGAAAAACGAACTTTCCTTTGTAACAAGGTAAACATCCGCCTGTGTAGAGAATATATATATATATATATATATATATATATATATATATATATATATATATATAGAGAGAGAGAGAGAGAGAGAGAGAGAGAGAGAGAGAGAAGGAGAGAGATAAAGTGGAGAACTAAAATCGAACTTTTAAGAAAGGTAAAACCTATTGTGCAAAGTGCACAGCTCAATATACAGGATAGAGCAGATAGAAAGGTAGAAGGATGAAAAAGAATTAGAAAAGCGAAAGGCAACTTTTTTTTCAATTCAGTTGCTCAATGCAATGTATATTCCGCAAAAGGGCAATTTATCCAGTTATTTTTTCCTTAAGCTAGGCTTTTCAAAGATAAACATCTTGTCATCAGAATAAATTGCTGGGATAGATAAGTTGGCAAAGGCCAATATTTAAAATTTGAAAAAGTAAAATAAAGATTGTGGGGAAGAAAAAACAAGGCACAACGCTGCCAAAATGTAAGCAAGTGTCCGATTGCAAAAAATCCGGTGTCAAAAAGTCCAGCGGAGAGAGTGATTTGTAGGTAGGTCGTCAGAGGGTACGAGAAATAAAATGAGGGATTTCAAAGTCAAAATCTAGGTGCGGGGAAATTAGATAGAATCTAGATGGTAAAAAGTCCAATAGAGAGTTCGTTCGTGGATGCAACAGGGCTCAGTAAAATGTGAGGTGGAAAATATTAGCCATTTTAAAAGGACTTCCCGGGCTTAACATCATAAAATACGTCTATACTGACGGTGAGATGGCAAATAATATTTAAAGGCTAGGCCAAAATTACAGGTTGCTCGTTGAAAGAACGGACCGTCTGAAGAATGGCAAACACTCATATGAGACCAGCAAACAAGTTAGGACAGTGTGGTGTGTGAGGGAAGAGGAGGGTGTGGTGTGATAAGTAAATGTAATTTAAACTTAGATTGTGAGAATAAGGGATGGGTCGCTTAATGATGAAAGTGGACGTTTGTGTGAATTAGAGTTCAACTAGAAATAGAGTAGAGGGATGGGGGTAGGTCAATAAGTGCGGGAGGGTAGAGTCAAAAATACCAAAATGTGTCGGGAGGTATGAAAAAGGGGTTGAGTTAGACGTTCATTCAGATGGAATTACTTATGCTGTCTTGTTTTTTTCTTCCCCACAATCTTTGTTTTACTTTATCAAAAATTAAATATTGCCCTTTGCCAACTTATCTATCCTAGCAATTTCCTTTGATGAGCAGATTTTGATCTTTGAAAAGCCTGGCTTAAGGAAATCAATAACGAAATAAATTGCACTTTTGCGGAATATACCTTACATTGAGCAACTGAATTGAAAAAAAATCTGCTTTTCGCTGTTCTAATTCCTTTTTAACCTTCTAACTTTATATATATATATATATATATATATATATATATATATATATATATATATATATATATATTAGTGTATTTTATTTACTGATAGATAACATGCTTATGCACGGGTACGTAGTTCGCTTTATCTACGGCTTATCAGCGTCGCTGACTATGATATATATATATATATATACACACACACACGCACACGTATATATATATATATATATATATATATATATATATATATATATATATATATATGTATATATATATAATTTATTTAGATACTGTATGTTACATATTTCAGCAATGTACCGCGGTTTCATCCAAAAGGGCAGATTTAGACATATTTAGTAAATCTCCGTGCCCAGTGGAATCATCGGCAAGCTGAAATGATTGCAGTCACCCCCGACAAGCGTGACTACAATGACTTCAATCAATCAATGTCGGGCGTGACTACAATCATTTCATCTTGCCGATGATTCCACTGGGCACGGAGATTTACTAAAGATGTCTAAATCTGCCCTTTTGGATGAAACCGCGGTACATTTCTGAAATATGTAATATACAGTATCTAAATAAATTATATTAGCTTTCTCATATGATCGAGCACTTTATTTGATACAATCTGACACTATATATATATATAAATATATATATATATATATATATATATATATATTATTAGCCTGATGATTCCCTACATAAGTAAAACTTGGACGTCTTAGTACAGCTAAAACCATATAGATTTATTTTCATTGTACTATTGCTATTTTCTCTTGTTATTCCTTTTTACTTGTAAGTTAAAACTTATCCCTGTCACAAATTAGGCGAGGATGATTATCAATTGAATGATTTATAATATTATAAGATGAAAACTATATGATGAATCGAATAACCAAAATGTTATTTCCTATGAAAACAAGTGGTTGTTGACATTGCATTTGAAGACGTTCATGGTGTAGTATCAAAGAGAACGGTCCACTAATAATGTGGTCCACAGGTTGCAAGTTTTTTAAAAAAAACAGAAATTTTTTTTTAGTGGGAATTCCGCAGGACACTCTGCACAATTACAGTTCGTTTCACATGTGGAAGAAATTAAAGTTGTTTTTCTGCGAACGTCTTACAAAGTAGGATCAGAGATTGATGCGTAGTTGATCACCTTCCATGAATGTATCTCCTCTGTTTTGTAAATAAATAACACCCAAATTAATAAATGTGTAGCAGTTACTGTATTACGATCAATGTTAATTCCATTTGCATGTTTCTACTCACGGAGTTATTAGTACGTTGATACGTGAACACACACTTGAATGTTATCACTCGTGGAAGGATATAAATGTTGAACGATAGCTTTCGTGTCTACTCAAATGTTGTCCCGCGAATCATAAACATTTTTTTTATGTAAATGTGACAAGACGTTTATAGCAATTACTTTGCAAGACGAGTCGAAACTCACAGACTCAATTTCATTTCGAAAGTACATGTACGTCGGATGACTAAACTTATTTTGTATTGCTTTTTTCATAACTTCTTCTGAATCATGTTTTGTGTTGATGAAACTGTTGAAAAAATCCATTTAAACTGTAGAGATGAAGTTTGACCTTTCAGTCAAAACTGTATGACCATTTTTCTCATAGCTAACAAGGCAAGTAAGATACCGACGAAAAATATTTAAGATGCTATAACAAAACATAAATTACATTTATTGCCCCAAGCTTGTCATTAGAAAATGTCCATGTTTTTTAAGTCAGTCATATTTTGTAATTGCAGTATCAGTTTGTGCATAAGAATGTATGTTGCTCTTTACACAAAGAATCATATGGATATTTCTTTTATGGGTCATCAGTTGTCTATTTTGAAAAACTGTTTGGGGGATTTACAAACAAAACGGCAGTCTTGATAAGAAACAACTTCCCTAACAACAGTGTCAACAATCCAGAGAAGGGATCTATTATTTTTCTGTTTAAAATTAGTAATTACTGGATATATTTTGCTTTCAATAAATATTCTCCTAGACAAGGGTTCTTTGTCCTTGCTCTATTCTATGAGAAAAAATTATTAATTATTTTCAAAGCGAATCTATTTTCTAGTGTTTAGACGTATCCATTTATGCTCGTTATTCTACTAATACACCTCTATTGGTTATTTTTAATTTTAATAATTAATTAATGTTTTTAAACATTTTTATTTCATTTCTCTTTCTCTCTCTTTCTCTCTCTTTCTCTCTCTCTCTCTCTGTCTGTCTGTCTCTCTCTCTCTCTCTCTCTCTCTCTCTCTCTCTATATATATATATATATATATATATATATATATATATATTAAAATTATTAACCACATAAGAAAGTGCTGATTGTTTCGCTTTTGCACTGGAATTCTAGTGTGTCTGGGGTTTTTAAATACATCAACAGTAACGATAGACGCCGTCTTATTTTCATCAATTTCAAAACTATTAGCGACATAAACACGCGCTTTTTTCGCTCGTGCCCTGGATCTTTTCTGTGCTTTACATATTTTTAATATAACCATATTTTATCTCAATCCTTTTTTCTACTAAAACAACAAAGGTTTTGTGAAATCGCCAGTAAGTAAAACATCAAATAATCTTATATTTTACCAAAAATACACATTGGAAAATCCGTAACAATAATATGTATGCATATATGGATTTATATGCAGATGTGTATTTCAAACATTGTATGCTGTTATGCAGAAGTATTTCGTTTCTTATTTCTATTATCACCTTAAAATGTAAGGATAACGTGTACATGTGTGCGTGTGCTTGGTTGTATATATATATATATATATATATATATATATATATATATATATATATATATATATATATACATATACGTGTATATTGTATTAGCGGGGGCGTATAATATTTGGCATAGTAAGGAGACACGAGGTAACTCTACACTGCGAGACTGACCTCTAGATTTTGTTAGATCAACCATCTAGGAGACACACACTCTGATATAAAACCTGCGTGTTACACTGTCTCTCAGTTATTTTGCTTCGGTTTGTCACTCAAACAAGGCTTTTTAGAAAGAGGGCATGCACTTCGTGTCATACAAACGCACAGCATGGCACTCTATATGTACAGCTATCCATACAAGACTAACGACGCTAAAAAATGATGCCGCGTGCAGCTGTTCATACTAGCAACGTAAAAAACATAACACTAAAAAGAAGGAAAAAACAAGCTATATTTAGCAACTTGGAATGTTTGAAAACTTCTTGATCGACAGAATGGTATAGTTGCAACTGAACTAGGCAGGCATAATATCGACATTGCTGCACTGGCAAAGGTTCAATTCAGCGATGAGGATTAATTGATCGAAATGGAGACTTGGTATACACACTTCTGGAAGGGTAGACCGGTGGGAGAAAGGTTAATAGTGGGATTGGGTTTTACAGTTCACACATAGTTAATCTCTAGAATTAGCAGCCCTATAACTTTAGTGATAGGAGCATGCACCATCGTGTAATATTGAGCTGCAACCACTTCATGAATGTTATTTTGGTGTATGCCCCAACTCTTAGCAGTAAGGAGGGGGTTATCATGTCCTTCTACCAATATCTCAGGAAGGTACTAACCTCGATCCTAAAAGCTGACAAAACTTTTCTTCCATGGCCGAGTGGGGACAGATCATAAAACACTGACGGCATTAGGTAATATGGGGTGGGGAGCGTTAATTGCAATTAAATTCATCTTCTGCAGTTTTGAACTGAATTATTTTTGTCATCTGCAACATATTCTCGCATGAGAAGGCTCCCCATAAAACAAGTTGGATCCACCTACGGTGAAAGTATTGGACACATCCTCGATTACAGTATTACAAGATGTGTGCGCTGTAAAGCTTATGAATGGTGCAGAGTGCGGTTAAGACCACAAGCGTGTGTGTGGTAAATTATAGCTCAATATCATTTGTAATTCTCGCTTTCAAAGTGTAAAGGCTCCCAAGCGCATTGCTGCATCAAGACTGCAGAACTGGTGTGCACGTGCCGATCTCAAAGACTCGTTCAAGAATGTAAAATGAGGGTAAATAGAACTATTTCAGGACTACGGTTTACAACGCTAGCGTCGACGTACTTGGTCTTAAGAAGCGGAACTATCATGACTTTTTCGATGACAATGAATATAAGATAACAAGCTTCTGGAAAAGAAAAGCAGGCTGCACCAGCGATACCTCAGTGCACCCGGAAAGACCGTGACTCTCTACATCAAGATTTAAAGAATGTAAAGCCGACACATCGGCGCAATATTCTTAAAATGAAGAACCAATGGTAGCTAGATATTTGTGAAATAACTCAGAAAGCCTATGATAAGAAAGATATCCAAACTATGTACCATTTTATTAGACATGTTTTTGGACCGCAACTCTCATCTATGTTTCCACTACGGTCGAAAAATGGGTCTCTCTTCCATAAAAGCTCCAAGAATAGTATCAAACGGTGGACTGAGCATTTCACGTATCTATTCTATAATCCGTACGTGGTTGATCATGAGGTTAACAATAGTCTGCTGCGGGAGACTATAAAACATGTGATTATAAACCAACCCCTCTTTGACATTCATAATACAATCACAGTAATTAATATCGGGCCTTGATGGCATACCTGTTGCGATTATCCGATTTGGGAGTGACATGATCGCTGATAGGGGTACACGGTTTAACATCTAACATATAGATGGTGCTTCTGTATCTCATAACTTGATAGACGCAACTTTCATCTGGTTACATAAAGGAAAAGGAATTCGCTTATCCTGTAGCAATTGCAGAGGTATAATCTTTCTTGAAGCAGTGCGTGAGGTATTTTTTACAGATCTTGGTTAACCGGCTTACTATGTGGGTGTGCCCCCCCCCTGTTATTTCCAAAGCGACTGTAGATTAGGTCGTGGCACGATAGATATGGCCTTCTCTGCCCAACAACTTCAGTAAAAAATCATCGAACAAAAGGTAGCACTCTTTGAAGATTTTGTTGTACACAAAAAGCTTTAAACACCGTTAATAAAGCAGCATTATAAAAAACTCCTCGGGAAAATTGGATGCCTACCCGTCTACATAAAAATGCTTAAGGACTTTCATCAACATATGAAGGCACGCATCGATTTCGGCCATGAACTCTCTAAACCAATAACTATTGCGAACTGTATCAAACAGGGTTGCATTTTGCATCGAAATTGCTCCCTCTATATTTTGCAACGGCCCTCTTTCACGCCTGTTAAAATTTTAACGTTGGTGTTCTCATACGTTTTCGCATTACTGGTAGGGGTTTCACCCTAGCCCGATTTGATGCAATGTCCAATATTTTCAAAACACGTGTACGGGAGCTCCTCTATGCTGATGATGCGGTCTTTGATGCCTACACCGAGGAGGATATGCAGGTAGTAATGGACCTTTTTTCTTAAGCATGCACAATCTTTGAACTCACAATCAACCTGTACAAAAAATAAGGTAATGCTCACTACTTGCTCAAGAATCCAATATGTTGAACCCAACATCTACGGCAAAGGAACTTGATAAAGTGTAGTTACCTCATTGGAATAACTAAGTAGTGCTATATCCCGAGATGAATCTGTCAACTCTTAAATATCTCTAATAATTGAAAAGGCTTTCGATGCTTTTAGTAGGCTTTAAAAGCACGTGTGGTCAGATAGAGCTATTACCATGCAAACAGTACTCTATATGTACGAATCATATTTCTTGTTTATTCTGCATTCATCAGAGATATGGTTCCACCAAATGTGTCTCAGGAGGGCCCTAAATATAAAATGCCAATCACATACACCAGACACCAATTTTCTAGAGCAAACGGATGTGTCGAGATGGAAATGCGGATTATACGTAGTAAGATGCGCTTGGCAGGGCACTTAGTAAGGATGGGAGCAAACAGGCTCTCTAAGCACCTGCTATATAAGAAAATTCTGCATGCAGACGCATCCGGGCATTGCAAAATTGTAGTGATGGATTTTTTCTGTAAAGAAGTGGCAATGATCATATATAATAATATATATATATATATATATATATATATACATATACCGATATATATATATATATATATATATATATATATATATATATATATATATATATATATATATATATATATATACATATATATACACCCACATATGTTCTAATGAATATATTAATATCACTATAACTTCATATCATCTCCTAAACGATCGTACATGAAACGGTTGTTCATGCTTAATAGTTGGAACATATTTAAATAAATATGTCGTAAGTTTATTTTCGTAAAAACTATAGTGTATATATATATATATATATATATATATATATATATATGTTAGTATTTCATGTATCCACATCAAATTTTATAAGGAGATATAACTTTTTATGTATCAATTTTAAGTATTTACTTGAACAGTGCTCGATACGCAAGTAGAGCTAGATAGTAAGCTATGAAAATATATTTTTGACAATAAAGCTTCACCGAAGCTCCCGCGTTGCATCCGGGGGGGGGGGCATCTTCAGGCTAAAATACCAGAAGATTCCCCCCGGGGATGAACCGCGGGAGCCTCTGTGTAGCTTAATTGCCATAAATATATTTTCATAGCTTACTATATATATATATATATATATATATATATATATATATATATATATATTATACTACATGTAAAGATTCGATACCATACACATTTTTTATTACATTTCTTATATCATT